>ML675610.1:8187517-8871721 GCA_007922155.1 Mesoclemmys tuberculata
CGAGGCAAGCTTTTGAGTGCACAGAAAAGTTGTTCCAATAAAAGATACTGACACATCCATCTTGTCTCTCTAATTTTTCATTAAAACAGTTTTGACAGAAAACTACTTGTAGGGAGCCCAAAAGCCCACTTGGGAGCAAATAAATATGAGCCAGCAAAGCTGTAAAACATTAGCTCAAGGTACCTGAAGTTACTATCTTTTAAACTTCAGTTGATGCAGGCCTAAAAGAAATGAGTCTCTGGTAGCTTTACAAGAGGAAGAAATGGCCTGATTGATAATGTCTGAGTTCACACAAAAGTACATACAGTACCGTCATATATAAACAGTGGTCTTGACACACCCTCACATAGGAGGAAATGGTCTTTGCTTGTTGGATGAGGCAATAGCTCTCTCTCTTACATGCACACTTTTTTTGGTAATGGGGTGGGGTAGGATGCAGCTTTCACCTCCTTCCCTTTGGTAAAGTTACCCCAAACTTGAAATCGTATTAATCATACATATCGGTGTCTCTTGCTGTGTTTAGAGATTGGATGTTTGCCATAATACTCAGAGGTAATCGGTATCAACATACCTGTGTAAGGCAAAATATAACAGGTGCAGATGCCTATTCAACTAATCAGGAAGGTCTCAGAAATAAAGAAGCAGACTTAAGCCATCATAATGCAGAGAGCTGGAGTACAATAGCCATAACAAAAAGAGGAATATTTAAACTTTTCTTTCACTTATTATAATTCCAAGATTTTTCAAATTTTACAGTTACAAATAGTAACTAGCTAGTTATTTACCAAGAGCCTTAGTCTGTTGCCCTTATTGAGCAGTAATTACCTTACCTGTTGAGTAGTCAATGGGTCTATTCATGGAGTAAAAGTTTACAAAAAATGAGTAAGGGAGGTAGAATCATGTTCTGCTACATCTACTGATAGCTTCCATTGGTAATTGGAGTAGATAAGCTAGTTCAGATAAAGACCCCAATCTTTCAGAGAACTACTCTAGGGCCTTAGCTATATGCACCTGAGTAAGTCTATTGCCAAAGGGGAGTATGCACATGCAGAAAGCTTAAATTATTGTGGAGTCCTGGCCATAGAGGAACAAGCTTCAAATCTTCATCTGGAGCTGGAACAAACTTGAACTTGACATGCAAAAAGAAGTTTGAATGGCTGTCTTTCTCCATGATTTTTCTTTTTCACATTCCTTTCTATTGCCTAATTTCAGTAGACAATAGAACCAGATATTCTGAAATACCAGAAAAGAGTGTGTGGTTGTGGTATTTTCATTAGCTGGAAGCACTAGAAACCTTGAAGGACCTTGCACTCTCAAGACTGCCAATCCAACTGTGCAGACCAAAGATGTTCAGTAAAGAATCTCTACTTTTGCGTGTTCACACAAAATGAAATGGAAGACATTTGGGGTTCACCAGGTACTGTCAAGTATCGGATGCGACTTACTACCTATTTTCCTCCTCTTAGCATTTTAAAAATATTTTTCATATCTTCTGTGGGCAATAGTACATATTCCTTTCATATTTTGAAGCACCTTGGCCAAAGTATTCAAATCTGGATTCCTAAAATTTGGCATCTAAATCCATATTTAGGCACCAAAACAAGTGGCCCAACTTTCAGAGATGCTGAATGTTCTGGTGATCCCACTGAAGTCCATAGATATTGTTGGGTGTTCAGCATTTCAGAAAATCAGGCACTTTGATTTGTTGCCTAACGTCTGTATGAAAATGTCAGCCAGATGTTGCAATATATATTTTGCATTCCACATTGTTCCACTGAAGCCAGGTGTATCGTCTTCAATTCAGGAATGTTATGACATGTATCCAGCCAGTTTCTCAAATTTCCTCCTATCACTCTCCAAAATTGTGTCTTAGTTGTAAATCCATGTAGACATAGTTTATTTTTTACCCATTTTAATAGGCTTAAGTACTAATTACTTTTGATTTCTTGATTACTGTCTTTAATCATTTTGTGGCTACCTAGATTGACCCTGATGTCTCAATATTTCTAATTTAATTAGGGAGTTATGGGCGTTGGTTAGACTAGTTAGTTCTCTTAATATAAACTATTCCTGGAAGAACCTTTAACATTATTGTCAAAAGAATAGTTTCTTAAATCCATCATTTTCCTCTTATAGTCATATTCATTGCTTTCCTAGTTTAATATTAGAGGATTATTGGAGACATTGATTATCTAAAGCCATGTTCTCATTGGCTGGTTGATCCTTTTTTTATGTTGTCACAGCTGTTGACAAAGTTCCAAGCATGCACGGTTGGAAGCTAATCACTAAAAAGGAGGAAAGGTTTTGCTGTAAACAAATAAGCACAATCATTTTATTGTAACTGTTTTTTTCATAGTGAAAGGATATGACACAATCTTTTCTTCCTCAAATTGTTTTTAAAAGGATAAAGAAATTAATAGCAACAAGCCACTTTGGGTGTGCAGCCATGGGCAAAAATGTGTCTCATTGTGTGTGTGTGTCATTAGTAATATATTTTACCGTGTATCATACTGTTTCTTGTTTGAAAAACATGTAATGCTAGAGTAAGTAAGGAGGAAGACTGGAAAGCTTACATTTTATTGGGTTCCATTTTACCCCACTGAAAAAAGATGTTTATTTGTTTGCTTATTTATTTATTTCTATTGGGCCACGTCTCAGTGGATCATTACATGGAGGAGCTCCTTCTACAGCCAAGTACAAATATATATTCAGGGATCTTAAGGCCAGAATGGGGCAATTCAACCATCTAGTTTGATCTGTTCCATGCATGACACAGATCACTTAATTTCACCCAGTAATTTCTGAAGGGAATCTTTTTTCCCTACTGTGTAAATGAATACTATTTAGAAAGGCATCCAATCTTGATTTGAAAACACCTAATGATGATGAATTCACTATGTCCCTTAGTAAGCTGCTCCAATGGTTGATATGGCATATGCATTCTGTGGTGAAGGTTGAATTCCATTCTTACATACAGTCTGTGTGCTAGGGTAAAAATGTCAGACTCCTTGTTATCCTAAATCCACAGCAGATCTCCCACTGATGTCAAGGAGAGGCTTTCCCAAAGGTTGCGTGTGACCCAGGTTCCTCTTGGTGCCAACTGGCAGAGGGTACAGGGATGTGTAAGGCTTACAGGGATCCACTGGGTCTGGTATCTACATACTAGCTTGCCAAAGAATGTCAGGATAGGTGTCTCTCATGCAGATAGAATATTAAACTGAGTTCTTGTGACCAGTTTCAGTGAAATGACTGCTCCATTCACTGTCACAGGCAGTATTCAGTTACTCTCATCAGGCTTGCTTGATCCCAGTACTCTACAAAACACTCCTCAGTCACATTGTCAGTAGCTAAATGCACTTGACTTTTCTGCCTTTGGGATCTGCAGCAGTTTGCAAAATGATTAAGTTATCCACAGTTATGACAGAGTTTTCCATAGGCAAGACACTGTTTGGGGCCATGCCGTGATCCACACTCGCCGCATAACTGTCTAGACTCAGTCTTCCCTTTAGCAGAGGTTGATTCCATAGAATCATAGAAGACTAGGGTTGGAAGGCCTGAGGAGGTCATCTAGTCCAACCCCATGCTCAAAGCAGGACTAACTCCAACAAAATCAGCCCAGGGCTTTGTCAAGATGCACCTTAAAAACCTAACATTGTGATTTGAGCTGCTCTGACTGTATGCTGCTTTCCTTAGTGCACGGCTGACCCCTTCTGGTGAATTCAGCTGTTTTACTTGTGTTTTTACTGTTTTGGCAGCCCTGCAAACTTGGAGAGCTTTGTTCAAAGATAACTCCCCCTCTCTGAGCAGTCTCTCAATACATTGTCTGTAATGCCACAAAAAAGTCTGTCTGTAATCAGAGATTTGTGAAGCCACCAAAATTACAGGTTTTACTGAGTTTCCTTAATGCTGTGACATATTGCTCTAGGGTGTCATCCAGTTTTTGCATGCATGTAAAACAATCTATGCCTCTCAAAAGTCACATTCCTTTTTGGCATACAATATTCTTCAAATGTAATCAGTATTGTATTTAAATTTATACTTTCACCTTCCTTAAACTCAAATTTATTATAAACATCCAATGCCTCCTCCCCAACAACATGTACAAATATAGATTTTAGGTTTTCATCTTTGTTCTGTGTCCCAATGGCAGACAAATACAACAAAATCACTGCTTAAACTTTATCCAGTTCTCTGCAACATTGCCTGACATTTGCAGAGTGGAAGGAGGTTGTAAAACATCCATTTCTTAGAGCTTTCACTTACTTGCTGAAGGCTTCAAGACACTGGCCTTTGTTTGCAAGGCAACGTTCTTTATTTGTCTTTGCTTTCAGATAGCCTGTGTTTGTCTCTGTTTTCAGTTGCGAAAGCAGGAGTTTTCCTCCAGCTCCTTGTAGTTTCTGAACTCATTCACCACTTCCGACACCATGTAACCATCTTGAGAAATCATTAAAGACCAAACTACGGAATGAATAAGGAATAGAACTTTAATAATACAGACAGGAGTAATTCCCAGTAGTGCAGCTGGGAGCAGCCACGTTAAATCTGATGTAGGTCACATCTCCCAATTCACACAACACTGTCCCATGCTAGGGAACATATCTAAATCACAATCTTCGACAAGCATATCTCTCTACACCAGGGAAAGAGTACAACCGTAGGAGCCTGGCCCTGAGGGAAGAGCATGCCTGAAGAGAGAAGCGTGGAGAAGACAGTCTGTGGGAGGTGGAATAGAAAGCAGTCCAGGGATAGAGTAGTAAGGTTGGGAACTGAGGATTTTGGCTGCATGTTGTAGGGCTGGAACCCAGAGTAATGGGCTGGCCTGGGTTCCCCTACCAGCCACTGATGGAGTGGCCTTGTGTACATAGTAGGTCCAATGAGACTCTGTACCCCAGAAGGGGGAACCACATAATGACCAGGCTGAAGGGCTGAGTCACAAAGAGGAAGCTGCAGTTCCTGGCACAAGAGAGTGGCTGCAAATTGAGAGAGAGAGCACATAGGGGGTTGAGAGACCACCAGGGAAGGTGTCAGATGTGGAAGAGAGCTAATTCCCAAAACAGTCAAGAGGAGGCATCATCTGTGGGGAGTGAATACCCTGTGACAGGGGGTTATCTTGTTTGCAAGTGAAGATAATGGATTTTTGGACTAACTGTAGGGACAAACTCTGTATCTTTGCACTGAAGATGTAAGAGGTCAGCATAGCTTGCTTCATGAATGGAAGATCAAAGCCAATCCTGACTGTAATATGCTGGAAGGGTGAGTTTTTGTGCTATATGACATGACAATATCTTGTCAGTTAAATTTGGGCTCTAGAAAGTGTGTAATGATTTTATTTTACATGTTAATACTTTGTTTCCAATATTTCTCTTTGATATCCTATATTGTCTGTTCTTTAAGTAAACTTACATTTCCTAATTGGTAACCTGTAAAAGAGAAAGCAGGGCCTGAGGAAGCCTTGAAAGCAGCACTTGTGTTGCAAGAGTCTGGTGGTGTCAGGGAGCTGACCCCAGGCAGACAGAGAAGGCTTCCTCATGGAAAAGGCAGGTAGTAGTGATGTGCCTTCTCACAGCTTTGGGTACCTCTGGGAAGCATCATATTATGCATAAAATGCTTATGTAGTAACTCAATGTATAGTTTATTATTTATTCAGTGACTTAGTGTCACTTTCAGCATGATTCTGTGGGAAAATCTGCTCCCCTCTAAAACCAGTGCAATTTCTAACTTTTATTTCATTTCCTTCTCCATCCTCCTTTTCTCTATTTCTCTCCTGTTTTTCTTTGTTCTCCTTTCTTCTTGCTACATTTCCTTCCCTTCAATTTAAATAAGGACTGAGTTAAGAGTCTAGGATTTAGTTTGTCACTTGTTGCTAAAACATACATGTAGGGGACCAATAATAATAAAGAGCAGATCTTAGGGCCTTATTCAATTTTTCACTCAGTCTTCTACTATTTGGGAGCTTGCATGGGCAAGGAGCAAGCCTTGAAAGACCTTGGCCCAGTAATATCCTATTACATTATATCGCCTTCTTATTCTTGAAAGACCCCACAGGAATTCATTTAATACATACAATAATCATGTCAGAGTAGAATACTCCTTCACTCCCAAATCAATGGGAGGGAGTTGTTGATCAGACAGCAAGAGATGTGATACAGTGCTGGGGGAGATGTGAGCTTATTAGGATAGGGGCTGCCCCCTCCTCAGGTCCTTCTCATTTCCTGTGGCTGGGTGGACCAGGCTGACTGACTGACTTTCATGTGCCACCCTCTACCTGTTGAAACTCTCCTGAGCATTTCAAACGCCTCTTACGTTTATTAGCTTCTCTCCCCTCAGATGTAGCAGGAGCTGTGTTTTAGGATGCTGTGGGTCTGACCAAACTCCTGTTTTTGGATCAGGAAGGAATCTTTCCAATTGAACCAAATTGGCCATGGTCTAGTAGGTTGCTGGGTTTTTGTTTGGTTTTTGTTTTGATTTATTTTGGTGGGGTTTTGGGGTTTTTTTTTTTTTGCCTTCCTCTCAGTGTCATGGAAGCACAGTTGGGTTGGAAGTGACAGGGCTTGAAAGTTTAACATTAAGAAAGGTAAGACTGTTTTGCTCCTCGCATCTTGCAGGGCACAAATAAAAGCTAAAACGGCCTGCTCTTAGAGGTAAAAAAGATCTGGAATTATTTTGGTGGACCATGTGTCTAAGGGAAGACCTGAAAGGGCGGACCCAAAATCTTCACAAACTGAGATCTCACCATAACCTCTAAACCCCACCCACAACACACACACACCACACAGAAGGCGAGGCTGAAAGGATTCACAAGTGAGTTGAGTGCTAAGGGTAGGCATAGGTGGGGCTATCCAGAATTGTAAATTATATGATGGGAGCCCTGTAACCCCACAGACTGTGATATCTGAATGGCTGTCATCCCTTCCCAGTTTTAAATTAATAAAATTGCGGCCTGTGGCTTAAATCCCCTGGGTCTGTTGTTCATTTGTCTCTGTGTCCCAATCAAACCAATCTGTTCAACCTAAATACGTAATAAGCATGATGTAGCATTGTATATCTTCAAAGTCTTTCACAAACATTAACTAATTCTGGTAAGACCTCTGTGAGGCGGGGATGGGCATTCATAGTTCTTAGCAATCAATTTATTAGAATCACTTTGAAATCTAAAGTGGTTGAAGTCCAAGGTTCTCTCATTTTAAGAAGAGAAGAGAACTGCAGTTCCCATTAGTAGGGTGGTGACCTTCGTGGTATGCTGGCTGAGAGAGCCAAGCATGATGTAAATCTGAGTCAGTAGCCCAGTGGGAGGCATTACATATGTCAGCCAGTTGTCTTGCAGGGCAGACATGAACGTTCAGTCAATATATATAGTTTGTCCTATTTGAAGTGAAATTGGAATTGGTTAAAAGAATCAGAGAAAACAATCAACTTGCATGGATTTGATCCCAAAACATTGAAAGCTTAGCCATCGACTCCTCTCTTCTGTTTATCTAGCACCCAACATAATAGGGCTCTAATCCTGGTTGAGCCTGAAGGGAACTATCACATATAACTGTTTGCTAAATAATAACCAGCCCCAGAGTAACCCAAATCTCCTAAAATATCATGGCTAGATGGGGCAGGGGAGGGAGAAGAGGTAGGGAATATTAATGGCAAGTGCAGATTTTTCACAGATTTAAAAAAATGTTAATTTACTATAAGTGTCAATGAGAGCGCAATGAGAAAACTTCAAAACAAAATGACAGCAATGTATTTAGAAAAAAGAGAACATTGCTGAACAGAAAACAGCCTTTCCTATCTAGTGTTCCCATATTTTTTCTGGAATGTAACATTTATTTTTGGCTGTTTGGTCAACTGTGGTTTGGATATGTAATGTAGGATTCTTCTCTGTGGAAGAAATAATTGCGGGGAAAATGTAGATGGTGCATCCCTTTCATCTGCTCTTTCCTGTCTCCACAGGTTTACTGGGCTTTTTCCCTCTAGGTTTCTTCTAATAATTAAGACTGAGTTAGAAAGAATCAACACTTAATCCTAAAGATAGTATGAAATTAGATTTTATGGAAACAGATTGAAATTCTTGTAAAGCTGTTTCAGACTTTTCACCAAAGCACCCTCGCTATCTATTCTTCAATCAATGCATATTTTATGCATTTAAATGTCATTTAAATTTATGGGATTACAATAAATTTATTGCAAGAAGACATCACAGCCTTTAGGTTTAAAGCAAACAATGATTTAAGGTATATTCTACCTATTGCAATTTCCTATCATTTTGTTCCTCACATATGTAAGTTTCTTCTGCACTTTATTAATAACAGATGTAAGCACTCAAAAATAGGCAGTGTGACCTAATGGATGAAGCACTGAACTGGGACGTGGGAGGTTTAATTCTACTCATGAAATGGTATATAAGAGCTAGGTATTATTATTATTACTTAAAACCATCTTGTGAAATTAAAAAAATGTATCACTTGTTAGAAGCTGTGGGCCTCTGGGATAGTCGATATGGAGATCAATAACAACCAGGAAAAAGTTTTTAATGGTAGACTTCCAAATTAAGTCTTGATGTGGTTTATGACCCTGCATTGTGTTTATGCCTTGTCTAGGGAGACATAAAATTTATCTTCTTGTGGACAGCAAAAGATTATGGAGGGTCCCATTCTAGCATCTTCACTTTAGTCCCTAATTCCATGACTAATCCCATTGAATTCAATGGCAATAGTCAAAAAAAAAAAAAAAAAAAAAAAGTAAGGATGACAGAATATGGCCCTCCGTAGTTTTAGTTTGTCAGTAGTGGTAGCCATTGTTGTTCATTGGTATTTGTTTTCTTCATTTTAATTCTTTAGCATTCATACAATGTCTGTTTTCAAATGGTATATGCAGTTTTTAGTAAGGAAAGCAGCTACTGTAACCCTCCTTTATGTAAGTAACCTCGCAGTTGTCCATAACATGAAGTAGAATCCAAAAGTATATTTTTAATACTGCCCCCATGGATTAGAATTCTATCATGGTTGGGATGTTTATTTGTGAGACTCCTTCCCTTCGCCCCAACCTCTCAGTCTCACTATCTGTGGCATCCAGTATTTATCATACTGATACTGAAACATCTAAGAAAGGAAATTCAGCATCCACATCACAGTGAAAAGTCATATGAACAGAAAAGGTGTCTACAGAACTATGTGCAGAACAGCTAATTAATTTATGGTAAAAATAATGAGCAAGGTGTCAACAGAATTGCCAAACTCCCACAGGAATATATTACACTTTCTCAGTCTTTGGAATGAAACAACAGTAAGTAACTTAAAGATTCTGTCTCAGTGTGAGGAGACGTGTAGAAGTCTGTCAAACCTTACAAGCTTTGTTTATGCTTTGTAAGTTTTTTTTTAATGCAATCTCTATCAGTTTAGAGTCCCACTGCCACAGTTATACAGATCACATTTGTTCTTACTATCTTACTGAACTAACCTCCGAGGTGCAGTTTTGTCACCTGTCATGCTGATAAGCCCATGACAGCTGCACAACATGGCTTAATTTCTCCCTTCTGCAGGGGATGGGGATAATCATTTCACAACAACCAGTACTTTTTGACGCATTTTAAGACCAGGATTCAACACATACTTTTAAACCACACCTGCCTCTTCCCCACAGCCAAATTTGTTCAATCTTTCTTTATATATTCATTAAAATTAGCATGTGTAAAGGATGTTTGAATAAAATTTCCCTGATGCTAGGATTTTATGGTAATATTATGACTTGGTGTTTCATGGGCAAAAATCAGGGAAGAATGTGGCCTATGAATTCTAATTTGTTCTAACAGAGCTTATCAGTTTAAAATGTCAGCATCATCTGTTTGTCTCTGTTCCTACACTGAGTTGTGCAGGTGTCATGAAGCAGATAAATACCTGTTAACACAAATAAATATACCAAGAAAGGTCCTTCACCTGTTGATTTTAGAGGTGTGTGATATTTGGGTTGTGTGAACATGAATCTCTGTGCCATTCTCATTCTGGTGAGTAAACTCAGCTTTTATACAAATTAAACAAATCTGTCCTACTAACTAACTAAGGTTGACTTAAATTCTCAGCTGCAAGTCTCAGTCTCTTCCAAACTTACTTGTTTTGCTGCATAACTAGAATCTGCAAATACTCATCCAATGTACTTTATCTAAATTTTTCACTGGGATGGGGGGACAATTCCATTGAAGTCAAAGCAGTTGCTCCCACTTGCTGGAAACTAATCTGATCCTTGTTTTTCAGGACTGTCGAAATGGAGCTTAAGTTCCAAAGGATTGTGATACTGCACCATTTAGAAGTCCTGTTTTAAGGCATATAAACCAAAATAGTAAATACTCACTTATTTAAATTTGTGGAGGGCTTTCGTGAAAGTCTTACAGTTCAATACACATTTTCTTCCTTTGTCAGCCGCTCCCAGGCATGGGGGTAAATTGATTCTGCTCCCTCCTTTCAGAATCTTAGACAGAGTCACGCTGTCAGGTGCATTTATCTTAGACGCTGGCAACAGCACCCAGTCCTCCTGATGCAAAGATCTTTTTTCTGGGTGGTCAGCAGCTCTGGAAACCCTGGACCTCAGTGAGGAGGCTTCCCCTCTCTGTCCCCGCTGTCTTAAATTTTCACTGCAAGCCATATGGGTTTCTTGACTTTTGGGAATTATGCGTGAGCTTTTGGTGAATATTGACCCTTATTTCTGTGCACCCCCGAGTTCACAAAAGGTGAGAACAGCTTGACAGCTCTATTTCATGTCATGCAATCATGTGTGGTAAGCAAGAATCACAGAAGTTCTGTATCTAAAAGTTTCTACTGGTTAAGTTCATCCAAGTTTCCCTCTTTCTAAAAGTCAGTCTGTTCCTTACTAATGAAATCCATGTGCACATCAAATAATTCAAATCTTGCTGAAAATATTTTGGTGCCACAAGTACAGAATATCTTCAGGTTAAATGTGTAAGTGAATTCATGAAACTACAAATGCAGTCATTGATCAGCAATGCACAATGGGCCTGATTCTTCACTGTGTCACATGCTGAAATGCTTGGATAGGAAATCCACCAACTCATATCTGTCTTTGCCACACAAATCAACCGCAGAAGAGCAAGTTTGGAAAGATGAATGTTCTTGTCCTATGTTATGCCTCTTATTAGATAAGAATTTTAATCCATCCCTGGAACAAAATTTCCAAACCTCACTCCCCTCAAAACCACATACGAAAGAAGATGCCTGTTGCAGGCATAGGCATGGGAAATAATTCTGTTGGTCTGAGCAACTGTAAAAGTTTGTTTATACAATACCTAATTATTTTTACCACATTGAGTGACAATATTAGATCTAATGTCTTTGATTAGTTCTCTCTTTTTCTAATACAATTTAGAGCATAACACAAAAAACAATTTGTCTAATTGAAATGACTTTTGAGTGTCTTTGTGTGAACGAGTTAGACTACCTATATATTTTACTAGTTAGTGCTGAAACAATATAGGTGAAAAAGTAGTAGTGCTGTGAAGAATATTGTCAGTGGAAAAGTCACTGCCACAGATACATTCAGTCTATATGCTGCAGTTGGTTAGTAAATCTACAGGCTTTTGGGGTTTCTATAAAAAAAAAAAAGACTACTTACATTTCCTTTGATACTCTCTACATAGTTGCACTGAGCACACAAATATACAGTGGTGGATTTCCTCTCCATGCATTTCAGTGGTTTTTGTATAAAACATCCAGGCTTTTTTTCTTGAGCTAATTCCTCTCTCAGCTGAAGACTGCTCTGATATTATCTATATGTAATGAGATGCACACTCATTTTCTTTCACTTCTAATAATCAAACTCAATAGCAAATGGATATTAAAGAGCTCTATAGACCACTGTGCTGTACATTTGCTGTCTTCAAATGACATGGGATGATCAGGTACTTTGATTACTATGCTGGCAATAATACAGAATTGGGGCTGAATCCTTCTGTGTGCCACAGCAACATTCAGTGGACTAGTTGTGGAGAGTTCAAAGGTGGCTTTGCTGCTAGATTTCTGCTCTGCCACCCTAGCAGCAGGGAGAAGCCGGTTCATCCCCACGTACATTAGAGTGGCAGTTGTACCCCTTGTAATGATATCCTCGGATCATTTACACCAGCCAAATACTACCAAAGAATCATGGAAGATTAGGGTTGGAAGGGACCTCAGGAGGTCATCTAGTCCAACCTCCTGCTCAAAGCAGGACCAACCCCAACTAAATTATCCCAGCCAGGGCTTTGGCAAGTCAGGCCTTAAAAACCTCTAAAGATGGAGATTCCACCACCTCCCTAGGTAACCCATTCCAGTCCTTCTCCATCCTTGTAGTGAAAATGTTTTTCCTAATATCCAACGTAGACTTCTCCTACTGCAACTTGAGACAGTTGCTTCTAGTTCTGTTATCTACTACCACTGAGAACAGCCTAGCTCAATCCGCCCTGGAATCCCCTTTCAAGTACTTAAAGGCTGCTATCAAATCCACCCTCATTCTTCTCTTCTGCAAACTAAACAAGCCTAGTTCCCTCAGCCTCTCCTCATAAGTCTTGTGCTCCAGCTCCCTAATAATTTTTGTTGCCCTCTGGACTTTTTCAATTTTTCCACCTCCTTCCTGTAATGGAGGGCCCAAAACTGGACGCAGTACTCCAAATGAGGCCTCACCAGTGCTGAATAGAGGCCAATTACCATTCCCTTGATCTGCTAGCAATGCTCCTACTAATTCAGCCAAATATGCCATTAGCCTTCTTGGCAATAGGGGCACACTGTTGATTCTTACCCAGCTTCCTGTCCCCAGGTCCTGTTCTGCAGAACTGCTGCCTAACCAGTCGGTCCCCCAGTCTGTAACAGTCCCCAGTCTGTAGCTGTGCACAGAATTCTTCCATTCTAAGTGCAGGACTCTGCATTTGTCCTTGTTGAATCTCATCAGATTTCTTTTGGCCCAATCCTCCAATTTGTCTAGGTTACTTTGTATCCTATCCCTGCCCTCCAGCATATCTACCACTCCCCCCAGATTAGTGTCATCTACAAACTTGCTGAGGGTGCAATTCACCTCATCCTCCAGATCATTAATGAAGATGTTGAAAAAAAACGATGCCTGGGGCACTCCGCTTGTTACCAGCTCCAACCAGACATCAAGCTGTTGATCACTACCCATCTTTCTTTCTATCTTTTAATCCATTCATCCAACCAACCCATACTTCTTTAACTTGCTGATATGAATACTGTGGGAGACTGTATCAAAAGCATTGCCAAAGTAAAGGTATATCACATCCACTGCTTTCCCCACATCCACAGAGCCAGTCATTTCATCACAGATGATAATCAAATTGTTCAGGTATGATTTGCCCTTGGTGAATCCATGCTGACTGTTCCTGATCACCTTTGTCTCTTCCAAGTGCCTCAAAATGGATTCCTTGAGGGCCTGCTCCATGATTTTTCCAAGGACTGAGGTGAGGCTAATGGGTCTGTAGTTCCCTGTATCCTCCTCCTTCCCGGTTTTGAAGATGGACACTATATTTGCCTTTTTCCAATCATCTGGGACCTCCCTCAGTCACCACAAATTTTCAAAGATAATGGCCAATGGTGCTGCAATCACAACAACCAATTCTGTCAGCACACTCAGATGCATTGCATCGCAGCCCATGGACTTGTGCATGTCCAGTCTTTCTAAATAGTCCTGAACCTGATCTTTCAGCACCGAGGGCTGCTCACCTCCTCCCCATTCTGTGCTGCCCAGTGCAGTAGTCTGGGAACTGACCTTGTCTGTGAAGACAGGGTCAAAAAAGCATTGAGTACTTCATTATTGGTCCATCCGAGGAACTGATGCAGTTAGGAAATACAAATTCAAATAATTTCACCTAGAATCCAGTCTGCTGCTGCTAGCCACCACTAAACATTTCCCTGCCCCCCTCCAAAGGAAACAGCAGCATAATAATTTACACATATATTTAAACTACCTCTCCCAGCCTTGAAATTCTGTTATAAACTAGGATTCCACTACTATGCAATGGCAGATACCAGAACTTTTTTTTAGGCTATTTTAAGCCTTGTTCTGCTAGTGTGTTATCAAGATTCTAGTAGCAGCCATCTTCATCCCTGACTTGCAAAGCCCTCTCCAGAACACACTGGCTTTGATTCTCCTTTTATTTATCCCAGAATAAATTGGGAGTAAGTGCACTGAAGTTAGCAGAGCCATATGGGTGTGATGGGAGAGTCAGACTTATTGACTTTACTTCCTGATGTCATCAATTGCCTGCTCTGATTTGCACATATTACCATGGAAGGAAAACAGGAGCTTTTTTGTAACTAATCACTACAAATAAAAAATAATCTGTGCCTTCACAATCTGCATCATTATGGAATTATGATGCCAGCTTTCATCACTCTGCTTTCATTTGTATCTGCCTGATCACCACCTCCAACAGATAAAGTGGTCAGTTGGTGGGGAAGGGTCTGCTTAACTGAAATGCTAAGAATGCAAAACATGGTTAGGTTGAGCTCTTAGGAGTTCTCACCAAAACAATATGCCTTGAGCCAATGGTGCTCGCTAGACACCAACATCCTGATGTCAGCTGCCATGTTCTGCCTACCACAGAGCAAAGACCTTGCAAGGCTGATGGCAAGCTTTATTCTCGCATCGCTGGGTACCTTTGTTATAGAAGTGCCCATACCCTACTGTTAACCAAAAATTTGCTATCCCCAACGAATGAATGGAAGGATATGCACTGGGAGGTAATCTTTATAAAGGACCCTCCCTGCCACAGTTTCCACCTCTTAACTGTCTCTGATCTCCACTTGTGATTTCCATATACCATGAAGGATAAGGCAACAAACGTAATTAAACTACATTAAATATTTTATTACTAATAAGTAGGTGGTTAATTGAACAATGGCCTGAAGCCAGGACCCCAACTAAGACAAAGTGGGTAATAACAAAACTAATTAGCAAGTTTGTACATGACCGTCCTCCTCACAGGGACAACACAGGATCTACATCAGGACAACGACACCAACAAAGGACACCAGAAAGAGCAGGTCTGGAACAGTGGGAACAAGATCTCAGCAGGTAAGTCTTTGGTCTTCTCTGTCAGAGATGTTACACAAGCACACGCGACAGTCACTGGGACAGCAAGTGCTGTTAGCACAGTCCTTCTATAATCTGCTGTGGCTGAGCAGATTTTCTAGATCATCTGACCTTTCTCCAGGTTCCCACCTTTGCTCAAAAAGAGCGTCCAATTCCAAGACGACCTGGGAACCAAGATGGAGGGTAAATAACTTCAAAAACAAAATGGCCAAACTTTAAATTACCCGTGCACCACTAGAACGTATGCAAAACGTGTTTGGTGCATGCCTTCAGAGGTACTGTGCCATGAACCACTTACAAGACTCACTGCCTGCTGATGTCCTATAACCCCATGCCTGGTTATTCCATAATGATAGGAGCTATGACTAGTTTCTCCTGATGCAGCATTTGATTATGATGTCAGTAACTGCCTTTAGAGCACCTGCGCACCTTACTTTAATAAGAGAAAATGGGGAGCGATGGGGGAGGGACCTTAACTTGCTCATTTACATACTTCTAATTACTAATCCAGGTTTACTCATTTTTTGTTCATCTGCTTCCAAGCGATAACTGAAATAGGCAGTTGACCCATTCAACTCAGCTGGCCCTTTACTTGTCCTGTTTATGCTTCTGATATTCTAGCACTGTAAATGTGGAGTTAATTACTTCCTTTGTTATGTACAGACTGACATAGGGAACTGTTCTGTTCTAATGCTTTGGTTTCATTCAGATCATCCAGGGTGCCAAGTAATTTGGATTATATAATATGTGCTGATGGCATTTTCGCTTGTCATAGGCAGTTGAGTGGCAAGGTGTTGAAACCATGTTCTCCAGTTCCCTGCTCATTTTTCCATTATACTCTCAATTCCCAGTTCAGCCTAAACAGAAAGGTGCCCTCTACAGGTCATTTTATATAGCACTGACTTACAGAGCAAATACCACGCAAAGAATGTTGCTTTGTGGATTCTGTTTAAACCTTATTCATTCTCACCCTATCTGGTGAGAGGTCAAGGCATCCACAAGAAACATTCTCTGGTGCCACATCTGAAGCTTGTTATCTCCCAAATGGACAATTGATGTGGCTTTGGATCATGAGTCTTATCATATATTCACAGTAATAGAAGTTACTTTTTATTATCTCTCTGTAATTTTTCTGCACTCTTCTTATCACGAGAAAAAAAAATCAGCTCTTCATAAATTTTGAACAAGCACCCCACTGTGCCATCACTTGTGATCCATTGAATTGGAAGCAGCCATTAATTGCAATTCCCCCCCTCATTCAGATGATTAAGGAGATCATGTAGAAACTACTATTGCGTTATGGTGTGGGTTTTTTTTTTTTTGAAAAGCAGCAGTTAATCCAGACCTTATAAAATGTAGCCATGAGTATTTTATTTTAGTACATTAAATATGATGTATTACACCTGCCAATTTTGTTGTGTTCATGGATCTTGCATAGTTTCTGGATAATCAGTGTCTGACATTTAAGATTAAAGCAGCACTAATTAACTTTAAAATACAGCTTAGTTGTTGTTTGTGCAAGATTCCCAGCTAATTGGTCAGTGTAGGAGCAAAGCCTATTGAATTATTTACATGCTGTGTGTGTGCGCACATGTACACATCTGGGAGAAAATCTGCGAACAAGTCATCACTATTACTGCCATTTTAACTTTTATTGCTTTGCTTAAGGATATTTCAGCTGACTGGGTCTTAATATCTGCTGGAAATACTTGGTCGAAATCAGCAGCAACCTGACAAGCTTATTGGTGTAGTAATGACAGAACTTTTGCTTAGGCTGCAAGTCAGCAACCTAGATACAGCATTCTTTCCCTATCTTCAGTTAAGAGTTGGGGAAAGCTGCATACCAGGCTTCAAACTCTCTCTTTTAAAGAGCACAGTCGCTTATTTGAACAGCCATGACACTGCTGGGTAGCCAGATGCAGTGGAGGGAAAACAGCTAGTATTTAGCAATCATATTTTGTTTCTGTTTTTAAATATAGTCGTCCCTTCACTACGAAAGTGGCTCTTTTATGATATAACCCTCACTCCCAAACAATCCAGCCTAACAAAACAGCTTTTCTAGAAAGCACCAATTGTTATCGAATAAAGTAATTTTATCTAACCAGGCCCACCCACAGCAATTCCAGGCCTCAGGGAAGAACAGTAAATGGCCCCCACCTCCTTAGAAAAGGAGGGCTGAGGTTTATGACCCTGGGAAGCGGGTGAAGCTTCCCCTTGGGAAACTAGCCCTGCCCACACTCCACCCTGGCCGTGACCCTTACTTCCCCCCCCCCACTCACCACCATGTCCTTCCCTCCTGAATCAGGCTCTCTCCTCACTTCCACACACACCCTTCCTTTCCCTGCTGCCAGGGAGGAAAGGCTATGGCAACAGGACACTATACTGCTAAAAATAGCAGTGTAGATGGGGAGCCATGGCTTGGGCAAGTAGAGAGCCATGTATGGTATGTACTCGGGTACATACCCACCCCTTTTAGGTTTGTCTTTACTCACCTAGGCCATGCCTCATAATCTGTAGTGCTAGTCAGAGCCCTGCTAGGGGAGCTACCTCGGTACATACACTAGATGCTGCCAAATGAAGCAAGCAATGTTGACTTACCTTGTGTGTTTTGAGACAGACTCATAGCTTCTTACTTCAGTGGCAAGTGTCTCTGTATCGCTTTCGAATTCTCCTTAGTTCTGAGAAAGCTGCACAGCCGTAGGAGAGTGCTGGGTTCTAGTCAGGCTCAAACATCACAAAAGTGGTTCAGTCCAACTGAAGGGCCAAATTCTGGCCTTGTACACCTGGGTGGCCACATTGAGGACAACAGAATTTTGTATGAAGGAAGAGGCCAGAATCTGAAGAAAACAGAGTTTTTTAAACGTAACTGGGCATCACATTTGACTTTCAGGATCTCTAGTAGTGCTGAGACATAGATCAGAAGAAACCCGGCTTCTTTTTGAACCCACAGAATGATTTTTCAGGACCAGCATTTAAAGCATCCTTTTAACTTTCACACTGAGCAATTTTGATCTCAAATATGTAATCCTATAGTGGTGTTGTTACAGGGTCATGTTCAAAGTGGAATATGCTATAATCCTTCTTTCTTATACCTGTCAAAACACAGCAATCTACAATACTGCCTGTTTGTTGGGGTTTTTTTAATCAAAATATGGTGCTCAAAAGAAAAGGTAGTGTATTGAGTAAATGTGGCACTTTGCTGGTACAAGTCAGTTCATTTTCCTTTAGAAATCTTTGCTTGTAGCTCAATAGGTGATAGTCTGCAAGGGCAGGATTAAATGAAAAATATTTAAAACTTCCTTCCCAAAATGCCATCTGAGATGGATTAATTTGTTTGGGTAAAATTAAAGCCATGAGATAATCTTCCAAATTACTGCTGAACTCTAAACAAACTCTATTTTTTTCTTTAGATTTGGAAAAGGCCAATTACATTAGAGAACTACAACTGTCCCATCAGTTGTCTCTCGAGTTAGCTAGATTTTAAGCTGCTTGAATGGGGACTATCTCTCTTTCTTCTGGGTTTGTGCAGCTCCTAGGACAACAAGGTCCTTGTCCATAACTAGGACTCCTGGGTGCAGCTGTAATACAGATAATAATGTGATCAAATAAGGCAATGCTGAAGTGATTTGCACAGGATCGTATAACAACTTTGTCACTAAAATAACCTAGGCTGGAAATTTGACTTGCCTCTGAGTTCAGTTGTAGGTGCAGATATGCCCTCAGTGAAGAGGAAATTTGTTGCCCTTGGTTGCTTTCAATCATATCCCAGAATCCTTTGATTATGACTGTAGTGATGCTATGAGTTGGTACAAAGGATTTGGGACTAGAGCTGTCTTTATCTCCTCTCTTCTGCATTTAAAGTCTCTGCTTCTAGTTTTCTGTCTCCAATTCCTTTTCTTTGCCCCCTCATTTTACTCTTCAGTCTTTGACTTTCTTTGAGCTCCAATTTGCCCTTCATATACCTTCTAGTTTTTTCTATGCCTCTCTATATCCTTTTTAGGATCACTCCAACAACAGCTGCAGTTACATGAAAGGAATGGTTTCAGCTTTATCTGTAGAGGGAAAATGAGGCGGAGTAATCAATTTTCCTCTGTATCAAACACTTTAGGGAGTTGAGAAAGGAAACTGACTAGGATTGTTGGAGTCCTTTCTCCTTTGCAGCCAGTTCCCTATAGAGCTTGATGCTGGAGGAAATTGATCAACTTGTCATTTCCCTCTGCACCAAGCTCTTCAGAGAGACAGCCACCTGCACAGGCAACTGACTGGTATTCTTCATAAGTTTCCCCTTGTGGACAGCTCTATCAAGTGCCCCCTTTGATATTGTGCTTGAAGAAGTCTATGCCTAAAATGGGCTCTGCTTACCTTAGAATTTTGTCTAGTCTGGTGAGAAATGTTCCCTGGATCCTACATGTAAAATTCTTTTCCCAAATGGCTCTACTCTAGCCTATAAATTCATAAGCAAAACAGTAGCTACTGTCTAGTCACTTGCACACTACATCCGACCATGTTTTTATCATCTCTAGCTTCAGTAATAAAAAATATTAGTCTGCTTACATTATTGATGATGCTGGTAAACAAACAGGAAAACAAATGAAAGAGGGCCAATTTGGCTTCTGCTTTAATCAGAACATACACACTGAGGAAAAGTGTGTGCCAAATGGAAAAGGCACACAAGAAAACAAGCAATAAAGAAGAACATTAGCAGGACAACTTTTAACCTCAGGTCCAAAGACTGCCAAGATTTCACAGCCTCTGTGGATGAATAAGAATGGCTTCCAAATTGAATGCAATTTCAGATCATTCCTCTTCTATCCTCTATCTGTTACCTGTAATTGTAACACCATATGAAACATACAGTAGCTTGCATGTGATTCAAACACCGCACTATCCATTGAAAAGGAAATCCCTTTGCTGATCCATTTTCCATAATTTTCATTTGTGTACCTTCTGGTCCTGAGGTTTTAATAGGGCATAGCAATTTTCATGCTAGCTCTTCCAGAATAATAGATTGCTCTACTTTTGTCATTTTAATGAGTTCCTCAGATGTTTGCTGGCGATTAGGACTATTTAGAAGATTAGGCATAGACTTGAAAGGCATCTGTTGATTGGAAGTTAGGCACATTGAGAGCTCTTGCCTATAGCAAAAAAATGTTTTGGTCTGCTCATATGGTTACATAAAATGGCATAAGCTATACTTAAGGGATTTAGTTAGTCGATTTCAAATAGCTGAGCAGTTCTGGCTTTAGTTGCAGCTCTCACTGTGTTTACGGTTCCTGGAAGATATTGTAATGTCGTGGACTCTGATTATAAAAAAAATTTGAAAATGTCATATTAAACTACATGTACAGGGCTTGGGAGCAGGACAGTGGGAATAGAGTAAGCTTTTTCACCTCTAGGTCACCCAGTACAAATATAGCCTTCAGTCAGTAGTTCCTGAGACGTTATCCTTTGTTTATTTGGTGGCACATGTGAAGTGAGTTGGGTGGTCTAAGCCCTGCTCCTAGAGGATCACATAATAAAAACTACCCATATGACTCCCTAAAGGGCCCCCTTTTTGATGCACCCATAGAGATAAAACAGAATGAATGGGCCTGGAGATTGAAGTACTCTCTTGCCTCCACGGGTGATCCTCACCATTGCCAGGAGAATATGGGAAGTGGTTACTGGCCCATCTTCGCTGCTTTGCAGATATACAGACTACAGTCACATAGTGGTCCACCAGGCATCTTTCATGGATACTACATGGACTTAATTTTTATTTTATAAACATACCATACAAATCTATGGCACATTAAGCCCAGGTATGTCTTGGAATATAACAAGAGGTGACATCGCCATGATTTAGGGTGACTCTCAATAGGAATGGTTACAGAATGAAACTGACTCAGTGCCCAGGATGTGCTAGTGACCCTTAAGAAGTCAATGTATTTTGAGAGTGTTACTTTGTGTAACTAATCATTCTTCTTATGGAAATTCTCTTTGCTGTGAAACCACGATAGCAGTTTGGAGTTTGGGCTATGTTTTCATGCTTTCAGAAAACAAACTGACTGGTCAACCATACACTTCGTTTGGAACTGGAAGTATGCAATCAGGCAGTAGCAGAGTAAAAAATAAATAAATAAAGCACATACAGCACAGAACTGTGTTTAAAAGGAAACTTACAAAAATAAAGGGAAAGTTTAAAAAAAAGATTTGACAAGGTAAAGAAACTGATTTCTGTGTTTGTTTCATTTAAACTAAGATGATTAAAGGTAGCTTTTTTTCTTCTGCAGAGTAAAGCTTCAAAGCTGTATTGTCAATGTTCAGTTGCAAACTTTTGAAAAAACAAATGTGGTTTTGTTCAGTTACGAACATCTCAGAGTTAAGAACAACTTCCATTCCTGAGGTCTTCCTATCACTGAGGTTCTAATGAACAGAAGTGGATCAGAATGGCGGGATGTGTGGTGTTTATATGTCTGTATCTGGTGCAGTACACCCAAAGCAAAGCCTACAAGGAGAGCTGCCGTTTTGTGTGGCAGAATTGATGGAGTATATGGGAGCAAGTCACACGCTATACTCCTTCAGAGACTTCCGTTTTTAACCCTATCCATAATGAAGATGTTCCAGATTGAAATGACATAGTTGCTCTTTGTGTAAGGAAAACAAATCGAGTAGTTATTGAGAGAAAAGTTCTGTCTTCATGCAAATACCTCAAACCACTGCAAACCACTATAGGCAGTCTGAGAGGAATTGTCCTCACATCCATCACAGCCTTTGCACCTTCAGACAACACTTTCCAGCAATGCTTCTGTATGATTCCCAGCAGCACTGCTCAAAATTTCTTCACTGAAGGGAAAAAAAAGTTTGACAAAAATGTCTTATTGTCTCAACAAAAATGTTGGTTTCCGTCCACTTTCATATCAAAAACCAATTTTTTTGGTTTTTCTAAATGGAAAATTGTTTGGGTTCTGTTTTTCCCTGAAAAGGTGTAGAGGTGGAGGGAGCGGGGAAATGAAAACCAGAAAACTGTTTCACAGTTTTTCAATTAAAAAAAAAAATCAATGAAAAACTTTTGCAGAGGAGAGAGGAGGATGGAGATTATTTTTTTCCCCAAAAAAATTCCTAAAAAATACTTACAATTTTTAAGACAGGATTGCTGCCAGGCCTCTGAGCTGTTTTGCTCATCTCCATGAAGCAGATCAGAGCAGGACAAGTAGATCACAAATTTTGGTGGTTCACAGGCTATGTATACACCGAAGCTGGAAGGTAGGGTGACCAGCTGTCCTGATTTTATAGGGACAGTCCTGATATTTGAGGCTTTGTCTTATATAGGTGCCTATTATCCCCCATCCCTGTACTGATTTGTCACACTTGCTATCTGGTCACCCTACTGGAAGGTCTAATTTACAGCTCAGGTAGACATATCAGTTCTAGCTCTGGTTGAGTTTAGCATGTTGCAAATAGCAGTGTAGCCATGGCAGTATAACTGATTAAATGGGCTCGCTGCCCAAAGTATGATCCCATCTGAAACATTCAGTATGGCCACTGGGTGACTGGGTTGTCCCGCCACTCATGCTGCCACAGCTACGCTGTTAGTTTTGGCACCCTAGCTCTGTCAGAGTTAGCAAGACTCTGTCTACTTGAGCTAGAAATTACACATTCCATCTCCAATGTGGATACACCCTTAGAGTGACAGAGAATTAGTCCTGAGGCTCCTACTTCAATCGGAATCAGAAGACTCTTCATGTCACCATCCTGTTAAAAACCCTAATCTTCTATGATTCAGCCCCTTTCTGAGTGACTGCCTACCTCACTTGCCCACCATCTGTGAATAAAGCTGCCAGTCTGAGGTGCTGAGGAAGGAGGCAAAGGGCTGTGTCCCCAGTCTCAGGAGATGACATCAATGTGTTGGGGGGGAGGGGGGAAGGGGAAAGGGAGCAGAAAGAGACTGGCAGCTCTGCTACTTCCATGCTTCTGGTGAGTAAGGGATGGCTCCTCTCACCCTCCCCTCTCAGCAACAGGCTTGGTGGGGAGATGGAGAAACCCTGAAGCTGCCTCCTCAGTCTGGAAGGGGTGGAGGGGACCCCTCTGCAGACACCCCAAGCCTGGAGAGGGGGTGAAGAACCCCAGCAGCCACAGAAGAAGCAGAGGTGAGTGGGGATAAGTGGGCAGAACTGATGGAAGGTTGGGTGGGAGTTAGGCAGGTGATGGATGGGGGTAGAACTGATGGGGGATCTTGGGGGCAGAGGAGAGAGGACAGGTTGATCTAGAGGTTGCAGGCAAAATGAACTGCAGAGCCGCGGGCAGGCTGATATGCAGGCGAGAGCTCCTGTCGGGGGAGCCAAAATCACCTTATCCGATAAATTTGTGAGGGCAAAGCTAATTGTTTCATACACCCACAGGGGATGGGCAGAGGTAGTTCAAAAATCAAAAAGACCAAACCACACAAAATCTTGTTTAAAAAACAAAAACCACTCATTTTTGCAGAGGGAGGTCTGATTCAGGGTTGGCAATATTGTGATTTCCTATCTTTTGCTGTGATGTCCCTAGCTCTGCATCACATCTTGTCAAGGGACACGTGGCCAGCGCTCATGATTTAATCACAGATAATGTGATTTTTAGCTTTGCTAGAGACAACCTTGAGGCAAGAACCTCCACCCTCTCACAATATTTATAGCCCTTCCCAGGAGAAAAATCCCTCTGACTAGTTGTCGTTCCCTCTTCCCTGATTCCTGGGAAGAGCAGGCAACCAGGGCTACGGCAGGAGACTGGCAGGATGCCTTTAAAGACAAAGAAAATTTGAACATTTCAAAGTTTACTGTTTTTCATTTTGAATTGGAATGAAAAGTTAAAATGTCTCAGTTTACTGCAGACTGGAAATTCAACAAACTGTTGGTTTGGAATAATTCAAACATTTCCTTCCGATAAAGTAAAAATGTTTCGTTTTGATAATGTTGAAACATAATTAAAAGTAAAATATAGTATTGTTATGAAGTGGGTGAAACCTGCTTATGGGTTGAGTTGAAACCTCATTTAAACTGATGTGTGAATGCATCCTTCCTTTAAGAGACAATTAAAGAACCACACCTCAAACTAGGGTTGAGTCTGCCGAGCAACTAACACCATGTGGGCAGGAGGTTCTGCCGGATATAGTGATCCAGGGGTGTGTGCATGAGACAACACACAGAAACTGAGAACAGACAAGAACTGAGAGAGGGGCACAGACAAAAAGCAAGAAAGCCAAGCAGTAGCCTGTGAACCCTGGGAAAAGCTAGAGAGATTTTGGGATTGGTGCTGGCTAAAGAGGTTTGGGGCTGTAAGTCAAGAAACTGTGCCTTTTGTTCTTGCTTCCTGCTATATTTGGAGAGAGAGGCCTTTGTACATTTCTTGCAAATAAACAAAGTTGCATCAAATCAAACTGAATACCAGACTCCATCAATTTCAACTTCCCACTGGAACATTCCCAGGGCCCTGAAATGTGACTAGCTGCTTCGGTTGAAAAGGGGAAATGATATAATAATGATAATATAATTACATATAAGTCTAAGTGAAATGTAATGAGTGTCTAAATGAAATTAAATTAGTTTCGACTTTTTTTTGTTAAATTACTGCAACATTGACAGCATCCCATAAAATGTTTCGGTTTGAAACTGCATCTTCCAGTGGAAAACTGCTGTTGTAAAGTGGTCAGAGCATTGTGGGATGGAGCCATACTCCTCCCCTTCTTTACTTCCTGTTTAGATAATGTATAGTTTTCCCCACTTTTTGTATATAGAATCATAGATGAGTAGGACTGGAAGGGACCTCAGTAGATCATCTAGTCCAATTCCCTGCACTCAGGAAAGGACTAAGTAATAACAAGACCATTCCTGACAAGTGTCTGTCTAACCTGTTCTTAAAAACCTCCATTGACAGATATTCCACAACCTCCCTAAGTAATTTGTTCTAGTGCTTACCAACCCTGACAGTTAAGAAGTTTTTCCTAATGTCCAAGATAAACTTTCCTTGCTGCAATTTAAGCCCATTGCTTCTTGTCTTACCCTCCGAGGATAATGAAAACCAGTTTTTACCTTCCTCCTTGTAACAACCTTTTATGTACTTGAAAACTGTTATCATGTCCCCTTTCAGTCTTCTCTGGTCAAGACTAAACAAACCCAATTTTTTCAATCTTCCCTCATAGGTCATGTTTTCTAGACCTTTAATCATTTTTGTTGCTGTCCTCTGGACTTACTCTAGTTTGTCCACATCTTTCCTGAAACGTGGTGCCCAAAACTGGACACAATACTCCAACTGAGGCCTTATCAGTGTGGAGTAGAGTAGAAGAATTACTTCTCGTGTCTTCCTTACAACACGCCTGCTGATGCCTTTCAGAATTATGTTTGCTTTTTTTTTTCCTGTTAACTCATATTTAGCTTATGATCCACTAAAAGCCCTAGATCCCTTTCTGCAGTACTCCTGTCTAGGCAGTCATTTCTCATTTTGTATGTGTGCAACTGATTGTTTCTTCCTAAATGGAGTACTTGCCTTTGTCCTTATTGATTTCATGCTATTTACTTGAGACCATTTCTCCAGTTTGTCCAGATCATTTTGAATTTTAATTCTACCCTCCAAAACACTTGTAACCCCCTTCCAGCTTGGTATCATTTGCAGACTTTCTAGGTGTACGCTCTGTGCCATTATCTAAATCATTGATGAAGATATTGAACAGAAGTTTACCTATGACTGATCCCTGCGGGATCCCATATATTTGAATAAAGCAGCACATCCCCAGCTGCAATACTGTAAGTAAAGTGTGTTTTTTGTGCACTGAGTGGTCCTTTTATCAAAACTGCTCCATCAATATTTTTGGATGGGTTTAAATGTCATACTCCTATTGCTTCTACCCCCCTTTTTCTATTGGGCACTCATGAACTCTCCCCTTGCTGCTCCTTCACTCCTTAATTATTGGCCACAAAGGCTTTCTCCCACTGCTCCTTCCCTCCTTCTTTCACTGACCACCTAAACACCTCCTGCTATTCTTTCCCTCTTCTGAGATCCCCATCCACTACTCTTTCTTTGCTCACCTCTCTGAGGCCATATAGCTCATACCATACACATGCCCAGTGTGTAAAGCAGTAGAGGATATCATATAGATTTATTTTGAATTTGACTCTTCTTTTTATGTTGTTTTGTTTTTAAACATGTCAAAGGTTGCCCAGATGAATGTGTGCCTTCTGATATGGAGCTTGTATAAGAGCAAAATCTAATTCAACATATTGTTTCAGAAACACTTATGGAATAAGATTGTAAATTGGCATAGGCTCAGTGGGACAGAATTAAAGTTGCACATGCAACATTAACTATGGCAGTGCCTGACATCGGAGCTCTTAAATTTGCAAGCTTAACTTTTTTGTGTGTAATGTGATGAGCTTGGGTTTTTTTTACTAGAGTTCATATTAAATGTGATACGTGTGTGTGTATTTACCTAAAGAAGAATTCATATAAGAAATATTTAAGAAAAGTGATTGATTAATCAATTGAATGGAACTTCAAACAGCAATGGATTAATATAGAAGTATTACTATATTTAAGCAAACAACAGAGGACACAATATAAAAGCTGAAAATCTGTTCTAACTATTTAGCACACTCTTTGTTCTAAAGGACACTTGAATTTTGAATTCTCACTTGGGATACAGTTCTGGTTCCTATCTTGGTATTTCTGTAGTTCATTGCAACTCTGGTAAATGTGGCAAAAGCAGAACTATCTTTGTTAACCCTGATTTCTTCTCACCAAGATCCAACAGATAGGGAACAACAGCACTGAATTTACTCATATTTTGTACCAAAGCTTGTAAGATCAAACCAACTGGAATCTAAGGATAGATGAAGTATATCTCAGTAAACTTCAAAAGATCTGTTTCTGGGTTTGTACAGGAGTAAGCTTTGAGATGCAGCATGTGCCACAGATCTAAGATTAGGATATATTTCAT
Source organism: Mesoclemmys tuberculata (assembly GCA_007922155.1). Taxonomy (NCBI): domain Eukaryota; kingdom Metazoa; phylum Chordata; order Testudines; family Chelidae; genus Mesoclemmys; species Mesoclemmys tuberculata. Next base: position 8,214,546 of record ML675610.1, read on the forward strand.
GACATTTTCAGAACCACTGAATTAAATGTTTTCATCTTGGTAAGAAAGTCTGATGACTCTGAGAACTGGAAAATCATTATTATTTGTATTAACTAGATAAGAAACACCTAAGGCATGATACCTGACTAAAATATGTATTGTTTCAAAAACAGGCAAATGAGAAAGAAAAGTATCGCTTAACAGTGTTACAACATTCTATTAAGATTCTGTGGGCAGAATCCTAGGTAGCTGTGAAAGAGACCTGATCAGAAACACGTGAGTTAACCTTTTCAAATAATAATGCCACCTGCAGGAGTTTTTGCTTGTCCCTGAAGACCATTTGTATTTCACACATTAATATTCATTAGGTGTAACACCATATGTTGCACGGCAGGATGTGCTGTCAGCAAACTGCTTGTCATAAAGCTAGGTTTAATAAAGCATTGTAAAACAAACATTATGATGATAAATACAAAATGACAGGCTAATTAAGAGAATCTTAGTTGCCATTTTTCTATAATAACCTTTGTGTAGTATGTATCTGTCTTGTGCTAGTACCTTACTTGTTCAGCTTTTATTCTATGTCTTTTTTTTTTCAATAAGGGAATCCTCTGCACCTTATACAACTTAAAGTACTTAATGCCCTGCTTTAAGACATTGATTAAAGGCTAATAAATTGTTATACTATGGAGGTTCCTTAGCATTTAACTCGAATCTTAATAAGTACAATAACAGCAGAAATTCAGCAATAGAGAAAGGAAACAATAAAAAAAGAATCTAACAAGGGAGTCTATTTTAAAATGAATACGTGACAACATAGCTGAAAGCTTATAGACAGACACCATGCAGACCCATTATAGTGAAGACAGTTTTCACTGAGCCGCTTCAATGTAAATAGATTCACTATAACTGAAACTGAAGTTTTCCCATAGCAATCCATAGGAACAAATGGGCTTTCATTCTATTTCACTAGAATGGAATTTATATATATATATATGTAATCAGTTCCCATACATTCATAATTCCATTAGAGAAGAAAGAACTTCAAGATGCAAAACTATTACGAGTTCATAGGGAGAAACAACCTTTTTTTCTTCTTACCCCATTACCCTTTCTGGTGCATGTTGTCGGATTGGCAATAAATTATTATAATCTTCCTCAAGCCTGTCAAGACAACAACTTTACAAATTTTCAGAAATTTGCCTGACTTTTGCTGGGTCTGCAAATTCATTTCTACATTGTATGTTATTTTTATTGTGTCACTTAGTCACAGAACTTTGCCTCTTCAAATGACAGAGGAAGACCAGTTATACTATTTGCAGTCTGGGAAGTGGGTGAGCATGGGACAACTAATGAAAAAAGGAGCGGGCATGGGGGTCACAGGGTCAAATGAAGGGATCCAGAAAGGGACACCGAGCAGAGAACCCCAGACGTCACCCACTGCTCCCAGAAGGTGTCAAGGGAGCCAGCGGACGCTGCCCAGAGGAACTCTGCCCAGATTCATGAATGGATGGAAGAACGGAAGTAGGTCCCACAGTTGCAGAACCACCCCTCTCCCCTCCCAGCCAACCTTCTCTCCTTGGTCTTGTAGATGGCCACTTTCGCCAAGGCTAGGAGGAGGTTGACAAGGAGGTCCCGTGACTTAGGGTAATATCCTGGTCCATTGACATCAAAGGCAAAACTTCCTTTGACTACAGAGGGAGGCCAGGATTTTACCCTTAGTCTCTATATTTTGGGACCTGTTTTTAATCCTGGCCTTTACTATTTTTGCAAGTGTAAGGCTTTACAGGCACAAAATTGCCCTCACAGTTTAGATGTCTTAGAAAATTAGTCCCAGACTTTGCACAGATCGTGAAGACATCTAAATGATCTAAATTATGTCTCAATTAACTGCAGGTGGAAAACTGACCACAAAATTAGAAGCCAGTGGATGAAAATATTCTGGCATGGTCCAAATCCTATTACCTATCTCACTTTATTTTAAATGTGCTTTTAAAGCCCAAGAAAATTGTCAGACAACTCCATGAGAGTAACCCCTTTCAAACCAATATATCATAGACAAATTTATATTAGGATTTTATCTGCTGAAACCACTTAAGATACAGTAGGCTTTTCAGGTTCACAGCTCATCTAGATTCATTCCACGCAACTCTTATATTGTAGGTCTTTGCAAGTCAGTGTTTCAGAAACTCCCATGGTTTGCTAGGTTGTAGTCCCATTTTTACAGACTATCTCCTCCTTGGGTTGGGAATCATGTCACTGCAAGTTATGAAGAACAATTATATTATAGACAACCCCAAACATTCAAAAATTACGAGTCAAGCCCCACCGAAATCATGATTGGCATAAATTATAAGATTTAAAGCGATAAATTTTGGGTTTTTCTATTTCTTTTAGAGTTGGAGCCTTCCAGGTCACATCATAAAGCTTTTCTCCATAACCATGAAAACTAGCGATTTTTTTCAATGAAAAGTGAGATTCTCACACATGCACATGAAATCAGGAGCTGGAGGTTTACAAAAAATTGTATTACTAGACTCGTGATCAAAATTCTGAGAGTTTCCAGCACTGACCCTAGCACACATGGAATAAAACCTTTAAAAGATAGTGCCTTGTAAAAAAAAATAAAAAATTTATGGGAGGGGAAGAAGTTATTACATGGTGTCTGCTGGAAGATAGTGCATTTTAAAATATTCAATTTATAACCACTTTCCCATCTCTTGCCTGAATGTATGTCCCAGAGATACTATGAATATCTCTTTAGCCTTGGCTTTCTCACGCTATGGTTTCAGATCTGTCTCTGTTTGTCTTTAATTTCAAACCACATTTCTTCTCAGATTTCAACGTTCCCTCTCTGACCCACTTCAGAGATTAATCTCTGTACAGGTTGTGGACCACCCTATCTTTATCCCAAAATTTGCCAAAAATTGAATGCAGTTTTAAAATAGCTAGTTGGGGGCCTGGTCTACACTGCCAATGGATTTCTCCACTGCTGCTCAATTGTTCTTGCAGTCGACCCTGCACTGTTGACAATGGCGGCAGCAGTGTAGACATACCCGGGGATAATCCGTACAATCCAGTCATAGCACTGTGTAGTGGATTATCAAGGGCCATAGTAAATCGCAATGTAATTGTAAAATGTCCAAGTGTTTTCTTTCATTGTGCAGTATAGAGATGGTTGAAATTTTTCAACTGATCTTTTTCATTCCCTTGGGAAAAAGGAGGTTTTTACCAAGCCATTTTGTCAAAATTGTTTTGTTTCAATAATTTCTCAGAAATAAAACATTATTAATTTACCCTCGTGGAATGGCAAGTTTGCTCTGGTTATTAGATGATAGGTGTTCTACAGCTGCAGTTGTTTAATGACCAAAAGTGAAAATTGCCACAGTCTTGGTCCAAGTTTTTTTCCTCCTGAAGTGACTGGAAGTTTTAATTAAATAGGAGTAGATTTGGCTTCAAATAAAAATAATTTTTAAACTACATATATTTGTAGATAATTCAGTGAGTAATCTCTTTTTGACACTTGCACAATAGGTGTAGAAGCCTGGCTAAATTAAAAGAAATACCTGTTCACTTTTTCCTTCAATAATTATATATACGTGTTGAGTTCAAATCAACCCATCAGATGAAACCATTCACAATCTGCTCAGGTCTAGCCAATACAGGATATTGTATGAAGTGGAGCTCATAGTTTGGAAGGTTACACTTTAGAGAATCATAGAATCATAGAATATTAGAGTTGGAAGGGACCTCAGGAGCTCATCTAGTCCAACCCCCTGCTCAAAGCAGGACTATCCTCAGCTAAATCATTCCAGTGAGGGTTTTGTCAAGCCTCAGTTTAAAAACCTCTAAAGATGGAAATGCCACCACCTCTCTAGTGCCCATTCCATTCTCCTAGTGAAAAACTTTTTCCTAATGTCCAACCTAGACTCTCCCACTGCAACTTGAGATGGTTGCTCCTTGTTCTGTCATCTGCCACCATTGAAAACAGCCTAGCTCCATCCTCCCTGGAACCCCCTTTCAGGTAGTTAAAGGCTGCTATCAAATCCCCCCTCATTCTTCTCTTCTGTAGACTAAACAGGCCTAGTTCTTTCAGCCTCTCCTCATAAGTCTTGTGCTCCAGCCCCCTAATCATTTTTGTTGCTCTCTCCTGGACTCTCTCCAACTTATCCATATCCTTTTTGTAGTGGGGGGCCCAAAACTGGACACAATACTCCAAATGCGGCCTCACCAATGCCGAATAGAGGGGAATAATCACTTCCTGTGGTCTGCTGGCAATACGCTTACTCTTACTGCAGCCCAATATACCATTAGCCTTCTTGGCAACCAGGGCACACTGCTGACTCATATCCAGATTCTTATCCACTGTAACCCCCAGATCCTTTTCTGCAGAACTGCTGCCTAGCTCATCTGTCCCCAGTCTGTAGCTGTGCATGGAATTCTTCTGTCCTAAGTGCAGAAGTCTGCACTTGTCCTTGATCAACCTCATCAGATTTCTTTTGGCCCAATCTTCCAATTTGTTTAGGTCCCTCTGTATCCTATCCCTCCCTTCCAGGGTATCTACCACTCCCCCTTGCTTAGTGTCATCTGCAAACTTGCTGAGGGTGCAATCTATCCCCTCTTCCAGATCATTAATGAAGATGTTGAACAAAACCGGCCCCAGGACCAACCCCTGGGGCACTCCACTTGTGATTGGCTGCCAGCTAGACATGGAGCCATTGATCACTACTTGTTGAGCCCTTTGCTCTAGTCAATTCTCTCTCCATTTTATAGTCCATTCAGCCAACCCATACTTTTTTAACTTGCTGATAAGAATACTGTGGGAGACTGTATCAAAAGCTTTGCTAAAGTCAAGGTGTATCACGTCCACCGCTTTCCCCTCATCCACAGAACCAGTCACATCTTCATAGAAAGCAATCAGGTTGGTCAGGCATGACTTTCCCTTGGTGAATCCATGTTGACTGCTCCTGATCACCTTCCTCTCTTTTATGTGCCTTAAAATGGATTCCTTGAGGACCTGCTCCATGATTTTTCCAGGGATTGAGGTGAGGCTGACCAGCCTATAGTTCCCTGGATCCTCTTTCTTCCCTTTCTTGAAGATAGGCACTATATTTGCCTTTTTCCAGTCATCTGGGACCTCCTTCTGTTGCCACGAGCTTTCAAAGATAATAGACAATGGCTCTGAAATCACATCAGCTAACTCCCTCAGCACCCTCCGGTGCATTGCATCTGGCTCCATGGACTTGTGTATGTCCAATCTTTCTAAATAGTCCTGGACCTGTTCCTTCAGCACTGCAGGATGTTCACCTCCTCCCCATTCTGTGCCGTCCAGTGCAGTGGTCTGGGAGCTGACCTTGACTGTCAATGCAAAAAAGGCATTGAGTACCTCAGCTCTCTCCACATCCTCTGTCACTAGGTTGCCTCCCCCATTCTGTAAGGGGCCCACACTTTCCTTAATCTTCCTCTTGTTGCTAACATACCTGTAGAAACCCTTCTTGTTCCTTTCACATACCTGCTAGCTGCAATTCCAATTGCGCTTTGGCCTTCCTGATTTCATCCCTGCATGTTCGAGCAGTATTTTTATAATCTTCCCTAGTCATTTGACCAAGCTTCCACTTCTTGTAAGCTTCTTTCTTGTGTTTAAGCTCACCAATGACTTCTTTGTTAAGCCAACCTGGTCACCTACCACACTTGCTATTCTTTCTGCAAATCGGGATGGTTTGTTCCTGTGCCCTCAATAAAGTTTCTTTAAAATACAGCCAGCCCTCTTGGATTCCTTTCCCCCTCATATTAGCCTCCCAGAGGATTCTACCCATCAGCTCCCTGAGAGAGTCAAAGTCTGCTTTTCTGAAGTCCATGGTCTGTATCCTGCTGTTCTCCTTTCTTCCTTTTGTCAGGATCCTGAACTCAACTATCTCATGGTCACTGCTGCCTAGGTTGTCACCCTCTTCTGCTTCCCCTACCAAATCTTCCCTGTTTGTGAGCAGCAGGTCAAGAGCAGCACGGCCCCTAGTTGGTTGCTCCAGCACTTGCACCAGGAAGTTATCCGCGACACAGTCCAAAAACTTCCTGGATTGTTTGTGCTCTGCTGTATTGCTCGTCCAGCAGATGTCAGGGTGATTGAAGTCCCCCATGAGAATCAGGTCCTGTGAACTGGAAACTTACCCTAGTTGACTGAAGAAAGCTTCATCTCCTCATTCTCCTTTATCCTAGAATGAATGCTTCAGAATGGTTTCAGGGTGCCCTATGCTGCTGAAGCAGGCTGTTTTTAAGATGACATGCAAAATGGTGGCTTAACCAGTTGTGGTAATTAATGATGGCATAGCATTTTTGAAAGACTAGAGCTAGTAGGACTGAGGTCACAAGCAGTGGCACAGGAGCCAGCAAAAAGAACTGAAAACTGGGTAGTTGAAGTAGGAACTCAGTTGGACCATCAGGCAGAAGGCAAACCCCCATTCCTTAGGGGTAGTGAGGTGAGGTTTTCTGTTTGTGTCCATGTGTGTTTGTGTGTGTGGTGTTCTTGTTGGTTTTCTCTGTTTGCAGAGACTGGTAGTGGGCAGTGGCTGTGAAAGAAGCCGAGCTCTGATTAGGAGGCAGAGCAGCCCTGATTAGGGGACATATAAAGATAGCCAAGCAGTCAACTAGCAGCAAAGGAGCTGGAAATGGGGGAGTTTGAGAGGGAGCTCAGTAAGAGGAGATGGGAGGAAGCAAACTCCTGTTCCTCAGCGGTGAAGAGGTGAGTTCTTGTGTGTGTGTGTGCGTGCGTTGTGGTGTTTTGTGGCTTTTTCTGTTTGTAGAAGCTAGTAGGGGTCAAAGTGCTGTGAAAGAAATAGAGCCATGATTAAGGGCATCTTAGTAGTCAACCAGCATCAAAGGCACTTAACTTAAGTAACTCTCCCTCCGACCACTCTGGTATTTATCCCTCTAATGTATATATAGAGGGCAATCATATCTCCCCTTCAGTCTTTGTTTGGTTAGGCTAAACAAACAAACTCTTTGAGTCTCCTCTCATAAACGGGTTTTTTTCCATTCCTCTCATCATCTTAGAAGCCCTTCTCTGCACCTGTTCCAGTTTGCATTCATCTTTCTTAAATATAGGAGACCAGAACTACACACAATATTCCAGATAAGGTCTCACCAGTGCCCTGTCTACTGGAAATACCTCGCCTGATATATTTTAGGATTGCATTAGCCTTTTTCAATGTCACATCAAATTGGCAGCTCATAGTTACCCAGTGATCAACCAATACACTCAGGTCTTTCTCGTTCTCTGTTGCTTCCAACTGACATCTTCAGTTTATAGCAAAAATTCTTGTTAGTCCCTAAGTGCATAACTTTGCACAATTAAATTTCATCTCATTTCTATTACTCCAGTTTTCAAGGTTATCTAAATTTTGTATGATATTCCGGTACTCCTCCATATTGGCAATCCCTGCTAACTTTGTTTCATTAAATTAAATTTGATTATACACACTCCCACTTTTTGTGCCACGGTCATTAATAAAAATGTTAAATAAGATTGGTCCCAAGACTGATCCCTGAGGAACTCTGCTATTAACCTTCATCCAGCGAGACAGTTCACCTTTCAGTGTGACCCACTGTAATCTCCCCTTCAGCCCATTACTTATCCACCTTTCAATTCTCATATGAATCCGCATCTTCTCCAATTTAACTAATTTCCCCATGTGGAAACTATATAAAATACCTTACTGAAATCCAGGTAGATTAGATGTACTGCATGTCCTTTGTCTAAAAAAATAAATTATCTTCACAAAGAGATCAAGTTGGTCTGTCACAATCTATTTTTTGTAAAACCATTTTGTATTTTATCCCACTTATGTTCACCTCTATGTCCTTAGCAACTTTCTCTGTCAAAATTTGTTCCAAGTTGTTGCATACAATTGAGTCAAACTAAGAGGCCTGTAGTTTCTGGGATCACTTTTTTCCTTTCTTAAAAATGGGTACATATATAAGCAATTCTCCAGTCATAGGCTAAAACCCCTGATTGTACAAATTCATTAAAAATCCTTGATATTGGGTTTGCAATTTCATGTGCCAATTCCTTTAACATTCTTGCATGGAGATTATCTGGACCTCCCAATTTAGTCCCATTAAACTATTTGATTTTGACCTCTATCTTGGCTGTGTAAATTCCACTTCCATATCCTTGTTTCCCTTAGCCATGCTGCCACTATACTTAAACTCCTCATTACCCTTATTAAACACTTATTAAAATAATTTGTTAAGGTGTTAGGCCATGCCTAGATTATCTTTAATCTCCACCCCATCTGAAGTGTTTAGCGATCCAAATTCTTTCCTTGTTTTCTTTTTATTTATATGACTGTAGAACATTTTTGCTATTGATTTTAATCTCTTTTGCAAGGTCCTACTCAGCTTGGCTTTTGGCAGTTCTCACTTTCCCCCTACACTTTCTGACATCCAAGAGCTAGCTTTTCTTGCTGAGCCCTCCCATCTTCCATTCCTGGCAGGCTTTCACCTTTCTCTTAATAAAGCCTTTTGAGGTGCTTGGTCTGCAACCCTTCCCTCTGAATGTTTTCCTCTTGCTTGGGATGTAGGCTTCAGATACTTTAAGTCAAAGTTGCAGAAACCAATTCCAAACCTCCTCCACAGTCAGATCCTTGAGTTCATCAATCGAAACCACTTCCCTAACTAATAGGCTTAATTTTTGAAATTTGCCACTTTTAAATCAAGGACCCTTGTTGCAGATCTATTTTTGTTTATCCTTCCATTTAGTTTAAATGGAATTAGCTCATGATCACTCGAACCATGGTTGACCCCTACAACCAGTTCTTCTATGAGGTACTCACTACTCACCAATCCCTAATCTAAAATGGCATCACTTTTAATTGGTTTGGTGACTATTAGGAAAGAAATCTGCTATCACACCCAGGAAAATCTGGGTCCTACTATGATTAGTAGCATTTGTCCTTCATTCTAGATCTGGGAACTTAATATCTCCCATAATCACACAATTCCCAGTAGTATTTATTTTGTTAAAAACATTAAAGATGTCTCTATCCATATTCAAATCATATCCTAAGGGTCTGGTCCCCAAGCACTCTCCCAGGGGAGCACCTAGTAGCTTTCTTCCCCAAAGTGATTTTGACCCAGACTGTTTTACCCATTCCATCACTTCTACATTTCTTTACGGTCTACCTTATCAATATACAATGCTACACTTTCTACCTTTTTATTTCTGTCTTTCCTGAACAGCACATACCCTTCGATACCTGTATTCCAGTCATGACTACTATTCCACCATGTTTGTTATCCCTGTAATATCTGGTTTCACGTCCTGTACCGATAGTTCCAGTTCCTCCATTTTGTTACCCAGTCTCTTTGCATTGATATACAGACATTTCAGTTGTTTCTGCTTGACTTCACCCAGATTCCTCACCCAATCATTCTACTGCCAGTATTGATTACCTGACTGCTAGCTTCATTGGCACAAGCATGGCCTTTCCTCTTATTGTCCATTCTCCTACCCACTGCTGTTCCTTTCTTATTCTTTCTTGATTTTTTCCTGCCAGTCCATATTAGAATCAGGCATGGAGATTACCTGAGCATCTCCCAACCATCTCCCCAGACTTCCTACTTTAAAGCTCTTTTCAATCAGTTGCACCAATCTCCATCCCAAAAGTTTGTTACGCTCATGCAAGAACAGTTTTCTGTGTATGAATGCCTCCCAGGGGTCAAACATCCCAAATCTCTCCTTAAAGCACCACTTCCTGAGCCATCTGTTAACCATCATACTCTTGTCTGTCCTGCGTTCTCCTCCTCTAGGGACAGGTAGAATCCCACTGAAGATTACCTGAGCCTCCATTTCTTTAAGCATCTTTCCCAGCCTGGCATAATCTCCCCTGACGCATGCCAGCAAGAATCTAGCGATATCATTTGTTCCAATGTAAAGGACAATCAGTGGATTCTTTCCTGCTCCCATTAGGATCCTCTTCAGCCTCAGGTCCACATCCTGAATCTTTGTTCCTCACAGACAGCGCACCCTTCTGTTCTCCAGATCAGCTCTGGTCACAGGCCTGTTTGCTCCACTTACTAGGGAGCCACGAATCACATAGACCTGCTTTTTTTTGGTCATGATGTGATTCTCCAGCCTTCCTCCCTTTCTCTCTGGCTGCAAGTCCTCTTGTCTTTTATTCTCCCTTTCAATTTCCTGCAAGTCATCCTGTATCCTCCAGACCCTGGCTATTCTCTTGGTACATAACTAGTTATTATTTTCTTCCTTGCCCTCCCACTTTCTGTTACTGTCTGCTGTGCCCCTTTGCTTTCCAACGCAGCAAACCTGTTTCTGAATTCAAGACAGGCTAGAGAAGAAGCAATTTTCCTCTGCCTGGGTCATGTAATCACAAGCTTCAGCAGGGCCCTTTCCTCACCCAGCAGTCTCCTGTCATGGTTCTCCAATCCAGCTCGCATCTGTGAGTCTTGACTTTTCCCTTTAGCCTCCTTTTGCCTTCTCTCTATCATTGGCTCCAATTCCTTTCAATACTCCTGGTTTCCACCTGCATCTCCAGATCTCGGATCTTCTCTTTTATCAGCGCTATCGAGTGGCACTTCATACAAAGTAAGTTCTTTTCAGGTACCTGCTCCAGGATAATGTACATCCTACAGCTTCTACATCCAATGATCTTCACTGTCTCCCCCGTTTATTGGGTCACTACCACTGCTGCCTCTGTAACTGTCATAACCTTTCTGCCTAAGCTCCTGTCAGTGAAAAGAAGAAACCAATAATCCACAAATCCAAATACCGCACCTTACAAGCTCCCACTCCAACTCCCCTGTTTTTGGCTCTGTTTGCTGACTCCTGTGACACTGGTTGACTGCTTGGCTGCCTGTACAGGACCACTTAATCTCTAATCAGAGCTCTGTTTCTTTCACAGTACACTGCCCCTTATCAGTCTCTGGGGTCAGGAAGGAATTTTCCTTCAGGTTAGACTGGCAAGGACCTTGCGGTGAGGGGACTTTCACCTTCCTCTGCAGCATGGGGCACGGGTCACTTGCAGGTTTGAGCTAGTATAAATGGTGGATTGTCTGTAACTGGAAGTCTTTTAAATCATGATTTGGGGACTTCAGTAACTCAGCCAGAGGTTATAGGTCTGCTGCAGGAATGGGTGCACAAGGGTCTGTGGCCTGCAGTGTGCAGGAGGTCAGACTACATGATCATGATGTTCCCTTCTGGCCTTAAAGTCCAAGAGTCTGAGTCGTTAGTAAATATCTATTGGTAATTGCATTCCACCGTCCTCCTGTTTCCTCTGGGTGCGGTATTCACTTCCTCTCTTTAACTGCTGTTCTCAGGGTATACTTTTGAGAGGAGGCATTGGCCCCCAGACAGAGGCAAGCGGTGGGGGGGGCCAGTAGGGTCACGTGCCACACCGCTCCCAATTTCTGGGAGTGCCAAGCAGGGCTTGCTCTGCTTGGCCTGGGGAGTGGGAGGGGCTTTGTCCTTCCCACACTAAGCCTCATTCCCCCTTGGCATGTTTCTGGCTCACTCAGTCCAGGAGAGGGTGACTGCTCCGGGACACTGTCTCATGCATCCTAGTGCCCATCATCGTCCTCTTCTGTGTGTGTGCTGGGGGTCCCTTACGGCCACCATCCTGTTTCCTGTATAATGGTGAGTGCCCGCATGGGGGCAGGGCAAGGAAGGTGGGGTGGGGGAAGAGGCAGTGGGGAAAGGAAGCGGGATATGGGCAGGAAAGTGGGGGGAGAGAAAGGTGGAGGGGATGAGACAGGAAGGTGGCTACTGCAGCACCGGGTGGCACCACAGCAGTGGCATCTCTACAGCAACTGGTGCCAGAATGGCCGCAGCTCCCATGCTCAGGTTGCTGCAGTAGGGGCTGGGCCTTCCCTGTTAAGCTGGCTCATCCCTCCCACTCCTCCCAGCACCCGCAGCACAGGTACCATTTCAGCCGGGGGGGAGGGCGGGGGCGGGGGCGCGGAAGTGAGCCAGGGGAACTAGGTGAGTGCATATGCTCACGGGCATGTACACACATTGTCGTCCCCTCCCCAAATATAGCAGTCAAACTACATCGATGGCTGCTCTGTATTATTAATAGCTACCATGTTACTCCTCTGAGCTGGCTGCACCTCTACAGAAGTTAGTGATTCATGCCTATACTATGGTTGGTTTGTAAAAGTTCTTTGGCTGTTACGGGCTGTATCAATGCAAGATAGCCCCTTTGCACTGAGGCACCATCAACTATCCCGTGCTGTTACAAACATCAAACCTTGTTTGAAATTTGCCTTTGCACTGTTTTTACCCTTCACTTTTTCTTTCGGTTCTTGTGCTAAAGTTGGAGACCATTGTTTCATTTCAATGCTTACATATTTTGACTTCAGAGTGGCTACTTGCTTGGGTAAGGCGAGATGAATTTGGCCTGTTTGGTCTTGTTCCCATTTTAGACTCACTTGTGTCTTGCAGATTTTTACAATCACATTTTGAGGAAGCACAATGTGAGTTTGACCTAGGATAGATAGAAGTCTCTTTGAATTTGGCTTATCAACCACAGTGGGAGACTTTCCCTCTCTCCCTTCTAGTCTTTTCCACAAATGCCATGTTACATGCCAAGAAAGAGGTGTACAGTATATAATAACAGCATGTCCTTTTAATGAGTACTTTGAAATATAACTTCTTTCTTCTTGGTTCAAAATTCCTGTAAATCTGCCTTTATCTTGTCAGTTGTGTCATTGTATAGGCATTTAAATGAATAACAGATGAAACATTTATCCTGATTAGATGGGTTGTTGTCATGCACTGAAGATTTCAAAACAGGGAAGGTAATTACGTTTTAATTTTTCTTACGAAGCATCTTTCTATCACTTGTGTCTACATAAAAAGCTAGTAAAAACTCCTAAATCTGACATTGGACAAGGAGTCACCTGGTTTGCTTTTCAGTGATAATCTGAAGATGAGTGATTTTAAAAGTTAAGAATCACTTTTGGAAACCAAGTGAGTGCAGGGTTGAAATATAAGGTAATCTTTATGTATGTGTATAACATGTAGCACAATGGGCATTCTTGTTTGGTGGCCTTAAGGCACTATTTCTATAAAGACAATAAAAATAATAATGAATTGGGCCTAACCAATTTTACTTTGAGGTTTTTCTGGCAATCCCAGGCTTTTGATGGTGGTGCTTTGTCATTAAAAATGCTGTAATTTCAGTTTGGATTGTCAGCTGGATAGTGCCAGAGACAGATGATAAGATACAGAGCATTTTGGCTACACAATGCCAGTATGACTCTTGCCCGGCTGGTGGTGATGAAAATTACTACTAGCTTAAAGCTTTTTTTTTTTTTTGGTGGTGTATGTGATATGTGCTGGTCGCGTCAGTCCAGATCCTAGTGGTCACGGGCCCATTACAAAAACCTCACTTGACATTAATTGGTACTGAATGAGCATAGAGATGCAAATATCCTCTTATGTGTAGAGGTGGTTCCTCCAGGTCAGGGCTGAGCCATTATGGGATGCTGGCATGGCCACTGCCCATATTGCAGCTATTAGTTGGACAAATGGCAGCAAGCACTTTCTATCACACCCAATCCAGCACTTCTCGTAAGTGATAAATTCACAAAACTAGAACTGAACGAACAAATGGGAGTGTAAACTGAGCCTCCTGAACAGCACTTCTAAGGACTCAGAAGATGATAACACACTGAGATTGAGGGCGGGAGAGAAGGGTAGTCCACATTGATCCTTCCTGCCTTCCAAACATTTTCCAAGACTGACTTTCTGACAAGTAGCAAAGAGACAATGGTAAGAAATATAGCAGAATAGATCCTGGCAACCTAAACTGGTACTTCTAACTGCTTCCAAAATGCTTTGGGGTTTTTAAAATACACTTCAGGAGACTGAGAAAGAAAGAAAAGGCAAACATGGAGTGGCAAAGTAACCACAAACCAAAATCAAGTACCATAAATATTTTTCAGTTAAAATGACTTTTACATTTAATTAATTTATTTATTTATTTATTTAAATATTTTCCTTAGGTCTGTTAAGTTGGTGTTCTTGCCAACTATTTTAATGGCAAAGGCAAGTTTACTATACATGAGTCATGTCCTGCAGCCCTTCCTTGTGCAAGTAGTCTTCGCTCACACTAATAGTTGTACAGAAGTCAACAGGACAACTTACCTGAATAATGATTACTTGCAACAGAGAAGTGTGCAGGATTGGGTCCCAATATGTGTTCCCCTGGCACTGTTCCTTTCTGTGCTTTAAGCAGCTTTCCTTATAAGACACATGGTAAAGTGATAAACCAAAAAGAATGCACTGAATAAACTGATGGTCTCTATAGGCATTAATTCGTTACATCCTAAAACTAAAAGAAATATTGACAAGGTTCAGTGGGAAAGGTGGGGGAGGGATCAGATAACCTAACTTTATTACTCATTGGAACCTGTTGCCAAAAACAAAGTTGTTATTAAACAAAGTGGCCATTCTGGCACCAAAATCAAACAGCTTTTTAAAAGATTTAACAGAACTTTGATGTTCTAATATCTGGATAGCAATTTTCACTTTCAAATATCAGAGGCCCGCTGGCTGTACATATTTTTCATTACTCAAGAATGAGGAATAATTTTGCCAGGGAGATTGTATTTTTTAATAAAAGCAGTGTCATAAAATCCATGTGGATTGAAAGCCATAGTTCTTGAATGAATTGGCATTCAAAAATAAAACTCCAAATCCTCCATTGATTGACAACTCGGTCATCATTCATCTCACTTTGATTTTTTTGTGTCACTTTATAAAAAGCGATCTTTATAGAACATTATTATTTATTATTTTACTTCCTTATATTCTTTGGACATATATGCCATATAGCCCTGTTTTACAATAAAGACATTTTAATCTCGTATACCCATCTATAAATCAGAATGAATTGATGATCATAAGAATGGCCATACTGGGGAAGACCAATGGTTCATATAGCCAAGTATCCTGTTGTGACATTCGCCCTGAAATCCGGACTGGTGTGTAACTGTCTCAGCCCGATCCTTCATAACTGGGCTGTGACTTATTCTGCTTTGCTGTGTGAACCACTCACTCCCTAGATCAGCCCACGACCAGCCTCCTGCAAGTAATCAGTCCTTGATCTAGTGAAGGAGTGCTTCTGGGAAGCCGTTCATGGGATTGGCCCCCAGAAAACACCCCCAGACCCAGGGAACTGGTGTCTTACAGAGTTTAATGCTGTACACTGCATGCTGCAAGCTCATTATATTAGTCAGTCAATTTATCAAAGAAATTGATATGCACCAGCTCTGTCATCCAGGTGACATCTCTACACACACTCAATCCATATGCACTGCTTTAGATAGAACAAACAAGTGTATTGATTAGAGCAAGATTTTAAGTGATTATAAACCAGAAAAATATGAATCAAGATTAATCAATTAAGTTTAAACAATTAAATTAAAAGACAAATCACATTCTCCACTAAACTCAACACTTCAGTGGTCTTTCAGTCTTTGGTTTTATCTTACCACAAAGGCTGGCTGACTCCTTCAACCAGGCTCCCCGCCCCCATGGGCAGTCTGTCAGTTGCTTGTTGTGGCTTCATAGAAGGGAGATCCACAGAAATAAAAATGCCTCTGTCTTTAACATGTTTTCTCATCACCCCCCTGGGTCAGGTGATTGGCCATGTCCGGCAATGGGCTTCGCTTGAGTCAAATGAGTGTCACCTTACCAGGTGCTCAGGCCAGCCCATTGTTCCTGTATGCATGCCTCTAAGAGGCGTGAATCCTCACTTTGCTTGGTGTTAGCCTGGATTTGTTCAAGCCATGTGAGAGATACATTTGGGAATATTACACAGCAAAGTTTCATAACTATGTATGTATGACATTTCAAGGAACATACTACCATAACAATAATGTTCTGTATGTCATGAGGATTCCAAAAATACCTTACATGGTATACTTTGCATTAGACAATACACAGTTACTCTCCAAGGGTGAACATGAATGATACACAAATCACAAAAGAGTGTACATGGTGTACAGGATGTCACACCTGTCTTCTGACAGTGGCCAGTGTCAGATGCAGCAAATGTCATGAACTGAGCAAGGGAAATTATCAAGTGATCCATTCCATCATCCAGTCCCAGCTTCTTGCAATCAGAAGTTTAGGGGCACCCGGAGCATGTGGTTGCATCCTTAAGCCTCTTGGCTAATAGCCGTTGACTGACCTATTATTCTTCATGAACTTATCTATTTCTTTTTTGATCCTAGTTATATTTTTGGCCTTCACAGCAAAGAGTTCCAGAGGTTGACTGTGTGTTGTGTGAAGGAGTATATTTTTTTGTTTGTTTTTAAACCCTGCTGCCTATTAATTGTATTGGGTGATTCCGGTTTCTTGTTATGTGTTACTTATAATAATGTCTCTGTGGCAATTTGACTTCAGTAGGTCTACTTCTGGTGGTAAGCTCCATGCGTGGGAGAAGATGTGGGCAATATCAAGCCCTAGATTAGACAAATATAAAGCACAAACATGCGGTAGGGAAAGAAAGTAAACAGAAGTTAAAGTTAAAGTAAACAGAAGTCTGAATATTTGTGAGTGAATTATATAAATTCTAATATTTTATGTAGTAACTAATTTAGGGCAAGAATAGGGAAGGTGCACAGACCAAAGCAATAAAGGTTATAGGGAGATATTTGAGAGAGGAGAGTAAGCATACTTTGCATAGATAGCAGTTGAAATAGGAATGGCAGGAGCAGTCAGAAGAAGACATCACCACAAGGCAAAGAAATTATTCTTTAGAGCCTATCTGTTTGAACTTGTGCCAAAGTTATGCATCCAAATCCATAGGTAGGCACCTGAATGAGGTGCTGAATCAGAATGGGTGAGAAACACCTTTGCAATCTTGAGAATTTTCAAGTTCTCAGGATTTTTTTACTGTCCTAAATCAAGACAAAAAGTCAGTGTTCACTTTTTGTTGTTGTTGGTTGTTATTTTTTGGCTGACTGGCCAACCAAAATAATATTAGTTCAGGTCAATCTGAACATTTTCAATTTTGATTCCCCCCCCAACTCTTGTACTATAAATGAAGTCAAATTTCAAAGAAACTTTTTGTTTTGAAAATGTAAAAACATCCCGATTCCAATTTTTCAAATGTCCCTGACCAAAAAAAAAAAAGCCATCCTAGGCCTTTCCAATTAAGAGTTTCGGTTTTGATGTATCAACATTTATGATCAGTGGGGAAACATTTTTTTTTGAAAAATTCCCAACCAGTTGTAGTGTTGAGCACCCTTTGCTCCCATTGAAGTCTATAAAATGACATGAATAAAAGTATAACACTTACTTTGTTACTCATGTGAAAGAAACTGGAAAAAACAGAAAAGACAGTGGTTCAACAATAGGGTTCATGTACAATAGGCACCTTGCTCTTTTGAAGGTTTTTTTTTTTTAAGATCAAATCTATGCTAAGTAGACTTATTGTCTCAGGCAGATGCTGTTCCCTCGACTACCATAGTGATCCAATAGAGGATGTACTTACTGGTGCTATGTGGGATGTTGGAATCAACAGAATACAACATTGGAAAAGTCTCTTCTTTCTCCCTCCTTTTGAAGCTGTCTTTAACATTGAAAGGACAAATTTCTGAAATACAGAGTTTTGTGTGGTAACTCACCCTGAGGACTCAACCATCTCCCCATGCAACTAAACTCTCAGCTGGGATTTGAGCTCATAGTGTCAAAAGGCATTTGAGCATGAGAAAAGTGAAGCCTAATGAAATGAGTCACCCTGCTGATCATTTTTCAGTAAACACTAGAGTGCCTAATTGCTTTTATTTGATGCCATGTGGAAGATTCCTCTATCCGCTTCCTCTCAGGCCAGCTGTTTCTTTTTATGAAGGCATGAGAGCACCTTCTCGATGTAAGGAATGTTGAGATGGCTGTGATAGCTTTTTTTTTTTAAAATGTATAATCATTCTGTAATAAATCAACCTAAAAATTCCTACAGTAATTAGAAACATAAGCCTTTTTCTTTTCCTAATCCAGATGAACCAAAATACAATATAAATAACATAGCATGCCAATAACTTGTCAGTGCAGAACACGTTTAAAAAGGTGCTCATTTGGTGTTCATTCCTTCCTTGAGATTGTCTGATGCAGAATGGTGAAATGTCTTCACCACTTCATAGACGTATGAATGCAGAGGCGAGAGCCGTGTGATAAGTTTAGTTATCTTGCACCACTGACCACCTCGTTTTCCCCACCACCCAGTAGTCTGTATCCCTTGTACTTTATCCAAATCCGTGAGCATCTTCAAACAGCTGCCACTTTTGATCACCCTGGCCCAGTGTCAGCACAACTTGATCCTACACCCGTGTCCTAATGTAAGGTCCAGTATTGCAGTATTTGAAATGGAAGATTTAACAAGGCGAGATCCCCGGTGGGACTCAACATTTGCATTTAGTCCTGGACAGACTCAAGATAATGGATTTCAAAACAGTGATGCACTCAGGTATAGAAAGGCTATATTGTATAGTTTTTAGAGGTTTATTTCTGGCTCACTCTCAGCTCTGTAAAGCTGGAGTCACGGTAGCTAGAGTTCATTGGAAAGCTTGAAATTTAACAAAAAATTCAAAATAAACAAACAAATACTGTAAATATATTTGCAGGTACTCCTGCCATAGTAGGAAGAACTCAAGTGTCAATGAAGGCATCTAGCGTTACTAGTGGAGGGTTTTTTGGGTTTGTTTTTTTTTTTAAAGTCAATTTCTTGCGAATGCTAACACTTTCTTAATATAGATGTTTATCTATGATGTCCAGAACCCACACGTGGCGTATTTAAGGTTTTAATGGTGTTCATTTGAGATTTGCCACTCAGGAGTGGCGTGGCCATTCCAAATTCCTGTTAAGAAAACTAGAACTAGTTGGGAATGGAAAGAGGAGGGGAGAATCTACACTGCACTGGCCCGGAGAGAGTTAACTGTCAGCTGAAGAGGCCACACTCCTTTGCCCTTGCTGGGCATGCTTCAGCTGGATATAAAAGGGAGTAGCTCAGCTCAGTCTGGGCTAACTGAGGAGGAGAGCAGATGTGTGTTGAAGGCTCCTGTCCAGGAGCTACAGGAGCCCCCATGCTGCAGAGGCCAGCCATGCTGCAGTTGACCATCAAGGATGACAGCGAAGACACTGCTAATGCCAGGAAACCACTGACACGGGAAGTAAAGGTAGGAAGCAACTCAGGGAACAGGATTGTTGCAGTGAGAGACCGAGCCTGAACACAGGAGTATTGGTTCCTCAGGGCCTTAAGTCAGGACTTGGTAGAGTAGTTTGGGCACAGGTGCCGCTACCCATGTTGCACCCACCACTGGGTGCAGCCACCACCCAAAGGAATGGGCTGTACTGCATAGACTCAGGCCACTGGGCCAAGCAGCCCTGAACATAAGGGCAACTTGCATAGACACCGGCTGTGAGGCCGCCCAGCCTTGAAAATTAGTGCAGTTGTATTGACCCTGGAGATTGAGCCCTGTTTCCTTGAGGACAAGGGACAGCCTGAGGAACTCTTGCCACTTGTGCCATAACCATTTTTCCCCAGCTTTCTTGGCCTGGCAGTTTATGGCATGTATCTACACCACAATGGGGGGGGGGGGATTGTGCAGAGAGGTAGCTTCTAAGGAATGTGATGGTTTTCCTTATAAATCCTATAGATCTTTGCATTTGCCTTCTTCTTGGACATGTAGGCAATATCCACAAAGACCAACGTGGCTGACCATTTAAAATTGAATTAAGTTCTGTTTATGCAATATTTAGAAAATTTGTGCAATGTTAACCACGACAATACATAAACCTGGCAGTAAGACTTAACTGTCATGTAGCCTTCAAAGGACTTCACAAAGGAAGTCAGTATCATTATCCGCATGTTACAGGTGCAGAAACTGAGGCACAGATAGGGGACATGACTTGCCCAAGGTCATCCAGTTCTGAGCCAGGAACAGAACCCAGGTCTCCATCCAGTGCCCTGCCCACTAAGTAGCACAGACTCTTGTTGGTTGTTCTTCTATTTATAACTACATTATATGACATGAGGCTTATTAGAGGCCCTAACTGAGATTGGGGCCCCATTGTGCACTGTACAAATACATGCTAAGAGACAGTCCCTGACCTGTAGGGCCTACAGTATAAATAAAGAAGACAAATGAAGGAAAGGGAATGGTGATGTGCCTTGTCCAGTGTCACACTATAGGTGAGGTGCTGAATCCAGAAGAGAATTCAGGTGTCCTAAACCTCAGAAGATTAACTTGTCCACTGGACCATGCAGCCTCTCAAGATTCTACTTTGACTCATTAAAGGATTAAATTGCTATATGCATGGTGAGGTTGAGAGTATGAATGACAGTGAAACTAAAGCTAATTGCGTCAGCCACACAACAGCCTGAGTAACATTCTTGTATCAATTTTGTGTGAGTAGCAAATGCGTTGGACAATCTTTCCAAAGCCCATGTTAGAGATGCTTTGGTAAATTAGAATGCTTCAGCTTATTTTATAACTATAGCATATGCTTGTTCTAAGTCATGTTGGAAAAAAGTCACGTCTTAATTAATAGAAATCCTCTAATGACTGAGTTTTTCTATAACAAATAATTAGCACTGTCTCCTATTATGATTAAGTGAGAAATTTCTCCTTTCTCTGCTTTTAGTTTGAACTGCTCCATGGTGGTAGCTCTGTCTGCACCAATAACTTAATTTTACTCAGTGACCCCAATCCCGCCCTCACACTGATATAAATCAAACCATTAGACAAATATTTGTTGGCCAGCTCTAATCAGAAATGACTTAACTGAAGCTAGTTCCCTTAATGCTAATTTAAACAAAAGTAGCTATGTTTTTTCAGCACCCAAAATGTGCTAGGTCACATCGATAAAATAAGAAAAGTTCCTGTCCCAAAAAGCTTGCAATAAAAATAGAACTGGCATATTAAGGAGTAGATGAAAGAATATAACACTTTATTTTTTAAATATTCTTATCCGTTTTCCTCTTCTCTTACACATCCTGACAGCAGAATCTGGCCCAGCATTTTTAACCTTTCCAACTTGGGTTCACCAAACAGCTGCTCACTATCAATATGACATGAATGCTCTTTTCAAAAATCAAGACTGAAACCTAACATAAACTGTAGGCACTTGCAATCCCCCAAAGTACAATAAATGACTTTTTTAATGAGACCTCCGCTTAGGATTCACCCAGCCAATTGCTAGAACAATCAAATATTGGGTTTTTAAAAATGTTTTAAAATTTAAATACAAGGAGGGGTTGTTCTGAATCATACAGACACTTTAGGCTATCTGCATAAAATCTGCTCTTTGGTTAGATATGACAGGGTATTTGTTATGTTGTTGCTATATGAATGTAAATACAGGAAACAGATTTGCTCCAGGAGTGGCAGGTAGGAGATACCAAACTCAATTTCAAAAACAATTTTTTTAATTTTAAAGGGAGGAGGTCCCACCACATCTTTCACAATTTTGGGGACTAAGGATAATCTGTGGTTGTTTGTTTATTTTTTAATATGGGGTGGGGGGGATTGTCACGCTGGCTGGATTGGGAGGACGGGGGCGGATGGGGGCATTCATTGTATTATTTGACATCAGTATGTCAAAATCATAGTAATCCATGTGAGCTATGCCATGTCAGGTACGGTTAGAAAGGCTATAATGCGCTGAGTAAGATGTTGATGTTTATATCCATGTGTTATGTGTGTAATGGAAGTTATGGCTATGGTTGATACATCTTTATTTCAAATTGGCCTGTTTCTAGGCCAATCCTTAGACAAGATGGCTATAAGAATAGCCTGCTTAATGGCCCATTAAGACATTCACAGGTGCAAGAGGCCCAGGTGGAGACACCAGGGATATACCTGATGAGTCACCAGAACTTGCTCATGTGACTCTGGACTCCATTTTGGTTCCTGTGAAATTCCACAAGCAGCGTGGAAGGGCCAGAGGACATAAAAGGCAGAGGCCCCGGGATCCCTTTTATTTTCAATCCTGTTCATCTTTCAGCCACCTATCTACCTCTGGATCCATTCATCTGCAACTTAACTGAAGCTGTGAAACAAAGGACTGAGACCCATCCAGGTACTGGATGTATACCAGAGGGACTATACAAGCCTGCAAACTCCACAGTTCTTCTAGAAACCTGATGTATATGGACTTTCAAATCATCTGTATGTATCTGATTTATTTAATCCTTCAACATTTCTCTTATAGCTTGTTTCTTTCTTTTTATAATAAACCTTTAGTTAGTTACTAAAGGTTTGGCTGGCAATGAGGTATATTGGGTACGATCTAAACTTATATTGATCTTGTACTGTGGCTGACACTTTGGGGTCAGGCGAATTTTTTGGTAAAGAGCATACTTTAAATAACTGGTTTCTTTACTGGACTTAGTGGCTGATTGGGAGCCGGAGACTGAAATGCAGTAAAGGGCGCTGTGTGTTTTTGTATTTTGGCTTCTTGATAAACAGTGTGGGGAATCAGAAACACTGTTTGTGGCTGGTTGGGAAGCCTGACTTCAGTGTCACCCACCAGTGCTGGGAGAATCTGCTCTCCTTTTACAGCCTGCCCTGACCTTGGCATTTTCAGGTGACTGCCCTAGGCATGGACAGGTCACAGGTTTAAATTGCTTTAACCCCCTCTGCACTTGATTACCCATTAAGGAGAAATGGGCTGGTAATTAAACATGGCATGGCAGTGCAAGTCATCAAGTTTGCCAAGAAATCGATCTATAAATGAATTAGCACCACAGATAATTCTTTCTAATTAGAGCATTATACGTTCCCCCTAAAACCAGATGTTCTTTTACTGAATGGAACTGATAGTTGCTTTGGGAAAGAATAGCAAACGGTTCAATGACAACTACAACAGGTATTCTGGGTATGTCTACATTCATGACGACACAGTCAGATCCACTGGATCAATTCTGTGGGATCGATTGAGTGGCAATGGAGACCCACTCAATCAATCCGGAAGTCAATGGCATTAATCCATCCCCGCAAAAAGATTAACACTGTCTCAACAGGAGGGCATTTCCTGTCGGCACAGCGTGGTGGGGACACCCAGCTATGTAGAAGTTAGGAAGTCAATGGGAGATATACAAGCTATTCTGTGCAGCTTGCGTATCTCCTATCGACTGCTGCCAAATTTTTCCAGCAGTGTAGACCAGGCCATTATTCTCTGAGATACCTTTAGAGAAATACATCCAGGAACATCAGCTTGAATGTTGATGATGTGTATATATTACGACAATGATCAGCTATGAATCCAGCTATGGAAGATGTTCCAAGCAATCCTGTCTGAATGCAAGTGAAAATAATTATCATATACAATTTAAAACATATAAACTTGAGTGATGGGAGAACATTAAAGATTAGACGTCCATTTCAGGTAAGACTCCACAATTTCAGACTATTCTTGAGCTATTCAGACACCCTTTTATCCCCTCATTATTTTTCTCCCCTATTTCCTTTCTCTTTCCCACCAGATGTTTGATGTAGAAGGGATAGAATGTAAATAGGCCTAGGAACATCAAGTTGCTATACTATTGTGGTTTTAAATAAAAGTATCTTCACTGTAATACATACACTGATTGTCGGATAGCACAGAAGTGTCCAACAGTCTACTATATATTCTGGTGCCCCTAAGATATGGATAGCACTAAAATGTTTCCTCTCTCATTTGAGTTCTATTCCAATTCAGGAAAGCACTTAAACATGTGCCTAAATTCTCTTGAATCTGGCCCAGAGCAGGAGTTTTGCCACTGATCCCAGTGTACCTTGATCCCAACCAACAATGAGATATTGCTGATACAAAGACATTTATACTGAATGTGAGTATAAAGACATTATTAAATAATAAAAGGGGAAACCATTATGGAGATGGCACAAAGGTGAACAACTGCTGGTGGGTTCTTTTTTTTTTCCTTTATAAAAAAAATTCAAGAGAGGTGGTGGTAGTTTTTGTGGCCCTGGAATCTTTAAATGAGCTGGTCCTCTTGTGGAGGAAATAACTTAAACAAAAGTTAATCTCTGCAATACTGTAAGTTATTAACTTGTACTTGTCAATAAACAAGAAGCTCCATCTGTGTCTGTGTGGAGTCATTTTCCGCACAGACCCCCAAAGACACATGCTCCATATGTCAGTGTTCATAGAGTAAGGAGGAGACTCCGGGGCCACCCAAATTCTTTGGAAATGTAAGATTTGTTTAAAGAGAATAAAAGCATGTCCAAGACAACAGCCTCATGCACAGCAGCACTTTTCAATTTCTTTCTATTTTCTTATTACCTCACTACCAAAACTTTTCCTCTGCCTCCACCTCCCTCCCTCTAGTGTACTTTTTGGCATCCTTTTAAAAATTCCATTGCAGCTCAGTTCAGTTATGTACTGATTTTTACCCCTTGTTATTATCCATTGTTTGTTTTCTTTTCACATTCTATATTTTCTGTTGGCATCACTAATGAAATTATTGTATGTGATTGGAATAGTGCCATTTCAAATGTCCAAACAGCATCTGCTATCTAAGCAGTACAGGGTTCTCCTCTCCTCCCCCCTTCAGTCTTCTCTTTTTGATATGGAAACATTTTGTCTTCAAGTAAAGGGGCAAGCTTCCTAATTCTGTACATTGTTGAGACTTGTTTTTTTTTAATTTTCTTTTTATTGGTTTTGATCCTGAACATATTCAACAGATGGTGCAAAGCAAATAAAACATACGCAGTGGTTGTCAGACATTACTCACAGTATAATCCCTTTTATCCAAATGTAAAAGTTAAACATATGAAACCATATCCTCAAATAACTGGAGAAGTTCAGTACATACTTAGAAAGCTACTGAGTCTAATCCACTTTATTATTTGGTATAGTTGTTAAGAAAGGGGGAAGATGGGAAACATGGATTCATACTCATGCTTTTAAACAAATATAAACTAACCGCATTAGGTCAAATTCACCCCGATGTAATGCCATTTCTGTCAGTGGATTTACATTAGGGATGAATTTAACGCTTTTTCTAATAAATATTTTCAAGAGGGAGGAAGATGTACTTAAAAATAAATATATAACTAAATTCAGAGCAACATCTGCTGACTCATAAATAAATCACTCCCTTCTTAAACATCTGTTAACATGAATGTCCAAGTCTTGTATATCTGCTACAGGTTGTTATAATATAGCTGCATTTCATTAGCCATAAAACAATAACTGTTCGGTTTCCACTTTAAACAAGAGTTTATAAAGAATGACTTTCAGGTGGAGGGATTGGCCATTTCATGACTTTTCTTGGCAAGGCTGCAGACTATACATCAGGGAAAGTTGGTGGTGGAGTAGACAAATTGCTTAACAATTAATTAAAACAGTGTATTTACATAGGACTATTCATCCCAAGGTACATTATTGAATATATAAACACAGGAATAAATTCAGTCAGCACTAAAATGCAGCCACCTCTGAGGCAGAATGAAGCAGCTGTTTAACGGTACACATAATAAAGCTAAACAGAAGTTCAGAATGAAAGCACTGAATATTAATTTGAAATACCAGGATATATTTTGTTAGGCAAAATGTAGACATGCAAGTTAAAACTTTGATTAGCACACCTGGACTGAACAAACTCATTGATGCAAAATTTCCGTGAGATCTTAATGAACACACATAGAATGAGCTTTGCTTTTACACTTTCTCCTAAAGACACAGGGCCAAATTCTGCTCAGAGTTAAACTACTGCAAATCCTGAGTGAAGCATAGCTGTGGCTTCTGTGAAGTCAGAGATGAGTTTGTCTATCGAACAGCATCTGAAATAGGATCTGTCAGGTGCGCATCACCTTAAATTCTTTGAGAAGATGAAATAAAACCAGTTACCCGTATTTTTCCAGTGACCAAACTTTTCTTAGCCTGATTTCACAGGCTTAGGTCAAGAAAAGAAAATTGTCTTGAAACTTTCATTTGTAGCTTCCCATTCTTGAACACCATTGTCCAAAAGCATCACCTTTTCCAAATTCTTCTACCCTAGAGGGGAATCTTTTCCCCATATCATGTCTAATGGTTACATTACTTCCCCTCCATGCAAGTTTGCAAAGCCACTCCAGATCTACAGGTACTTAAATCTGTGTTCTGGCCATAACCCAGGGGTCTCAAACGTGAGTCTGCAGGGGCCATGGGAGTGGCCACACTCCAACCCTCCATCTGGTAGCCTGCTAAAAGCTGCTTATTTAGGAGCCAGGAAGCCCAGCCCCATTCTGAGACTCTGCCCCTGAGAGCCTATTGGCAGAATCCCAGAGCAGCTGATTGGCTGGCTTGCTCTACTTAAATCAGCTGCAGAACAGGAAGCTGTCTGAACAAGTGGGCTCCATCCTTCTTTTGACTGTGTGCCTAGTTTCCCATGACTGTAGCTTGATTTCCTGGCTTCTGATTTGTGATTCCTAACCTCCAGCTTGTCTCCTGCCTCTGATGCCCTGGTATCCAAGTTGGCCCTTGTTCCAGACTTGTGGTTTTGATCTCCCAGTATCCTATCTTGTGAGTGTGGACACCAGGTCTGGCTACCCATGACACAGCAGAAACAGGTCTGGCTTTTCAGTTGCTCCATTTACCTTTACATAAAGTTATGGTTCTCTTAATTTAGTGCCTTGGTATGTGCTTTGTCTTCTGCCTGGTCTGTCTTTGTCTCTTGCGTTGTCCTCCACCCAATATAATTACTTCTACGTGCCAGTCAGTATGATATAGTATTTAAGCATCAGTTACAAGAACGTAAGGGTCAGCACCATCCAATTAAGACTATATGGGTAACTTTTAAAAGCATCTAAATAACACAGACATCCAACTTCCATTTGCAAAAATAATTCAGGTAGGAGCAAAAGTCATGTGGACTTTCAATGAGCTGTAAGCTCTTGAGTCTATTTTGAAAATGGGAATTAGGCTTCTAAGTTACTTAGAAAAGTACTTCTGAAAATTTTGCCCATGGTTTCTGCTGCAGACCTGATGGGGCTTTATTTGATAAATTCTGTCTTTAGAACATTGAGTGGGATAACTTTGTGAGGGGCAAGGTCCTGCTAGCCAAAATGTTGCTAACTTCATTGAAGAAGGGCTTGCACAAAGATACATCTTGCATTATACTTTAAAAGAGACACAACATGGTTTTATTCTGCAGTAGACAGGTCCACGGCAAAGTATTCTTCCATCAGATAGTCATGTCACCAACTTCAGCAATTTGAGTCATTGGTACCCTCACTTGGATTGTACCAGTACAGTTCTATTCCTGAGGTGTGACTGACTACTTTATTTCTAACAGGAGTGTCTTTAATTTCTTATTATGCTCTGTAACTTCTCCTGTATTCCATTCCTCTAATATGCTCTGACAGTACTGATTACTTCTGCTGGGGAATAAGAGGTTTCCTAGAATTGTTGTGGAATGGTAAAAATTGGTGTGTTGTTAGCTTCACTCTGAAGGAAAACAGGTTGGTTTTTTATTATAGTTTTACTTTCTAACATACTCTACACCATTTCTATTGCCTGGACATTTTAATATCAATGATGATTATTAGAAGTAAGACTCCTCCAAGTAGTTCATTCTCCTGGAAGATCTAACAGAATATGTAAGACTTGGAACCTTCTTAGCCTATGTCCACTATGCTTGATGCCTGGTCTCATCCTCAGTATTTTTAATGGTACACTGGCCACTTGTGAACTTTGCACTCAAGTCTAGGTTTAGGCCTGTTAGGTTATGGACCAGATTCTTGCATTCCTACTCACAATGGCTAGACCATATGAATTCCACAACATTAAATGTTGAATCATATGGTATCTAAAAATGTTGTAAGCGAGCTTCAGGGACTTTGAATACAACCTAAGAGCCAGAATCTGATGTCCTTACTCAAATTGAATAATACCTTTATGTCAGCAGTAGTCCTCTTCAGTCAATGGAATTACAACAAATTTCTCAGTGCTATAGAAGTATAAGGTCAGCCCACTTTGTCCAGCCTTTCTCATGCCCACATACCCCTGCATTCTAATGACTTGCGGCCACTTCTGTGGGGTGTAGACTTCATTTTTCTGTCTCTCACCAAGTCATGTGTTAACTTGAATCTTTTATCCTGAGCAATAGGAGAAGGCAGGCTGACATAAAAGTCATACTTTTAAATAAACCATATAGAATCCTGTAAATTAAGAGGACTGATATTTTCTATGGATTTATTAGGGGACATGAAGTAAATGTCAAGTCCTTTCTATTATTACATTAAAAAAATTATAGTAGAACAGTAATGCAGTTGATTTGCATTACCCAAATGAGGCCTCATATAAGTAATTCAAGTAACTTTCTATGATACAAACCAAAAAGATTTACTGAATATGAATGAGAGGTGGGGAGTGAAGGCAGAATATGGCCTTGCAATCTCAATGGAAAATCAAAGCATTTAAATGACAAAACAATACTGAGGTGACAACAAGAACCAGCTTGCTGTCAGGTTCGATTTATATGGATCCCTCAAATAAGGAGGGACAAAGATTGCTTTGCATACAATTTTGTTTTACTTGCAATAATTTATACATCACCAATTACAATTTAAAAATCACCATTGATTCCCATCTAATACAACAACTTAACTACTTAAAACACAATTACAATTACAACTATACAATTATACTTACAGAGCTAGCTTACACTATAGGGTTATTCTTATGCTATTATACTTACACTGCACCAGTGAAGTTCGTCAGCAGCAAAGCAGCCTTCTCATTCTGCTGGTACAATTCCCGGGTTTTACATCTGAGTGGAACACACTGTCACACTCAGGTTGTACAGTCACACGCTCTACATTCAGGTTTGAGCGGCAAACTGGGGAGAGACGGCAGGTGGATCAGGCCCACACGTAGAGCTACTCTGGTGCTCTTCCAACAAAGATATGGGACATCTCCAGTTTACTTCCTGTTTGTGACCACCTTTTATATTTTTCTTCCACACAGCAATATGCCCGCTTAGCCAATTATGAAGTGTCTAAGAGCGATGGGGTGATCGGGGGCTGGACCCCGACACGATATTATCTTCCTTGATCGCCCAGTTATTTACCAGACAGAATTTTGGCCCCCTGCTTGGGCAGTCATACTTTTTTTGTGGATAAACTCCAGTTGCTGTCTGCTGTTGACAAAGGATCACTTATTGCAATACATGTCTGAATACTATTTAAATGAAGTTTACTGAGTTTCAAGTAACAGGTTTACCGAAACCTACAGGCCACATACTGATTTTCAGTACTTGACACCTTCTCCCGGTGCTTATCACAGAGACTTCTGACAAGACAAGGCTGGATGTTGTTACAAGGCAGTTTACATTTTACATCCAGGCCCAATGAGTTTATATTTCTATTAATTTAAAATGGAGTTGGGTCACTTTAATTATAAAATAAAACAATGTTACAACAAATACGTTTTGTTTTTTTAAAAAAATTGATATTGATGCTAAATTCAAATTGACAGTCGCATTACCAAAACGTGCATAAATTATTACCCAGAAGAGGGTGAGGGAACAAAACAATCCCCCTCAATTAGAATCAAGTGCAGTATCAATTTAAGAACTGGTATGTCCTCTATCAAGGTATTCTAGGCAAATTCAGAAGTGATATGCAAAGTGGTAAAAGATCTGTTACAGTGACTTAAACACCTTTACACGTGGGTAGAGTGGATAAATAAGTGCAAGGCAGGCAAGTGGGTATTGCATACACACTGAAGAGCTAGGAGAGTTAAATTATACCCACTGGTGATTTGTCTATACAGACACCAGGGTATAAACCTACAGTGCACTAACTTGTCATACATTAACTGGCCATATGAACCTTGTACTAAAAGTTCTGTAGTGCTCTTTGATGTTTTACACCCTGGCTTGCCACACACTAGTGTCTTTGTAGACAAGTCTTTACTCCCTTACATATCAATTGAATGGATGTAAGGAAGTCTGAGGGCTTGTCGACACCCACTTGCACAAGTTTAACTAAGGGGTGATTTTTAAACCTGTTGAGTTATTCAGTTAGCAAAATACCATGAGACCACTCATTTCTGCTAATGCTAGACTTGTTTTGTTTTAGCTTATGTTGATTAGGAAGAAGTTTAAGGAACAGAAATAAACCACTTTTAAACTGAGATAAGAAAATTGAAGCATTCAAATGTAAAAGCATTTGAAAAGCTAAATCCATTTAACTAAATGGGTACTAATTTGTATGTAGATGATCTCTGTGTTAACACAAAGAAATCTAAGTCACATCAGCTTGCACATGACATCTGAATTTGGCCCTAAAGCTTGATCATGCAGGAAAGTGGACCTGATGATCTAACAGGTCTTTGGAATTTAGCTGTTCTCTTAATTCAGCTCCCCCATCTTGTGATTCAGAGCCCTTTACTGAACTGTACATTCCTGAACTAGTATCTCAAATGGAGCAATGCAGTGCTGCATTCTACCAGAAGGTGTCACCAAAACATGTTTAAAATAAAACCATGGCGGTGGATTTAAACAGAATTTAATAAGCAATGCTATTGTACTTTAATACGTATTTTGTTATGTTTACTGTTCATTTTCATGAATTATTATTAAACAAGGTAATGCAAACAAAATTATTAAATTTTCATGAATTTCAACCATAAACTTCAGCTCAGAGTGTGCAGACATTTTGCACCAGAAGTTCTTACATATGTTTTTCCTAAATCCCCTATGCACTCCTGTCTAGCACTAATTAAAGTGACTTCCCTCAAATTCTTAGTTAAAACACTTGCAATTTGTGATAAACTAGATATCTACAAATAATCCATAGCAGCTGAGATACTTCTCTAATCATGCAAATCCTTTTTAATACAGATGAAGGTCCATTTTTTAAGAATTTTCAATGATGCATTTGCAAAATTTACATTAGTTACATGTAGTCTTTACCAGAGTACCTAGGCAAACAAAGCTTTACTCTCAGACCAATAATCATACTAAAAACACCTTGTCAATTCAGAATCTCTAAAGTTGTAGACCTACTAAACTTCATACCACATTCTGCAGAATAGATTAATTAATTAGAAATGGAAATTATGATCCCTTGCAGACTTACTCTAAATTGCTGTGTTCCCTAAGGTGGACTAATTTTGTACTGTCAACACACATAATGTATTTTGGAACTTAAAAGGTTACCAAGGTGCAAAAGGAAACACATGAAGCATGGTGAGAACCACAGTTCATGTCAAATGCTGACCTAATATTGGCCTCCATATAAATTAAGATGAGATTACCAGAGGTTTACATAAAACCAAGCAAAAAGAAGGCATGGTATCCAAAATTAGCTACCCTGTCTACTTAATCATTTGGATAAAGAATTAACATACTTTGTATTTACATAGCATTTTACATGTTCAAAACACTATACAGACAATTATTCATATTTTCCAATAGCCTCTTGTTGTAGGTCTGGTAAAAAAAAATTCTCAGTTTGAACATGGGGAAGGTTAACATGCAGAGATTAAGTGAAAGGCCCAAAATCACACTATTCATCAATATCAGAGCTGAATTACAGCTAAGAAGATCCTAGCTTTCAGTGCTGTGCTTATTTCTTTACACATGTTGCCTCTCTTGTGTAATGAAGAAGAAGAAAGCTAAGAAAAGGTTGATGAGAGCCTTTTAAACTTGGTCACCTATTTTCTAAAGAAAATGCATCTGCCTATATTTCTACCTGTTTTTGTGCTTCTGTCGTTGATCCATCATATAATAAGATGCAAATAGTCCAATTGCAGTGTTTTTAAATTCTGGGGGTTGAGATCAGAGGTGCAGCTTCAGCTCTTGTATCTTTTGGAAGTATGCAAAGTAATCAAGCCTTTAGCAACCAATAGGAGTGTTAGCTTGACCTAATACATCACTGGTTGCCGGAGTTACTGATTGGATATGTATAGAAGCTGTTTTTCAGATCAGGTGGGGTGACTTTTTGGTATTATATCTGGTAAGAATGACTAACAGTTTGGGATGGCGTGAGGTACATAATGCAGTCCCACATTCTAGGCAGGCAGATTTTGTTCAATTTGTCAGTGATCTGGAAAAGGGAAAGGCTATGAAAAGCTGAACTTTGCTAGATGAAGGGGTGTGTGCTCAGTACAATGAGGTGTAGCATGTGATTTGAGATGACTTGACTAGATGAGCAAGACTAGCAGAATACAGTTTTTCCAGTACAATGATGAGGAATGAAATTTAACATGGTCATAATGGATCACCTTTTCCACATAAAAATACCCTCAAAGGTCAAACAGGAGGAGCTGAGGATGCAAATATAAGGAAAAAATCTGAAATTCTACATCTCTACCCATGTTCAAACCATATAATTTTTTCTTCCTCCTCCCAACAATGTATCCTACATAAAAACTTCTGTAATATAAATTTAATTACTGCTAGAGAATACCAGTATCTTAATCTGTATGTGTGCTGTTGTGAGCCTTTTAACAAAATATGTAATGTTTTTTCATTAAATCATTGTGAAATAATAGGGCTACTGTGGGAGGACCAGTATCAGACCAACTCTAATTGTATTTGCTGGTTTAGCAAAATGTTTAGTAATTTTTATCAACCTGAAAACTTGCCAATTGATTTCACAAACCTAATAGTGAATTCATGAATCCAACAAGAGACTGTCAATTTCACGAATCCACACAAGAAGGAAAAAAATCATGAAATCATCAATATTTTTTATGGATTTATTGAAACCACTAACTTCTTCCAGCCACTATACATCATCAGTGGTGTATTGAGAGCTGTGTTAAAAATGGCTGTCCACTCGGACCAAGGGGCTTTAAGCCATCTTGCTGGAAGAGGGGTGTGGTCAAGATATTACTTGAACGAAGGATGCAAGTTACTAGAAAGCATTTTTCACTTTTATTTGCTTGTAACCATTTCTGACTTTATCCCTTATGCCTGAATTCACTTAAAATCTATTTTGAGTAAATAAACTTATTTTATTATTATTCTCAGTCAGTCCAGGACTTGGAGTGTTTACTGATTCCAGTTAAAGCAACAAGCTGTGGTGCTTTTTGTCTCTTTCAGAGGAGCATTAAGGCCCATTGCTACTTCAGTGTTCTAGGAGAGAGCTGAACATTACAGGGCAGATGGTTTGGGAGAAATTCAGGATGTAGGGTGTGTAGGGGTCACTTGGGTAGTAGTAACCAAAACTGGTAGAGACCAGAGTGTGGCTGTGTTGTAAAAAGCAAGCTGCCAGAGCTGCCCAACACAGACTCTCAGATATGCTTGTATGCCAGTTAGTAGCATCCAGACAGTGAGCTATAGCAGCTGGGGCATGTGCAGGATTTTAAATTCCACTGCTTTTGGAGGGGCACCTTCTGTGCCCCTGCCACGGCCCTGGGCCAGAGGAGCTTGTTCTCCCCCGCTTGGGACCCAGGACCAGAGTTGCTGTCAGCTCCCACGGGGAGAAGTCCCGTGGCTGAGATGTCCTGTGAGTGCCCTCATCAGAGTGCTGCCATTGCTGGTGAGGGAGACTCCACTCCCAGTGTGACTGGGGAAGCAGATGTGGTAACTTGCCCTGTACGCTTCAGTCCCTTCCGTCCACCAGGCATCACACAGTGCTAGACCATTAGCTTTCTCCCCAAAACTACGCTGCAACCTTCCCTGCTATTTTCCCTCGTGATGTGTTTACAACAACTCCATTGTTGTTTTCAACTGGGCAGCCAGTGGAGGGCAGGATGCAAAATGTTAAAATATCTCCCCAATCTTATTTTTCAGTTTGGAGAGCTCCACTCCTTCACTAGTGAATTGTGAGGTTTGGCCCCTAGAAGAAAATGGTATTCTATGTAATAATATCAGCTACTCTAGCAATATTGCCAACCCCAAATGTTCAAAAATTGTGGATCCAGCTCACCAAAATTCAGAACCCTGGGGGCCAGGGGATCTCTCACTTTCTCTCCCTCCTGGGGTTATCAGTTCTCACCAGGGCCCTGGAGGAGCTCCATGCCCCCAATGATTATTGAGGGGATGGGCCATGCCCCTGCTTGCCCCCCTTGTGTATGCGCCTGCTCAGGAGTACAGGACAAGCGGTGACATAGCCCCTCACTAGTCTAAATTGCATTGCAGAACATGACAGCTAGCACTCAGGCTCACAGTCCCAATCAGGTTTGGCTTTGGCCATCCCTGTAGGGCCTTCCCTCTGTACCAGGCTGGGACAAGTGTAGTTTGCATAGGCCAGGACCCAGTGCTGGTTAATCCTGGCCCTGGTGACCCATCTGGAACCTTTCCCTGACCTGCTAGTATGTTGGACACCACCATTTGGGAAACACTGACCTAGAGTAAGGTATGCTGAGATGTGCCTCTCTGTTCTAGGGACCTGCCTGCTTTTAATCTTTTGTATTATTGTTCTGAATGCTAAGAAATAAAGTAGTGTTACATTACACCATTCTAGCAGGAGTATCGGTCTTTATTTAACTTCTGTGTGCATGCCATGAGCATAACATCATGCAATGAATTGAGACACAGCAATGACCAGGAGACAAAACAGGGTCTCTTCTGTGTAGGAACCACTACTCCGAAAGGAAGTAATTTTGAGGCATTCAGCAGTGAATAGGTCTTGTACTGTATTTTTTATATAGGAGTAAAATTCAATCAGAGCAGAAGAGGAGAGGCAGAGCAACAGGGGAGGGTGTGGTCTGTTGAAAACATAAGCCAGGAGGAGTAGAAATTTTGAGCTATAAAAATAAAAGGAACTCAGCATCTTTTCAGTTTGATTGGATGGAAATACCCATGAGATGAGTTATGATTCCTGTCCACAGCAGTACTTCCATACTATAAGGAATCTAAATTAAATCTAAATCTAAATTATAGCTACACCTGTACACCTCCCCTATACAGTAGCACATAAAAAACAAGATGTGCTCTGATTTCCTCCACCACCACTATGGGGGAGAGCTTTTTGTCACAGATGTGAGCCATGTTTATATTTACACCGCCTGGAGTTCAAACTTCACTTTAGTCTTCAAACTCTTCATAACCTTGTCCCTGGCTGCATCTCTACACTCATCACATCTTGCCACCCTACAGAGCAGTGTCTCGTTTGTTATTTTAATCTTTCTCCCACACCTAGTTTAACGCCTTTCATTTTTTTTCCTTATACTTGGAGCAGATTCCCAAATATTATACTTCACTTCCCTCCAGTATCTAAAGTACTACTGAAAATCCTCATTTTCCTTGTTATACTGACTACGTGTCATTTTGTGCACTGTCTTACATGCATTTATTAGAAAAGCTCTTGAGGGGGTAGGGCTTTTTCTTTGTGTTGTCCATCCTTCTAAATACTTAGAAAAGATTTGGATTCCAGAAATAGGATATTTTTCTTGTGGGGAAAGAAATGCATGGCTACAAACTGAGGGTATTTTGATCTAGTCTCTTGTTTGCAGTACACATACCTGCTCTTATTGTTGTCAATAAGGATTGATTAAAAAAGAAATTCAATGAGAATATGTTGCACTGAGACCTCCTTCCATCTGAGTGTCTCATTAGTCAATAAGGAATTTGGCTTCACAACACTCCTGTGAGGTTGGCAATTATAATATCCTAGTTTCACAGGTGAGGAAACCAATGCACAGAGAGATGAAAGTTTGGGAGGGGAGGGGGGAAGACTTACCCCTGCATTAGCCACCGGTATAGAAGTGGTTTCATGTTTAGAGGTGCTGAGGAGTCCCAACTCTGACTTCAGTCATTCTGCAAATTAATTTTCACTCTGTAGTTGGAAATCCCAAGGGGCCCTTCTGACCACTCAAAATAGCTGGAATGCAGCTGCTCTCCAGCTGTTTCTTGTCACCCCTGACACTCCCCAGCATATTCTCCCTAAACCACTGGCTGTGAGAGGGTGTGGTAGGGGCATTCACCCCACACTAGCCTAGGAAGGATTAAAGAGGCTCAGATAAGGTCAGATCAAATAAGGGGATAGGCCACACTTGAGGGGAATTAGGTGGCCTAAGTAATCCTGATGGGTGATGGAGCCCAGCTCAGAAGGAATAAGCCAGGGCTAGTATAAAGCTAGGAAGTTATCATCAGAAAAGGGCTGCAGTGAGGAAGTATGTAGCCATTACTGGATATTAGAGAGGGAAGAAACCCCAGGGGAGCCAGGCCCTGAAAGGTTAATCCAAAAGGGTGGCAGAGCAAAAGCCAGAGAGAGGCAGAGTAGGAAAAGGTTCAGGGAAATAGCAGCAAAGTGGAACTTTGCAGATATTGGCTGCTGATTACAGGGTCCCTGAGCTGGAACCCAGAGAAGAGGGTGGGCCTGGGTTCCCCTGCCAGCCACTGGGAAAATGGCATGCAGGGAGAGAAGACTACCATTTTGGATGGGGCAGTTTTGATAATCCATAGAAAGGGAAAACACACAGTGATCTGGCTGCAGGGCCAAGTCACGAAGCGAGAGCACCCTGAGTTGCAGACAGAGATGGCAGGGCACACAAATGAGTGACAGAAGTGGACTTTGGACCTGGAAGGAGCTAATCCCCAGAGTAGCCAGGGGGGCGATACCTGAGTGGTGAGTAAACCCCATTACAGAGGGGAAGGTATTAAAACCTTTATGATGGTGCTCTGTCACCTGGGAATTCCCCTACACCCAGTGTTGTTTCTTGGTGACTGGATTGACCAGGTTTATGGTTACTGAGCAATGATAGATAATCAGGGCCTAAGAGATGGCCGGTAGATGCCTAGTGGCCAAACACCAATTGTCACCATGTGTTCTCATTTACATACCTGTAAGCATGAGCTATTAATCTGTCAGTGAGCTAGGTACGGTTCAGCATTACCTATTAAGCTTTTCTTTCTTCATTTGTATTTCCGTAACATGGATTTAATCACTCTCGCTATTCCAAATTGTCATGCATAATTATGACTTCATATAAACAATAATATTATTCAAGCCATGTCCCTGTTCTCTTTGTAGCAAGATAAACATTTTCTATACAAGATACAGTTTTAATCCCCATCTCCCTTATGACACTGCCTCATCACTATCACAAAGTCAAGAAGCAAAAAAAGGCTTATTTGGTTCTGAAGCTATGAAATGAAACACCTTTTGTAGCAAGGTGAAAATAAAGTGAAAGTATTAGAGTAGATTTTAGTTCCTGACTTCCTTTCTCCAGTGGTCTTCTTAAAAAGTCCTCACTATGGCATTCTCTGGTATTTGTTTGCTCTTTGGACTCTAAATCATCAGAAGGATTTTTCTTGGTGATGTATTAGCTCTGCGTTCTGGAGGAGCCCTATGCTTTGCTGACCATGGCGGGGGGGGGGGGCCTTATAACAGGTCCCTTTGTAAGGGTTACTGTTGGACACAAAGAATTTCATCTGAAAATAGCGATGGCAGCAAAAACACCATTTGAAGAGGAACTGCACATTTTTTCTAACCTTTTTTTTGTTTGAGGGGTGCTAGATCTAAAATCAGTAATGGAATGCTTAGGCCTTATTAAGAATAGCTAAAACAATTGAAAATTTACATAGACTCAGTTACCTGCCAAGACCTGAGCCCTGCATCTTTGTCCCCAAATTGTAGTCTGTGGAGTACATTATAGACGTCAAACACTTACTGGCAGTCCATAAGTTAGTTGGACATGTGCCTGGCTCTTATTGCTAGTTGCTAAATTACACTAAAAGGCAATGAAAACATATCACTTTCCTAATATTTTCCATGGCATCAATTGCTGTAGCTGCTACAGGAATGTGGGATTGCAGGTGAGAGGGGAGATATTCTGTGCTATGATGAAAGGGAGGAGATGTGGTCTATGAGATAAACTCTGTATTAATGTGGCCCACACTGCGAAATTAGAGAAACCTGGTTTTATACAGCTGGTCAGACTTTTAAAAGTGCTCCCACAATTAGGACCAGATTTTTAAAAAAGCTCAGCTCTCATTTAAGCACCTAAATAGGTGGCAAAGAGAACAGTGGGAGCTGATGGATTTTGAGACTAGACCTGAGCAAATACAAAAATGTTCTTGCATGTTCATTCAAATAAAAACTGTAAATTAACTTTGGTATTTGTAACCCTTTCTGAATGCTGATATTCACATCAGGGATATGGATTGTATTAATTTGCATGAGAGTTGGCAGGAAAAAGGTGTCTGAAATGATGCAAATAGATGCTATGGTCCTATGTGGTGGACATGTTTATATGGATGTCTTAAAGCCTTTGACTTTCTGTCTGTTTATAAATGTGTCCTCCAGTCAGAAAACAGAAACAATACCAAGTGACTTAGGTGACCTTGCATATACCAAGAATAACTAGTAATTAGTAGCAAAGAGCCAAATACATCATGGAAGCAAATAGTTATAGGCTGAAATATATTGTGCAAAAGGCAAGATTAACAATGGTGTGAAGATGCCTGAAGATGAAGAAAGGTGCCTAGTGAGATATACAAAAGCACCTGTGTGTAATATTTGTGCCCAGAAGAGGAGATAGAGAGGGGCAGCTGACTTAAGCTCATGTCTGCCGTTGTGCCTTTGTTTTTTTGTGCTTTGCTTTCAGAACAATAAAGTGAGGCTTTGTAAATTTGGCCTATAGTGTCCAGACAACTTGGAAGAACAAATTTTGTAAAAATCATAAGTCAGATAATTCAAAGATAATGAAAAGGCTAAATTAACAGAATTTATTTTGCCCACACAGTCTACTTTGCCCAACAATACCACCTGATTTAACTCTCATTTACATTCACATAATTCAGAAGTAGTGCTCCTAGCAACAGTGGGGTGGGATACACTTTTGTAAAACTAATGTGACAGGAAAAAAACAGGCTCCTAATCTCTCTCTATCACTGGCTGTAATGCCTTATCCCCTCTCACCAGTCAACTTTTTGTAGATCTGAAGAGCCTCCCTGAGTTTTTGAAAGGCATATTTGGAAGCAAAATGTCAATAAAAACAAAAAGCAACATTTTCAAATTTCTTTCAAGAACTCCACATCTGAAGAACTTTCATTTCACAACACCCCCCCAATTTCTCAATAGGAGACATTTCATGTGTTCATGTTGGCCATTTTTGTTGAGGAGGGGGGAGATTTTGAACAGCAAAACTTCAGTCACAACAAGCTGTACTAATGAGCTCTCAAATGTGATTAATCTAAAATCACTGATTAAATTGAGAACATTTAAGCCTGGCTTCCTGCACCAAAACAGCATACAAGGCAACTGGACATCCACAATTGCCATTAACTTCCATAGGAGGGGAGAGGAACTTTGATTCTCTAAAAAGCATGACTAAAACCCCAATCTTAAATTTTCAGCCCCCTGTAAGTGACATTAATTCCAACTCTTCAGTCTTCTCTTTATATTCCACTTTCTTTGTAATGTTTGTCCCTGACCTTAGCTATCTGCAGCGCTGGCAATTTAAAAATTTTAAAAAAATTAGGTGCTATTGAATAATTACTTCCTTTTTCTTATCTCTTTTAATGGTTTGCTATTTCCTTTCTGTATGATTATTACTGCCAGACTGTACATTAACACAAATTTATAGCTTCTGATGCCGAGGTGTACGTGAAACTCACAAAATAGTTCCTCAGCTCTCGCAAGTTGCTAGCAAATGGGCAGCAGGATCAGTGAAGAATCAATACCTTTGCTGTCATGACTTTGTATCCTTCCTTGTTATGTGGGTGATGTCTGTCGAGAACTGATCTTAAAACTTTTTCTAGGTCAATTAGGGAACTTCCTGTGTGCCCAACTGATAGTCTGCATTAGTCTTTCTAAACAATTCTTCAGGCCATAACCTTGGGTCCAGCTAAAGCTCACAGTTAGGATGGGGCACAAAGGTGCCATGACCCTTTCATCTCTGCACTGGGCCAGTCCCCCTACATAAGGTAAAGCAGCCTGGCGGCTTGTGTCAATTTACATCAGCTACTGACAGCCCCAAGAGGCTGAAATAGCAGCCAGGTCTCTCCAGAGCATAAGCAGCGTCCTGGCCATGATCCTTCCCTCATGCCTCCTATATGGGCAACAGGAGGGATGGTGATGTAAGGGCCACTGTGTTAGCTGTCCATCACCAGAAGTCCCTGGTATGTTAGCCAGTCCCTCTTGTGGCCTGTCAGATTGACTTCAGGGATGGCTTGTGCTGGCTGAAAGAGCACTCAGGTGACTAGGACCTGCGCTTTACATTTCTGTTTCATCACCAGACTAAGTTTCACTCCAAACACAACATACATGGCTCTATCCTATTCTCACTGACGTTTAGATTCATGCCCCTGAGTTAATTGAGAACAAGTGCAACCTATATTCCAGGAAGTGAGCCTCTTCTAGCAGTAAGGAGGAGAACTGGGCTCACGGGCTCCTGGATTCTGTAATTAGCTCTGCCTCTGCCTCATGATGTGACCTGAGGAAATTGCTTAACTGCCCCATATCTGTTTGCCTGTCTGTCATTTAAGGGATGATGATATCTGAATGCTTACTTCGGAGAGGGGTTCAACCACAAATAATCCAGAGATCCTCAGATGAACGGTGCTGAAAAGCAGCCAACTATGTTCATGTTTGATTTCATTCCGAGCTGCACTACTTCATGAAATACATTGACCACTATAAACAGGCATAGGTACACAGCTCCTGTTGTGCATGCTATGAATGGAAATGTATTTTGCTTTTATTCTATAGAATGTTTTTTAAAATCAAGACTTGTTTGTGAGTTTTGTACTATAATTAATGCACTTCAAAAACAAATAAATGGCATACTCTTCTGCCTCCATAAAGCGTTCATGGAAGAGGATCTTTACATGGTTATGTTAGTGCTAGGTCAAAGTGCAAGACTTGATTTCTGGAGATTAAGCTATCATGCCTTACTAACGACCAGCGTTGTTCAGAAAAAGAATTGCCTTTTATGGAAGATGCTGGTATTTTAAATTTTGGTTTCATTCAGATTTGCAACGCAAACTAAAAATTTCAAAACTATCTCTAAACGGGAGTGGAGCCCCAGGTTTGGGGCAGATGAATTGATGTGCCAGAGATGCTGGAGTCCCCAACTCTAAGGCAGTCTGGGCAGTGGTCTGCTGAGGAGCAGGATGGGTGAGTTGGCAGGAAACCAGGCAGGCAGGGTTCCATCAGAAATTGAACCATCTCTGTGAAATGTTTCAATTTCAATGATTTGGTAAATTCCAACAAATGTTTTTTGTTGAAATTTTTCTTGGCAGCTCTGTTAATGAAACATGGGGCAAATTTTTAAAACTTAGACAATTCTATAATGTATTTGGTAGTTCTGAAAGGTAC
This sequence comes from Mesoclemmys tuberculata, assembly GCA_007922155.1. Classification (NCBI taxonomy): domain Eukaryota; kingdom Metazoa; phylum Chordata; order Testudines; family Chelidae; genus Mesoclemmys; species Mesoclemmys tuberculata. The sequence goes on from ML675610.1 coordinate 8,255,751, forward strand.
TACACAGACAGTCCTAGAAAGAAAGCTCTCTTTCTAGATACAGGATGGGCAGGGTTATCTTAGATTTTCCTATGTTGCCAAGGCCAACCTACTTCAATCATATCCTTATGAGACTGTGCTCTGGGGGGAAGAGGAGCGGGAGGAAGTGCAGTTCACATTCTTCCCTTTAAGTTCTGGGTGTCTCAATTAATACAAAGATACCAGATGCCTCTACCTGTGGTACTTGGTTGATGAGCTATCTGTCCACTATGAATAGGACCAAGGCCACCAAAATCATTCCATATATATCATGGATCATCCATCAGAGCAAAGATGATCTCTGCAAAATATCAAGCTGAGATAATGGATGAACAAATTATTTAGAAACAAAAGCTTCTGTATATGTCCATCAGGCCCCTGAGCCATCTAGTCTGCTTCTAGTATAGGAAAGTGTTTAAAAGTGGCTGTACGGTGTCATGACAAAGATGGAGAGGTATGTAATGAGATGAAGTGCTAAGCCTTCTGACTAGGTCATGACGAATTGTTCAGCATTCCTTTTTCACATCCAAGCGATTGTCAGAGTTGTGAATGGCTGGAAACAGCTACTTCAGTGGTGTTCCCAGGCCAGTATTCAAGCCCCATATGAAGTTGCAAGGGATATGAATTAGATGGCTTCAGATAATTCCTGTGAGGATTTAGCCCATACACCACAGCTGAACTGGCAGCCTTTGGTAAGAAGATTTGAGCCAGGGGCCAGGGGGAAATAGAATTAGCTCTCCTCCCAAGAGTATGATGTCTTATGTTCAAGATCACAGTCACTTCAAGCTCAACACAGAGCAGCTTGCATAATGTCCTGCTGGCTGTGCCCCAAGCCAATGATTAGACTCCATCAGTTTTCACTGCTATCACTTGCTTAATCTTAACCAGCACTAATATTAACAAAGCAAAATAAAAGGAAAGAGAGGAGCAATCCAGATGCAAAAAAAGTGACCAGATGTTTCAGTTAGGCTGGACCAATCCCTGGATATTAATGCACTGTTCTGTTGTCCATAAAGAAAGACAATTCTTGTGTTATTGAAATATACCAATTTTCAGCGCCAAAGCCCACAGTTCTCCCCCTCAGACAGATGTCTGATTTTGAAACTGTACCCTGCCTCTCTTTGCAGCATAACTATAACAGAGGAGGAGGAGTTCCCCTGCCTGTGTTTAAAAAAAAAAACAAACAAAAAAAAACATTCAAGCGAATCAATTCCTGTGCAACAATACAAGTTCTCAAAGCAAACACCTTGCTAGTTTTTAAAGGATCATGCATTATCAAATGTATTCCTCAGTTACTCAAGCTGCAGACCTTACTAACTTCTGATAGAAAGCATGTATTCTCACAGCTGTGTGAATACTTCTGGAAGTATTTTTCTATGTTCATTCAAATAAAAACTGCAAATTAGTTTCAATATTTGTAAACCTTGTAAATGATCTTTTGTTGATATTCATGTGGGGGATTTTTTTTTACTAGCAAGAATCTTAGCAGAAAATGAGTCTCTCAGATTATCCAAACATATGGCATAGAATCACAGAGGCTTCTGGCAGAGCTTTTTGCATGGACATCTTAAAACCTTTACCTTCCTTCCCATTTGTTAATGTGTCTTCCAGTCAGGAAGCAGAAAAAATGCTATATGATTTAGGTGACCTTTCATACACCAAGAATAACTAATTACAGGAAGTAAATAGTTCAAGAACAGCTATAGACTGAAATATATTTGTATACAGTACCCAAACTATTTTGCAGGATAAATTTGCAACAATTATAGTCCCTTCACATAATTCATCGGTAAGAAATAGGATAAATTAACAGAATTAAATTATTTATTACAAAATGTTTTGTTACGTTGGTGTAAATCAGGAGTAACACTGAGTCAGTGGAATTTCATCTGTGTAAAATTGGGGTGAATAAAATTAGGTTCTTTATAATCAGTCCCTGCAACAACATTTTGCCGACCTCTCTCATCCTCACACACCAGGCTACCTATTTTGATAGATGAGAAGAGCCTGGCTGTGTTTTTGCAAGGCATCTCTGCTTTAAGTTTTTGTGAGATCTTGCATGCATGGTATCTGGGAGATACCAGGTCTTGAAGAATGCCAAATTGCAAGAGAAGTGTAAGTGTCAGGGTCAAGCAGAGTCTTAGCTGGACCTGGCAACATTTCCTTCAATCTTTGAAATGCACAGCGGCGGGCATATGAGAGGAAGACCATTGTGGTGAACCAAAGGTAAGGAAAATTGCAGAAAGCAGATTTGAGGAGTTGTAAAGTTGAGCTCCTTATCTGAACTTTAACTGAATTATAGAAGTCTGAGATAGGAAAACACCTGTTAGGTCATTTAGTCCATCCGAGTTAAAGTAGGTTATTCCCTATCTTAACTGATATCTTGATCTTTCACCCTTTTGTTGTTTGTATTTCCTTGCTTTTCCTCTCTTTTTGCCCTCAGTATGTAAGGCCTGGTTTACATTTTTGTTGTTATTGTTTGAATAGAATTAGTTACAATGGTAAAAGCTGTAGTGTGGACTCGATTAGACCAGTATAAAGAATAATAATTATTCTTCTTCTATGGGAATAGCTATACAGGTATAAAGCACCTTTATACCAGTATAATTGCATCCACACTAGGAGGAGGGGTGTGCACGTCTTTAATTATACCAATATATCTTTTATGTGTAGACAAACCTTTAGTTATACTAAGAGCGGGGGTTCTCTTAGGCAAAAGAAGCCAAATTCTGAGACACTGTGTAAAGTGAGGATGGGATAAGTTGCCAGTCTGTAAAAGGGATGAGTCAAAAGGGGTTTATAGTGGTGTAAGTTACATTATCAGTTCCCTCACTGGTTACGTTACACTTGTTTAGTCTCACTTATTTTATTTATGCTCTCAGACTCACCTCTGATCTGAACTTGGCCCTGTATGCACAGGAGGACTGAGTTACAGTTGCAATGAGATCCATAAATTTGAATGTCCTGACTTTGGTTCATTTAAAAGCACAACCAATGCAATTTCAATAGCGTAGCTTTTACACTTAATTTTAACATAAACCTGTGCTTATGTGTCTACATAACCTTAGAGTCAAATGAAGGTTTGAATATTTCCATATGGAATAATGCATTCTAATAAACACTGTAGTCAGAGCTGTACAAACCTTTCCAAGTTTATATCACCAGGGCTTCACAAATTTTTTAAATGCAATCCAGTTCTCAGAGGTTTGCAAGCTTAGAAGTTTGAAAAGCTTCATAGTCACAGGCAACCACTGTTCACATTGTTGAATCTCACTGTGAACCTACAGCAAAACTTGTGTTTAATCTGTTCATGCTAGTTTGCACAGGCCCACTCTGGTTCACTGGCTTGATAAAATTTAGAAGTTTGACTACACTTCACCTGTGTACAGAGTTACCAACTTCCAACACATTCAGTCAAGCTTCTCATGACCTTCTTCAGCCATCTCTCAAACTTTTGTTCTTATGCTAAAAGGCTGACAGCTCCCATTAATTGTAATGGAACGGAAGCCAGGCTGCTCTCAGTTAAGAGAACTGCCATTTCCTTATAGCCTCTTTGCATAGAAGTGAAGCTACACTTAGTCAAGAGGGCTACTGTGCTGTGTTTCCATTTGGACAGAAGCCAAACAGCTCCTAATGAAGATGGCAGCTGTAATGCTCCATGGGTAGCAAACTAGAGAGGAAGCCGATATCAGACTGGAAAATGTAAAGCTGCAGATTATGTGGGATGCAAGAAGGAGTGTCAGGGAGTGTTACGGAATGTAAGGAACAGAAAGAGAGTCACTGGAACAAGTGATTGGGGCAGAGGGAGAATCTGATAGGCTGAAGACTTTGAGGGGAAATTATTTGGAGTAGGTGGAGGAGTAGGGAAGGGAAATGTGGGTGGATACAGGAGACTGGGAAGGTGAGGAGCGGGCAGTGAAATGTAGAGAGGAGAAATGGCGCTGAAGAAGTGGAGAGGGGGGTAGAAATAGAAAATGTGACAGCTCTCTCACATCAGCAGTTAGAAGAGGATAAGCGGAGTCCCCTTATGCACCCAACTCAGATGTTAAATGCCCTCTGAATAGCAGCCTGATAAAATTTGCGATATCTGCATGTGACAAAGTTGTTTCTACAGCCAGTGTATGAAAACTTTGTGGTTTTCTGTCCAAACACTTACTGACAATAGTTTCAAAGTCAGCAGTTTGGATGCTCATAGAGCACATTATTGGAACATCTAATTATTGAAATAAATCCAGTTCTATTTGGTGTGATGCTCCAGCTGCAGCCCTGCACCAGGATTCATTATTAAAAGTAACAATAGGTTATATATTTATCTAGTGCCATATTTTCTATCTGGAATGCTTATAACTTCCATAGTTGTAAGTTTAAATGATTCCAGCTTCTAAAAGGCACCAGTCCTCTCTGAGTATGCAAAACACAATGCACATGTGAGTGGCTTATGAGTTAATCAAGCTGTTTTAAAAAAAAAAGTGACAAATGTAACTGGTTAACAGCTCTTTGTTTTCCGATTTAGATATCTCAGAAAGAGGGTGGGGGACCAAAAAAAAAAGGAATTTCACTTAAATTTCCAAAACAAAGAGAAGTTTGGCTGAGAACAAGCTTCAGATACTTCAGCCAAATTACCTAATTTTAAAAAAAATTGTCTGAAAAAAAGCTTAAATAGACATGTGCAAAACATATCTAAAATACTACTAGTCCAATGTGATAAGATAAAAATAAACAGATGTATTTTTAAAAAACAACAACATATCTTTCTCCTGTATTAGATCTTGGGATTCATTCTAAAAAATAGCAGGTTGTTTTTCTCTGAAGTAGTTTTGGGCTAATTATGTATTTTTAGAAATTGAGGGACTGGGTTGTCTTTGGAAATTTTAAGAATTTTTCCTCTCACTTATGCTGGTACCACTGCCATTGAAGTCAACAGGAATGATACCAGTAAAAGTAAAACAGAACTGGGCCATATAGATTGTTTTTGCTTCAGCATTTCCCTTTTGGTTTAGAAATATGTACCAAGTTATATATTTCCCTTTTCTTGACTGTTCTGGCATTTGTCCCTGAAAGGGAGGAAAAACCTTATAAAGTTTCTTTTGGCCCAAAAAGCAGAAACATCTGTTGCAGTCATGAGTGGCTTGTTGGCTGAGTACAGCAGCCAAACCCATCAGCTGACTAGCTCTGCTGCCTTCACTAGTGTTTGTGCAGTCAATGGGAAACATGCTCAGTACTTTATGGGAATAAGAGACAATTATAGCTAGTTACAAATAAGTGGTAGGGATGAAAAGGGGAGAATGAGGCAGAAATGTATCAACCCTTCACAATCCAGAAATGTTAGGCCAGAAAAGTTCAGGGTTTTTGTTTTTTAAATAAAAATCAAATTGATGGCTTTTTGTAAATACAGCTGCTTGGCAAATGCAATTAATGAAAGTGAAATTCTATGTGTTTTCCCCACCAGGAAGGAACTTTAGTTGTTTTAAGTGACACTGGGGAGAAAGAATTGGTTGCTGACCTGTCTTACTTGCCAAATGGCATATTCCCTCACAGCAGAATTGGCAAAAGGCAGTTTGTTTTGGCCTGAATGTTGAGACATTTCTGTTCTTTGAAACAGTTTAACAGGTGCAAGTCAGAGCCTGGTGTGAGCCTTACATATAGCTGCTTACTCATCTTGGTAATAAAGAGATTCACTCCACCTACTGTGCAGCGAGTCAGTTGCAGCATTTTGTACATCTTTTGTAGAGAAAAATCAGTGTTTATTAAGAAAAATCCTCTCCAATGCATCATACTCTACCAAAAAAAATTTTTTTTTAAATCAGAGACTCTCACCACTTTGCCAATAAAACCTTAAAAGAACTCAGCAAGCAAGACTAAATCAAATACATTTTTCTGCAGCAGCCCTTATAGGAGACAAAAATGGGGATTTCAGCGCCAAAGATACTGATTTGTAGAATTTCAGAACTGGTACTGAAAGCACCATCAGCAGCAAGGCAAGAGGCAATGATCAGGGATGTTAGCAGAAGGGGGATATAATGTAGGAAAAGGTAGTTACTCAAGTTGTCCTTTTACATTTTTAACAGTAGGGTTCAGGTTCGGGAAGCCTGATGCCAGCATGGCCAAATCTTTGAGGCTGGAAAGGTAGCTGGGCAAGACGTGAAACTTTCAGGGAAGGGGGATGCTTACAATATGGGATTTAATGTTATGATTCCTAAAACTACAATGACCGAAGGGTTTTGGGACTCTTACGAAATCATCACTGACTTAATCCACTCTTATTCTCTCAAAAATTGTGACTTTTTCAATAAAATTCACAGGAAAATTCAATATTTTGGTTTTGTATGCCCTTCTTGGTTTCAAAAACTATCCTGTTGGAAGATAAGAGTCAAACATTCTCTCTTGGGGCATGAGGGAATAAACAGCAAATCCTGCATTCGTATAGTCAATTTATGTAGAAAGCAGTCAAAAACAGTAGTGACTTGTTTTGCACTGTGATGTGGTGTCCGTCTCAGTTGCAAATACAATATACCATACTCACTACTCCAAACCCTTTAGTTACAATCCACTGAGGAAGGATGGTGCAGTGCTCAGTGCTCTAGCCTGGAATATAGGAGACCTGTGCTCTGTTACAGCCTTCATGTGCAACCTTGATGGGTAAGAAAAGCAGCCCTTCCCTATCACAGGTGTGTTGTGTGGATAAATGCATTAAAGATTGCAAGGTGGTCAGCTCCTATGGTAATGAAGGCTATTGATAGATAATGCAAATTACTTTCAGAGTCAGACAACTTCTCTGTGTGAACATTATAAAATATAACCCACACCTGGCAAGCAGAATCTGACCCCCCACCCCACCCTTCTGCCTGTGCAACCCCACTTTGGTCAGTGCAGGTGTGTGGGTTTTTTATTTCTTTTGGGAGAAAAGGAAAAAAATCTTAAATTGCCCCAAGAGCAGCAGTGAAAGGGATCATGGAAGCTGTTCGCTATGACACTGTAGATCAGAGGCACCCAACCTCCAGCCCAGCTGAGCATTTCATAAGGCTTGTGGCCTGTTTCAACACAACGTACGAACAGATGATTCATTAGTCTTTCGTTGTCATGTGAACTGACATTTTAGTTTGCACAAGTGTGTAAAAAAACTCTACCATACATAGGTTGTTTCTATCTAAATACATATGCAACAAGGTGAACTTAAAACATAAATCAACACAGGGTGACTTTAAATCTTATTAAAATGTGTGGAATCTGTTTGGCCCATGCAAGGTTGCATGTAGGTTTATGTGACCCGTCTGTGTAAGAAGGTTGAGCACTACTGCTGTAGCTTCTCCTACATGCATGCCCCTCAGAGATAAGAACTGCATTAAAAGAAAACATTAGCATTGTACATTTAGCACACACGTATTGCATTAAGCTTCATCAAAATGCTTTTGGAGTCCACAAGACTCTGCCCTTACATGGAAGCCACATTAGAAGTAATTATTAAATGACTGGAGAGATAAATGTAGTTATTAATACTACACACCTGCAGTTCTTCCCTGTGCACTCTGATCTAACAGATGATAATTGTAATGGCACAACCTCAACCCCCCTGCCCACCTGCAGTTTGTTAGGATGACAGCCAAGGAACAATACAGCTGAGTTACCAACAACTGGGAGGCAATTCTGCAAAAAAAAGTCAATTCTTGTCATTTCATCAGTGACACCTTCATCCAGTAAGTATTTCTAATGCGATATCTGTGCTACCCACATCTGCCTTACACACATCCTCGATGGTATGCAAATTAGGCAGTCCCTCTATGTATTCAGCCTTTTGTATGCCAATATTTTGAAGCACTTCAAAATTAGCAGAAGTAAGAATGGCTTTTCTAGGCAGGGGTCAGGGTGCCTGCTGTTCCAGAGTGGTACACCACAGCATTGCTGCTGACAGAAAGGGCTGCTTAGCTTGCAGAGGAACAGGTAAAAGCGCTCCTTTCAAGTTATGTTTTCTGACAACTTGGCAGGAGATGTAATCACATTTATTTGAGACAAGAATTCTAATTGAGATTGAAGCCACTCAAATGCATTAGCTAGTCTTAATTCATAGGCTGCAGATCCCTAATTTCCATCAAAATATCCACAGTGTGGAGGGCCACAGCTGTGCGATAGGATTTTCTATCAAAGGATTGCCTGGGGGCTCATCTCCCTCTCCCAGGCAACACCATTGAGAGGGCATGGAGGGAACGAGAGAAAGACTCAGTGAGTTTCCCATTGCAGAGTGACCAAGACTGCAGTCAGAGAAGGGACTTGCTTCCTTCCCACTCTTACTAGGGAACAGAGAGGGGTTTGAAGCCCCAGAACTCATGAGGCCTCTGAGGTACATGGACATTTCAGGAGATCCATCACAGAGCTGGCATATCCGGATGGCTCCTCACAGCTCTTTGCCATTCTTCTGTCATCACAGTTCTGTCCCTGCCACAGTCCATTCCAGAATTCCACTTAAAAAGGGGTCTCTCCACGGTAGGGAGAGGCTGCCATCTCCCTGCTACTGTAATGGGTGTAGTAAAGGCTTTCCTATGCCCAACCTATAGCTGGCTGATGTTGGGGCCATTGAGACATGGCATAAATTAGAGTAGCCTTTGCATGGAGCTCAAAGGTAGGAATTATGCTACCAAGCACCTCATGCTATGTGCTCCTTAGTGCAGCCAAGGATTTGACACTGTTTATTTGTATGTTCTTGTTCCTTTAACATCTTCATTCCCATTCACTTATTAACCATCAATAGGAGGTATTCCTAATATTACTCATAGTGACTTCTAGATGACTTGGAGTAATAAGTTCACTTCTTTACAAGGAATGACACCACTGCTGCTTAATTTCTTCTCCATCTGCACTGAAAAACAATGATTAAGTATTATAGTTATATTAAAATAGAGAACATGCATGAATCACAGGACTGGAAGGGACCTTGCTAGGTATTCTAGTCCAGTCCCCTGCACATATGGCAGGACCAAGCATTCTCTAGTCTAGGCAATCCCCGACAGGTGTTTGTCTAACTGGCTCTTAAAAATCTCCAATGACAGAGATTCCACAACCTCTTTAGGCAGTTTGTTCCAGTGCTTAACTACCCTAACAGTTGGGAAGCATTCCCTAATGTCCAACCTAAACCGTCCTTGCTGCAATTTAAACCCATTACTTCTTGCCCTATCCTCAGAGGTTAAGGAGAACAGTTTTTCACCATCCTCCTTGTAACAATCTTTTTTGTTTTTTGAAAACTGTTAGCCTGTTCCTTCTCAGTCTTTTATTCTCCAGACTAAACAAACCCCCTTTTTTCAATCTTCCCTCATAGGTCATGTTTCCTAGACATTTAATCATTTTTGTTGCTCTTCTCTGGACTTTCTCCAATTTGTCCACATCTTTCCTGAAATGTGGCGCTCAGAACTGGCCACAATACTCCAGTTGAGGCGTAATCAGCACAGAGCAGAGTGAAAGAATTACTTCTCGTGTCTAGTTTACAACACTCCTGTTAATACATCCCAGAATGATGCTTACTTTTTTTGCAATAGTGTTGCACTGTTGACTCATATTTACCCTGTGATCCACTATGCCCCAGATTCCTTTCCACAGTATTTCTTCTTTCCCATTTTGTATGTATGCAACTGAATGTTTCTTCCTAAGTGGAGTACTTTTCATTTGTCTCTATTGAATTTAATCGTATTTACTTCAGACTATTTCTCCACTTTGTCCAGATCATTTTGAATTTTAATCCTATCCTCCAAAGCAGTTGCACCCATCCCATCTTGGCATCATCCACAAACTTTGTAAATGTACTCTCTATGCCTTTATCTAATATAACACCTTTCACAATAACTGTATGTAAAATATGCATAAACAAACCATAAATAATAGCTACTGTTACAGAAGGGCTATTACTACACACAAGGTATGCAGTTTATATATTATGGAGAAGTACTGCTTTTACTTATAAGATATATTTCATAACTCTAGTACAGATATCTTGGAATTCATCTTTACTTCCTTTTAATCTATCCTCCCTAGGCAAGGGAAAGTGTGTGTATATATTATTACATTATATATATCTTTCTATATGTAGAGTAGGTACTCATGCTAAACCTATGACACAAAAGTCATCAATTTTTCTGAGAATTCTAGGGGAAATGAGTTGTCCAGCCATCTGCCATAACTTCAGTGTTCTAATCGTTTAGGGCAAGTTCGAGGCTAACAATTCAAATGTTCATCATTATCAAAGCACATTGTAGAGGCATAAAAAGGCAGCTGTACAGTCTAGGATGTCCCAGGATTTTCCTTTTAATGTAACCTTTACAGTCGTTCTGTTCTGTTCTGACCTGAATATTCTTTAGTATGTTGCACCAAGGCTTTGAAGAAAAATCAAGAGCGTTAAAGTTTTGCTCTCTGTATATAAAATACCTTCCACTCTCCCCTTTATCTTCGCTTTGAGGAGAGCTCCCACATATCTTACATTGATGGATGGAAACAGGCTTGAATGGTAAATATTTTAACCCAGGGTATCTCCTTTTCTTTTCTTTTCTCCTCAGATTTAATATGATTCATACTGTTTAATCAAGTGAGCTTTTTCTCATCCATTTTCAGCTGGCTCTGTGTACTATTGATCTAATATATAATTTTTTCTCCTCACTCCTGAAATTTTCCAGCAATCTGCGACCAAGAAAAATAAAATCTGAAAATTAAAACAAAAATCCTTAGCCCTGAGAGAACTCTTACCTTAAAGAGAGGAGTGTCAGAGCTCCTTGAAGATTCACTAGATTTGCTAGATACGCAGAGGAACTTGGAGCAGAGGGGGAAGAGCAAGGCAAGAGAGAGACTATATGACTGTGTCATCTGGTGGTTAGAGCACTTAACTGCCTGGTGGGAGACCTGCGATCTGTTCCCCCTAATCCAGTGACTTTTTAAATTATTTAGCTACAATGGAACAGTTTCAACAGGAGAAATGAAGGAGGCCTGATTCAAAATATCCTATAGTCTAGTGGTTAGAGAACCTCCTCCTCCTAGGTGGTAACGTCTTGTTCATATCCCATCTTTTCCTCGGGGGGGGGACAACACGACACTTGAAAGAGGGCATCTCTCACATCTCAGGTGACTATCCTAACCCCAAGGCTAAAAGTTATGAGAGAGGAGCTTATGCTGTGAGCATTCCTACAGCAGCCTGATCTGTTAGGCCTATTGACTCTGGACCCTTGGGCAGTTTGGGCAGAGGAATTCCTATCTTCCCCTAGTTTTTGCATTGCTCTGGCACTTGGGCATCTGAAAAGCTAGAGTGAGGCAGCAGTGTGCAACCACAGAGGCAGAAACATAGGTGCCTAGGGAAATTTTACTGCAAAAATGTAGTTACCAAAAAAATTTAGGCACAAACAGGAGAGGGGGGGGGGTGGGGGCTGATTGTGGGATTCAGGCACCTCAAGTGGCATTTAGGGACCTAAATCCTCTTGTGAATCTAGCCCTCAGATAGGATGGCAGTACATGTCCTTGGTTAGCTTTCACTGGAAGTTAATTTGCTGTTTAGGTCCCTAATGTGCACAGGTGGAAACATTTGAGTAATGAACCAGGGTGTTGTACTGAAGGCAATCAGGAGCTATGCACTATGATACCCAACACCAGTTTCTGAGGGTGGAGGTCCTGTAAGGGGGAGGAGGGGTGTTTTGTTTGAAAACCTTATGAGTGTTGTGCTATAAAAAGTTTAGTACAAACCCTTGAGACTAAACAGGGAGGAGGAAAGTTCTTTTGGGGAAAGATGACTGTTGCTGGCTTGCAATTCCTGGGGCCTATTTAAGAAACAGTGCTAAAACTTCCAGTAGCAGCAGGTACTAAGCCTGGGATGTTATTACACCTTTACTACTCATTCTGTACGGTGTGGAATATAAGAGGCTTTGTGCTGATCTGGAGCTATGAGGTAAGTTGGCTGGGGTACATTGCAAGTTTGGTTCTTACACACACTTTTTTGAGGAAACAATCCACTGTTGTCTTACTGTCTTCTACAAATACATTTCATTTGTGAATGCCTTTCAGAGCCCCCTGCTTCCTACCCTCCCAACTGGCACAGAAGTACATTTGGGGATAGGCGTGGGAGAAGGCTGCCTGTTAAATCTTGGACATTGTGTCTAGGGTGTTTTGTGGGAAGTGCTAGATTTGTATTTGAAATTGGTGTTGCTGCAATCTTGATCACTGTCCCCTTTTTTTAATAAAAGGATGGTAGCTACAAGAGTTGTAATAATTAATCTGACTGAGAAAATGTTGAGCCTACTCAGAATTTACTTGGGGGGTAGACAAAATAACACTAATAAACTTTGTTAGTGCTTTACGTTTTCAAAATGTTGTGCAAACAAAACCTCTATCAAGGCTTCTAGCATGTCTGTCAAGGTTGGGGTGCCTGTTTTGGATTCCTTTTGTTTGTCACAAATGTGTTGTTGTAAAAAGATGAACTTTGACTCCACTCAGTGGATGGTCCTTGATTTGAGGCAGTTGAGGGTATTTTCTTCAGCCAGACAAACAGAGAAAATATAATCATACGTGATTCTGTATGCACCATTCACAGCAGTTAATGGAATAGATCTTCTAGCGCCAGTATCTACAGTGTATGGGGGCAACTCTCCTGGGATTCAAGCCGTGCAGTGCATGTGTACATATTCCAGAAAGTGGCTCCAAAGTAGTGTGGGCTGTTTTTGTTATAAACTACATCTCCTGGCAGCTGAACAGTGAGGGGCACTTTATGACCACCCCTAATTAATGAGTACATGTAGGCAAACAGATCTTAGTGTGACACTCAGTAGAATAGCCATTGATCCCATGCTACATGGCTTTAGTTTTGCTTCTTAATCAGACCATGGTAACAAGTTAGTTACTGGCTAACTAGGAGGGTAGTATACAGAACAAGAAGTGATTGTGCACTCTATTAGGCTAATGGTGGCCATTCAATCCTATTAACTAACATTTCAGAAAGGATGGAGACTAGTGATATAGGCTTAATGACCAGTCTTTATTTTTGCCAGTTTGTGGTTTCTTGCATTTGAGCCATGCGGGAAGGGGAAGGAGAAAAGAACACCTAAACTGAGTAATAGCTAAGGAAAGCATAACCTAATGTGAAAACATTTCTCCCCCTTGGTCAGCATGTGCTAAATTAACAACTATCAAAACAAAAAAAAGTCCTTCAGGAAGACTGGGCTCTGCTTTCCCTGAAGCAATACCACGTATGACATGAGTAATGATGAATTCCTGGGGATCCAAGAGAATAAAATGACCTTGGATCTATTACTTGCCTTATGTCCTCAAGAACAAGCTCTACATGTGTGTCATTGTTCAGGCAAGTCTTACGACAGTTTAGGAATGGGTTGGTTGGTTTGTTCGGTTTTTCTCTCTCTTTAAGAAAAGAGAGAGCTCAGATCCAGATTTGAGAAAGCAGCACACCTTGATTTTGTGTAGCTGTGCATCCAGAAGGAAAATCTCTGTGAGAAGCCTCCAGTATTACAACATAACGGAGAAATTATGAAAAAGAAAAGGCTGTTATCAAAAAAATTTCTTTTTTGAATCAAAAACCCATTTGATTGGTTTTGACAGCCACTTGACCATGCGTATCTATGCCTTTTGCCAAAAATAGCAAAATATTTGGTGAAAGAGCTGATCATTTCCACTATCAGCAGTAAAACCTTTTAAGGAACAACAGAGGGTTTTTTTATGATAATCCTTTTCCGAAAAAAGTTTAGCATATACTTTTGTGGTGGCGCCATTTACCAAGCTAGACCATAATTAAGGTTATGCTAGCATTTCCTGCCTAACTTCCTATTTTCTGGGCTATAACAAAAAAATAATACACACCCTCAGTTTTGCTGAAATTTGCCAAAAAAATGCTCAGCCTCAGACTAAATTCTCCCACTGTTATGAAGTAGGTCTGGCCATTTTTATGCTAGAAGTGCATAAAACATATAAAGTCAAGGTATACAACTAAAGTAGTTAACTTATTTAAGTGGAATTTTTGCAGGATATAATGAAAAAATATGAAGTGCCATGAATTCAGCTTGTTCAAACCTCTTAGGTCTAGAAATAGAGGAGTGATTTAAGGACATGCTCTTACAGGAATCTTCCAATACTAAGCCTCTTGTGAAGGGATAGAGTAAGAATAGCCTTACTCATGGTATTAACTTCCACCCACTAATAGGTGCAACAAAACTACACAATTAAGTTTTATCTTTTTTTTTACTGACAAAGATTCTGTTCACCTTGGTTTTGAGCTATGGGTCCGAACTTGTTTTGTTGGAAAAAATTTGCCTATCTCTAAGTAGGACTCCTGGGGAAGAAATGTGAATCAACTTTTTACATGGATCTATCTTTGAGTCAGTTTTTAATCCCTTTGGTAGGAATGTTCCAGGGTTCTTGGGATACATGCAGGATGGCACAGATGATTCCTGTTTGAGTCTGTACGTGTGCTTGTATAAAACAGATGTGTGTGTTATTCTGAAGACAATCTTAAATACATATTCAATAGACTGAAACACTATGGTTTGTCAAGTAAATTAACCCAAACCACAAACTTTAACACCACCCTCCTGATGAAATAAAAAACACATTAATCTCACCCCATCTTCCTATTAAAGAGCACCCAGGTTGGGACTGCTAAAAATGAAACTTTATCTTTTGAGATGCACTCATATGGGGCATGATCCGTTGTCTATTGACTTCTTTGGGCATTGAATTAGGTCCATAGTGTCCTTAAGTCCTACTATTCTATATACAAATTTTACTTCTGGTCACATTCTGATCTTGGTCTTCTTGAAAGAGCACATTAAGACAAGCAATGTCTGAAGTAAAATACCAGTTTCCATACACCACTAATGGGCTTGTGAAACAACCATGCTGTGAATAATTGGAGTTTGGTACCTACCAAAAAGCACTTTGGAAAGCTCAGAATGGATATAGTTACATTACTTTTTTTGTTATACTTTATCAGAAACCACAAAATAATATACCCCTAGGAAGAGCACGGGTGTGCCAAAAGTTAATATGCATAAGTATAGATTCTTATTACATGGCATGAACTGTACCATGTATCAGGATTTCATTGTGAGATCATTCTTCTTTTTGGATCTAAAGTTTTGTGGACCTCTGACCCACAAAAGCTGACTGTTATCACACTTCGTTTTTTACATGTTTGGTCAATTTGTCAAAAAGATATTAACTATCAGGAACATACAACTTTGAAACTGAGTCTGTTTTTTTTCTTTAAATAAGACTCTCTCAACTACAAAAGCTTCCTTCTATCTGTAGGAAGAGGGAAGGAGTTTGTGTCTGTAAAAGGTCACAGATGGATAAAAATAGAACACTCCCAACAGCTACACAGAGATCTGTGGTGGAACAAATGAAAATGTTTTTGTTTTTTTCCCCAAGATGTGGCTCACCAGGAGCAAACAAAAAGGCATACGTTATTCCATCTTTGTATTCTCCTAGATACTTGTGTTGATTATGTCCCTAGGCTGAATGTGAGATAAATTATACAAGTAAAATATTATCTAGGATCCAGATTGTTTGAAAACCACTTGATAAATTGATTAAGCGTATAATGTTGGGTGGAAAGTGAAGCAAAGGGAAAACTTACTCTGACTAGCAGAAAAATTGTCCTTTATAGTGACAGCCACTAGATTCTGGAACAGTTTTTCATGGCAAGAGCTGTAAATCCTATTGCTTCTGGCATTTCAGACTAAACTGGATCAAGCTTTGAAAAATTTATTCTTCATGTGGTGATCCAGATAATTCCGTCTTGGAAGCATTTTGTCCTAGTGAATAGTGCACTGGCCTGGACTCAGAAGACCTGGATTCTATTCTTGGCTCAGACACTGACCTGCTGGATGACTTTGGGCAAGTCACTTCAACATTCTGTGCCTCAATTTTCCCATCTGTAAAATGGGGGTAATTGATGCTTCTTTGTAAAGCATTTTGAGATCTACTGATGAAAAGTACTATATAAGAGCTATGTGTTACTGTAGTTGTTTAAATTGCTAATAATGTAGTTTGGGTGTCCATTCTAGGATTCCTTAAAGGGGCCTGATTTTCAGAGAGTGTAGGACAGTGCTTCCAGAAAATCAGACCCCTTTAAGGTGTGTCAAGTCAGGCACCCAAAATCATCATCAAACTGTTAGTGACTTGAAAATTTTGGCCAATATCAAGCACACATTTTAGACCTATTTGTATTCAGATAAGTCTGTAGTATGAGCAAATGAAGAGTGTTGTTTTATCCTGATGCAGAAGGGAAATACTGGTCAGCTCCAAGAAAGAAATCAATAAAGATTGGGGAACATAGTGCCTGAGACCCAAGAATAAGTGAAATAAACTACAATTACAGTGGATAGCGCTAAGTACAAGAGATAAAACAGAAAGCAAAGACAAAAGGACATAAAACAGCTTGAGCAGGTAGGTTTGAGATTTCCCCCATTCACGTGGAAATGCTGATAGCAGCTAAAAAGCTGAATCTGGCAATGGCAGGTGCAAAAAATTTAATTAGTCTGTATCCTCCTTAGCAGAGGATTTAATCTCTCTTTCGCTTTCAGTAACTTTATTGGCATGACAAGGTATAGAAGAGTTGCCAATGCTAACACAGCATCTGTGCCTGTGGGAGGTGTTGCACCATGTGTCCGTTCTGTATTATTGTTCATTTGATATGGTGACAGGCTTTCATATGTCCTGAGGCTCTTTCTGCTGTTTCTTTTCTCCCAAAGTTGAAGAGCTTTTCTTCCTGGCATCTATTTTTTATTTTGGGAACATTTTTAGTTTCTCAAGCTCTCAGAAATAGCATTGTTCTTGTACTACTTCTGTATTTTTATACAGTGAAATAGGCAATTATGTTTTGAAGAATAAAGCTGTCAAATTTTCTTTTGACATTAATTATAAAGACATCCTTGGTTTTATAGTGTGTTTTGTCTCTTGACTTCAGTTTCTGCTCTGTGATTATCAATATCGTATTTGATGAGAACCTGACTATTTATTTTATACAGTTGATCATAGCAGTGGCCTGCTATAGTGTGGTGCTTCTTGGAAGGTGTCTAGCATTTTAGTACTCTTTCCTTTCTTCTCTCCCTGCCCTCACCCCCCAATCTGGCCTTCTATTAGGCAGTATGCTAGTTAACCCTTGAGGTGCTGAATGGGAGAACAGGAAGGAACAGGACAAGGAAGGAGGAGAAGGATAGCAGAACAAGAGGGGAAAAACTACAAGTCTTAAGCTAGTGCTGATAACTGATGCTATTCCAACTCTTAGGAAGGCAAATGCAGGAACCAGTACATTTGCTAAGCCTCTGTACTGAAGAATTTTGGAGGTAGAAATTGATTATTCCACTCAGCAGAACTATGTGGATGTTAATTTGTAGAGTGGTGAATCTGCCAATTCAGTTTATATCCATGAAGATTTATATTCTCCTGTTTCCTCGGGACACTTAACATACACCTTGAAACCCATATTTGGATTGACAGCTCCTCAGCAAAGATGCCTTTACAATAGAAAGTGAAAACATCCCTTAAAAGCTCATCTCACTCAAACTTTTGTAGTGTTTTTGCAGCTATTATATTTGTATAAGTACAAAAGTCTCTTATAACTAGATCAACTACTAATTTGAGTCTGGGTTAATCTATGAATAGGGTTTCTTCACTGTAATTAAGTTAAATTTTAGAAAATGTCAAGTGCTCCACTCAACTGGATTCATTTATCACAAATGGAGGAACATTTTTCATTGCCAACTTCTATTACATTTTCAAAACTAAACGGGCGTTAAGGATGAGTCAGCCTACTCTACTCCTGTGGTGAGAAATCAAGGATGACTTGAAGTATTTTTCCTTCAACCTTCACGGTTTGTATAATCTAAACTAAATGTGATCTTAAATCACTTTAACTATAGTGATCACTAATGCTGTCTGAAATGGAGGCCATAGATCAACTGAGACCTTGCTCAACTCCTAAGGTTTAGGAGAGTCCAAATGTTGATATCTGCAAATTGGACATAATTAGGTCAAAAATATGGTCAAACTACTCCGTTCTCCATAGAGACAGGTGCTAATTTGCTGTTAGTAAAATATGGCAATCTAACACAAGTCCTGTTGAAATAGAAACCTTGTGTTGAACAGTAGTAGAATCTCCAGTACATGACTATCTGTGAAGCTATCCCTATTGGCAATCATAAGTAAATTCATTGCAAGGACAATGATTGAAGATTCTATGTGTATTATCTTACTGCCTAGAGACCCAACTCAGACTAGGGTCCCTTTCTTCTTGGTGTTGTGTGTGTCTATATGCATTATTAGAGAGAGTTTTTGCCCCCAAAGAAATAGGCAAGACAAAGGATGGGAGGGAAGAATTGCTATCTTCATTTCACAGATGGGGAATTGAGACAGAGAGAAATTAAATGTATTGCTCAAGGTCATACAGGAAGTCCACAGAATAGCTGAGAAGTGATCTCCTGAGTCCCAGTTCAATGCCTTTTAATAACAAGGGTGTCCTGTTAACAGATCAGAGAAGAGCTAATGGGGAGGTGGCATGCTTTTGCCTATATTTCAGGATCAGATTATTAAAGTTGGCCAGATCTTCTGGAGCCATCTGTACAGATTCTAATGAGCACCTTCACTGGGTAATTTACTAGCCTCTGTGTCCCTGGATCCCCCTGTTGTTTTGAGCCCCTTGAGCATGAATGGAGTCTTGGCACTGTTGCAACTTCAGGGTTGTGGAGTACACACTCAGGGCACAGACCTATCTTTCATCCCTTCTGAGAGCTGAAACCCATCGTCTATCTGCCTTACCCCTCTGGTTACATCAGTGACCCCTCAGCTTCTCTGTTCAAACACAATTTCCCAAAATTCCACCACAAAGGTGTATGAAGCTCTCAGGGGCATGCAGTAGTTGTAAAGCACTTACACTCTGTGCAAAGTAAGAGTAATTATGCTCTCTTACTTAAAAATATTGATGTATAGCACAGGAAAGTACAGATTATATTAAAGCAATAAACACTACATGCTTATCCCTGTCTCAGTTTCCTCCTCTCTCCAAGGCATTCTTTGGGCTTGTTCAGAATCCTTTGGATTGTCCGGAGTCATTCCTGCTTCAATGCATGACCCATGGGCTACCACATGCTAGGTTGTTTCTTCCTCAGGGACTGGAGGAAAAATGGCCCATGAACAGCCCAGCTTCTGTCCTTTTTAAAACTTTCAGTCCCTTGTGTGAGTGGACACCCTTCCCAGCTTCCACACGTGAGCACAAACCCTGACCAGATAACCATTAACAAGGCAACTTAGCCCTGCTAAACCAGCCTTCCAGGCAGGGCCCAATCTCTTGTCTAGAGTGAATAGATTTCCAATACTTAAGTACTCTAAAGTGAGCTATCCTTTATGGACAGTCATGTTGGCAAACAGGCAATGAACTGCAGGTTCAAAATGGAGTTTGCAGCCTGACGCAAATACAGAGAGTTGACAATTTCACAGTTGTTAAACAGTACAGAAAGATTTCCCAATCATCACATCATCCAGGCCTGTTTCATGGAAAATGGGGTTCATTTGTCCAGTGCTGACTCAGATACCTGAGGGAGCTGTAGATATTTACCCAACTGGGAATATTCATGTAACTTGCTTACGTTTTTTTGTGGTGGAAGTCCTTGATGGTAGAAGTTAATTTTGTCTTAGTCCCTTACCTCAAAGTAGTGTTAACAACTGTCCAGGTCTACCTGGGATCATCCCTCCTGGCCCCACTGCTTCCTCCTCTTTCTCTTTTTTTTTTTTTTTTTTTAAGATGGTGTCCTGGGAAAGCTTAGTCTTAAGTTTTTGTCATCTTTTTTCCCCGTTTGTCCCACCTTTCTCTCTCTCGCTTTCCTCTCTGTACAGGAGACCACCCTTTATTTAGTCCTCAGCTGAATCTGAGCTGTGTGGGCAGGACAGAGCCTGACCTGCCTTAAAGTGGAGCATAGGGATACTGCCTGTGGGATAGACCCAAGTGTACTACTTGGGCCTGGCTGAGTGGTGCGGGGAATGTGGGGCCAGGCCAGGGTATGCAGAGCCCATTGATAGCTCAGCACTCTCTCCTCAGTGTGTCACCATTTAAAATAGTAGCCCTGCCTTTCTGCTGTCAAGCCACACTGCTCACTCATCTCCTGGGTTTTTGTACCTCATAGGTAGCAACCCAACCACAAAGTGAGTGTGAATGTGGGTTCAAGATCTGCAGCAGTGCCGGCAAGGTTGGAAATGAATTCTGGGATGGGGCTTGTGATTTGAGCTTGGGTGCAAGGAACCCTAGGAGAGTTAGCCCAACCCAGCGAGAAAGTTGGGATTACAGCAAACGTAAGCCCCATCCTTATTAGCTGCACACAGACTTCTGGGCCTGCAGCCTTCATTAACATCTTTGTGCCCACAGGGACTAGGGGTGCTATGTCACCTTGATTTAATAAGGCTGTGGTTAGCCTTGACATCTTTAAAACCAAACACACCTCTGTGGTTTTACTGATATCCCCACAAGTGCACCAGCAATGTTCATAATTAGATCATGTATGCTGCAGTTTTCAATTTTTAACTAGGTCATAATGTTAGCTAATGTAATTCTTGGATCATTCTTCTCACTGTGCTGGGACACTTGGTCATCTTGGGAAATTTTTCTCCATCTGAGGTTTTATATTGGGAAACCTTTTTGCAACAAAAAGGGGATATTGTGGATGATTTACTTGCTGTCTATTTCCCAGGTAAAGTCACAACATCTTGCAAAATCAGTCTTCACACAACCAAGTATGGTGTCACAAATGGAGAATTGACTCCATCTGTAGAATGAGCAGATGAAACTTAAGAAAACAATGAGTTCACCATTACACAAATTTTCTGAAGTAATAAAATGCCAGAATTTTTCTTTCTGTAAAAGGAAAAACAAAATAAAAGGAGGAAGGTATTGTTCCAATATGGACTGTTTTGCCAAAGTTTTCCATGAGGCATCAGCTACTTTTTTCCAACAGATGCTTCAACAACCAACTTTTTGCAATTGTTTGTAGGTTTCTAGAGTTCTTGACAATAATTCATCTTTCTGTTTATGGAGGTGGGAACTGCAGAAACAAGCGTTCTTTTACTAGCAGCTCACTTTTCAGATAAGTTATCAAGTCAAATTTCTTCAGCTGCTGAAATATACTGTCTGGAACATTAGAGAAACACTTTAGAAAGTAAGTAGTACCTCATGGAATCAAATTTGAGAAATTCTTTATTTTCCTCACTCTTTTTAAACTGGAGAAAAGATGTTTCAATTGAAAATAGGCAGGTTACAAATGAGTGTTGTATGGACAGAAGGGAGAAAAACAGGTTTCAGGGAAGCTAGCAGAAGGGAGGTTTTATTATTCAAAACAGGAAGTGAGGGCATCGATGAGAAATTTTGCTATCTCTTCGAGAGGAGACTGTCAGATCTTAGATCTGTTGAAAGGGATGAAGTGGCAAGATGTGGAAACTACCTGGATGTGATAGGGGAAGGAGAGTAAGGAGTCAAAAATAGCATCTAAGCTATGGGTCTGATTGACTGTGTGGTCAAAGGTCACAAAATAAGGTGATTGGATGTGTTCTGGGATCATGTAAATTTTGGTTGATGATGGAATATCCAGGAGAAAAAGGAGGTATCCGAGACACAGACTGAAATGTGGAATTGGACAGAGGGATGGATGAACAGATTTGAGAGTTTCCATGTAAATGACTGATTAAAGCTAGGTAAGAGGATGTGATCACCTGGCAAAGGTGTAAATATAGAAGGAGGCAGCTGACAACAGAGCTTTGGGGACCCCTCCTGAAAGAGGGAGAGGGAAGGAGGAGGAACCACCAAAATACCTCTTCACTCTTCCTATAGCATGTAAGAGAAGGCAGTATAGTAAAAGCTTGGGGAAAACAAATCTCCCTTACTACATTTCAGGACACAATGAGTTTTTGCCAACTTGTGCAGAAGAAGCTCAAGAGGCTGAATTTGCATTTTAATAAGTAAAATGTTTTTATTTTCATCTGTACCCATTTTTCTATAGGGATTTGCATAATATTGAGCACGGATTTCAGCCTTTGTGGTTTTGTTTGCCCGACAGAACAAAGCAATTTTCAAAAACTCTGTTTTGCATATTTGTAATATTAAATAGCAGGGTCCACAACTCTGTGATTAACGGTATGGCAAAGTGCAGTTGAAGACAACATTATAATCTCTCAACCTAGACAATGGTTAATACACTGATATATGCTGTGGTATATAATACATCACAGAACTAAAAGGTTGTTTATGTAAAACTGAGAATTGTTTTTGCTTCTTGTAGTGAAAATTTAGCAATATTGTAATGTCTTAACTTGAATCTCTTACCTGATTTATTTATCCAGATGTGTATGTGTAGTTGATGCCTAGATGATCAGTTTGTATACAATGAATCTAAATAGATTTAAGACACTTGATATTTGTAAAACAAAGACCCCACTTCAGGTTTACCTCAATTAGCCACACTGAGGTTAAAAACCACACTCGTTATTGCCTCCTATTTAGTAAAATTTTGAAATAATATTTAACTTATTCAGGCATGCATAATAACAGTAAGAGTGTAACTGATGTTCCTACTTACGGACCTTCACCTTTTCACCCAGTCATGTTGACCTTCGGGTAATAAATGCTTAAATTGCTCTTGGAAGGAAAACACTAGAAGTCTGGAATAAATTTCATGACTTGAAGTGTTTTACGTCTTTAAACTCTGCTGGGTGTTGACTTTAACATAAAGGAATTAAGAACAACTTTAAGAATGTTGTTGTTGTATATTGAGCCCATAACATATTCCAATAGTTAGAAGTAGAAAATGATCAGACTAGAAGTAAATGAAGGAGTTTGGATTTATACAGAAGAGATCTTATCTCAATTTTAAATAATTAAAACAAAAACATATTTTTTTCCTAGTAATTCCAAGAGGAATGATGGAAAATTGTTTTGTTGATACCTCCAGGGATCAACAGTTGACAATATTATGAATATTGTCAGCACTCTGTATTATACCTCAGGAACATCTTGCTACCTTTTTCTGACAAGGTTATGAGGTGTCCCAAGACAAGGAAAATTGCATTAAATGGACCTCAAGGGTTTTCACAGGATCTGCAAGTAAAAGCTTTACAGTCAAGTTAATAAAATTATATGTACACTTACAGAGGGGAAAAGACCTCACTGAAATATTCAGAACCTTGAATGATGGAAATTATTGGAAGTGCTGTCTCTTCCTGGAGGTAGATAGGATATGGGGTCATAAGTAGAAAGTTTTAAAAGGGAATCAGAGGCAAATGTCAGGAAGCCCTTTCTCATACAAAGCACTCTGGATGTTCAAAGAGAGAAAATTTAAGGATAAAATATTGTCTGCATTAATGGAGCAACAATCATACTATGACAGCCTTGAGAATTTCACTATGACAAAAACTTGTTTAGACCTAAACTCACTTCATAAATAACTTGGAAACCTCACATTCTTGGGATGAAGGCACCATGTTTTATTATACAGTGTTTCCAAATCGTAAAACAATATTAATAAGAAGAAACTAATACACATGGAAATAAGAAAAATATGCACCCCACAAAGTATGGTGATGTGCATGAGGGAACTTTTAATTTGCTCCAGGAGGGTCTGTGCAAATCAGTTAGTACTTAACAAGTTGGTGCACCTTAGAAATTGCACCCCTCTTTTATTATATATGTATATTTTTTATTATATATAAAGTCCTTGGACACGTCACAACATACTAGACAGTACTGCTTAAGACATCAGTGCTGACTTCCTACTCAATAATAGCATCATACTGAAATGTTAAAATATTATTAGCTTCTCTTTACCAATGACTAAATCCTGTTTACACTGGTATAAATTGGAGTAATTCCCCTGACTTCAACTGTTACTCTGGATTTACATCAGGGTAAAGAGCAACACTTGTTGATTTTTCCTGTGTGGCACAAATTCCTTAGCTTGGTGGTGGGAGAGCCTCCCCTATATGTGTGGAAATAGCCTTGTCAATTCTTCATTCAGGGAGGTATGACATTGGGCCCTTTTCTGCTTTCACTTCAACAGGAGTAAATCTGGAATAATTCAATCACAGGAGTTATTGTGGATTTTCTCTGGTTTGACAGCAGAATTTGACCCTTTGTCATCAGGAACTTGTTTCTAAAGAACATCACAATCCCTTTTGGTTGACCACCTTAAACTTGTTCCTAAATAAGCTTTCAGCATCTGGAATGTTTGGAGACAGCAACCTCCCCTGAAAAAAGTGGTAAGCATCAATTTATTCTGCTTTGTATTACTGCTCATTCAGTGTAGTTCACTGTCAGCTAATGAGACTGTTACAAGCTGTGTTTTTCTTTAAATGTATCAACTCGCTCTGAAGTATGGAACCATTATTGCGCCTCCATCATAAATAGCCATGGATCCATTCATGTTTTTCTTTCTGTTAATCGTTCGTGTAAAAATACCAACAATAATTACATATTGAGCTATTCTGTCAATGCTGTGCTCTGTCATTTCATTTAGCTCCTGAATTTATCACATTGCTTTCTGCTAGTTTACTCTCACTGGTTTCTGGACAGGGCACATATATTGCCTCTGATCAGAGGCATCCTTCTAAAACTTGATTAAAACAATCATTTTTAGCCTTCCTTTTTGAAATTCAGGAATGGGTTTTCCACCCTCCTGATCAAACAGGTTCATATTCTGCAGACACGTGTTAGGGGTGGAAAAGGTGGTGTTTGGATACCACTCAGTTAACTTTGCTGAACACCAATTACATGAGATTCCCCAGTAAATGAGGATTGCAACTTTTTTTGGTCAAAAGCATGTGGTATTCTTTTGGCCCTATGTAAATAATAGGTATCTGGTTCAGCTTCAGTCCAGGTAGGTAGTAACAGAAGGTTGTGACCATCTGATTGAATGAATACTTTCTCAGAGGCAACTAGACTGACAGCACGGAACAGATTTCACATGAAGATAACACACAATAACTAAGCCCTTCCACTCTACAAATGAGCGTCTCCATTTTTTTCCCCTATAGGAATATGCAAAATCTATGATGCAACACATATGCAAGAAGGTTCAGATAAAGAAATGTTGTATCTTTTTGTTGCTGTTCTACCTTCATTCAGTGTACTTTAACAGCACTAAGCAAATGATCATTAATAGGAGCAATAATTTGGGACAGCTGTTAACACACTGGAACCCTAGAAATAATCTTAAAATCTTTCCCCTGCTCCTTGCATCCAGTCAACAAATATAAACATTTAATCTCCCCAATATTAGGTACTTGAGATGATTTGTAGAACTTGAAGATATTGATTTCATTGAATGTGTTATAGAAAATCATTAAATATCATCCAGATGTTGTGGCATGGTTTTCTTTGCTACTCCATTAACCAAATGGCAGGAGGTACCCCTGCTGATGTGGAACATGCAAGACATTTTTAATACCCCCACTCCCCAGTGATTGCATGTGTTTTAAAATGTATGCTTCCTTACCATGGTAACCAGAGTCAGTGACTGTGTAAGCTACGGCGGTTTATCCAAAGTGAAGCAAGACTCCATTTTTTTTCAGTCTTGCTCAGGGCTAAAAATGCCAAGAGGCAAGGTCTTTCGTTACTTCCTCTAAGCAGGTAGCAGTCATGCCGTCAATAATCTGGCAATTCTGTACTATTGTGCCTGATGTATACACAATAGGATTGCATGCCACCAACTAAACATACAGCAGGCCTTATGAAAAGAAAATGCTAAACCTCAGGGAAAACAAACATAACAGAGTGGAAATGCCATGAACTGCTGCTTCTATATTAAATGGAGGTACAATAGCTTTGTATTTTAATGTATTGTTCTGAAATTCATTTTCATAAAATACAAGAGGAAAATCAGCTACAGGGTGAAGGCATTAATTTCTAAATGACTTTATCCCATGTCTTCCACCCTTTCCTTCCCCCCGCTGAGAAAAATCCAACATAATCTGTGCTAGATCAAGCTAAAGGTGCCATTATATCTTAAGACATGAAATAACTACTGTGACCCTGAATGGAACAAGATATTGCTGTTCTGTTTTTGACCCTTGTGCTTGCTTGTTTTGTACCAGAAATAAAAAATGTCATATGCTGCTTTGTATTGCACAGATGATGTGCAGCATTGTCTTGTGGTTTAAAGCCAGGGACTGAGTAAGAATGTCTAGTTTCTCTATCTAGTTGTGCCACCATGTGACCTTCAGTAAGTCACTTTTATAGCATGGTTCTGATCTCTTTTACTCCTGCTTGCCACCAGTGTAACTATTACTTGAAATGGAGTTACTTTTTCATTTTACACTGTTTAAATTGGGTACAGAAGTACCCAAAGAACCCAATCAGAAATGGAGTCCCTGTGTGCTAAGTGCTGTACAAACTTAGGGGTAGATACAATATCTCTGTTCCAAAAGTAAACCATCTAATGAGATTGGAATCAAGCCCTTAACCTTGCTCTCTCTCTAATTTACTGATCCACAAAATGGCTATAATATTCTGGGGCCAATTGTGAGGTTTAATTATCGTACAGTACTGTAAGATTCTTGGCTGATAAGTGCTAAAGTATCTAAGGGTATGGATGCACAGCACAGTGATTGCCAGCACAGGTAGACAGACATGTTAGCTTTGCTTGACCTAGTGCACTACCCACCCCCCCAAAAAAGGGGGGAAGAGGGTGGCTGCATCAGCAAATGTGGTGGCTTGGGCTAGTCATCTGAGTATAAACCTGCCTGACAGCTGAGAGTACAGCTGGATAGCTTAGCCACTGCTCCTGCCGCTGCAGTCACACTGCTATTTTTAGCAAGCTAGCTTGAGCAGAGCTAGAGAATGTCTGTCTGTCTGTCTGTCTGTCTGTCTGTCTGGGCTGGGAAGTTTGGTCCCAGATGCTATGTAGACAGTCCCATAGTGAGTATAAAGCATTACTTATTTCTCGGGTTTTTTTTAATAACCCGACTCTAGAAGAGACAATAAACATTCCAAACAAGTGAGGTTCTATTCTAGACTGTTGGAATGCTCAGATATAATGTAAATAGTCAAGGACCCATCTTTAAAGATCATGAAGAGGCCTATAAAAAGGAGCAGTACTCACAGGTGAATTTCCTTGGATTTCTCTCCATTTTCACTTGAGTTCTGCTTAGACAAGTTTTCTTTATTACATACGAGTGATAAAGAACTGACAGCATTGACAACCGTAACACCAATAGCATACTGAGATAGACCATTCTTCCCTGGGCTTCCTTAAATTTTATGTATATTTGCTGCTTCAGCAGGGAGGATGGAATTAACATTGTCACCATTTGACAACATGTTTATCTGTCCTGAATATAACTTGGCGGGTACGACCAAGAAGGGGACTATCCTGAAAAAAATCTGGTCACTATTTATTTTATATTGTATTCCAGTATCACTCAGATCCCAGTCAGGACTGGGACCTCCTTTTACTGGGTGCCATCAGTATTTCCTGTTACATCAGTGAATAGTTTGTGATCATGTTTCTGTAATAGTTCTACGTTATACATTTTTTTTAAAGTACTATTAAATAAAAAGCCTAGGAAAAACTACTTTAAAAACCCTAGTCTGAGAATGTTTGTTTGAATTGTGCAAACTTTGCGTTGACATTATCTGACCTTTTGAGTGCTTGTCATCTTTTACTGTGCACCCCTTGTGCATATGAATTACAATACTGTATTTAATTACATGATCACATGATGTTATTTCTGCAGGACCCTACCTCATTCAGTGTGTACATTGGCTTATGCATAGTGAACAAAACAGGGGTCCTACTACAGATTTTTGTCTAATTGCAGCTCAGTGGTTACAATTTTAACAGTGTGTGGACCTGAACTAAATTCACTGAAAAATGAAGTGAAAATGGTATTTGGTCCTCTGCACATGTTGGGGGGCAGGGATGAGGAGAATCCTAGACCTGCAAAGTCAATGATAAAATTCCTACTGAAGTAAGTGGGGCCAGTATTTCATCCCTGGTGGTGTGAAGGAGGTGGGAGGATTGTTTAGCAAATGAGGAAGGGGTACCTCTTACCCTTCCATGTTTTTATCTCCAATTTACTCACATCAGGGCCTTGCATTTGTCTGATTGTTACTGGAATCTGAGGTGACAAAATGGCAACTTCTTGTAGCCCATTAACCTGGAATGTGACATAACAGTGCTAAATTCTTGCTACCCACACACAGGCTAGGTGATATTACTTGACTTGAACAACCATATAAGTGGGAGAGGCAGATTCAGTAACATTTTGCAGCTATTTCCCTCAAATGCATGATTACAAACGTTAAATGGTATTGTATAGTGATTATGTGGTGGGCTTTTTTAGATTCACTTCATTAAGAATCTATGCAAATGGTTTTGAAGTCAGTGACTCAGGGCTCGTTGCCATAGTATACTTGCAGGCCTGAATAGTCGTCATGCACATAAATTAAATATTACTGGTAAACGATAAGGTGGTCTCTTTTTGAGAAGGCAACTCTTGGCCCTTTTCTACATAAGAGCTAGGATCCACAAGTTGCCACCAGTGCAACTTCTCACTATCAAATGTAGACACAGCCTTAGATCCTGCATCTTTTGCAGTTGGTGAAAAGGGACATCTCGGGGATGTTTGAGAAATGAAACTGCTGTCTCAGATTTCCGCAATGTACTGTTTATCTGACCCTTTGGATAAAAATTGAAGCATAATTGTGAAGAACAGAAAACACAATTTGAACTAACATCATTTACTTTGCTGATGACTTTTTGTGGAACTTCCTGAATTGAGAGTGCCTAGGCATAAAGAGGAAAATGGTGTCTTTGTACACCTTAATCTTCAAAACTTAATTATAACCTTGGGATTTTTATGCTCTTCATGAGAGAGGCCCGGACCTTTTCTAGAAATTGTTCCTTGAGGATTTAGAAAGTAAAGGAAATGATTTCCAAAACATGGTAGTGCTTTGTAGGGACTTGAGTAAATTCTATACCTTAACCTCAGGTGACAGTTCCTGCAAGGATCATGCTTACTAGAGAGTTAAACGTCCTGTTAGATTTGACTAGGGATGTGGTCAGTCTCTACAAAGACTCAAAGGTAAGAAACTGTGACAGATAAGAAGGCATGTCTCTTCAGATAATGCTTGGGGGGCTTCCAGGCACAAAGCAAGCAATGCTTCCTCCTTGTTTAAGACAGAGATTCTACAACCTCCCTAAGCAATTGATTCCAGTGCTTAACTACCCTGACAATTAGAAAAAAATTTCCTAATGTCCAACCTAAGCTTCCCTTGCTGCAATTTAAGTCCGTGAGGTTAAGGAGAACCATTTTTCACCCTCCTTATAACAACCTTTTATGTATTTGAAATCTGTTATCACGTCACCTCTCCTTCTCTGCTCTAAACTAAACAAACCCCATTTTTTTAAAAATCTTTTTTGTTGCTCTCCTTTGGCCTCTCCAATTTGTCCACATCCTTCCTGAAATGCAATACCAAACTGGACATAATACTCCTTATCAGAGTGGAATAGAGTGGAAGAATTACTTCTCGTGTCTTGGTTACAACATGTCTGCTGCTGCATCCCAGAATGATGCTGGCTTTTTTGGCAACAGTGTAACATGGTTGACTCTCATTTAGCTTGTGATCCAATATGACTTCCAGATTCCTTTCTGCACTGCTCTTTCATAGGCAGCCATTTCCCATTTTGCATGTGTGCAATTAATACTACTTCACTTAGGCAGGAACATTGCATTAGTTCTTATTGAATTTCATCCTATTTACTTCAGACCATTTCTCCATTTTGTCCAGATTACTTTGAATTTTGTGAAGCACTTGCAGCCCCTCCCAGCATGGTATCACTTGCAAACTTCATAAGTTAATTAGATAATGATATAGAGTACATTTATGAAAATATTGAACAGAACCAGACTTAGGGACCGATCATTGTGGGACCCCACTTGATATGCCCTTCCAGCTTGACTGTGTGCCACTGATAACTACTCTCTGGGAACAGTTTTCCATTGAATTATGTACTCTCTTTGTAGAAGCTCCATCTAGGCTGTATTTCCCTCATTTATTTGAGAGGGTCATATGAGACCGTAACAAAAGTCTTATTAAAGTCAAGATACACTCCATCTACCACTTTCCTCTCACCCCTAATCCATAAGGCTTGTTAGCTTTCTTTCACAGGGTATTAGGTTGGTCTGACATGATTTGTTTTTGACAAATCCATGTTGATTACTTATCACCTTATCTTCTAGGTGTTTGCAAATTGATTGCTTGATTACATGCTCCATTATCTTTCCAGCTGACTGGTCTGTAATTCCTTTGGTAGTACTTATTCCCCTTTTTATAGATTGGCACTATATTTCCCCCTCCCCTTCCAGTCCTCTGGAATCTCTCCCATCTTCCATGCATTTTTTTAAGATAATTGTTAATGGCTCATCTCCTCAGTCAGCTCCTTGAGTATTGTAGGATATATTTTATCAGGTCCTGCTGAGTTGAAGACATCTAACTTATCTATGTAATTTTTAACTTGTTCTTTCCTTATTTTAGCCTCAGATCATAGCTCATTTTCACAGGTGTTCACTGTTAGACTTCCAATCGCTACTTACCTTTTTGGTGAAAACTGAAAGGCATTTAGCACTTCTGCCATTTCCACATTTTCTGTTATGTCTGGTTTTATCCCACCTCCAAATCCCTTACTGCATAATGGGCCTACCCTGTCCTTGGTCTTCCTATTGTTTCTAATCTATTTGTAGAATGTGTTCTTTTTAATCCTTTATGTCTCTAGCTAATTTTATTTCAGTTTGTGCTTTGGCCTTTCTAATTTGTCCCTACATATTTGTATTGGTTTTTCTTTATATTTATCCTTCATAATTGGACCTGGTTTCCACTATCTGTAGGACTTTTTTTTTTTTTTTCAGTGTGTGTTTGTTTGTTTTTAGTTCATTTGAAGATATCTTGGTTTAGCCAAGGTTGTCTCTTGCCACACTTCCTTTCTTCCCTATGTAGTGGGATAGTTTGCTCTTGTGGCCTTAATGTCTCCTTGGAAAAGAACTTGTGAACTTTTTTCCCCTTAGCCATGCTTCCCATGGGATATTACCTACCACTCCCAGAGTCTGCTAAAGTCTACATTCTTGAAATTCATTATCTTCATTGTTCTTTTTTCCCTCCTACCATTCCTTAGAATCATGAGTGCATCATTTCATGATCACTTCCAAATTCTCAACCAGTGCCTTCATATTTGTCAATCATATCTAGAACAGCTTCTCCCCTAGCAGCCATTTCCACCTTCTGAAATAAATTGTCTCCCATGCATTCCAAGAACTTGTTGGCTAATCTGTACCCTCCTGTATTTTCCCAACAGATGTCTAGATAGCTGAAGTCCCCCATCACCACCAAGTTCTATGCTTAGGATGATTCTGTCAGTTGCTTAAAAAAAGTGTTTTCCTGGTTAGGTGGTCCATATCAGACCCCTACCATGACATCACCCTTGGTCTGTCCCCTATTCCCATCTCAACCTCAGTGCAAGTATATACATCTTTGATATACAATGAAACACCACCTGCTCCATTTTCCCCCTGCCTGTACTCCCTGAACAAGCTGTACCCTTCTACGCCAATATTCTAATTGTGTATTATCCTGCCAAGTTTCTGATGCCAACTATGTCATAGTTGTGGTTATTCTTTAATTCTAGTTCTTCTTGTTTGTTCCCCGTACTGCTTGCATTAGTAATGCAGACATCTAAAATACTCATTTGACCCTTTTTTAAAACATGGACACCAAAACTGGATGCAGTATTCTGGTATAAGTCTTACCTATGTTGTATACAGAAGTAAAATCACCTCCTATTCCCCTTTTTATATATCCAAGTATTTCATTTGCTCTTTTTGCCATCTCATTGCACTGGGAATTTATGTTCAGTTGCTCATCCACTATAACCCCTAAATCCTTTTCAGAGTTGTTGTTTTCCGGGATACAGTCCTCCATTCAGTAGGTATGGACTGCATTCCTTGCTCCTATATACATAACTTTGCATTTGATTGTATTAAAACACATTTGTGTTTGAATGGGTTTAGAATATCAAGTGATCCAGGTTAATCTAGCTTCATGATTTACTGCTCTGTCAATCCGTGTTGTCCGTAAATTTTATCATTGGTGATTTTTATATTTACTTCCATATCACTGACAAAACACTGAATAGTGTTTGGCTTAGTATAGATATTTGTGGAACCCTACTAGAAACATCCCCAATTCAATGACTATTCCCCGTTGACAACTGTTCGGAGGTTTGTAAGCAAGCCAGTTCTTACTCCATTTAAGGTGTGCTCTATTCATGTTATAAAGTGCTCATTTTTAATCAGAATGCCATAGGGTACTAAGGGCTGTCTACACAGTGCCATTATTCACACTAGAGGCTTGCTGATGGGCTTATGAGGACACTGCTGGAAGTAATAATAGTTGGCCCTACCAGGAGCATCGCTCTCAGGGTCCTTGGAACACGCAAGCCTCTCCACCACAGCAATGTGGTGATCCATGGAGAGGGACATGGCACCAAGACATCGGAAGACACAGAAGGCTGCCTGGAGATGGCTGGATGTCTCAGCCCTGAAGAATCCAGGACAATGGGAAGAGTTCCAAGTGCAGTTGCACAGTGCACTGGAGTAAGTCCCTACCACTGATGCCACCTCCATCCAGGCACACTGGGAGCAACTCAAGTCCATTTTCCAACACGTCTTCACCCAGACTATTGAGTTTGCCTCGCAACGGGACCAGGATTGGTTTGATGCCAATGATGCTCAGATCCATGATCACCTTGAACAGAAGTGAGACGCCTTCATCGCCTAGCAAAGCCATCCCTCAATTTAGTGAAAGATGGCAGGATATCATCAGATGAAGGCTGAGGTCTAACAACGCATCAGCAACATGAAGAAGAACAACTGAGAAGTGGAGAAGGCGAGCGAGATCCAGGGCTATGCTGACCAGCATGACATGCATAACTTCTTTCAGACTACTAAGAGAACCTATGGACCCCGCTTCACTGGACAAAACCCCTTCCAATCACAAAACAGCTCCTTAAGATCAATGGCACCATCCAGCAGCATTGGAAGAAGCAAGTGTACTGCTCCTCAACCATGAGTCCACTGTTTCAGAGGAGACCCTCCAAGTTGTCCCACAATGCCCTGTGGAGGATTCCCTCACAAGCCACCAAATATCGGAGAGTTGAACCAGGCCATTCAACAGATGAAAACTAACAAAGCTTGGGGAACAGATGGTATACCTGAAGAAGTCTACCAGGCCGGCAGCTTTGGGCTTGTGTCACGACTCCACAAGCTCATCCTCTATGTTTGGGACAAAGAGGGCATCCCCGGTGATCTCAAGAATGCGACCATTATGAACATCTATAAGAAGGGGGACAAATCTGATTGTGGGAATTACCTGCGATAGACAGGAGGGAAATCCCCCTTGTAACATCCTGGTCCATATCCTTCTGTACCATCTTCTTCCCATTGCTGAGGAGATCCTCCTGGAAAACCATTTTGGCTTCCAACCATGCAGATATGGTCTTTGTTGCCAGGAAGATCTAAGAAAAATATCAGGAGCAAAATCAAGAACTCTTCCTCACCTTCATTAACCTGACCAAGGCATTTGATTCCTTAAATCATGAAGCTCTGTGGATTGTACTCCAATGCCTGGGTTGCCCATTGAAGTATATTATCGTGCTGAGACTCCTGGACATGACATGACCACCAGCAGACTTGAAACTGATACCTTCCGCATCCAGACTGGGATCAAACAAGGTTGCGTGATTCCTTCCATTTTGTTTACCATCTACCTGACCATCATTTTTATCCAAGATGACCTACCATCTGGCATCAGTAGCAATATTGACTGAATGGGAAGACCTTCAATCTTGGTCACTTCTGGGCAAAAACAAAATTCACCATCAAGGACATCCACAACCTTCAGTTTGTGAATGACTGCTGCGTGCTGACTCATTCTGTACAGGACGTGCAAGTGACTCTATATATACAGCACTGAATAGATCGAAGAGTCTTGGCCTGTTCTTGAACATCACCAAGATTGGTCTTCCTCCAACCTTTGCCAGGAAAGCTAAACATCCCTCACGCCATTTACATAAACGGGAAGGCTCTGGAGTACATGGCTGCTGAGATACAGGAAATGCTCCATCTCTCCCAACTGGGTGAACTGCACCAATGTCAACTTCAAGCTGCGATAACATGTCCTCAAAAACAGACCTTCAGAAGTTGATGAAGGTCCTGGTTTATAAGGCCGTCATGCTGACCACCCTCCTTCATTGCAGTGAAACCTGAACTGTCTACCGATGCTACATCAAGACCCTTGAGAGCTTCCATCAGCAATGCCTGCGTCAAATTCTGGGATTCAAATGGGAGGACCATTGGACTAGTGCGAGTGTCCTCCATGAAGCTGTGGCTACTATCATTGAAGCCTTGCTCTTAAGGCATTAACTCTGATGGATGGGCCACTGCATTTGGATGCCTGAGAGCCACCTCCCTCACCAGGTTCTCTCCTTCCAGCTTTCCATTGGCCAATGTTTAAAGGGCAGCCAAAGGAAATGGTATAAAGACATGCTTCAGGTCAACCTCAAGCACAGAGATATAGACATCAATAACTGGGAGTAGCAAGCTGCTTATCATTCAGTGTTGCACCACCTGGTTCATCAAGGCA
Organism: Mesoclemmys tuberculata; assembly: GCA_007922155.1. Classification (NCBI taxonomy): domain Eukaryota; kingdom Metazoa; phylum Chordata; order Testudines; family Chelidae; genus Mesoclemmys; species Mesoclemmys tuberculata. The sequence continues at coordinate 8,290,462 of ML675610.1, forward strand.
CGTGCCAATTCGAGGCACAGCGACTTGACTCTGAGGAGGAATGGCAGTGGCAGAGCAAAGAGAAGGAGACTATCCTGGGGCTGTAAAGCCCACTTCCCTGCACAACAACATGCCCCCACTGCTGAAGAATGTGTGCATCCAGAAGTCATTTGAAGATGCACCAAGACTGACAGACGTCATCCTTGATTTGAAGGATTGCCGCTGACAATGACTAACTGGTCTCTTGTGTATGTTAATGTGGTAGCTCATTTTTAATAAAAACCAAAGTAACGATTAAGCAAGAGATGACTGCTATTAAGCTAAACTGATCTCACAACTGTATTGGATTTGCTCATTTTTAAGTGGGCATTTCCACAACAGTCTTCTAAATAATTCAGCAATTCATTGTTCCTTATTTTTTTCCACATTCATGTTCTTGTCAAAAACCTTGTTCCTTTGCTAAAGGATTATTGTTTAACCATGGAGAGCAGGCAAATTTTTAGCACTTCTGTTCAGTCATTGCAACAGTAGGATACCTTCCAATTGCATTCCACCGGTTCCTAATTCCATTTCTCTTTGCATAATAATACAATACTTTTGGGGTGGGGAGGGGGCTACATGGAAAAATAAACTTGCTTTTTTTTCCTCGAAGGAATGTGTCACAAGCTAACAAATCCTCTGCACAAGTATCACACCGGGAATAATTAGAATGTTGCAAAGTCAGGGAGTTTGAGTTGCCTCTTAGCTATCTGCTTTGCACTAAAAGTGAGACTGCTCTAAATTATCCCAGCTAATTTTTATTAACCACTCATTTAAAATGGAAAATACGTTAGCAAGCCAGAGTCCATATTCTGTGGTTTTGATTCTATGTCCATTAGGAATGAAATCCTTTAAGGTTCTCTCACCATTGTCACTTGCTCCAAGAGCTGCTTCTACAAATTGTGTATGGTTGCACCTGCATGGTGTATTTACAGTCTGATAGAATTGCCAAAAAGTGACTTGCAGTTACCACATTTTTGTGAAAATTAGCTGTTCTTTCTGTAAAACATCTGCTTTGGGTGATACTGCAGCAGCTGTGATGATCTAATAGTAAACTAAACACTTCAGATTTCAGTTGTACAAAAGGGGCTTTCAGGAGAATGATAAATGACCTAAATTAAGCTACAATTTTTAAGTACCTAATTTGAACCTTGCCCATAATGAATACACTTTCGTCAAGCCTCTTTGCACCTGTCACTACTGGAAAGCAACTGAAATTTGCTTGTCATGTTGAAGTTGCATTCTCAACAGTTTATTTGTCAAGCAGCACCTGAAATATTGGCATAAGAAATTACTATGTTGGATTTTTATTTCCTTTCAGATGGTAAAGCCAATTTGTTTGGCTTGCACATGCTTCTCAGTATCTCAGGGAATAATTTTTGTTCTGTGATTAACAGTGGTTTTCAATGTTAGCAGTAAAGAAAGTCCACTTTGAGGGGGAGGTTCTTAATACAAAACTATTTCTCTGTTAATTAATGGCTGTGAAATTATTGTGAGGGTTCCCATGCACATCTCACGGTAACATACAATGGAACATAATCTTGCAGAGAGGCTGCAAACAGTACACTATATAGACCTGATTTCTGATCTCCTTTGCACTGGTGTAATTCTATTGACTTCAACACACAATGTTTGGTTTATTCTGATCTGATCTGACATGATTTACCATCTTGAAGTGTTGTCAATTCAGATTTTTTTTTTTGTATGAATCTCATGATATTTGCTGTTTTTATTTTCTTCAAGTCCCAGATCCTGGAACCAGGTGATCACACAAGAAATTCAGAGCGATTTTGAAAATGTGATCTCTAAAGGCTTAAAATCACAAGGTAAATTTTAATAAATCTCATGCCTTTTTTAGAAAGATCGTCTCATGAGTTTGAAGAGCCTGACTCATGACTTTTAAACTGTTAGTACTACTGATCTCTTCCTTTACATGAACTTCAACTAGTCTATCATTCCTGCCCCCACTTAATTTCATTAAGTAAGAAGATGCCCTCAAAACACCACTTGCTACAAAATTTATATTGCTTTCTATCTGTCATCTGCTCATTGTCTTAGACTGAAACTTCTCAGGAGATGAACCTTGTCTCTGTATTTATTTGTGCCTAAGGTAACAAATAATTGTCATTAGAGCTGGGCTAATACAATAAATCAACTTTTATGACTATTCAGTAGAATTTTTTTTAAGGGAACTGGCTTTGGCCAAGTTCACTGCACCATTGACGCTTCAATGAAGAAATAGTGGTATGCATGTGTTGCATCCAAAGTAATAACATATGCTATAATATGGATGTTGTGTATTTTGGTATAATGTGTCTGAAAGAGAACTGGAAAGCCAGGGCTAGATATCCATTGTCCCAAATCTTAATAGAGATTTGCAGGAACTGGAATTTCTGCCTGATGGGGGAAACTGATTTTTTTAATGTATTATTTCCAAATCAGAACAAAGCATCTAACTTTAAAATTTCCTGCAAATCGAAATTTAAAAAAAATAATTTTGGGTTAATCAAAATGTATACTCTCTATTTCAACTTTTACAGTTTTATATCAATTTTGAAATGACAATTGAAAACATTCCTCATGATATACTTTGGAGTGTGTAGTAGACTTTTTTTTTTTTAAAAAAAAACCACCCATCACTTTCCAACAGAAAACCTTCCATCAGAAAATTTTCTTCCGGCTCCACTTTCTAAGACTTGAAATTCTGCTAAGTGCTCATTAGCACACCACTATGTTGAAGCTGATGTGGTCCCTGAAGAGGCTGGTGGTGGTGATTTTATTACCTGTTCAAAAAGATAGTCAGATCCCAAAAAATCATGTTTTGTTTTGTTTTTTAAATCTTTTTTCTTTTTTGGAGTTGCAATCGTGCACTTGGCTCATGTTCTCAAGCTTTTTCTAGCTATCATGATTGTGAAGAAACTTTTTAAAAACGAAAGCGAGTCTCATGCAAACACTTGTCTCCAGGAACTTAGAGCTTTAAGTAAAATTCCAAACAGCATGAGACTTGGGAATACTGAAACAAATATTTTGCAATGAATACTCCATGCTCAGGCTGAAGAATTTAAAGAAATTAAGTAAACGCTTTCAAATAATGAAAACACTATAGGAAATTGTAGTTTGCTCACAGAGCTGAAATATAGGCTAAATTCACTTAATCCACTTTTCTTTGAGAATTAGTTTATCCATTATAATAAATTCTAAAAGTACACACTGAACTGGATTTTGCACTCATGGGATTGTGCTCACACACTAATCTAAATTCTGCACCTATCATGATGTCCAGCGTGTGTATAATGCCTTTCTTCTGCACAAGATCTGGGGAGAAAGCATAGTGGATGAAACAGTGTTTAGTCATGAAAAATGCTTGCTTGTCTTGTACATTTTTTAAAAATTAAATGCCAGAAAATTAATCTCCCAAGCAGCACTGAGAAGTAAAAAATGTGCAGATTTTACTCTGTGAGAGAGAGATTTCCACAATCCTAACTTTTCCAATCTTTACTAAACACTGTACAGGAGTGACATGTTGGGGGCAAAATACTATATCTCTTTCTTTCTTTCTTCTATGTGCAGCCCAAAGAACATCTGCTATTCTAGGCTGCTGGGCATATTTAGTCATTAGTTTTGTAGAATAACAATACCCATTGTAAATAACAAGGCACCGCACTGAGCACTCTAACACCTTTGGCAAATGTTGTTTAAAAATACAGTAAATGAAATAGAAAAAAGATACTTAGTTTTATATTTATGGAGTAACAAGGCAGCATAAGAATAAACCAAATTCCCTGTTCTCTTCAAATACAATTCCCAACAATGTTAGCTTCTTCAGCAGCCCTTCTACGAAGATATTGCTTGTGGTGTGCTTTGAAAAGCAACAGACTTCAGCTATTTTGGACTAACTGAAGGAAGCACTATTGTCTGTCGGTAATATTTCATGCAAATTGAAGCATAGTGACTTTTAAAGCTATACAGTCATATCCTGACCTGGAACACTCCCCACCCCTGCCCCTCAAAAGCTGGTAGTCAGTTCACATAACACAATAGCCACATTCTCCTTTCAATTCACAAGTACAGTAAATGGTACAATAGCTGATATTTTATGGCTGTGCCTTCCTTAGTGTAATCACTACTTTAAAAAAACACAAACTGAGAGGGCCAGGGCGGCCTAGCAGTTAGAAAACCTGACCTCTGGTCCCTTGCCCCTCTGTCAGGGTGGTAGAGATGCCTGGCTCCTGACCCTCAACCAAGAATCTTCTAGCTTCCACCTGTATCTGGGCCTCTGCTCTTAAACATTCCCCCATCTTCACCAGATCCTACCCAGGGTCCTCGCTACAGACTTTTTACTGGGTTGGTCTGCTTCTTTCTTATGTCCCTTCAGTTTCAGGATGTGGCCCCTGTCATCCAAACAGTCAATTCTTTATCAAAAAAGAGACCAACTGAGCAGAGCCCTGTGGGATCGGCTGACTCTCAAAGAGCGAGGTGGTTGGACAGTGCTCTGCCTATGGGCATTACCTACTCTGTGGTCCCTTCTCAGGCTTTGCCTTCTGTCTGGCTTCCCAGAGTAGGAGTCCTCTTTCCTATGGCCTGTCCACCATCCTGTTCCTGGGCTTCTGAGCTCTCTCTTAGCCAACTCCTCCCATCAGACCATGCTTGGTCAGGTCAGGGGGATGAGGCTTCCTGGGCTCAGTATTGCATTTTAACCCCTTCAGGCTCAGTGTGGGGTTGGTATACCCCATCATCCAGGCCATATAACTGGCCTTGGAAGAATTAGATTTTTCAGTTTAATGTCTAAATGTCAATTCCCACCCCCTCCCCACACACCAATGAAAAAATATTCCCATTGATGATTGAGATTTACAGATACTCAAAGAAAGAAAAATGCTGTTTGAGCATTTTATTTAAGGATAGTTTTTTTTTTATTTATTTTTGTGTGTTAATGGTTATAAAGCTTTACATTTTTGAAGCTCAATGTCTGGCTGACCCTTTCCTCTTTCTCCGCTTTCTCCCTCTCCCCACATTATTTCCTGCCTTCTGAAAATTTAAATCAATAAAAATCAGGGGAAGAATGCTTTAAAAACCTCAATTTTGCATAACTGAAAAATTTTCCCAACAATCCAGAGGGCTAGAAGCATCCTTATTTTTAAAAAGAAAAGCTGAGTTGCTTGTGTAACCACAAGACACCGGGACCCACCTGGGTCTTCAAGAAAAACACTAACTACTGTGAGAATACAAAGTCATGAAAGTGGACAGTCCTGTAAACTAACCAGCAAATCTCTGCAAGGTGAGAGATCCTCTTCCCCATTCCACATCAGATGAGCCTACAAGCATATGCTAAAACAAATTCATCCATAAATTAAGTTTAGAAGGGTTTCTTTGCAAGTTAGTCTTAGCTGGGTTATAAAATACTAAAATGCCCTCTGCTTTGTATTATTTTAGCAGTAAATTTATGATTTTGCTAGAAGTCGCTTGTGTTAAGATGATTAGATTATGAGAAAAGGATTTCAGCCCTTTTCAGTATGCTGATGGTACAAGATATGACTATCTGGCTCAGTTAACAATTTCAAGAGCTGTAACAAGGGAATCCAGATTTCTATTAAAATAGTATATACAGTATGATTACGCTACATTACATCTTTATATAATTCATTTTCCCTTAATCTTTTGAACTTCATATTCCTTTAGTTCTGCCCATTATTGAGAGGAGGAAATTGAAGCTTCTTGCACAGCAGCTTTGACAAATGTATGGTATGCATATTGTATGGAATTTCCTCTGGACATCTTAAAAATTAAAATTAGTCCTATCCGTGCATTATTAGTTCATCAGCCTGGGACTTCCTGAATACTCTGTCACGATAAACATGCAAGGGACATTTTCATCTTCACCCTTCTTTAGAAACACTCTCCAGGTTCTATTTTGGGAATGTTCCAGAATTTCTTTCCCATCACTTACCTTTGCAATGTAAAAGTAGATTTAATAAAATGAGGGTCTAGTCCTCCTGGGACAATGACTGTATAATACAGATCTGTCCCCTGGTGGAATGGTAATATATGTCTTCTATTTAGCAGCAAGCCAAAGATGATGATAAAATCATTAATTTTGTCAATATAAATGCTAAATAGAAATGGGAGATTGGATCCCTGCCTTGTATCACATTTTCTCTGATAGGAAATTACAGCAGAGAGAATGAATCTGACAAATCTTTGCATTTATAGCCTAGCACCAAAGGTGCACCACGTGGTACACAATAAATGGCATGCCACCTCTTAATTAAACAGTGCTTTGTTTGGCCCAGAATTAATGTTTTTTGGCTGGCCAACATACAAACCACGGGTTCCCAAAGGGATCCTAAAATAAAGAACAAAATAAAAAGGTCATAAAATTAGCAAAAATCAAATTGACAAGCCTGCACTAATTATCTTCAGTATTATGGCACTGCTAATGGAGCTTAGTTTGACAGATAATAGAGGTGATCTCATTAGCAGAGCATTGAACTCCTTAATGTTTGTAAAGGGAGCATTTATTGCCTGTAGTCTAGCTACTCCTCACATTGCTCAATGTTCTATGTTAGCCTCTTAAGCACGTCTGTAAATTGAATTTATTAGGCATTGTTTTGGGTAGTGAATGACTTAATCATAGCTAGGAAAGCAAATTTTAAACAGATGTAAGCTGTCTGACTTTCACATGCGATGCATGAAAGGGAGCTGCAGAAAGTCATTCATATATTTTCAAATACATATTTTATTTATATAAATATATGTATTTGTATATACAAGTCCCATATGTCTACACGGACGGCGGCAAAGTTGCCATTGTCAGATCGACTTATCTGGATCGACTGAGCAGTCAGTGAAGACCCTTCCATTTCACATCTTTTGAGCTCCTGCTTTGTGTATGCCCCAACTCTGGGAACATGACTCCAGTGGACATCTATCCTAGACAATCTTCAAATGGGGGTTTTGCAGAGAGGTTATGTGACAAAGAAATACAATCTCTGACCCTGATTCAGAGAAGCAGTTAAGCACATGCAGTGCTTTCCCAAATAAGGATAAATTTAAGCATGTTCAGTTCTTTTCTGAATACGGATTCTTTCTAATTTGTCTTCCCTCCAGAGCTCCATGGGACTGGTGAAGGTCCATCCAACTGGTTCCTGAGATGTTAGGATTAACTTCAGTGAAGTAAATGAGTTTGTGTTCACTATTGCTTTCCATTGTGTTATGATACAACTGTGAAGAGTGAAGTTGGCTAACACCATGGTGACCACAACCTCCTGGTTAATGTAGAGAGGAACAAGTTGTTATGTTCAGTATCATGCTATTCATAATAAATAAAGTGCTGTAGAGGACTTGTCATTGTCTTCTCTAAAGTCATGATCAGCATAGTGTTGGATAACTAGACAGTTGAGTTGTGTTAAAAGGGGATAAGTTTATAGAGGGGTTGGTATGATGGCATTGCCTACAGTGGCATGCAGCCCATTGGCAACTGCCAGTAGCAAAAATCTCCAACAGCCTGCAGCGCACAACTTGGTGTGGCAGGCCATGAGTTATTAAAGAGAATCATTTCCCAGGCATCTGCCTGGTGGGTCTTAAACCCTGAGCATGTGGGCAACTGATCAAAATATTTGGGATTGGGAAAGAATTTCCCTCCAGGTCAGATTGGCTGAGACCCTGGTAGTTTTTCACCTTCCTCTGCAACATGGGGGACAGGTCACTTGCCGGTTTAAACTAATGTAAATGTTGAATTCTCTGCAACTTGAAACCATGATCTGAGCACTTCAGTGACTCAGCCAGAGGTTAGGGGTCTGTTACAGGAGTAGGTGGTGAGGTTCTGTGGCAGGAGGTTAGATTACATGATCACGATGGTCCCTTCTGACCTTAAAGTCTAAGGATAATTTGTAGTGAAAATGAAGCAAAACAGGGTTGGTATCAGCAAAATTTTATTTCTTTTTCTAATCATTTGCATAACTCTGAAAAAAATCCACAGCAAATATTTAATTAAACCTTTTCATTTTGTTGCTTCTAAAAATAACAATATTTTTATAACCCTGAATGGCTCCGGTATGTGAGTATTTATTTCAGGTTCAGGACCCCTCTTCTCACCCGACTCCATTAAGAAAAGCTGATCTGGTCCATACTAAAACAGACTGGAAATGAGAAATGACATTTGACTTTACAAAGAGAAAGAATCCATATTTAAAAGCATCAGGAGCAGGTGTTGCTTGGTTTTGCAAACTCATAGGCAGAGCTGAAAGAGCAGTTGGGTAGTCTCTAGTGCGCTCCCAGAAGCACAAACAGCTTTAAACAATATATATTTCTTTTCATAGGTAGGCTTTTAATTGTTTTTCAAGTGATGTTATCTTCAGTGATGGAAACACTACCAGGGACAGAGAAAAAGGAAAGCTACTTATTGTTCTTTATGTAACTGGAAGTGCAAAGCAGTGGAAATATTTAAAGCTCAGGTTATCGTTAGAAATATCCTTGTTCTTTGCGTTGGCCATTATGATTCTATGAAAACTGAAACACCACAAAGAAACTATGAAACCAATCTGAAAATGAAGTGTTTATTTTAGGTAAGTAAAATATTCAGTTTTCTTGAACAATTGCATGACTGGACTGCAGAGAAACTCCCTAGTGGTTATCAGAAACCCATGCAAAACAAGCTTTATAAGCATCTTAGTGCCACAGGCATGGCACCTGCAAACTAAGGTCAATCCAAAGCACAGCATGGTCAGTAGGATGCAAATCTAGAACCTAAATCTACTTTGGAAGGATAAGTCTCTAAACTCCTAGTGTTGCTTCGAACTGTTCCAAGGTTTGGTAGCAGAGGATTAGAAGAAAGCTTGTTGTACCAGTCTTTGACTATATTACCTGGTAACTATCAGGTTGGCCTGATACTGTTCACAGGCAAACTCCTGAAAAAGCTGATATGGGATGCGATCAACAAAGAATTAAAGGAATAGCATAACTAATACGTCTAGTTTCAGCTCCCAACAATTATGCTGCGTTATTAGAGTTGCCCAAAATGTGGGCTTTCCAATTCATGGGTAATCTCTCTCCCTACATCCACAATTCTAGTTTTGTGTCCAATTGGAATGAAACCAATTTTTTTGGAACTTGTTGTGAACTGGTGATACGAGTCCTGAATCTGGCTCTGCAGCATGCGGTTCCTGTATTACTACAGTCATGGGCTGGCAATTACAGCAGAGACTCGAATCAAAGCTGAGTGTTCCATGATCCCTTCAGAACAGGATTTGGATGCCTGGTGTAGGAATGGAGTTGGGGCTGTGTGGGGGTGGAGGAAAGATTGCTGCTTTTACATATCTCATAGCTGTAGAAAGGATCATCTTCTCCAGAGCCATTGTGATCACTAGGTTTAATTTTAGAAAGACTCTGTTCTTCACTATGCCCTATTTTGTTCAGCTAAACCATAATACCTTGCACCCAAACAGGTGAAAAAAAGGTGCACCAGAAAGAACCAACTGAGCATAGAAATGACATCCTACAAGGTAATTTATTTTTAGAAGATCCTGTGAGCTCATGATAATATTAGAGAAGTCTCTCATGAATTTTGGTGACATGTAGCCTTAAAGTAAATCTGCAAAAGTGTTTGAGGCCACAGAGGAGGGGTTGGGATAGACTGAAAATGCCCTTCTCAAACAAAGTCAAATAGTTTATTTGGAAATTAATATTATTAAGGAAGCAAACTCTTGCTTGGACTCCAGCTATAAACTCGTATTAAGATAGATTTAGGAAGATGGAAAAGTTTGTTTATACTCTGGAAAGGAATAATATGGGATCAGGTTGATAGTATTTTCTTGAGTATCTGTGTTCTCTGTGTTACCTTTAGCTAGCCAGTAAGTTGTTCAATGAGGTGGGGAGGAAGAAAATGAGATCAGATTTGGGTGGAAGGGAAAGAGGGAGAAGAGTGGCCTGCAATAAGAAGACCTTAGCTACTCGGTGTCAGTACTACCAACGCCTAGCGTTCAAACATCATATTAGACTAGTTATGAGTTATTAAACATCTTTGCGTCTTCTGGTTTTTGAGTTTCAAGGGGTTCATGTTTTCAAGCTTTTTCTCCAGAACCTTGAAGGCTAAAAACTTTTGCTTAATAGAAACAGATTTTTATGCAATCACATGACTCGAGGAGGTGAGTCTTAAAGAAAAGCACCAAATGTTGTACAAATTTGCAATTTTGTTCATCCCTTACTCTGTTTAGTTTGATTTGATTGCTTAAAAAGGGACTGAGGTGGTGAGAGAGAAATCTTCCAATTTTACAGTGTGTGTGTGTGTGTGTGTGTGTGTGTGTGTGTGTGTGTGTGTGAAATTGGAAGAATAAAAGGGAAAAACCGGAGTCGTCTTATATATGTTGCTTACAAGCTTTCCTCCTCCATATACCACGAACTATAGATGGCTAGGGTAGCCAGCTGGATTACATGCGAACTAAAATATAATTTGCTAAACCATTGATAGCTAAATCTGCTCCCTTGTAAGTTTTAAATTAGAAACCTATTGCTCACTGGTTTCAAACTTAAAATGGACAGAAATTCAGGCCATTATACGAACACCACCAAACTGGGAAGAAACATATACTGCAGAAGCTATGTTGTGCAATCATGTTCAGGTTGGCACCAGACTTCCCTCCCTCCTTCTAAACAGGCTTCTGCCAGGAGCCAAATAATGAGGACCGCTGGGAAGCTTCCATGCATCTTTATTTAAAGCCTGACATGAATGTTGCACCAAAAAAAAAAGTCAACCTTCTTAAACTTTGGCATTGTAGCCTGATCTATATATTCTGATTACTTAAGAATCTCCAGTTATCACTTCAAGGGCTGACAGGTTTTTGTCCCAAGATTCGGCCCAGTATTATTTAGTTGGGAACCCCAAAGTGCATAGCTGCAACACTTACGCTATAGGAACTCTTTTATATTTACAAATAGTTTAACACATTTAGCACCATCAAATACCCCAGCTCTGCCTGGTAGATAGATATTTCAGAATGTACATCTGCTCATCCACTTACTCTCACTGTCCCTTGCATCACAACCTGAAATGTTAACCATCATCTTCCTCATCACCATCACCTCCCCCTCATCACTAGCGGCCACAATTCTGGCATCTCCCAAGGGCTACATAACCTTTTCCTACTCCCTCTAGGTGAGGATGTAACATTTATGATATGATACGCTGATGTCATTATTTGATCAATTTCCCCTTTTCCTTATTTGTATTTCTTCACGTTACCAATGTTGGAGTGTCCTCCTACAGGTTAGTAGATCAGTGATCTCAATTTATTATTATTATACATCAATTTGTTGCCATGACAGTTGTGGTGGTCATGTACCTGTGATCAGAAATTCTTCTTAAACACTCTATTTTTGGTTTCCCAGTACTTGGGGTTTTCTGTTGGGCCACTTATCTGTTCAAAGAGCATAAGGCTGGAGGCCTATGAAAACTTGCTGAAGCTAATGTCTTACAGGGTATGGTCTGTAGGTTTCTTGCATTGCTGCTGAATATAATGGAAAGCAGTGACTAATAAAGGCAAGCTAGCACTATGGGCTAGAGTAATACAGATAACTTAAATCAAAACTGTGGTATTGGAGAAGGGGCATGTTGGGAAGAGGGAGGTTGTTTGTCTGTTTTGGTTTCTTTTTAAGAGGACAATGCAGTATTGTTATGTCAGGAGGATACTTTCTGATCCTGGGACTCATGCCTTTTCAGTAACCCATTAGTTGGCAAGACTCTGAATTCAGACCCTATTTTAAAAAGAAGTCCTGTTGTTTTTAAATAACCTCAAAATTATGTCACTGAAACCATGGATATTAACGACACAGTCCATGCGCATGATATTGGACTCAGGACAGCCTATGATTTAGCAGGGTGGGGCACAGCTTAATTTTTTTTTTTTAATGCAGCAAAATGGGACCCGGCTTAATCCATTGCTGTGAAGCAGAGTCTGACTTACCATTGCACACAAGTTGGGCATCATCCTCAGCAATGTAATGCTGCTTCTGAAGGAGCTCTTTCCAACAGCAAACTTCCACAGTTCTAGAAATGGCATGTTCTCTTCCTGCAGAAAAAGAACTATTGCAAGTCTAAGCTCAAGGAAGGCTGGCTCATATCAAGTACAATATATAAAAACAAGCAAACCAAGTAGGTCTCGATACAAATAATGCATGCATAAATAGACTTCTATTGAAGTCTAATTTTTTTAAGGAATTACTATAATAAGATTACTATATTTCAGTGTGTCTAAATTCAACATTGCAAGACATTAACCGATATACATACCAGTAGCAAATCAACATTCAAAGCTGACACTGCAACACTGGTTCCTGAAGTTCCAACCTGAGATTGTTCTTATGAGCAAAGTTGGTCTAAGTATATTCCCTGATTTGAATGTGAGAAACGAGACCAATGTAAAGTCAAATTTACCTTTGGAACTGATTAGCACTTTCAATTTCAGTAAATTTTTAGATCAAATGGAGGGGGGGGGAGAGAGAGAGAGAACAATACAAAAATGCAGCAGTCACTGAGATCAGAAACTGCATTTTAATATAAAACAAAAGAGAACTGACAAGACTGAAAATTCATGGTTAAGGTGATGTTGAAACAGTCAGGGAATGCAACTGTTAAGGTTCTCATAATAAAATTAACTACTCTATATCACACATACATAGGTGGAAATTAATGCTAGTAATGAAATACTGGTATGTACAAAGTGAATGAGTAAATCTTAACTGTGGGAACCCTAGCCTTGCCAGCTTGTCTGATTTTTTTTTTTTTTTTTTTTAATTGCAACTCTCATATCTGGTGGTCCTTAAAGGCCCAGTATCGGAATCAAGAGACTGAAATATTATTTGTTACCAAAGCACAGAGAAGCCCATGTCATTAGATGCTTAGATTTTTTTAATTAAGTTTTAAGTAGTCATGGTTGCAGCAAAAAGCTTGAAAATATGAAGTGAGTGCATGATAAAGGCTATAAAAACAGAAGACGGGGGAAAAAATCCAAAATTTTTAGTTTTAAGAATCTCCTGAATTTTGTGAGTAAGGGATGGGGGGGGATGGGAATGATGCATGACTTCTTTAATGCTTGGGGCTGAACATACACAACCCCTGACTTTGCTTGTTTCAGCATGTAACCTTAATATTTCATATACACAACTCTCTCTTGCATTTATGCCCTGATTCAGAATGGTATGTAAGTGCATCTGTAATCACTCTTGTTTGATTGAATAGGGATGCTTTCCTGAATCAATGCTTTAATTTGTTTGGGTTGTGTTTTTAAAAGAAAATAATCAAGAGGAAAGGCGAGAACATCTGTGTATTTTAGCATTTAAGGCCTTGTCTACACCCACTCATGCATGAGATTTAATAAAGAGAGGTGTATTTTTAAAAGTGTCTAGCTAGGCTAGCCTTTGAAGTTGACACGTCATTGAGATGAATGCCGTTCTTGGCGATACAGTACACAGATGATTAGGTTCTGAGAAGAAGGAATACTCAAAATGCATCTCGCAGTTTCCACTGTGATAGGACATTTCTACACCATCCCCTGTGCCTCCGGGGTACAATCCAGCTCCAAATATAGAGGGTTTTTCTTCACCACTTTTGTGTTTTTTGCTGAGAAATAACTCCATCTTAATGCTGAAGAAGTATATTTCTAACATCAGCAAAAAAGTAAAAATTCTAGGATAAATCCACTTTTAAACTAGATAAAAAGAGAAGCTATAACTACTAATGATGCCTTGCATATCTCACTGAATGTATTAACCTTGCATATAGTCCACTTGTTCTTGTGCTAAACAACAAAGATAATGGCTGGCTTACTACCTTTCTTAATCTTTGCTTGCAAATAAGTTAACTATAATTCAGCCACCATCCGAAAACTCAAAGTAAATCTCAGAAAATCAAATCCATCCAAATGTGTCCTTGCAGGTAAAAATCTCTCCAACGCCGATGGAACAGCTTTTTCAGACATTCAGGGATGAGGAGTTGGTGATTGAACTCCTGGAATTTCCATTGTCCCTTTTGGAGAGGAAAGGGGGCCAGATCCTCAGCTAGTGGAAACTGGCATAGTTCCACTGAAAGTACACCAGTGGAGGATTTTGCTGAAAGTTCTTCCGCACTAAACTATTTAATAAAATCAGTGAGAAAAGCAAATATCCTCCAATGTCCAAGGTGAAGTCCTCCTATTTTGAATCTAAAATTCACTTTTCATGAACATCTCCTAATTGTTTAAATGTTGCTGTTTCCATGAACATCTCTACTGATGAACAACATGTATTAACAACATATTTATGGGAAGTAAATGCAAAAGTGTCATTAACACCACCAGATCATATTTGACATTTACTGGAATTAATGTTCGCAACATTTTATGATGATGTTGCAGCACTTTACTTTGGACCAAAGCCAAGCAAAGCATAGAAAATGTCAGTCCTAATGGAGAATTTTTCAGGACACTGAGGATTTGAAAAGAGGGGAGTTACAATAGTGCAAGCCCCTAATACTTAGCTCTTGTGACAGTGGAACCTGTTGTTATCATAAACACAACTTTTGGGTAAGGCCAGGCCTAATGAATGGCATATTTTCCAGATTCAAATGAAGTCCTTGTTTTTTTGCAATGTAAAACAAGGTGTGGCAGTTTCCTACTGCCAGTAAAAATCCTTCAATCCCAAAGGTAGGGTCTCTAGAGCCTACTCTACCCCTTCCTCCAGCAGACTGCTTGTCCTTGGGCTGGCAGAAATGCAGGCTACAGCAGACTTTTCTGGGCTGCTACTCAGCAGATGCTCCTCTTCGTGCAGCTGTGGGAGCCACTGAGCAGAGGATAACACCCTGAGTAAGATAATGGGGACCTGACTCAGATAGGAGACCCTAAATCTAGAAAAGTAGAGAGGGAGAGACCCTGATTATGGGGCAGAGTAGGTGAAGGGATCTTATTTCTAGGAAGAAGGGTCGCTGGAGCTCTGACTCCTATCTCCCCCCAGTCTCTAGAGTCCAATCCTTCCAGCTACCCCGTGCTGAACACTGCACCTTCATGTTGCCTCCTCAGACTATTAATTCACTGCACCTTCTGTTTGTAAATCCACCCTTGCTTTATGGTAAAAAAATATCCAGCACACATTCAGATTTCTGTTGTGGTAGGAGGGAGTATTGAATATTTGTTATCCCCCTACTACAGGTCTTCAGATGTGGTCACTGTGTGTCTTTCTCTTGAGATACACCCATGCGTCAACATTTTTTGCTAACAGGTGGACCAGTCGGTGCCATAACCAGAGTTCTGGGTTCTGGGTTTTTCTGGCAGTAGTTGATTCTATCATCCCAAACAGCTAAAGCACGGCAGGGAGCTGTTTTCCCTACTCAGTAGCAGGTACTTCCAACTTGTTGCAAGAGAAACGCAGTACCTGGAAGGCTGTTCTTGACAGGCCTGGCACGGAGGAAAGGTCTTTCAGAGTTCAATTTTAAATGCTGTTTATTAGTATTACTAATTTCACATATTCTACATATAGAGCATTGGACACTTTACCCAAAGCCCTTGGTTAGTAGGTGATTGAGGCACACTACTTCCTGGGGTATAGCCTCCATAGGGCCACTAAGAGTACACAGTGTGTGAAGATGGTAAAGACTGATGCACCAGCTCTGTTCAGTGGGCTGCTTCTGGGATTGAAGAAGGGGCATGGCCTCACTTTTTTCCCCATCCTTTTCACAATGACTTACTCCTGATGGGGCTAAGCAGTCCATGGTCTAAGAGAATGCTGTTGTGCTGTGTGTTGTGTTCTGTCCATGTGCTAGAGACTCTCTTTAGAGAGTCTCTTCCTTTTGTAAACCTGCTCAAAGCCAATCACAATTTACCCTGGGTTCTTGTGTTCATTTTGGGTATTAGTCTTTTTATATGGTTAAAGCATGTGAGTGTTTTTTTTTTTTTCCTTTTTTTTTTTTTTTTAACCTCAATAATATAACAGACTACTAGCAGAAAGAAATGAAATGCCCAGGACATAAGGACTGGAGCAGAAGACTGAGAGGGTAAAGATTCTTTTATTGGCCCAACCCCAGTCCTTGGTTCATCTTGATAGTGCCTGTAAAAGAATGTTTGATGGATTTCCAGGGCCTTACAGAAAAGGAGTCACTGGGCTTTGCCCACTTAGTCACAGCACAAGTTCCTCATGACCAGGTTGTAATCGAGTACATAGAGGTGTGTGTGTGTGATGTCACCTGCCAGTGGTTGACTGAGACAATAGGGAGCCCACCACAAGAGAGAGAGAGCTTAAAAATCCCAGTTGTTTAGTTCAGGGAAGAAAGACCTGTCTCTTTTTGAAACTCAAAGATCTGGATTCTACCCCAGGCTCCCTGTGTGTGATTTACATAGCAATAGTTTGAATGAAGATTTATTTGTTACAAAGTACCTACAATTAGAGACACCCCTTTTGGCTCACTGAGGAAAGAGGCTATGGCCTGAATGGACATAAATAATGAATTACCTTTTTTTTTTAATGTTGAGAAATGCAAAGTAATGCACATGGAAAACATAATCCCAACTACACATATAAAACGCTCGGGTCTAAATTAGCTGTTACCACTCAAGAAAGATCTTGAAGTCATTGTGGATAGTTCTCTGAAAGCACCCACTCAGTGTGCAGTGCCAGTCAAAAAAAAATTGGGAACCATTAGGCAAAGGATAGGTGATAAGAAAGAAAATATCATATTGCCTCCTTCATAAATCCCTGGTGTGCCCACTTCTTGAATACTGTGTGCAGACCTGGTCGCTCCATTTCAGGAAATGTATTGGGTTTGGAAAAGGTACAGAAAAGGGCAATAAAAACGATTAGGGGTATGGAACAGCTTCCGTCTGAGGAGGGATTAAGAAGACTGGGACTTTTCCGTTTGGAAGAGACGACTGGGGGAGGGGATATGAGAGAGGTCTGGAAAATTGTGAAGGGCCTTCATAAAACAAATAAAGAAGTGTTTACACCTTATAACACATGAGCTAGGGGTCTACATCTGAAATTAATAGGCAGCCAGTTTAAAATGAACAAATGAAGTATTTCTTCACACAGTGCACAGTCAATCCGTGGAACTCTTTCACAGAGGATGTTGTGAAGGCCAAGACTACAACCGGCTTCAAATAAGAACTAGATAAGTTCACGGAAGATAGGTCCATCAATGGTATTAGCCAGGATGGGCTGGGATGCAAAACCATGCTCTGAAGTGTCACTAACCTCTCTTTGACAGAAGCTCAGAATGGGCAACAGGTGAGGGGATCACTTGATTTACCTGTTCTGTTTAGTCCCTCTGAAGCACCTGGCAGTGGTTGCTGTCAGAAGGCAGGATATTGGGCTAGATGAACCATTGGTCTGACCCAATATGGCCATTCTTATGTTCCCCAAACTGATTGCTCCAAGTAACAGCTGAAGCCTATTGCTAGCATATGTTGGAAACCTTAATGAGCTGTTGCCTGTACTATAGATCTACTGAGATAAGCAGAAGGCTTCAGCCAAATTTTCAGTAAGAGTTAAATAATGACCTTTTAAAGGTGTCCCAGGTTGGGCACCCAACATCAGAGGTCACTCCTGACAAGTCTTAACCTCTAGTCTCCAGATCCGAAACCAGTTGCAACAAGTAAGAAAATAAAATCTAGTTATTAATGTCTGAATGTTGGTGACATCATAGTGGGATTTTCAGAAACATTCTTGATCCAGTGCTAGCTTAGAGCATTTAACAGCTGACCTCCCAGAGATCCGCCACACACCATCTAGCCATCTCCTGACTGGTCATCCCGTGCTATGATGACCTGCCGCTTTTCTTTCCATGATAACTTTCTTGAGGTTATTTCCATCACTACAACAGATGTAACCAAAGTACATATGGCTGCTCCTGTTGACTCTAGGCAGCAGGGTCTGCATCTCTTCAATAGCTTTTCTAACATAAGCATTCATTGTCTTTTCCAGCCAGGAAACACACAAGTCTTTGCCAGCAACACATCTCAAAGGCTTCAATTTTCTTCTTGTCAGCAGCATTAATTTTAACAAGAAAACTGCTTTAAAACATATGTATATATATTTTCAAGTCTTTCCCATGACTTAAAATAAAAGTAAAGGAGAAATAAACAAGAGCAAGATTAGGTGGCATTTATAATTACTGTACATTTATAATCTGTCTTTTGAACCATATGTTTTAATCTGAAATACTACTATTGCATACCAGGTTGGAAGGTAGTTGGAAGGGTGCTGTCAGAAGTAAAACACGGGGGGAGGGGTGGCGGGCGGAGGGGATAAGGATTGACAATATTAATGGGTAAAGAAATGAGATACTTCAGCCAGACTGCTGCTGTTTCCTGAATTGGCTCAGCACTAGAAGCTGTGTCGCTAACAGTAAAGAACCACAATTACCTGCAAATGCTGCCACTGAGGGAACATTGTTGCTCTAATAATTACTTAACTCTGCTGATGGTAGTTGCCTATTGTGCATTTGAAGAGAATATTGATCTTTCATTTGTGTTAATGATGCAGTGTTTTTAATTTGCAATCTTTATTTTTGAGCAAGAAATGCTCCCATTTATTGATCCTTTCTACAGAGGTAATGAGATTATCATTTAACCTAATGCTGTTTGTTCCCTGGATTCGCATGTTGTAATACAGTCCTATTGATCTTTTTTTATATCAAAGTGCAGCTTGTAGCGTTTCTGTTAGCTGAAAGAATGGGGGCAAATACGTATACTTTTTCAACTGAGATTGAATTCTTTTGCTCATTAAGAGATACAAAAGGCTGAATTCAAACCAAAAAAACCAAACATGGTATATCACATAATTTTATAGAAGGAAACTTTCTTGAGCTAGTGGACCCTAGTTCACCAGAGGCGTTACCCATAAAGTTTCTGATTGGAGGAGATGTTCAGCCTCCCCAATTGGCTCAGACTCGCTTTTTAAGTTAGAAGGAAGCACAAGAAATTGTCTTAGGAAGAAGGTGAATTCCTGGCTGGCTGCTACATTGAATCCTGCCTCCTTCTTCCAGGTGCCTGCTTCGATGCCCCATCCTTGGCCTTTCCCTCTGACCCCCTGGCTCTGGTTCCAAACTCCTGCTCTGATCACAAGGCTTACCAACCGCAGCTCTGACCACTAGGTCTGATTGTCTATGTTTGGGTCCATGACACCATTCATCTCCCCTTGTGGCACAGTTGCCTCTGGAATCTCTTTGAAAGTTCCACTTTAGAGCCCTTTAAGAAGAGAGGACACTCATTGCTTCTCAGGAATACCCAGGGTTATGAGGCAACTCTCCACCACCTGCCCTTAGCGGGAGGAAGTCTTGTTTGTGCCTGGTGCGGGTCAGCTCCCTGCAACCACCAGCCTCTAGCAACACGAGCACTGCCCTCCAGGCCACTCTCTCTGTTAGAAATAGGCAGGACTGACCCCTGGGACCTGCCTGTCTCTGGGGTGCTCAGCCCCTTGTCCACTGAACAATCAGAACTCTCATTTGCTATTCCCAAAGGAATAAAACATCCTCTTGTAAGAGTCATCTCATGCCAGTTCTATGCTACAAACTCATGTGGGTATAACTATGTTGCTTAGGGTTGTGAAAAATCCACATCCTTAAGCAACATACTTATATGGACCTAAGTCCTGGTGTAGACAACGCTATGTCGATGGGAGAGTGTCTCCCATTGATGTAGCTACTGCCTCTCATGGAAGTAGATTCATGATGCCAATGGGAGAAGCTCTTCCATTGGCAAACAATGTTTTCACTAAAGCTGAGTCACTGCAAGCCCTCAGTATTACCACTCTACTTAACATACAGCATTTGCAGACATAAATATAGAGAAAACAAGAATAAGTTTATGAAAGAGAGATTCAAATAATAGAGTGAGACTGTTGGGAGGAAATGACTACATATAAAACAAAATCATAACAGACTTTCTACAACCTAAACTTAACTAACAAGGCTTTCTTCATCTCTTATACAATAGCTTACCCAAGTCCTTTCCCTAGCATTTTCAGCCAGTTTCTCTTGTCCTCATATATTGAAGTACTATCTGCGCTCCAGTTTCAAAAGTAAACAGGGTGTCTTCCTACTGTCTTGGGGTTTTTCTGGTAGCCCCTGCAATGATTAGCATTATTGCTCAGTTATATGCTCAGTATATTGCACAGTAATTATGACCACAGGTCACCTTCTGGGAGAGTGTGGCTCTCAACTCTTACCCCAGAAGAAAAATGTCCTTTCAGTGAGTTCTCTCCTGCCAAGGACCCCAATCATCTGGACCCTATTGTCCTCCTGGACTGACCCTATGTCTGTTCTTAGAGCCAGGTGGTGAGTGGTGATGAAGTCCTAGAAGTCTTCATTGAATTAGAATAGCGGTTAGACCCAGCTGCTTTAAAACTTAGATAGTTCAAACAGGCAGAAGTCATGTGTAGGGGACACACAGGGTGAAGCTGCCCCCCCCCGCCCAGATTTCTGCCTTCCATTTAGTAACAGCTTCTACCCAGAGGTTTTTAAATGTTGGGGTGCATCCCCGAAAAACATTTAGCATGGCTTGGGCTAGCCTTGCCACTTCAATCCCTGACTCCCCTCAGAGATGGGGCTCTGGCTGGCCCTGCACAGCGGGGCTCAGGGAGGGAGTGCCACCTCCACCCCAACTCACTTTTTGAGTTACAATTTTTCGGTTGTGCCCCTTCAACCCAGACAGGCTGGGTGGCCCACTGAGGTGCGTCATGGGGGTGGAGATGACACTTCCTCTTTGAGCCCTGCCATGTGGGAGAGGCTGGCTCAAGCCTCCTGACATCACTGCGTGAGCCCTCGACGTTCCTCCGCATCCCTCGCAGTTGGAAAACCTCTGTTCTAGATCCAGAATCAACACATGGGGTGGTCACATGCCCCCTTCCCCCACTATCAACAGTTATCCGTCACCTCTGCAACCAGATCCAGCTGGTGGGCCTTACCAATTTCTCCCCCACCTGTTGTTGCTGGTTCTTCTGGTGTGGGCATGCTTCCTCAAAGCAGATGTTGCACTCTCTACTACAGGAGGAGAAGGAGGAACAACTTTTTATTAGGTTCTTCATCTGATGAGCTCACGGTAATGCCTTTTAAGAGAGAAGGGGGACCTGTAAGGCCTTGAACTGAGCAGTCTTCTGTGACAAACTCCTAAAAGCCACAGCCTCCTGAAGGTTTGGACTGGATTTAATTTTTTCAGTTAATTGAATCAAAGCCCAGGAAGGGTTTAGATTTTGACATACTATATTATTGCGGTGTTTTACTGCCTCGTTTCCTTGCAGAATCAAGTGCTTTTCATAATCCTGTCTACACTCTTGGTCTGAGGGGTCAGTGGCTCAAACTTCCCCTCTAAGGATTTGGTGATGTTTCTTATACTAATGGGCCCCACACTGGAGGAATCAGTGGTTGAGTTGATATTTGCAAAGATGGTGGTCGCTTGACTCCTCATTGGTGGATTGTAAAACACATCCTTAAAAATCTATGCATGGCTCATAAAACTAAAGAGTTCTGTAGGAGTTGTAACCCTCTTGTTTAAAAGCTATTTTGACACAATCCTCAGGATCAGGCCTGAAGCTAAGATCTCATCCATTCTTTTCAATTTTTTTTTTTGTAACACGGATAGGGCAGTGTTTTCTAAATATAATATTTTTATGGTGCATATGTGTGTAATTTTGGTGATTCCTTTTTGTTTCAATCGGTGGAGAGAGTGGCAGGGTTGAATTAACACCCAAGAATTAAAATGGCTGAGAACTCAAGCTGTCAACTGATTTAATTGCTTGTAGCACGATTAAAGGGGAACAATATCCTCTCAACTATTCAAAGGCAACATGTGTAAAACAATAACTAATCTTCTGCATCTTGATCAGCACTTTCAGAACCTTTGTACTTTAGCTTCAAAATATATGTTGACATTGTGATGCTTTCCTCTTCTCTTCCTTTCCCTCCCATTAATCTTTATGAATTTGTTTTGAGTTTCTATTCACAGGGTATCTTTATAACTCCCATAGAGCTAATCCTGTCGATATCAGCAGCATTTGAAACAAATAATAACAAACCTTCAAAATTATGTAAAACATTCCCTGCTTCTCAAGAACCTCACTGAATTATTTAAAACTCTGCAGTGGAAACTACCAACAGCTGCTGTGTGAAAGGTGGTGGAGATTCGTAGAATATGAATATGTAAGGATTCAGGCTCTCTAAATTGATAATACATATGAAATGATTCACTTTCAGTGGCTCTAAAGCTAAGACTCCAAAAAAAACCCATCACTTCCAAGCAAAATTTGATAGTTCCCCCCTCCCCCAAGTCCCTTTTATGGAATAGGTATTCAGAACAGTATAAATAGTGTTTGATTTTTATGCAATATTATATTATGCGATCATGTTTAGATTGGGCTGTTTGTGTCGTATGACATTCTGCTAGCTTCTGGGCCATGTTCTGATACCGTATTCATACTGAAGAACACCGTAGTCTGGAAGTAGTTCCATTGATTTCAATGGATGTAATAGCTTCCCCCTGGTTTGCAGGTGGGTTTGGTTTGAGAGAGAGGCTGGGGGAATGAGATTTAAAAGCATGTTCGGTTTGTGGGATGGAGCTGCCTGTAGCCAGTTGTAAGCTAGGCAGATACTTCTGTGTTAGAGCTGTGACAGCACTAAAGCCTGTTGGATTTTTAGATGTCCTCTTTGCTTTTTTCTTCAGATAATACTATTGACTATAGGTAAGGATACCAGAATCTGATCCTATGTAATCCAATGTGATTTTGTGCTTTACAGAAATAACACTGAACCAGATAATGTGCAATATCAGCTAATATTCAAAGGAATAAAACACCTGTATCTCCCAGTGGCTTCAACTAGAGATGACATTTCTCAACACTTCTGGAAATCAAGGTCCTATTGGGCCTGATCAAACCCACAAATCCCTGATCCTGTGGTTTATATTTTCTATATCTCCATATGCTTCAAATAACTTTTTGTAATTTCTGATCTCTGGGAACCCCATACCTTGCACTTCAAAGACTCGATCATCTAGAAATTTCAGTTCCTCTTCTACAGAAGGCCAGATCCCCAAAATCTATTATGGCCTCTTTGCTCCACTCTGGTAATGAGAAGGGAACCTAAATCTTCCCTCTACAGGCAGCTGAGGAGCAACTGAAACAGGTACATCACCTTCTCTTGTGCCCCTCTTAGACACTTCAGCATAAAATATGTGTTCAGGGTTTCCCAGGGATGTACTGCAGTCTGGAGAGGGAGTGACTGGAGAGGTAACTCTGCTGTTAAGATCCCTGGCTGGCATAACAGCCCCAGGGACCATGACTTTTGAGCAGGGCAAAATTTTTCAGACAAAACAGTTCACCAACAAATGAAGGTTTAGGTCAATTTTAAAACTTAGGAAATGCATGTTGATTTTGCCACATTGTTGTGGTCAGAAAAGAAACTTACGGTAGTTTTATTTAGCCATTTTCAAAATGAACCACTTTGATTTTTTTATTTGAAATGACTTTTCGTTTCAGAACTTGCTTCACTCTCTAACTTTTTTAAAACAAGTCTTTAAACTCAAAAAAATTCATTTCAGGTCGAACAAAAGGTTTTGACCCAAAATGAAATTTTTAAATTTTTGGTATGGTCAACAAAACTGAAAAATCAGTTATTCACCCATCTCTAATTCCCATAAAAGATACAGTAGTTTTGAGTCTGTTCTAAATCGTGCTCATCAGTGTAGTTGTAGCCACATTGGTCCCAGGATCTTTGAGAGAGAATGTGGGTGAGGTAATATCTTGTATTGGACCAACTTCCGTTTGGTGAAAAAGACATGAACTTGGAAGCTTATACAGAGTTCTTCTTCAGGTCTGGGAAGGTACTTAGAGTTCTGGAAGACAAATGGGTACCTGGCCCACGTATTAGGTCCTGTGCTAAGGGGGAGTTGGCAGGACCTGAGGATTAGGGACGAAATATCTAGTGCTGTCAGCTACACCTGTGGCAGACACACACATTTGTCGTTTATCTAGTAGCAGTGGAGGTTACTGGGCATCTTGCTGTGTTCCAACACTTAATTTTGACAATTTTTTTGCCTGGCACGAGCAAACAGAACTTGACTAAATCATCCGGTGCCTCAAATGAATCTTCTATATTGTCACTCTGCCAGAAACAATAAACGTGAGAGATTCATGCTTAGTGTATCGTGTCCTTGTCTGTGTTTGACCATAATATCTTATTTCTGCAGGGGCAACATCATTCTTTGCAGCCTTAGTGGTGATGCTGCTACAGATTTTTTTTTTCTTGACTGATTCCAAAAGACTTGTGGTCACACTCCTCCATTCTAAATTTTATCCCACACATACAATGATGGAAGCACTCACAGCTGGACGCTGTTGCATGCATCTTTTTTATTTCTGCATAGGTTATTTCCATGTATATGAGAATGTAGATGCATAAATCATTGTCTTCCTGTCTTGCAGTAACAGCCCCTGCTGTGCTTGAATAACTCTTCTTGGACCACATCTTATCTCTCTGTTGTCTCATTGACAGAAACAAGTAAAGGCAGATAGTCTGATGAACACAGGATTTTGTTGGCGGTTCCATTGAAATTTTGAGCCTTCCTTTAGGAGATTCTTTTAGTGGTGCCAAGTTTTTTTGTAAGGAGTAACATAAAATTGGCAAGGTAAATCATCCTCCCTGATCCTTTTTCAGTTCATCACAATTTTCTGGTGATACCTTGTTGATGGTTTCTGTTACTTTTGCTAGGTTAGAATAATCTTTAAGAGGAACAGGAGCAAAAAATTGCCACTAATCCCTGTTTGTTTAAAAAAACAAAACAAAAGCCAACTTCAAATGCAGTCTAGTCACAACACTTCAGTGAGTTTGGGTGGTTTGTTTATTAGTTTACTACTTTATTAATGAGATAATCTGGGATAAAAAAGTTCTGACACTGGATGCTAAATTTCTTAAAGGGCGCACTAAAAATGTTGTTTTGTTAACTAATGCATTCTCTTGTGAATTCTCTGAAAAATTATTCTGTATTCAGTCCGTATCCTTAGCAGGGATGTGTTGTATTTTTCATGCCTTGCAAAGTACCTGAATCACTGCTCTAAGTGCAAAATTCAACTTGACATTAAATATGGGTTCCTGTGGTGCTGCCTTAATACACTAATTAGAGCCAATAACAGGCAAACATAACCCACAGGTAAACTGAATAATAAAACTGATGCTTCTCAATCAAAATTTTGAAATTTGAAGAAGGGGAAAAATTAAGATTTTTTTTTGACCAGCTCTACTAAAGAAGATATAAAAAATTAAGAATGATTGGCTCTATTTTTAATGAAATTTCACTAACTTTGAAACAAGAAGTCATGATTGGCTCTATTTTTAAGATCTGACTATAAGAGTCCTTAAGTCTTGTTAGTCCAGATTTGAGGTGTTATCTGAAAATTTGATTAAGCTAACTGCAGCCATGTTGTGTGTATTCAAGCACCATTAAAGAATAAAATAGAATGCCACATAGTTAAGGATTAATGTGGACAAGCATGGCTTTTGAAGGCATGGTCAAATACTAGCTGCAGGCTTGCAGTTTCTGCTAATCAGAAGAAGAGAGAGAGTCAACAAATTATGAGACTGAAAGAAAATAAATGGATGGAGACACTGAGTTTGACCTCCTTTGAAACAGAAGCTTATTAAGTTTGTTAAAAATGTTTTATTGATAAGTAGTTTATTGAAGTTAGGAGATGTGATGACCCAGTCAGGGTCACTCTGAGCTGTTTTTTGTAAAAGCTAGTTATAAAAAGACTAGATAATAGCGTGTATTTTGGAGCCATTCCCTGAAGCTATCATGAGAGACATTTTCCTGACAACTTTCTCCTAAGCAGGGAAGCGACTGGCCATCGCTAACCTGCTGCTAATTACATGATACCTTCTCAGGTTTTTAGGAATTTTTATTTGAGATGTTCTAAATCTATTGCTTAAATCTGTGTACTTAAATCTAACAAATAGTATCTTTAAATAAGAGCATGCTCATTGCATCAATCTTTCATCAGCCAAAAGCACTGTGTTCCTATTGATTTTTATTCCTGACACTGCCTAAAGTGAAACAGTTAAGTTGCCACTGCTTTGGGTTCTGAAAACCCTGGGTAATCCTCTACATAATTTGACATCCAGTGGGTTGGTGAATCTTGAGGCTTCTGTTTTCAGCCTTCTGGACTGCAGAAAATTGCAACATTTGGATACTGAATCTCTAATTTGAATATGTGGTTGATTTTTGGCATTTTCTTGACTTCTCTAAGCAGCCTCTACTGTGCTACCTGGCCTTTGTCCCAGTGCTGCTAAAATAACATGGCAAAATTAATTGTTTTCAAACTATTTCAAGTTCGATCAACCATCATTTATCCACTGCCAGCTCTAACAGGCAGTAATGAGGATAAGGCTAGGGGAAAGCAGTTAAGCATACACAACAAGGAAAGGCTTTGTGTGCAGATGTAGCCAGGACAACACCAGTCTCAGCTCATATCTACTTGTAGATTTTTACAGTGTCATCACTCTTTATATTGTTTTGGGTCTCTAGACACTATTGCAATGCAAAATATTAATAATAATTACTTGAGCCAAATCTGAGTGATCTATCCAGCAACAGCAACTATATGTATGGGATATTCCTTTGCTGTTCATTTTCAGGACAGAGAGGTAAATTAAGTTGTTCACTTTAAAAAAGAAAAAGAGAGTGAGTGAGAAACATGTTGTATTTTGACTGTATTCCTTTGAAATCACTTTTTATTGAAAACATCAGTGATATAGCCTGTATGGCTATATCTCTTGTGATAGTTTGTGCATGGAGAAGAATGACAATCTGATAACAGTGTACTGTCTCTAACAACATTCAGAAGTACCATAGCAAGGGATTTATTTCAGGATTTGATAAACATTTCCACTTCAAGGCTGTCCCCTACATTTATACATAGGTTTGAATAAACAGTGATCTCACACAGTGATGTCTGTATAGCTGCATGTTGAAAGGACAGTATTTGTCATACCCCAATAGAAATATTTTATTACATTCTAAGAATTGGGGGAAAAAATCACAACTACTACTAATGTCACTAACTAACGTCAGTCTTGTAAGGTAAATCAATGCTGCAAGAGTGAAATTCACTCTATTTCACAAGGTATATGCACATTTAAGGCCTGGGCTACACTTAAAAATTAATTAGACCTAGCTACTTCACTGAGGACTATGAAAAATGTCACGCCTGTATTTAGATTAATTCTGGTGTAGACATGGCTAGGTTGATGGAGGAACTTAGCTACAACCTCTACAAGAGGTGAATTAACTACAGCAATGGTGGGAGGGACAGAAACTTTCTATTGATGTAAGAAGTATCTATTTGACAATGCTATATCTTTGCCACTATAGTAGTTGTCCTGTGGACATAGTCTGAGTTTCACTTATTCCTATTTTGCAGCGTTAAAGTAAGTCATTAGTGCACATACCTTGTGCTGGTAATCAGCATAGTGGTTATTTACACCCTCCTTTTAGTTGCTTTTCCGGTTATATACTCACCTTCCCATGATTTTATACCCATTCGTACTCCCTAATGTGAAATATCTATTCCTGTTCATATCACCTCTGAATTTAGCTAGTTGTTTCTCTGGGGGGGGGGGGAGGGAAATACCTGTGAATTACATTATTATTGATGACAAGAACGTAACATTGCACAGAACTAAATCAGTTAATTGATTATGTTGTACAGATCGAGGCATGAATTGTCTCTTGATAGAGCTGATCCTGCTTCCATTGAATTTAGAGTTTTACCATTGAGTTCAGTGGAAACAGAATTGGGCTCCTTATGGAGAAAATATGGTTGTAATAAATATTATTGATCCTTATTATTAAAGTTAATAACAATCACTGGCTGGATCATCTGTGGGAAGTGAGCTAAGCACCTGAAGATCTAAAAGCATGACCTTCTACTGCCTGAGCTAAAGGAACAAGTCTGTTATTTTGGAGACAGTAGTAGATTCATGAGCCTCTATGGCCATGTCTACATTTATAACAGTGTGTAGAGTACATATACCACATGCTCCCTAGTAGTGTTGATGGTGAGGCATTGCTTAAGTGAGTAGAGTACAGACACATCAGAACCTTAGAGTATTGTTCCTCACTGCACTCTACATACCCAAGCAATGCTTCCCCTGTCAACCCTGCTATTTCTAGCAGAGTAGTGTCCTACTGCCAAAGCCTTTCCCTGCTATAGGAAAAGGCTCTGGGGGGACACAGCAGGGAAATGAACTCTCCTGCCAAAGCCTTTCACTGCTGCATATAGCTATGCACCACAGCATGGATGCAGCCAGCTTTTTCACTGTGTTTTCTAGCTACAAGTACCTTACATGCTGGTGGAAGTATAGATGACTTAAATGTGATGCAGCCACTAGAGGGAGACAAAGATCCATGTAATTAAAACGGTGTTGTTGATCAAGGCAATGAATGAATTCAGGATACTTCCATTTCCTTCTGCATCCATTGTTTAGCCATACAGTTGCCAGTATGGTCACGCAGTGTGCAAAGATCGCAGGCTAGGACACTTAATCAAATATCTTTTGTTGTAACCATTAACTCATACATACAAAAGTCGTAAAAGTGTTACAAGATAAAAGAAAGAAGTGTATTAAATAAGAATAAGTTGGTATAAAAATTCATTCAAAAATGATATATTTAGAGAAGTACTTTAACACAGTGTACTGTTCTTTGTCGTTACAGAATATCCCACGGATTCTTGCTTAAAGAACAGGCAAATACTATTTGCCTTATGATAGTAGTCCCATTGACTTGAAATAGGATTAATTGTATAAGTAAGGAAGCAGGATCTGGGCCAATGGTTTGAATTATTTCTTATGAATTTTCATAAATATTTAATGAGCAAGAAGATTAAAATAAAAAATATAATGTTCTTGCTAGTGGTGGTAACTATATGAACATGCCTGTGTAAATAATTATGTATAGCAGAAGCAAATACCCGTCCTCTTTTTACTATTAAACAGATTTTTATTTGTGAAAACTGAATTCATCTTTAGTTTCTTTTTATCCACATATAAAAATAAAACATTTTATTAGAACATCCACCCTGATTGTACAGAATTTTGAGAAATATTTGAAACAGCCTGTTTAGCTGTCCGGTATGATAATGCTGTGTAATTTAGGGTTGGTGAAACTTCTGTACTCCTGAGTACTAAAGCCATGGCTGGAAAAACACATACATGGCAGGTAGACTTGCAAGGTACGTTGCAAAATGTTATGTGACCATGAAATAAGACCTTCTTAAAAATATTACAAAAGGACAGTTAATTCTGAGGGACTCTTAATTTGAAATGTATTTATTGGGATATATACTGGGCATAAATACTCAAATATAACTTGGCCCCAACATCAAGTTACGCAGAGAGAACAATTTCTTTCTTCCACCTCCTATTTCTCCAACCTCCCCTCCTCTCCACCATTCCTTGGTTATCACCAATGACTCAGTCAGCTAAAATACAATGCAATTTCAAAGATATTCTTCACAGTAAATATTTTAATGACTAATTGGTCTCTGTGGGCAATAGTCAACTTTGACTTCAATATTCTTATCAACTTTGAGCAACCTTGTGTTATGAGCTGTAATGAATCATTCCAGATAAGAAAGGTGAAAAGCAATACATAGCCTGTAAGCCCTTTGGGGAAACAAAATGTCATTTTATGAAAGGTTCTAGGTTCTGTGGAAAGATCCAGAAAATTTCAACATAATTATTGTAGACAGAAATGTAGTCTTTTTTTTTAATGTTTTTCTGGTGATGTACTTTAAATATGACCTCAGCTCCTAAAGTAAGATAATTTGTACTCAGTTCACTAGGGTGAGACATGTAAGATTTAGACCACTGAGCATTTTACAATGCTCACCTCTAATTTCTGTGGCTTATCCAAAATCATGCTTTAATTGTAATTACCTGAAATTTCATTTATTTTTTCTTTCTTCTCCCAAAAGCTGTATATCTATGGATGACATTGACTCAAGTGGATTTGTATCAGTTGACGACATTACAGAATTTGGGAAAAATCAGTTGCTGAAACGTCTTCTCTAAATGTACTGCCCTTCTGGAAATAGTAAGTCTGTGTTGAATGTCTCCATACCATGGCTTAATGTACTAGTTGGGGTGTGTGTACTTTAGGTGTAATTAGACCAGAAAGGTTTAGCACATTTTTATGAAGGGATTTACCCATAAGAGTGGTTTTAGTGGGAGAGATGTTTTTTTGCAGTAGTCACTTTGAGAATTATGGATGTTTTTGTGTATTATGTCAAGTTGACCCTCCTTTAACATGTATATAATTATACATTGCATTCATCATACACTGACTTCATTATGGCAAATTTACTTTAAATATTTTCTCTGTATGTTGTTTTGTGTAGTTTATCATCTGCTTACACAATGGAATTTCTAAAAAAAAAAATTTGTCCACATTTCACAGCTGTCAAATGTGATGTTGAAAGCTGTTATCATTTTAGCTAGATGTTATTTGACAAGACAAATAATGTACTAATGACAATGTTTGTGATAGATTTCGTTAGAGTAGGAAGAGAATGCAACTGTGACCTGCATCTTGCAGTGGATGTGGAGATGCTATCACTATTGTTTTGCCTATGCACACTCAATATCTGTGCAGATCAGTAATATGAAACTTATTCCAGATTATGCCCCTGAAGTTTTGTGCAAGAAAATCATGCTGTGGCTCAGTCTAGAAAAAAATTCAGAGATTTTTTTTGGACAGAATGGCACTTGAACAAGGAGTAAATTGTGCTAGCAAAGTAAAGGGGGGTATAGTGGGTTTCCCTTTAAAATCAGGTGCCTTGTCTAGATGGTTCATCGCTGCTCATGAATCCTCTGCTATCACAGCCTCCATGAAAGTCATGTGATATAGCAGACTCAGATGTTTCACAAGGAGATGGTTGGAAACAGAGAGCAGCTAATTCTGCTCCAGAGAGAAGCCCATCAGGGCAACTGCTGGGAATCAGATGATCAGCAGCGCATGACTGGCCCACAGTCTCAGTTAGACAACATAAAGGGGAAGAACCAGG
This sequence comes from Mesoclemmys tuberculata, assembly GCA_007922155.1. NCBI lineage: Eukaryota > Metazoa > Chordata > Testudines > Chelidae > Mesoclemmys > Mesoclemmys tuberculata. The sequence goes on from ML675610.1 coordinate 8,321,545, forward strand.
AGAGGAGTCTCTAGTAACCAGAGCAGAGGAGGCTTCAGGCAGGCATACCCTGTGGAGCCCCTATATGGTCAGAGAGGATTTTACCCATTAGCTACTAGAGGTCAGAAGACCCCAGTCTAAATCCCCTGACCAGATATTTGTTGGTTACTTTTTGCACACTTTTTTCCTTCTTGTTTGTGAAGACAACAAACAGAGCCCTGACGAAGGGGACAGGCGGATTGTCTGTTCCCAGCTGGTAACTGCAGTCACCAGTGTACAGAGATGTAAATAAAGTTATTCACGTCATCACCACTTCATGACTAATCCATTTGATCTGATGCTGACTTGATAGCATTCCCCAACATTTCAACTGCCATTACTGCCCCCACAGAGGTTGTTACCGAATCTATTTCCAATGATTACTTGGAATCAAAGCAATGAAACAGTTTGTGGAAGACAGATTAAATTCAAATCACTGTATTCTTTGAACCACTGCATAAGATCAACATCAAGACAATTGCACTTCTAAGTAAGAAGATGAAATCAAAAGTTAGTAGTGATAAGAAATGCCTCTCAGTGGAGACAAGGAGTTGTTTAGCTGTCTTATAATAGCTGCACAAACAAGATAAATTGCTCTGAAGAAGTTTTCACACATGAGCTTTCCACAGTTCTATATGCTCTAGTTCACACTGATAGTACCTGAACAAAACTGCCCAAGAGTAAGCTAGTACCTAAATTAGAAGGGGGAAATGTTTGTGTATCTACTATCAATATCCAACATGCCCACAGCTTAGATGTTGGATGGCATGGCTGTTATGCAAATTGTCGGGCAAGGAGGTACAACGGCCTTTGCAGAACTTGCTGAACTGGGCTTCAGTATTGTACTCCAGCCTCTACAGAGTTATGAGAACTGAAAAATCATCTGTGATCAACATGTCAAAGATTTAATTAAAGCTTTTGTCCATGCATGAAAGCAATCCTCACAAAGCAATGAAGTCAATCCATAGTCCCAAATACCCATTGCAATATAGTGGACTATGTTAATTTGGAAATCTAAAGATTAAAGCATGTTTGATCATTTTGTTTTGTCAGAATCATGGTGTGATGTGGCTGAAACTTTACTTGGCCAAGATCAGAAAATAGCTATTGTAGGTGGATTTAAGGACAACTTCATTGCTTACATGGTCATTTCAGAGGGAGTTGTAGGCCAAGAAGATCTATTCTCATTGCATGAAGAGGCAGATATATGGCTTCTATGTCATGTTACACATGCTTCAGAAGAACACCATCGTGTACTGGTGTGGTCTCCAGACACTGACGTTGCAGCTGTGTATATTTTATTCACAAATTGAAAACCACCCAAGAGCTATGTATTCATACTGGTCTGAACGATAAAGCCAGATTTATACCAAACTACACTGTAGCACCTAAACTTGGACAGCCACTATACATAATGTTGCCAGCGGCACACAAATTTTCAAGCCTTGCCAATTTTGACACAACAGTGGATATACCTCTTGCACTGTTGAACTCAGTAGAACTTCCGATAGTCCTTCTCTGTGATCCAGTGGCTAACTCAGCAAATGTAAATGGTGTGCAATGTAAGCTTCTTTGTTACAAACAGGCCTGGAATGAGGCTCTTCCCCAAACTTATGATGGTCTTCTGAAACGTACCAAGGATGCAAATTGCCAGCCCCTTATCTGGAACTATGGCATTCAGGCTCACCCCGACATCCCTTCTCCAACTGGAAAGATCTGGTATCACAAGAAGCATGGACACACTTCTCCAAAACTAGTGACACATGCGTTTGTCCATGAAGCACTCCTGGCACTCATTACATGTGGATATAAAAAAGCAAGCTGTGAGCATAGCTGCAGCTCAAGACAGTGGAAGGTGTGCACACAGGCTTGATTGTGTACTGGTAATGAGTTACCTTTATAAAATTGTCAGTGTGGATCCAGATGACTCTGAGACTACAGATGGGTCAGACTTAGACATGTAGCATATGGCAAAAATATTGAAATCTACACAAACACACATACTGTCATTTTGCCCATTGCTGAGAGGGAGACCATTGGCTATTAGTGTTTTACTAGCACTGTGGTGTGCAATAGTATACCTGGCTTTTATTACAATTAATTCATTATTTAAAACTTGTGTTAATGATTAGTTTGCACATTAATCAATACAAAACACAAGGCCAACATTCTTTAAGTCATGACCCTTAATAATGTGTGTCAAACCGTTTGAGTAGCCATTTGTTTTTTGACTTATAAAATTAGTGATAAGTCAGAACTTTTTCGTGACTAAAATGTTTGTCTTTTATAATAAATGGTTTAAATCCCCTTTTATTGGTCACTTTTTTCTTTCAAATGTGTCTTAACTGAAAAACATTTTTGTGGCTTTTTTGCCTGTGCAAAAGGTTGTTTTGACATGGGTACAAAAATCTTATATTGGCATTCCTTGCTACCACATTACATCAGATGCACCCTAGATAATTACCTAAGTGACACATAATTGTTGCTTTCTGTATGTGCTATGTTGCCAAAAATGTCTAGCCAAGGTTCCCAGAGTATAACTCTAGGAGACAGAAAACAACTCTTATATTTTCCTGATTCTGGATCATTTATAATTAAAGCCAATATATAACCATATCACTATCTATACAACAGTGGGCAAATCCTGCAATCACTTCCCCAGCAGGAGAGGGACAAGTGTAGGTTTGGGTGATTCAGAGAGTCTGTTGCTCTATGGAGTCTCACACTTTCATCCCCTGTGGAAGGGATGCAAATGGTTGTTGAAACTACTAAAGCAGTGACTGTGGAGAGATTGCTAGTAAATGTTACAATCTGCATGCAATTTAGCAGTAGGACCACAGTTTGCACGAGGGGGAAGAGTTTATGGAGGAGGCACCAAGAAGCTAGTCTGCTTGCACGTCGCTAGCATGCAAACTGCAGTTGCAACATCTCTGTAAATTGGTCTTTTAATAAAAAGCCAGTTTAGATTGAGAAACAGTCCTTTCATATTATTAGCCCATCATGCAGTATTAGAAACAGTATAGCTATGGGATGGTTGTATCAAGTAACTAGACTAGCTGAAAGTGAGAAGATGTTTCAATTTATATGGAGTCAATGTAGCCCTGTTACTTTGACAGGATGCTCACTGCACATTTATGTAGCTGCCAAATGTTTCGTCTTTCAGTGGCCTGAGATATCTCATCATTTCATGGGGCCTTCCTTGTCACTAGCTGAGTCTGAAAGATTGCCCAATTTCAGACCCTGCTTATCATTCCAAAAATTCTAGGAATTTAATAACTACCCTGGTTGTGTTGACTATTTTTCTTAACATGATAGATCAGAGTCTCCAGAAATATATCCTCTACAAAAGAATTCCTAGATCACCATTATTCAACACAAAACAAAAAGTTTTAAATGATTTCCCTAAGGTTTCAAGCAAATATTGTGTGTCTGGATGGCACTCTTTAAAAGAAATCTGATGATACCAAAATGCAGAGCCAAGTGATAACTTGAATCCCTATCTAAAAATGATTTTGCACACTTCATTTTTAGTAAGCAAATGTTAATATATTTGCAATAAGAGGATACAAAAGGCAACAAATGGATGGTAGGAGCACAACTATTATGATGAGCAGTGGAATATCTCAGCTATTACACCTGTCTTTAATTGGGCTTCGGTTATAGCCAATCAAAACTAACCCACTGTAAATATTAATATGGAGTAGCAGTAATGAAAGCCAGAACAGTTTCCACTTCTCTGTTCTATAGCTGTATTGGCTGTGCAGAGCTAAAAGGTAGTAATCAAGCTTTTGCTAAAGTAAAATTACTATGAATTCACACGGGGGGAGGGTGGAAGAGGGTAACCAGTGTAGTGATGCTTGCCTGAGTTGTGGGAATTGGCAGCTAATTGAAAAAACAGTTTTTCCCCCAGCTTGAATTTTAAGGGGCTGGCTTGAAAATCAAAAACATGTTTGGAACCAACAGAACTGACATTGGCCCATAAGAATTTTCAGTTTCACTTTGTTCCCTGACACTGCTTTCAATATTTTACAGCTGGGACACAAAATGTTTAGGTCTGAGGATAATCATAGGCTTGATCACACTTGGACCATAAACGGATAGGAATTTAGTAATTTTTACTAGAACTCTTTGGTTTCTTAAAAATAATAATAAAAAATCCTTGATAGCGGGTAAATGAAGTGTTTGCCATTTGTCCATTACATTTTTGTTTTCATTCTGGCAGAAACAATCTAAGCACCTACCTCATTAATCTGATCCGTTCTCCCCCACAAAATGGGGGATTTTAATTAGAAGATATCTGTTGAATTATAAGGTAAGGCATTTTTATTAATTGGCTCTTTTTATGTAAGCATGTACCTTTTTTGCCCCTAGGTTTTTTAATAACTCCATTTCTTTGAAGGGTTTCTCTTTCAGACTTGTTCAGTTTCTCACAAATCAACATGCAGTTAACTCACAACATTAGTACAATTCCGCTATTTGTTTATGGGGATGTTAAATGTTCATATGACAGATTGTGTTATTATTGAGTTAATTATATTAGTTACAATTCAAAAGTAAATGGAAACACTTCATCAATCAAGTCTAATGAAAGTGGCCATAAATATAAATGGAGAAATTCCTGAGGAGATGATGACCTAATGTTACCCAGGCATGTGCTACCTAACGGAGCATGTCTAGCTCCTTACACTATGTAATGACTTCAAATCTAAATGGATCACCCAGCCAATTCACTTGCTGGCTCAGTAGATGCTCCTTCCAGTCTTACATTTAAAGGTGAGCTACCTATCTCATTTTTCTGGCGACAAGTAAGCACATAGGAGACCTATTGAAAATCCCAGAATGTCCATTTATATTATGAATACTATGGGCAAGAATCTGATCCTAGTTACAATGGCATAAATTTGGAGCAAATCACTGGAGATATTTTGGATTACAACTAAATAAAATCAGAATCTGGCCCTATGGATTTAAATCGCCTCTCATTTACATGGCATAAATCAGGAACAACTCTACTGTAGTCAATACAATTATCCAAGTGCAATGCAAACATAGCATTAGAATCAAGACCAGTAACCATATTGTCTGATAGGTAAGTTCCTGTATGGAAAGGAAGGTGGCATTAAGACTGGCTGCTTCTCTAAATTACACCAGTTAGACTGGCTCACTAGGGGCTGCTCCATAAGCTGAAGATGCCAGAGTATGTCACTCTCTGGCTCTGCCCCCAGTATGCAAAGGAGAAAGTCTGGGACCAGAATCAGGTACTAAAAGACTTTAGTGGAAAGCATTGGAGCACGAGACAATGACCAAATCAATAGTGAAGTTTCAGAAAGCAATAGTGTAAATATACAAGAAGTAATTCCTAGAAATTGTCCCAAAACAGCCCACTGATCTCTGGATGATATTAAATGTAAAACAGAAAAAAATGATGTACGCTCTTAATGTAATCGGTTTACATTAATGTGCCTTAAAAATATAGAGTGCTTTATAGCCCTTTATTAACAAGTCATATTCAATTGACATAACTGTTAAGTGTGAGCTATTTAAACTATAACATCTGCATTCCACAAATATCCTCATACATAGAAAGGAGCTAAACTGATTGGCAATATTTGTTACTAACGCATCATCTAGATGCCCATCTACAGATATTCTGGCAGCATTTCTTGGTGTAACTGAAATATCATGATACATGCCTTGACCTCTGAATTTCCTGAGAGCTCAGGATGAGATCTACTTCTAAGCAAGCAAACAAAAAAAACCCTTCTATTTACTCTAGCCCTGCAAGGTTATGGAATGGTGCCTTGGAGTCTCATTCTGCTTCTTCTAGCACTACCGAGACTGAACTCCTGCAAGCAGGACATCATTTCTTATCTATTAAAGCAGAAATCCCAATAGCTACTATCTCCAATCAGAAGAACTCTTTCTGATGAGACCCACTCTTGTATTTGACAACTGCCATGGCATTCATTCTCAAAATAAATTCAGTAAATTTTCTTTTGTCTCATAGACTCATAGGTTTTAAGGTCAGAAGGGACCAATATGATCTTCTAGTCTGACCTCTTGTTAAGTATAGAAGTCCTGTCTTTAAGTGCACTAACAATTTCAGGGCAGAGAAGCAATGTGTCCTGTACAGTGATCCCTTACTTGGCCAAATGGCCATCAATACATTAATTCACTGAATTTCTGGACAGTTTTGGTCATCCTATTTTGGCCAATGCCATTTCCTTTCTGTGGGTAGAAGTCTTTTCCACACCTAGTTGCCTAATTGTTACCTAATTTTATATGTCCATATTTACAGAATGATCTGGTTTCCCATCCTGGAGGCACATGACTCTAAAAATCCCATTGTAATAGATCTGTAGACCATAGCATGATGAATAGAAAAATGTATCTGTGCTTACCTGAGAACTCTCCCCATCTCCCCCCCACACACTTTTTTTTTTTTTTTAGTAGTAATGTTCACAGAGCCAGCCTAACCATGGAAACAATTTTGATTATCCAGAACAGAGATGGACACTGACTTTCAAAGCTTTGAGCTTGTTGTCATTGAGGAGAATTTCCCATGCTGTGCAGTAGGCAGAATTGTTTTTGTTTTTTGTTTTTTACTTTTTTCCACAAAGATTATTTAACATAATCTGTAATTTAGGGAAGTAGGATTGAATTCACTGTCACAGACAGGATATTTCAATTGGAAGGAACTCCAAGGGCAGTGCATTCCCCCTGTGAATCCCCCAGTGACTGGCAGGTCTGGTTCTGCCCCCAAGCTGCGAGGAGACTGAACTTCCCATTGCAATGATTCTGTGGATTTAATTATGTGAAGAAAGGAAATGTCTGGGTAAACAGAGAGATGTTTTTCTATTTGCTTGAAACTGGGGGAGGGACACAATATTATATTAATTTAGATGAAATATATGGGTCAAAGAGTCAAAGGTGTTAAAATAACTGTCATTGTCTATCATTAAGCAGTGTTAAACATGGTTTAGGATTTGGCATAGGAAGATCTCAGCCTGTTTAGTAGCATGGTAAACAAATCTTTTTAACCTTTCATTAAAGGTATACGGGGAAAAAAGGAAAAAAATTAACATTTTAAATAAAGACTTTCATTTGAATGATCTCTTGTTCCCTTTCCCTTTAACTGGAAAGAGTTTTTAGAAGGGAAAAAACCTTCTTGTTGAGCAAAGATGTAATAACTGGACTTTTGGGGGGGGAAGAAGTTAGCTGAGATAGTCTGGAGCTGTTGTTGTTGCTGTTGCTGAAGTTCAATCCCGTTTCATTGCAGGTGGTGGTTGGGATTCACCTGGAGTCAGGAGAGATGTGAACTTACACTCACTTTTTACAGTTGAGCTCACATGTAGGGTAAATTTCTAGACCCAATTATCACAACAGTCCCCACCACCAAAACAAAATGGATTTTAGTAACATCACTTTACTCCAAAGCAAAATGTATTTGTTGATCAACTCCAGTCACCAGGAGATAATATAGTTTAAAACCCCTATACTGCGCTTGGAAACATATTACAGTGACCTATTCCCTGGGTTCAGATCATCTTCTGGTAGGAGTGCTTATCCCTGCAAGACAAAATGTCATTGAATAGGAAAGATAAATAGAAAAAACAAAATCTTTCATTTTTCATCAACATAGCTCATTACTTTGATACACACTTTAAAAAAATGTAAATGGAGAAAACAGACAGTGTGATTGAAAAATGAGATACAAAACCATGAATGTATATTTTCATAACAAACTGGATTTTGAGGAATTGGATTGCCTGTAATAGATTACCCCCCTAACCCTCCACCGCTCCATTCTACTGTCTCTGCTATGGAGATTTACACTGACCTTTGGGCTTTTACATCTTGCAATTTCCCAGCTCTTTGATAGAAAAGCACATTCTTGCTGGCCACTTCATTCCTTTCTGATCAGTAGTACGTGATACCACCAATCAGGGGCTCTTTGATTCACTTGGGTAAAAGAGAGAATGAAATATACTTTTTTCCCCAATATAGAATTTGCCACACTCCCTTGAGCTGACTGTAATCCTGGTTTCATTTTTACTGTCTTGTTCTTTAGCCATGCTATGAACCCAGCTTTACAGCTAAACAAGATAAGACAAGTTCTTTTACCATTTGAATACCTAGGGAATAAATCTTTTTATCTCTTGCTAACTTCAGGTATAGCAGCAAAACACCTTATACATATTAACACTGAATTCAATAGGCCCATTCCACTTAGCTTTAAGCATTAGATTCATGTGTAAAGGGACATGCATTATTACCATGTATAATGGTAATAAATGTAAAGGAGAAAAAGTGACTTTGAAAGGATTACAATTAAAAGAGGGGAAGGGAAGCACACTGAGCATTAGACTCTGACACTTCTAATGGGCTCTTTTATCAAACTAGGAAGGAAAAAAGAAATCTTGTCATCAGGCTTTCTGTAGACTTAGTTTTTCTGCATACAAATTTAAATACATGCCCATAGGCCTAACAGATGCAGTAAGTGGATTCATCCTTTGAGTTTTGTTATGGCTAGGAAAGGCACCACTGAAAACCATTGACACTGTTTAGCCCAGTCTTACCTTGATATTTTATGGCTATAGACCTATTAGGTAGTCAAATAATATGCGTAAAAAATTAAACAAGGTGAAACACCATCTTTGACCATAGTACCTAGGTTTTGTTAGAGGTCTCTGTAGAGTAAATGAACTTACTTACCATGCATTGTAACCCTCTACACTGAGGGGCTCCCATAACCCAGGGAGTCTGACACTGAGAGGATCTGGATACATAACCTGGTACTGAGAGTATCACAAGAAGATTGTTTTCAAAATAATGGTATCTCTGGTAAACAACAGATGAAGTATTTAAAAAAAAAAAACCTCCCACCTTTTTCTTTTTTTATCAAAATACCAACATAAATAGAAGTATTCGGTCTTATGTGCAGGTACGTTCAAATAGGATTGTTTTATCAAATATATTTAATAATTGTAAATGGAGAATGTACATGGAAGGGAGTGTATATCTATGGTTATGGCTGCCATTTGCCAGAAGTATACATGGCCATCATCCGCATGCAGAGATTTCTTTTCAGGTAAAGCTTGTTAGTCATTTTGAAGTACTTCCTCTAGTCATAATGCTGGCAGTTTTACTGATAAACATTAGAGCAGATTACATGATGTTTAGTTGAATCTGAAATATTTCTTTTGATTTATCGGTTTCAGCAAAGCTTTTGTCAGGAAGGTTTTTGTGGTCAAGGGCTTTCTGGCCACTTTAGACTAGAGGGAAAGGAGGAAGAGAGACCCAAACTGAAAACTTGAGCTCTTAATAGCTGTTTTGACACTCTATTGTTTTGCTATTGCATTTGAAGGGTTTTGTTTTCATTCTGATGCAGAATGAAAACAAATTTGACACTGAAGAAGTTGCTATGAAATGGAATTATTGTCCTCCACAGAGCACTGGTAAATGTTACCAAAATAAATATGAGGATGTCTGTTGCTGGTTAAATCTGCAGCAGATTTACCCATGCAATTTAGGTAACTAACCAAAACACTGCAAACTTCAAATGTTATGTATTCTTTTGCCCTTTTACTTCACTGTTCAATCAGATTACAAATGCAGTATTTGCTACTTGTAAGACATAGCACCCCTGGTGTTCAGCTGTTGAACTGCCTTGAAAAGCTGTGTCTATTGGGGTGCATGAGAAATTTCACATGATGGTAACCCTCATCGCCTTACTCTGTATAAAGTAGCGCACCCCAGCCCCTTGCATTCCTTAGCTGCTGCCAATGTAAAAAGTGAATAGAACTCTCCTTCAATCTAGGTCTTCCCTTTAATCTGGCTGCTGCTTATTTTCTTGCAGTCAGTTTTTGTACTGTAGTATACAATAGTTTAGCATACCTATTTGGTCTTTATCTTAGAAGCACATGTGCTCACTCTTATATGCACACACACACACACACACACACACACACACACACACAGACAAGGTCTATATCAGGCTCCCAGCTTGGACATAGAGACTCGTGCTAGCAGGTCTTGAGCTAGCATGCAAAAGTAGCAGTGTGGACGTTGCAGCTCTGACAGAGGCTCCGGCTAGCCATTTGATCTTAGAGTGAGGGGTTTGGGTGGGCTTGAGACCCCCACTGCAGCATAGATGTGCCCATAAGAGGTTTAAAAGTCTATCAATCATACTGGAGACTGACTTCCATGTTTGGTGCCTTCTATACCTGAGTGAAACTCCATTCAGTAATTCAGTGCACTTTACTGCACTTTCACTGCCCACAATATAGACAATGTTCTACAGAGAACACTTTTTGCGTCCCCCCTCTTATCACAATCCCCACCTGTCCCTCCAATCAGGGTTGGTGTGCACATTGCCTACACCTCCAAATACATGACTTTCAGGTGTTTCACAGTTTGTCTCGGTCCTTAGAGAGGGTCCACAGCTGCAGAGGAGTTATTAATGGCCTGACTAGCAATAACGTCAGTGGATCTCTGATAGGGGCACTTGCAAGGGGAGGGTGCCATGCAGTTAGACCTTCACAAGGCTGTGGCTTTTAAAAAATGTCAGTTGTAAACTTGTGCATTTGTCACCCTATTTATACCTGAAGTTACATGTCATGAAACGGAGTTTCTGTGGTGCCACAAGGGCAGCAGATATGTACACTTAATGTTTCTGGTTTTCAGGGTTTATTTCACTGTATTTGGGTGGTCAGGGCGGGGGGGTTGTTTTTAGCAATTCTTGAGGTGTGCATACCTGTCAAAATCAGATGGTTATAGAGCTTTCTCTGTATATACTTTAATAACTAATATACCCTACTTGTTAGAGTATATACTACTGTAATGAATAATCTCTCCGTGTGCTTTAACATAGAAGTGTTTCAAACAGCACTGCATTAAAAAAAACAAACTAGGGAGTCTTTAGTGCACACCAGCAGGTCTACACAGATCATTCATGTGCAACAGGTTAGCGGCTGTAGAAACCCCATTTCCCCACAGTGTGCATTACTGCTCATGTAGATAAGCCCTTAGAAAAACATATCCAATAAACACCAGAAATGGTTAAACACTGCTTTCTGATTTTCAGTGTTTCATCACTCTTTATCAGTTAAAACCAAAATTCAGGAGCCTTAAATATAAGTTATACATGAATGCACATGTGCACAGTGCTTGTTGACATCTTCACAGTTTTGCCTTTTGCCTAAAGACCACTGTTCGTCAGTGTTTCACACACAACACAGAAAATACCAGGAATGCTTTGGCAACAGGCAAGTGGCAACCATTGTCTATACATTGTTATAACAGGCTGTCAGTGTTTTCTTGAAAACCACACCCTGTTCGCAGGTGGTGATCCTGCTAGAGAGCATTTGCTGATTCCTGGATGCAGCTGGCTTGTTAACCCATTTGGGTATAAGTGAAGGAGGAGGAGTCATCCTGCAGAGAGAGTGGTGGGGTTTGAGACTGGGAAGGAAGCCCTAAATACATCCAAGCTTGGGGTTTGTAATATTTTTTTCTTAGTAAATCTCCTCCTAGGAGGGATGATTTGTTTAGATTCTATGAATATATAGTTTTCTCTGGAGTAGAGTGTAGGTGACACGTTCTTACAGTAATACCATAAATATATATTGCCCCAATTTCTCCTATTAAGATGTCTTCCACAGTTTAAAGTACTGTCAGAAACCTATGGATCTTTTTTGGGGGTGGATTGTTTTGGTACAAGTGCAAGATTCAGTAACAGGTCTGAATCTGTCTGAACACTGTATTCGGTGACACCTGCTTCTCCCTTCCAAGCAGAGAGTGCTGCCTGCCCCTCTCAGAACTAATCCGCCCCCCCACACACACACAGTCATTTTCACACAGAAGTTACAAGCCTTCAAACCAGAACTATGTAAAAGTGACTGCAACATGCTATTGTACAAACACAAAGGCAGGAATGTGTTTTGAAAACGGGGGCCACATTTCCATTTTTGGCTATTAGGTTACAATGTCCGATACAGAAGAAGGTGTCACTTTGAATTCGTGCCCCTTCCTCTCCTTCCCCCATACAATGCGCCCACACCTTTGTCTTATTTGACACTGGGTTGGTGGTTTATCTATGCTCAGAGGTCAAGTAATAACTGGAATTTGGTTTTTTAACCACTTCTAATGTGTTTTGGTTCCTGAGGTTTGGCTTCAGGGAAGCTTTAGAGACCTTGTCCAAAATTTTGACATTGAACCACCACTAGTACTGAGGCCTTATCTACACTGGCTTGCTTTTTGCTTTTTTTTTTAAAGTTTCAAAGCAGGGTAAGCAGTACTGATCCAAATAACTTTTTACACATGTAGAGCATATCTAGACTAACGGTTTGCATCTTTGTTAGCTACTTTGGTGCAAAACACCTCCGTATAAACAAGGACAAAAATGTTCCTTGGCACTACCCAGAACAGCAGTAATGAACATTTGTGTTGTCTTGTTTTGCCAGTGTGTCTTAGTTTTTACAGCATATTAAATGGAGGAGATGAGAGAGAACAAGCCTGGACTAGTATTGTAAAGAATAATCTCTTTCTGGCTATCAATCAGTACAGGCACTATGAAATCCTTGAGTAGGCTGAGTTTTCTATAAGACAATATTCCCTTGAGATTGTGCAGCAGCAGAAAGAATAGTAGCAAAACATACTGCTGTGACTTTTGCCTTGGCTAAAAAAAATTATTTTATGTTTTCGTTATTTCAGGGTTATTTTTCTTTTAATGTGCCTGACTGGATGATTTTTTTTCCTGTGTCCCATCCAGAAGCAGATGTTACAAATCTGAAACTTGGCTGATCTGCTACAAAGGTGGTAAGATCTGAAGGAAATCAGTGAATGATACAAAAAAGGAGGCCTTTTTCATTTGTCTCCTGTGACAATCATGAAAATCCTGAGCGAGGTGTCCAACCACCAGCAAGTTCCAAAGGTGGCCCAGGGGATCTCATTACCCTTCAGACATAGAGCCACTCCTGTGGTTCAGAGATAGGAAGTGCTTTCTAAACCATACTTTTCAGTGTTCTTCTTTGTGTGGAAAACACCCCAGGTTATACTCAAATACTCCCCTTCTCTCCCATTATCTGATATAAATCTAATTTTATTAGTGTTAAACCTTTTACCCCAGAAAACTGAGGTAGTAGAAGACATCACTTTCTCTGAAGTAATTTCTTACTTCTAATGTGGTAGCACCTATGAGCCAGAGCCAGGGATTAGGACCCCATTATGCTAGGCATCGCACAAACACAGAACACAGACAGTCCCTTCCTCTAAGGGCTTACTAATTAATCAAGTGGGTTTTTTTCACATCTCCCTTTTTTATTTTTGAACCGTTGTCTAACTTTTTTTGGACCAGTATACGCTATTCTAGCTGCCTGTCATTGCTATTTTAAAATCTCCATATTACAATTTCAGCCTCTTATCGTATTTTTTATGCAGAGCCAGTGAGTTTTTATTAGGAACAAAATGTGATTAAATTTTAGTATTAAAAAAAAAAAAAAAACCTTCACTCTTACAATACTAAATGAAAGAGAGACATAAAATGGCACGGTGATAATCCATTTGTGAGACTAGAATGAGAAACAGCCCAGTTGTAAGACATTCACATCATCCGTCCTAAACTTGCATTTTATTATCCACCTTGGTTTCCATACATAGAGGATGGAAGGAATGTGTAATCTGGCAGATTAATAAAGATGACCTTGCTCAACACAGGCAATTTTGCTAACATCTGTAAATGTTCAGAGTTTCTTGTAACATGTTTTCCTGTTCCCCTCCCTTCCTTTATGAATTGGTCAACACCCTCTTATCAATTGGTTTGCAGGATTTGAGCCTAACGGCAATATGAGCCCTTCATCTCTTCAGGTCCCCTCTAGTAGGCTAAATTTTCCATATCTGAGAAATTATTAGAGACACAACTCTCGTTGATATGGGCAACATCTCAGAAGTGCTGAAATTATTAGTAACCATAGGAATTAAGTGCTACAAAAATACTGTAGCTTTGTTTTCGGTAGTTCTGGCTATAGGGCCAAATCCTCATCTGGCGTAACTTGGCATGGTGTCATTTAAATCACTAGAGTAATGCTAATTGACAACAGCTGGAAACTAGGCCCATAGCTTTACACATTACCAAGCTAATAGTCACTTCAAAATGATCCACAGATTTGGTTTCTGAGACCAAAGGGTGGATCTTTAAGATACTTGCACTTTTTTAATTGACCTTAGCTTTTCAGAATGGACATCTTCATTTGCATATTGTTTAAATAATGGTTACAAAATGCTTTTTCCATCTGTTTCTCATTCTGGCTGGTAAAATATCTTCATTTTTGCATGAAATGCTGTCCACCCGCTAATTTACAGTAAAATATTTCCTATTTTTGGCAATTAAGACAAGGAACACATTTGTGACATTATTAAAGCATCATCAGCGTACAAATTAGTTACCTTTATCCATTCTCTATCTACATAATCCTCATACCCCTGTCGCCATGTTTACAAATCCAAATAAATTTTATGCAGCCCAGATCTAATTAATTTTGGATTAGCCTTCCAGACACATGTAGTGTTGATCAAAACAATCTGTATTCTTTCTTTTCTGATTAGGGTGAAGCCTGACCTCTTGAGTATTCTGTTCATCTGGGGATGTGCTGGAACATGAATATCAACAAGCAGGTTAATATTTAGGCTGTCATTTTTTCTTTATTTGTTACTAGAAACCTTGGGAAGTAAAGTAATGCCAAAGAGCAAATCAGGCTCAGGCAGACATCAGCAGAGACTGATATTTGGCCAGACACTGAGTGAATCCAAGATAATACATAATGAAAAATCGGCTGAAATGATGACTTTAAAAAGAACTGACCGTATTGTTCCCGTTCATCCTTTACTCCTTTTTTTTTTAAAAAAGAACCAAGTTGAAAAAATAAATGAAAACAAGGAAGTCAGCTGCCAGTCAGTATCAAAACAGATAGTAATGAGGTTACATTAGTCACCAATCATTTGGTAATTTTATTTACATTTATACATACTATTTAAAAACCATTTATCCATCACCTTTGTCATCTATTAAAAATAGAAGCTACTACAGACCAAATAATAAAAATACAGAGCAAAAGAAATGTAGAAGCCTCCTCTAAATCAAGAAATGGGTGTGTGTGTGGGAAATTACCCCAACCATAGTTCCCAATGCACAAATCAGAGCCCTCAGCCCAGTTCTACATTTTGTAATGCTAATTTCTCCAATTTCTTTTCTCATTTATAATAAGAATATGTCATATCTTCATTTCAGATAGACATTCATTTAAGTATCATCATTTGATTGAAAACCAAACTGAGGAGCTTTCAGAGCTGGGGCTCAGATCCTATAAACATCTGTGCATTTACTAAACCTGATGCATGTCAGTAGTCCCTTCTCAATACAGCATTATTCCTATGCATAAAGTTTGGCTAAGTGTGCCTAAGTGTTTGCAGGATTCAGGCTTTAGGGTGAGGTTCACCCCCCCTGGGCAAAGAGCATGTACAAGCCTTTATGCACCATGTAATTTTCACTTAAACGTCGAGCATGGAACTTATGTGATGCACAGAGCCCTGGAATTTTACAACGTCATAGAAAGGTAATAGGGCTGCTAATGCCAGGGTGAAGAGGCAGTTGTACAGAACACTACAAATCAAGGCAGTTTAGAAGTTGCAGTTAAAATAACCAAATTCTCTTAAGAGATATTGAAAACATTTCAGTTTATCTATTTATATATTACTGTACAGCATTTCCTACAACTCCTGAGCTCTCCTTATACTGTGAAAACTCTTACATAGCTGCAGAGGGGGAAGATTTGCCCCCTTGCACACAAGTGACCATGTGATTGAATTCAGAGGTGTGTTTAATTTAGAACTAGTGCTAGGTCTATGCTACTCAGGAGATGGAGCAGTGGCATTTGGGGCAGCAGAGCACCCTATAGGAACTACTCCATAGTCCAGTTCAGTAGACTTGACCATTGTTCTGCGGCACTGAAGACACACTTAATACAATGCACTTTGCTAGGCAGAGGTCTTTTGAATGAGACTTTAAAAGATGCTCTATGTGCACACTGAAGATGCCATAGCACTTCTCAGAGGAGTACAAATTTTGCTCCACTGACCTTGGACAAAATTTCTTCTGTCACACACTATTGTTTGCACAATCACCTAATTCTATGCCTAGCAGCTACCCCACACCCTGCCAGTGGTTGCATATCAGTGGTACTGTGGCTGTCTCTCTTGGGTCAAGGATACAAAATGATTAAATTTCTATAATTTGATTATTTAAAAGTAAGTCCAAATAGATGTGATGCTGAGTTAGCATACTAAAGGCTAATTAAAATAATTGGTGTTCTCAAAAGTAGAGGCTTCCACACATTAGATTGTTGTCTTAACTAAACAGTACATTTTTTTAAAAAATGGGAAAGGTTGGGGTGGGCAGGAAGTCAGTTAGAAAGGGCAATATATCCAAATCTCATTCCTGTTAAAGGTTTCATTGGTGCTTGGGAGATGTCATGGGGCTGAGGGAAGGGGCGGGCGGGGGGCAGGGGTGGACTATCTGAACATAGAGTAAATACTATAATGAAATGATTTGCTGTTGTCATAGAGCTATCTCTCAGCAAATAAAGCCTGCAAATAACATCTTTTAGAAAACATAATCCTAGCTAGAGATGACAATAATCAGCAGCCCAGGCTGCACCCGCCAGGGAAGAGATAGTGGGTAGAGAATGAATGTTTTGCCTTTGAATGCAGATTAGATCTTGTTAAGCTGCCCTTCCAATTTCCCATCAAACCTTCATTATCTTTATCACTCAAGCATGTTTCATCAAGGTAGAGGGTTTAGGGTCACCTGATGGGTCACAGATACCAGCAGGAGCCTCTTACCAGCTTCATAAAGACAGTTGGTGTCAGTGATTTGAGGGGTTTCCCCCCCTTTTTATAAAGCTTTCCAGATCAATGTTCGGGTTTTTGTACTATTTTCTCGGCTAAATAGAATGTACCATGACAAGGGAGATTTATTTATATATCATTGGAGAAAAAAATACCCATTGAATTCCTTTTTCTTTTGTGCTCCTTTTTAATGAGTTTTTTTCCCAAGTTGGAAATTTACTGATTAAACCAGTGATACTGATGGCTTTGGTTGATACATCAGTAACCCTGTCAAATGAGACATTGCAGATCTTTCCCCTCTATACCTCAATTAAGCTTTGCTTTTGTTAAACACACAAAGGCACCTGCTAGCCAAGCTGCTTTATTTTTCTGAAGCCTCACATGTCTTTCCTGAGATTAAAGTGACAGTTACTGCAGGCTGCATTATATTTTGCACAATGTATACAGAATTGAGTCCATCTGAGTGATATTGTCAGAGGGCTATGAGCCAGATTTTTTAAGGTCTTTAGGCACCAAAATACCTTTTAAAATTTGGCCCAAATGATCCTGATCTGACAAACATTTAAGCATGTGCTTCATTTAGCAAAAGTGAATAATCCCATTGTGAACTCAGGGAACTACTAATGTGCATAAAGTTAAGCCCATGAGTAAATATTTGTAGGCTAAGGGCCTAAGTGCAAACAGCAATTGTAAAGCTGGTAAGAACTGCCAATGTGAAAGAAAGTGCCCATCAGGACTGTTAGAATATAGCGTGAGGTACATTTCCAGTTTATAGTGGAGAATTTTTCCTCTGAGTTTGAAGTGGCACTTTAAAAAGAAGAAAGTAAGAAATAAAAATGCTGAAAAAAGTCTAAAACAATATCTAACAATAAACCCAAGCTAGTCCATAAAGGTCATTCTTCCTTCACCCAGGCTGTTGTGACCAATGACTGACAGCTGGAAAAAATGGTGCAACAAAGGGATAGGATTGTTTGAGGTTGTGAGCCATAAGCCTGCTCATTATTGCCATGCTTTAGCTAGCTGAAGTGACTTTTCTTTCCAGGCCTTGTCACACATTTGCTCTGCAGTAACTAGAAGAAAAGATTGTGGCAAACTGTCTTGTTCTCTTTCAAGAGCACATTGTTCCCACCT
The DNA here is from genome assembly GCA_007922155.1 of Mesoclemmys tuberculata. NCBI lineage: Eukaryota > Metazoa > Chordata > Testudines > Chelidae > Mesoclemmys > Mesoclemmys tuberculata. The sequence continues at coordinate 8,339,593 of ML675610.1, forward strand.
TCCTGAGTCCTGTGTCAAATACAATGACCGGTATCCCATTTCTTTGCAAGGTGAGCTGACTGATTAGAGACATTTTATCCAAGATCACTGGAAATATTTGAAACCATTAAACTGAGATTTTATTACAGTAATGAACTAGGCTATCCAAATTATTTTATATTTACACTGTGGTAGAGCCTAAAGGCCATAATTATGTTTGTGCCCATCGGCTGCGGTGCTATGTACACACCCAGTCCATGACGGTCCATGCCCCAAAGAGCGTACAACTGCCTTTGTGTAACAGTTCCTTCCTATTCGCCCACACGCTATTGCACTATTCCCCTCACCCGCTCCATACACACGTGCCATAAAGATGAAATAAACTAACAAAAACATGTACATAATGCTGAAAACCACCAAGAAATCAGTGTTCAGTGTTTGTCTGATGCAATTAATATGCACCGCAGGATCCAAAAATACAGGAATCTGAATTTTTAATTACTCCTTTCAGATTTCTGTGGGGAAAAAATGAAAGAGATAGGAATCCTTTTTTACCGTAATGGGCACTGAGTCAAACCTGCGAAGCACAAGTAGGTATATTACAGTACAACACAACATGGCACATAGAGAAGGCCATGTGGTTGTTATAATTTATAATGATAATTGATTTGTATTACTGTAGCAGTAAGGAGTCGTAGTTATGGACCAGGACCCCCTTTGTGCTAGGTACTGTACAAACATGAACCTAAGGCCGGGCCCTGCATAGTTCCTGAGGTGTGCACAGCACTTTACCCCCTGAGCAAAGACTCTGTCCCTGCCTTGAAGTGCTTGCCATCTGAACTGATTACCACAAGGATGATTTGTGGAAGGTGACGGAGAAAGGGAGTGAAGAAGGAATACATGGAGTGAAGGTATGGGGTTGCTTGGGAGGCACAGTAAACATACATAATACGAAAACCAATATAAGTTGGTTTGGTTTTTTTTAATAAGTTTTTTTTAGCATTTCAAGGAGTTCCACTAGTCACCCTCGTGGGGAAGAAGCAGCTTTTTGGAATAGTCCCATGAGAGTAAAATTTTGTTCCTGCTGCCTACTGAGAAAAGGATGAGAAGATATTAACAGCTACATTCCCTGGTGTTAAATGAATGTCTGTATCTCTGACTGTAGCAGACAAGAACTGATTATTTTTATCATAACAAAATGTGCTGGGATTGCAGTAGCTCTACAGCTGTGGCTGTCTCATGCATAACTTTGTTAAACATTCACTTAAGAAACAATACAGCGCTCCACGAGTGGAAGTGCCTCCTCAACTGCAGCTATGGCATTGCTACCATAACTTTATACTAGACTCTGTGCATTTCTCTGGCATTGTTCTGTACTACACAAGAACATTAGCATGAAAATTAGAACTTTGTTTCTTAAGTGCTCATCCATTCCTGCTACTCATTCTCTTACCTGAAGTCCTAATCTGTGGAATCAATGAATCACAGTGGAAATTAATTTGATGAGACTGTTTAAGTGCGATCCTTATACTTGTTATATGCAATAATCTCTCTGTAATTACAGAGCTCCCGTATTATTATAACATCTTTTAACACTTTTGAAGTTCCCCTAGTCTCATAATTCAGCTTCATTGATCAAAAGACAAAGAAATCCACCAGCTGCAGAGTCAAAATCATGATGCTGTTGGCTTTAATCTCCTCTTTAATCATTAAAATCTGAATGAGTTCTTGTATTCATTACCTCCCCAATAGGCCCAGAAGAGAAAGCTTTCTCATCCACTCTGAGGCCTCTCTAACTGTTCACAACTGCCATCTGGCTTCCTCTTGATACTCTCTGTAAGGCAGGCAAGCCTGTTTTCCCAACTTTGTCAGAAGACAGGATCCAGGCCCTACACAGCAGGGAATAATGGAAAGAGGGTTTAGAAGGAGCCACTTGTGTCTCAGTAGGCAAGGAGAAAGGTAGACCAAAGAAGAGAAAAAGTGGATTGTCTCTTCCAATGAGTACTCCTCTATTGCATATGCTGCAGCAGCAGCATTCTTTAGCTGAGAACACGAGAGGCCTCTTCAGGGTGCTGCTAAAGTCTCTCGCTATGGTGCATGGGGCACACAATGAACCAGCTTTATCCCTTCCTTTCAGAGACTTGAAATTGTCTTCTCCATGACAAGCCCAGGAATAGACTGCATTTGGGCTTTGCACTGGAATCCCCCTCATGTTAATGAAGCTATTTTTGGTATATCAGAGGAACAATAGTTTGAATGATGACTTTTGTTCAGACTGCTGCACAGCTTCTTGTTTCTCTCTCATGTATAGGTGATGCATTCAGAACCTGACAAGATCCCACCATTTATTATAACTTGTAAATTGGGAAACCTTTGTAAATCCTCGAAGTGCAGTCTTCTCCCACATGTGGTTGCTGCTAAGGTTCATACTTCAGGATGGTTTCGCCTAAACCCTAGATCTTCTGTTTTAAAGAGCAACTCTTGTGACCATTTAGCTGGGTGAAATAAAGGAATCACCTGCCTCAGCGATTGAGCAAAACCATCTTAACCCTTTCCTAGCAGGAGCAAAACGTCTTAACAGGAACGGGGTATTTCAAATACCAGGATGTGGTATTTGAGGCAATGTTGAAAAGGAACACTAAGTCCCCCATCCAGCAAATCACTTAAGCATGGGAGTAGCATTAAGTACAGCAGAAGTCACATTGACTTCATTGGGATTCCTCAGATGCTTAAAGTTAAGCACATGCTTAAGAGCTTTGCTAGACGGTGGCAGTTTGATAAACAGGAAAAATTGGATGTGTTTACAACTCAGCTGCTTGAAGGGAAGTGAGAATCCTTTCCTGTGAAAAAAAAACATAAGGCCAGGGAAACCTCTAACAATGAAGAGCAGGAAAATGAATGGCTTTCCTTAGTTAAGGAAAATGCCTGCCTGATAAACGCAGAAGGCTGAAATCTTGGAAAAGAATGTGAAATGTGCAATTTAATTATACTGTACGGGGTTACCAGATGATGTACACAAAGATGACCCTGAAAATGAATATTCCTTTTATCTACTTCTTATCTCCCCTCCCATTTTCTAAATATACCAGAGTCCAAAAACCTATATCAGCAGCAAAAAACAAAACAAAAAAACCCCCAAGTGTCTGTACCTACAGAATTAATGGATTTTTCTACAACTTTTGAACATGATATAGTTTGGTGTGTGGCCAGATTTAAAAAAAAAAAATCACCTCCATCACCAACAACGACCCTTTTGGATAAAAATACATCTGTCATTTGTGATGTTGCCCAGGCTACATGAATTAGACATCTGAGGCAGTCGCGGCATTGAAATGAGATTTTTGCTCAAATAAATGCTGAGGACACAACTTTATAGTCTGCCAAAAGGAGTTACTTATAACATTTCTAAATGTATTTTCCTAATTTTGACAATGCGAAGAAAATCTTGGGCTGTTGTATCATTGATCCAAAAGGAGTGGAATTGGCAGCAGATAACTTGTATCAAATAAAAAATGTCGCCAGCCTTTTAACACTTACTAAGGAATACAGAATAAAAATTAATAGTGAGGTGGTGAATTAAGAAAGAGCCGTGTAAGGAAATCGCCATACAATTGGTGTTGCTGGTGCTAGTAAAGGCATTCAGAGATGTCCCCAATCAGACAGGTTTGCTGTATTCTGCAGTGATTCTTTATCAGTGTTTTGAATATTGTCAGAAGGATCTCGAGCACCTCCCACTGCAGGAGGTGAGATTAATTGGAAGTGACATGGCTGCACACAGCTGGGAGTTCAGTTCCAATACAAACTTAAATCTAGAACTCTTTTCTGGCTTTTAGAGCCCGCATCCCTGTAGTACGGTGGAGTGTATGGAAGCTGCTGGCTGCCAGAATGGGAGCTGTCTCACCTTTTGAAAGCGTGTAGCATTTCTTCTCTCGTGTGCTGCCCCAGCTCAGAAAGGAAGCAGTGTCCCAGTACTGTGGCTGCCTGTTGCAAAGGTTCATGTGCTTCTCCCCACATGGACCCATGCAGGGCTAGCTACAAACTATTCATACAGGCATCAATTCAACATTAAACAAGTACTGTGCTGAGCATGTGTTTATGTTGCATTGAAGTCATAAAAGTTCAGGCATGTTCTTAATTGCTTTGGTGAAAGGAGGCCATGTTTGGCAAATTATATGATGAGGTAAATCATATTCGTTATAGGTATTAGACAAACAATATGAAGTCGTGTGAGGCAGTGGTTCTCAGCCAGGGGTATGCAGTGGTCTTCCAGGTGTACATCAACTCATCTAGGTATTTGCTTAGTTTTACAACAGGCTACATAAAAAGCACTAGCAAAGTCCATACAAACTAATATTTCAGCAGACAATGACATGTTTATAATGCTCTACATACTATCCACTGAAATGTGAGTACAATCGATATATTCCAATTGATTTATTTTATAATTCTATAGTAAACATGAGAAAGTGAGCAATTGTTCAGTAATAATGTGCTGTGACACTTTTGTATTTTTATGTCTGATTTTGTAAGCAACTATTTTTAAGTGAGGTGAAACTTGAAATACGCAAGACAGATCAGACTCCTGAAAAGGGTACAGTAGTCTGGAAAGGTTAAGAACCACTGATGTAAGGGGTTAAAATATTCTCATAATTATTAGTTTTCTTCTGAAATTCTACAGCAGAACTGACTCTTGGCATGATCTGATTCCTCAGTATGTGCTCAGCCTACCAGAAAAAGACAGTGGGTTAAATCCTGGTTCCACTGAAGGCAGTGGCAAAATTCCCATTGAATTCAGAAGGGCTGGATTTTCACCCAACCTGTTTTGAAGGCAAAACAAAAACCCAAATGCATAAGCTTTTGCAGTCACTTATTCCCCTTCCCCCCCCCACCCTACCCCCGTTTATTTTTAGCTTGACTCTCTTCTTTCTTCCCTGACAAATGAGGAGTTTATAGAATTGCATATGTATTTTAAGATCAACTAGGATTGTGCCTTTTAATGAAAAAATTGGTGGCCCTTAATTGTAATCTGTATATGACTGAAGCTGGTTAAAATGTACTGAAAGATATTTTTTTTTGTTGCAAAATGGCATTTTTTTAAAATGCCAACATGATGAAAAATTGACATACTTTGAAATATATTACAATTATTTGAATATTTTTTCTTGGGAGGGTGTTTAATTTTTCTTTTCTTTTGTCTCCCCTTCCCTTCCTCCCTTCCCCACCCCAGGTCATTTTTAAAATACATTTTTTGAAATACAGGGAGAAGTAAAGAGGAAAATGGAGGAAAGAGAGAGAGGAAATGAAAGAAAAGAAAAAAAAACTAAAAGATGATAAATGGGAGCAAAGTAAAAAATGCAGAACAAAAATGTTTGAATTCTGAAATTTTTCACTTGACTGTGATGATAGGCGCAGATCCTATCTTTGCATTACATTTAACATTAAACAAGATCCTGATCCCATTGAAGTAAATGGGAAAGCTGAGTATGACTTCAGTTGAATCAGGTTGAGTCCAAAAGTAGCAAAGACTACAGCTATACAAATAACTGATTTTTTGGAGTTCACTGGCCATACCAATAATAATTAATTAATTAATTAATTTCAAGTTCACTTAAAACAAACATTTTTTTTTCCAAATTTGGGAAAATCAAAAAGTTGGGAAAATTGTTTGTGGTTGAACAAAGCATTACATGTGGTCCAAAATGAAACATTTCATTTTCAAGCACTAAAAAATTTTGGGTTTTTTTTGTAAAATATTGTAGATTTCAAAACCCAAATGTTTTGATTAAAAATGTGTTTTTTTTCAGAATTTATTTTTTAAAAAAATCTGAAAAAAAATCTGGTGAATCCAACACAAATTTGTGGCAAGTTTTGGTTGTCCCAAGTCCGGGGGGTTGGGTGAAAAAAGTTTCAGATGAAAAATCTTGCTTCTACAATGCTTGTTCCTACAGCCCCTTTTGCCTTTCTGTTGTGCCCTCGTCCCCAGCTCAGGATACTTCTCAGCATGACAGAAGTTCCTCTGTTCTTTTCTTCCCACTTCAAGTGCTGCTACCGGTCCATTATTTTGTTGTTCGTATTTAATATTTTTTCAGGTAATTCAATGCTGGTGAAGGGTGCTGCCCCTAGAGGAATGAAGCCTTCTGTTTATTCACAGGACGGGTACAGCCAGAGTAACAATGGGGGAAATGTCGCACACACTGTCATTGAGATACTTCACTTCCTGGAAAAGCTCCCATTTTGAGCTGTGCCCAGTGCTCCTCAGCTGCAGTTGAAGATCAGAGCCTCTTCTGAACATGGTGCTGCTGATATCACCACTTGTCAATCCTTTAAATAGCACCCCCAAAAAGTAGCTTGCTGGGGATGTTGTCATCACACAGCTGTCCTACACTTTGATATTACACCAAGAAATAATGCCTTCAAGGAGCAGTACTCCTAGAAGCTGTACTGAGGAGGTAGCTCCTCTTTCTCTTTCTCAGAACCTGTAAATGAATTTCTGAGCTCAGGGTAAAATGGGAATGGATTTGACCATTGCCAAGCAGCTGAATGGGATGGGAAATGCTAGGCTTCTGTCCTTTTAATACAAAAGTTTCAAATAAAAACTATAAAACAAAGCACTAGAGTTGAAATTCAGTAAAATCATATTTAATCTTTCATTTTATTTCAAGTTTTTCTTTTCAGTTTCTTATTTTCTAGTTGACTGTCTTCATATTCAGAATTATCAGCAGTTCACCTGGCAGTTCACCTTTATCTCCGTAAAGAGGAATCTAGTATACATCCAAACTGTCAGGCAGTGTGGTAGTTCAATATCTTTATTAAGCTGTTTATGTGAAGCAGAGAAGATATGTCATTGAGCTATGTTGTTCAATTATACAAAGTTGTTTTTTGTGCAATTTAGGGTGTCCTAAAGTGACACATAAGCAGAGCCAGTCAAATAGTATTTGTTGAATGTATCATTTGGCTGATTTTTCCATTTTTAAGCTTTGTTTTAACGGCATTTGACCTGCTTGGTAATTGGTTAAATGCTAGAGGCTTGTCTACACAAGGACATCCAGGAAAATTAATCTGAATTAACTGAAGGTATGGATTTGAAGTAATTAGTTAGTCTGCATTAAATACATGTAAAGACATAGTTATTCAGAATTAAAAAGGCTTACTTCAATTTAGGCTTCGTATATACTAGGAAATTAGATTGGCATAACTGTTGCTCAGGGGTGTGAAAAATTCACACCCCCTGATTGATGTAGTTAAACCATCCTAATTTTCAATGTAGACAATGTTGTATCAATGGGAGAATTTTCCTGTCAACCTGGCCACTTCCTCTTGGGTAGGTGGAGTACGTATGCCAACAGGAGAAGTCCTCGTATCAGTGTAGGTAGTGTCTTCACTGAAGAGCTATGGCAACGCAGCTGCACCACTGCAGTGTTTTAAGTGGAGGCAAACCCTTAGTTTAATTCATTTTGGAAGTGAATGAAGATAAACCAAACAATGGCTACACTTGGTAATTTAAATCAGCATGTGAAAAATCCACTTCCCTGAGTGATGTAGTTAAAACGACGTAGCCCCCTGTGTAGACAGTGCTAGGCTGGTAAAAGAACACTTCTGATGACCCAGCTACTGCCTCTTGGAGAGATGGATCACCTACGCCAGCAGGGGAGCCCCCTCTGTTGGCATAGGTAGTATCTGCGCTGATGCACCTGCAGCTGTGTCGCTGTGGCGTTTCAAGTACGGGCAAGCCCTAAGGTTACTTTAATTCTGGTATGGGAGTTTTACAGGCTTTTAACAAGTGTATGGAATGCAATTTAAGAAATACTCTTCAAATTCACATCTTTCGTTAATTTGGATCAACTTTTCCGGATGTCCCCTGTAGACAAGTCCTAGTTTCTTAACCGTTTGACAAATAATGACAAAATTTGGTGAATAGCTCACTTTGGCATTTAATCAGCTTTTTGTATAAACTTGGCTATAAACTCCAGAACAAACAATTCACAGCCTTTTCTTAAGTGAGGATGTGTGCCAGCCTCTGTAAATATAATATCACCTCTTACTTGCAGGAAAAATGCTATATTAATCAGAAGTACTACCATTTCTGCTTAGATGAGAGGTTCATAGCCTTCATTTAATAGTGATGAGTCTCAACATCTCCAGACACCTGTTCTCTTATGCAGCGGTGAAATGAAAAAAAAACAAAACAAAAAAAACAACCTCATTTTATGCTCAGAGACAATTTTCAGAGAACTGACAATAGATCCTCAGGAAATTGAAAGGAAATATTTAGTGTTCTTTTTTTTTTTAATCCACGTAAGACAAAGGGAATCTGCAAGGCACATTTATTGCTCAAAATTCAGTTAGCACACTGTACTTCTCCTAACTGTCTTCACTGTGGTGATTTAGGAGAAAAGATGGTTAGTTAGAGTTAGACAAAGCTATGAATTGAAGTATGGTCAGTTTATGACAGATTTTTCCTGTTATTTTTGTGAAGACCACCTGGACAATAACATGTTCCCAACCCTGCTTATATCTGTAAGAACCTGCTTTAATGACTTTCAAGAAAGGGTCCAGATTATCAGATTTCCTTTGGTATTTTGCCTGTCTAGACCATGTGTGAGGTCAAATTGGGAGTGTGAGGGATCAGCTGGTGCAAGGCCTAGCAGAAAATGTGTTGTAGAGTTGGTAAAAGCAAAGTAGGTTGAAGCAATTAATTGTATACTGCAGTGCACTCTTCCTCCCGCTAATCACAGCTGTTCAGAGCTTGCTATGAAGGAAAAAAGGGAAGATGTTGTGCCGATCAGATATTTGTAATGATATAGAAAAATCCACCTAGTCTATAAGTAAAAGGTCCTATGTTAACAAAGAAAAAAAAATAATGCCATTTAAATTCTAGCTCCAGGGACACATTAACTTTTCCTCCTTATAATCTATATGTTAATAGAGGACTCAAGGGCAAGTTTTGTATATGCTTGTCAGCCTGACTCTTCATCAAACCCATGAGCTATTTTAGTACTAACTCCTTCAGATTTCAGATATACCTGTTATCTTAATTATTACCATCCAACCCTTTCAGCTTCACGTGAACGAAATATGTAACTGTCATAGTTAAAACACTGTTGAGAACAATATGTGCAAAGTATTCTTCTCTGTTACTCCAGCATAAATCAGGAGTATCTCCATTAGAGTTGCACCACTGTAACACTTCCCAAAGAGTGAGGTTTGATCTGATCCAGAGGATCAACAAAAGGTGTACGTATTGATTTATTTTTATTTGTATTGTGATAATGCCCTTGGAGCACCACTCCTGGACCATTGTGTTAAGCACCGCACAAACATAGAACAAAAAGACAGTCCTTGCCGCAAAAAGCTTACACCGTTGGGCTTACGTGGGACTGGAAGTTGAAGGCAACAAAGGTCAAATTAGAAATAAGATGCAAATGACTCTCAGTGAAGGTAATTAACTATTGAAACAAATTATGAAAGGGTAGAATCTGTATTGCTTGGAGTCTCTGAATCAGGAAAGGATGTCTTTGTCAAAGCTATGCTCTAGTTCAACCACAAATTGATGGGCTAGAAACAGAAATTACTAGATGAAAGTACATGGCTTGTGTTCTACAAAAGGTCAGCATAGAGGATTATAATAGTCCCTGAAGGCTTTAAAAATCTATAGAAGCCTTGCAGAGATGTTGTGCTGGCCCCTCAGCACAGAGGCCAATTTCACTCTACAGTCAATGAGAGGAGAATCAATCCAATGTAACATTTAAGAGTATTATAGAATTTATTTTCCGATTTGTTATATAGCTCTATGTTCACATAGAACCCCTTTACCTTAGTCTGTGTTTCTTTTGGAATCGTTTGGCCCTTGGAGGCAGTCTTCAAGGAACTAATTTGGAATACGTTTGTTTGGCCCACTAAAGCCTATTGAGTCATAGGTTTGGATTTGTTGCTTTCTCCTATATAAAGTCCAGACTCAGCTGCTCATGCAGATTTGTTAGTCAGATGGAGGAGACGTAGTTCAGAACAACCAATATCCTGGCTTGTCTGTGTTGCTGAAGATTTGGTGTTTTGACCTATGTTACGACTGTTGGGTTCAATATTGTAAACTGCTTGTGGTAAGTCCCGGAGGTTGGGAATTGCCAGCTGTCTAGTTACTGATCAGTGAATCAGCTTGAATCCCCAGTGGCAGCTGAAAGACAACTGGATAATATCTCCAAACTCTCATGAGAGAGAAGAATTTGCAGTCTGGGAATGAAACAACCTGTAACTCAGTGGTCAGAGTGCAACAGTAAAACCAGTTAATATTTCTGATTAAATCTTTTTTTTTTTTAATTTCAGTCAATTTTATTCTGAGGTTTATTAAAAAGGATGACAGAAACAATACTTCTAGAAACTTCTGTATTCAAAAGTAATTTTAAGGCATCTTAAATAGATAACTGTATGGAGAAACTGATGGAATAAGAGAGGAAAATAATTAAAATGTAATTAATAAAAATGTAATGGAGCCTCCCCAGTGTGCATTAATGACTGGGAGAGCCATTGCAAATAACTGAATTTTATTAATTTGAAACTAAACAGTCAAGCAGGCTGCATCTCAAAATCTATTTTGTCCATTTCTTTTGACTATTGTGGTTTCATGGGAATAATTTATGATGCTTCCTAGCATACTAATGAATTTATTGGTGTATATTTTTGAAAAGTAGCAAAGCCTGAATCATTTAGGAGCCTTCTCTGCAGTGCTCTGCTCTTAAAACTTTGAATAGAAGCAGAATGAGCCTACAGAGTTTTGGTTTATTTCTCTTTAATTGCAGGTTAGTGAAATATGGAAGATGAGGTTCTCTTGTAAGTCTAGTTGAACAATTTTCTATCAAACAGCACCAGTAAAATAAGCTGTAGATGCCCCAAATGAGTGAACACAGTACCAATAGAAACACAGTTTTTATCTAATCTGTAAATAGTAATTGTATTTTGCTATTTTTCCATCTTGGATCTGAGGTGCGGAGTGCCTTCAATACTCATTACACCTGATTCTCCACCACTTTGCACCTTATGCAATTATTGACACCTGTAAAAAGTGTGGAAATGCTCTGAAATCAGAGTATTGGCATTCTACACTCTTTTTCCGGGTTCAAATGATCACACACAGTGCAAGGCAGGAGAAAATCAGGCTCATAATCTTTACCCTTATGACACAAGAGAAAGAGGTCTAGAAAGTTGATCAAAGCATATTCTGTGAACAGGATGTTAATTATTACACCAATTCCAAAAAGTTATTCAGAAAAATTAAACTGTGAACCAAAGATTTATTCTACGACAAATATTTTTATCTAGACCTACTTAACGGGGAGATGCTTCATGTACTTCCTAAAGAAAGAACCAAATACTCTAGTATAATAGATTCTAAGGCCAGAAGGTCCCATTATGATGATCTAGCTGACATCCTGTATAACACAGGCCAGAGAACTTCCCCAAAATTAATTCCTACAGCATAACTTTTAGAAAAACATCCAATCTTGATTTAAAAATTGTCAGTGATGGAGGATCCACCACGATGCAAGATTCCCCTGTTCATGCATCCAAGGTAACATTGGCTGTTATGACCACAGTGACACATTGGGAGCTCATGTTCAGCTGATTATTATCCACCGGGACCCCCAAAACATTTTTCATAGTCACTGTTTCCCAGGATAGAGTCCTAAATCCTGTGTGGCCTACATTCTTTGTTCCCAGATATAGATATTTATGCTTAGCTGTATTAAAATGAGTATTGTTCGCTTGTGTTCAGTTACCAAGCAGTCTAGATCACTCTGATCAGTGACCTGTCGTCTCCATTATTTACTACTCTCCTAATTTTTGTGTCATCTACAAACTTTAGAAGTGATCATTTTTATATTTTCTTCCAGGTCATGGATAAAGATGTTATATAGTGTAAGATCAAGAACTGATCTCTGTGAAACCCACTAGAAACAGACCTGCTCAATGATGATTCCCCATTTACAGTAATGTTTTGAGACCTGTCAGTTAGCCATCTTTTAATCCATTTAATGTGTGCTGTGTTAATTTTATGTGCTAGTTTTTTTAACTAAAATGTCCTGTGGTACCAAGTCAATGTTTATAACATCAGCAATATTACCTTTATCAAGCTAACTTTTAATCTCATCAAAAGAGATATCAAGTTAGTCTGACAGGATCTATTTTCTATAAACTCATGTTGATTGACATTATTAAACTACTCTCCTTACTACTTTATTAATCGAGTCCCGTAAAAGCTGCTCCATTATCTTGCTTGGGATTGATGTCTGGCTTACAGGCCACTGGGTCATCCCATTTACACTTTTTAAAAATTGGCACAACATTAGCTTTCTTTTCAATCTTCTGGAACTTCCTCAGTGTTCCAAGACACATTGAAAATCAACATGAATGGTCCAGCAAGCCCTCCGACAGCTCTTTTAAAACTCTTGGAGGTAAATTATTGGGACCTGTTAATTTAAAAATCTCATTTTAGTAGCTTGTATTTGACATTGTCCAGAGATGATAATGGAATGGAAAGAATGTTTCAACACTCTTGATGATGATGAGATTCCACCATCTGTTTTTTTCCCCATGTACAGAACAGAAATATTTATGGAACACATCTGATTTTTCTGCATTTCTATTAATAATTCTACCATTTCCATCTAGTTATGGACCAGTACCATTGTCCAGATTCTTTTTGGTCCTAATATATTTTAAAAACTCCATATTGTCCTTAACACTCCTGGTCACAGATGTGTCCCTTGACTTCCCTTATCAACTTTCTACAATTCCTAACTTCTGATTTGTATTCATTACTGTCAACTTTCCCTTGTTTTCATTTTATACAGAATATTAATCTTTTATTTTTTACAGCTGTTTTGACTTCCCCTCTAAACCAGATTTTTAACCAGCACAGCCGCCTTTGTGGCTTTTTGGGCATTTGGTAAATGAGTCGCATCTGGCCTGGCTCATAACTGTTTTCAGCTTTGCAAAATTGGCCCTATTAAAACACAGAGCAAGAAAGAGAGATTATTCCCTAATGTGATTTGGAGCTCTCTGGCAGACACGATCACTTTCTTCTCAGTTATCAGTCACTTGGAAAGTGGTAATGCCATTTGACTTAGCATGCTGCCATTCCTCCCCATTTGCACACTTGTTCCTTCCTCAATAAGTTATAACCCTTGTTTTTTAAAATTCCAGTTAGGCAAAGCATCCCACCAGGTTTCAGTAATACCAAATTTTGACCAAACAGATCAAATTTATGATCATAAGTGAGCAACTCCAGTTCCTCTTTTTCATTACCTAGCTTTGGCGTCTAAGCATTTTGAGAATTTTTTCTCTTCATGTTCTTTGGTCCCTTAATTAATTTCATTTGCAACATCTTGGACTTTGTGTTAACTGAGAGATCAGATCTTCCAACTTCTTATCCTCCCCTTTTGCTATTAATTTACCCCCCCTGACCTGGCCTGACTTCTGTTCTGACCACTAGGTCTCACCGCCCATGCCCGGGTCATGACAGATGGTTGAAGAACTTAGTTCTAAACGAAAACAAAGGGCTGGAGCTTCAGGGTCCCAGTGACCAGGCTCCAGCTGAGTCCATAAGTATGCACAGCAATGAAATTGCCCTGCAACTTGATCCCCATGAGCCCAAGTCACCTAGCCCAAGCCAGCTTCAGGTGTGTTGTTGCTGTGTATACGTACCCTTTTAGCCATGCAGCTTCCATTTAGTGTGATGGGAACCACCCAGCTAATCTGTAAAAGTTTACGACCTCAGTGTTTTAAGTGTTGTTTTCTGTTGGGCCTCCTCATATTGTTTATACCTGGGAGACGGCCATGTTAATTTTCATATTAAATAGTAATGCTCCAGACTTCAAAGCAGTTCATTCAATCAAAGTGGCAGGAACTTGAAAAGATTTGCAAAGTGGAAACCAGTTTAGTCAGCTATTTAAATATTTTGTTGTTTGTTTGACACATTACCACAGTAGTTTGATTCACATTTGAAATGTGGACAGATGCATAAGCGAAATGAGATCATAAATCATTTTGGAGAGCTAATTGTTGTCCTAGCTCTTTTGGGTTGATGGAAACTAGTAACTGCAACAGTATTAACTATTTACAAAGCAATTAAAAAAAATATACTGAACGCACGTGTGATCGTTAGAGCAGGGTGAATAGTGTAAAAACATTTTCCACAAATATTCACTTAAATTTCAAGTGAGTTTGCTGCAGCTGTGAGCTTTTTTGTGTTTGTTTCCTGCAAATGGTTGTGTGGTCAAGTTGTAAGGGCATGAACATTTGCTGAAAGGGTGAAATTACCAGCACAAAGCTTACTACACTCCACTTGAGTGCCAGGTAAAATAGGACTTAAGTAGGACTTAAGTGTTGCATTTGTCCTCTGTGCAGAGATGATGAAGCCTTTGTAGATCATTCTGAATCATGTTTTGTCTTGATCTTCTTGTTGGCTTATGAATGATTGCTTCACATAATGACCCAGATTTTCTAAGGATAAGACCAATGAGAAGCAAATAATAATTTAATTGTATTAAAAAGGAGAAGGGAAGAAGGACTGTCCAATAAGTGTATGGTCTTTTAATTCCATGCTCAGTTCTCACCTCATGGTGGGTGGCACCAAATGGAAAGAACCTCAGTTCTAGCAGCAGCCACAGCAACCTTAGACCCAAATTTTCAAAAAACAACCTCATTTTTTGGATGTCCAACTGATACTCCATAGAGGTCTAATTTTTCAGACTAAATAGTGAGGAGGAAAAGAATTTTCAGCAACATATTTAACTCATTCAGTTGCTATGTTTCCCCCACAATGGCACTTGTTTCATAGGCAGTACTTTAAATTTCCTCTCTGCTGAATAAGTAAAGTGTTTATGGCAATTATTTGCTAAATTTTAGAGACTGCCTTTTTCAGATCCTTTTCCTTCACAAAAGAATGAAATTGTACTTGAAAACTCAGTGTCTATTCTCCAGACTTCAAATCTTATTTAAATGCAAATAGCAACCTTAAATACTTTCTTCAATATACTATTGTAATTTGAAGACCCAAGCAGTTTAATAAAACTGAATTGATATGCAATTTAATAACTAGGGATTTTATCTCACTTAATGACCTTTCTAGAACCAGGTCTAAATCAAATATTAGTATAAAGTATACAATAAAGTATTTCAGGGAAAAATAGAAGAAACAGCTGCAGTAACTCATCAAATCTGTGACTAACCGATACATCATTTTATACCTATCATAATGAGGTTCCCATATTCTGATCTTGAAGGACTATCATTGAGGTTCTTCAATTGGAGTGGCTGCCAGGAAAATGCAAGTGAAGAGATTAGAGTTTGAACCAAATGAGTGAATAAGTCCTTGATGATCTCAGACAAAACCAGTATTAGAGAGGAGTGGCTACTGACAAAACCAATAAACCCTTAATACTAATGGGCACCACCAAAATACTTACAAGTAACCTGACCCATCTGTCTAATTTATGTATAGATTTATGAAGCATCCATTTACTTGTATTAAGTCCCTGAAAGAATACAAAGGAGACGCAGTACAAGAAAAAAAAATGTTAGTTCTGCTGCAACAAAATATTTAGATTGGGTAAATTTTAATATCTGAGTAACACAGCATTTATGAACATACTTAACTTTATGCACGTAAGTAATCCCAGTGGTATTACTCAATTGTTTGATATAAACAGTTGGTGAGCACTTTGGCTCGATCCAGCAAAACACATAAATGTGTTTAGCAGCTAAGTGACCTGCCTAAGGTCTTATAGGAATTCTGTGGCTGACCTGGGAATTGAACTGAGATTGTCTTTGTCCTGATCTAGTTCTTTAATCCCCCTTCCTTTGCAATACAATATAACTGTACAATTATGACAATTTTTCACACAAAGTCTAGCCCAAAGCACCATGGAGTTTCATTATATTGTTACCAAGGTGAATAGTAGCAGAAGTTGAGGAAAAGTCTAAAAGATGTAATGAGGGGGGGAAAGGTATGATTCTGGGTGAGATTTAAATTGAAATTGCACCAATACAGGATGCTCCAGATAGAAGTTGCAGTGGGGCAGGTTCTCATGCCCACAGTGACATGGTAAAGTGTGCATTTTGGAGTTGTCTTCTATGATGCTAGGAAATTCTGCTTCCCATTTTTGTGTGCGCTATGACTTACCCATTTCACTGCTATGTACAACTGTCTGCAGAATGGAAATCTGTCCTTTAGATCAGTCTATTTTCCTGAGTTTTTACAATTACTTTTCTAATTTCAATATGACTGCTGTATATTGTGATGGGGTATACAAACCCCACACTGGGCCTGAAGGGGTTACAGAACAATACTGGGACCACATAGCATTGCCCCTCCAGACCTTCAGAACATGTTGCAGCTGCAGAGGAAACTTAAAAGGGAGCAACTCAGCTCGGTCAGGGGAGGCTGGTCAGGAATATAGACCTATCACGAGGGCTCCTGGACAAAGGGACTGAAGAAGCCTCACTGTGAGGAATTAGGACTGCTTGCTGAGCCCAGTTGGAGCTGGAGGTTGTTTTGTACCTTATATTGGACTTGAGGCCATGAGGAGAGACAGGTGGTAGGAAGTGACCCAGGGAGGGTAACTCAAAGGGCACTCCAGGGTGCCAGACACAGATGACTGTCATAGGACCATGGGTTGAAGCCTGGAGGGGTGAGGGACCCAGGCTCCCCAACCAACTGCCCCTGTTTGTAGAAAGGGCATAAGCCACATTCCAATCTCACTGCCCCTCTTATAAAGAAAGGACAAGGACATTGCAAACCTTAGGTGAAGCTAACGCCATCCTCAGGTAAGGCACTGGTCTGAAAGGCCTTCCTGCTGAAAGGCAGTACTGGATGTGCTGACCACTAAACCACATGGCACTCTGAGGGCTCTAGTACATATATTTTCCAACTTTTCTGGTCTGACAACAATGTTGAATTTGAAAATCTTTATAAAAATCTGACCTTTGTAAAGTTGTTGCATTGTTGGGTGACTTGTTCCAATGCTTTGGAGCTTGAAATCTGACCAACCTAGGTAAGTCCATTTATTTTGTTTCTAATTGGTCTATGGAAGAAGTCGGGGGGTATGTGTGGGATTGGAAATATTTGCTAAAAGAAACTAAAGAAGTTTTTCATGATTGTGGTCTTGATTTCAACTTTGCATCTGAATGGGATGGCTTTTCCATCTGTACGCAACCTGTGTATGTGATATATGCTGGCCTGTCTTTTGGTTCCAGATTCTAATATATTTACTCACACTGAGTAATAATCCACGTGGCTTTTTAAAGAGTAGAGTACTACCCAAGGTGAGTTAGGGCAGTTGCTCTCAACTTTCCAGACTACTGTACCCCTTTCAGGAATTTGATTTCTCTTGCGTACCCCAAGTTTCACCTTACTTCAAAATGGCTTGCTTACAAAGTCAGACATAAAAATACAAAAGGGTCCCAGCACAATATTACTGAAAAATTGCTTACTTTCTCATTTTTACCATATAATGATAAAATAAATCCATTGGAATATAAATACTTTACTTCCATTTCAGTGTCTAGTAAATAGAGCAGTATAAACAAGTCATTGTATGAAATTTTAGTTTGTACTAATTTGGTTAGTGCTCTTTATGTAGCCTATTGTAAAATTAGGCAAATACCTAGATGAGCTGATGTACCCACTGGAAGACCACCGCATACCTCCAGTGGTATGCATACCCCTGGTTGAAAAACAAAGAGTTAGAGTACCAGAATCCGGTCACTCTGTTTTTGGTGGACCTGGCTGGTAATATTCAGAGAAGTTTGGCAAAGTAGCCCCCCCCATTTTTTCTGTATCCCTCAGAAGCTTGTGTTTGATGCTCCTGTTACTTGTTTTTATGCATTTGTTGGTTGAGCAGTGACTCCCTGTGAGTGTTCCAAACTGTCTGAGCTAGATGAGTAGTGTATAAACTGACCCAGCCTGCCTTTTCAGATTTTCCTGTCCTTCCTAGGCAAGGCTGTCATTTAGGACAGATTGGCTCCTCTCTCTGTCCTTACCACTTTATTAAACCTTAGCATTTTTTGCCTTATGCACTGGGATTGTATTACCTTCTCAAACTGACAGAATGGTCCAGTGACATTGGATGACCAATGCACTGCAGAGGACATAGTGAGTTCCTCTGAGAATCCAGAATTCTAGGTGTCTGCTAAGAGACACCCCCCCCAAATGGGGGATAAAATATTTGGAAATATTGACATTCAAAATGTTTCATTTGACCCAAACAAAACTTTTTTGTTTTTTTGTTTTGGCAAGAAAAACAAAAAAAGGTTCTTTTTATGTTATTTTTCAATTCATCCCTGTAATCAAAAAATCAGTTATTCAATCAGTTGTAGATATAACATCTTCACTGTGACCATCTTTTTAATGGAAACACAGGAGGAAAGATTCCAAAAAGAGTTTAGACATTTCTGCTAACGTACAATTTGTCCCAGCCCTCCTTTCCCCTCATGAAAAATCAGAACCTCACTATTTTTATAGAGAAATTCCATGCAAGACATTAATTTTCCACCTGTGGAAGAAGCTTTGCCTTTCAGTGGAAAATGTAAGGCAAGAAAAATTTGTGTTTTGCAATCCCTTGAAATCATGACACTCTTTGTGGTGATGGTGGTAAGAATTGTTTTTTCCAGCTGTATGTAGAAATGACACCACTTCCAGGACTATATCTGTGTGACTAACTTTTTAATGGTATCATGGGAATTCATGCCCTTGAAAAAGGGCAGACTGACAGAACAAGTACAGCTCCACCAGCAGTATTGCACTCTTCTCCACACTGCCAAAGTAGGGTTCAAATCTGAAGGAAGAAGGCTGCTGCTAAGGATTAGACAATAGGTCAGTCTCCACATCCATTCATTCCTCATCCTCTTGGCTGAGACTGCCCTCGTCCAACTTAGACACAAATGTAACCCCGTCTCTGTCACAGAGAGTTCCGTAGGCTGCAGAAATGAGTGCAGTACCACTGCAGAAGTGAGAGGTCTGGATTTGATTAATAATATCTGAAATCCAGCAGCTAACCCATCTATTGTGCTCTAGCTGGGCGCTGGATAGAGTCCCTTAATGAACATACCAAGGCCAAACAAGACCAAAGAGAAATCTTAAAAACCCAGTGTGCTAAGGTAACTGATCACAAAAGGTTTCATGTCTGAAATCATCCATTGTTTTTCTTTCCAACTGAAAGCAAACACCCGTGGTTTTTCTTCTACAGACATGCTTAAAACAACATGATGATGTATTGCATCTGCTTAAATTTAACTTCTCCAATGATGCTTCTGTCCCTAGCAGCAGAGACGTGATTGATATTCATACACCTTAGTCTCTTGTTTTGACCTTTATAAAAACACATATTTTAAAAAATCTATCATCTGATGGCTAAGAGAGGCAAATTATATCTGAAAACTTGATTATATTTCCATTCCCCACATGGAGTGTGGGAGATGCTTGTGAGAAATGCAAGCCAGAGAGAGAGAGAGAGAACACAGCTGATTATATGAGCACCTTCAAAAAATAAGTGTCAGCAGCATTAATGGGTTTCTAGTATACCTCACCCCAGCTTAAATTGAGCAGTAATGGCAGCGACTTTGGGGGGGAATTAATTCAAGATACCTACACTGATTGATTACTGACCTCCATTGCATATATAGTTATTACAACAAATGGGCTGTTTAACTCTCACATTGACATTTATTTCATTTTAATAGAGATCCAATTGGAGCCCTTTCACAGGCATTGGGGAGGGAAATTCTTACTAGAAGGAAAAGAGTAACTACACAAGTCATGTTGCTGAAAGTCCATCATGAACAAAGGATAGGCCGAGTCCACCAAGATTCAATTGTGGGTGTAATTGTTTAAAATACGCATTCAAATATCCTAGAATTAATTCCCTCTAAAGTTCTTACTAGCCACTTTTCATCTGAAGAGAGAGTTGTTTTTTATTTCATACCGATGTCCCTTGTGCCAAAGAAATACCGAGGAAAAACATTAAAAAATAACTTATTAAAAAATTAAAAAGGCTCGGAAAGACAGAGTGGAAGGAGGAGGAGGTTGGCTAGCTGATGCTATATGTTGCCACCCCTGCCTCCACAAAATATGTGGGTTACACCAATAATTTAAGACTGTACTTTGACATAGACTAAGATCCTGATGAATGAGATGCACACCAGGATCTCTGTGGAGCACCACTGAAATCAGTGATGCTCCATGCAGGCATGGATTTGCCTGTGTGCCTGCTATATGAGGATTGAGGGCTAAATAAATGGACAGTAGAAATGTTTTCAAGGGGAAAAAATGGACACACAAGCAATTGGCAAATTTCAACAAGTTTGTGGTGGCCCATGTAATAAAGTTAGTAAGCATATAATTGAGAGTACTATGTTGTG
The DNA here is from genome assembly GCA_007922155.1 of Mesoclemmys tuberculata. Taxonomy (NCBI): domain Eukaryota; kingdom Metazoa; phylum Chordata; order Testudines; family Chelidae; genus Mesoclemmys; species Mesoclemmys tuberculata. The sequence continues at coordinate 8,359,984 of ML675610.1, forward strand.
GATTACAAGACAGTCTTTGCCCTTTTGGGGACCACAGTGAAAGCTGCAATCAATGTGGCTATAACTTTCATCCAGAAGGTTCTAAATAAATGGCAGATACCCCTCCCCCCAATTAGTTACAGTAGCAAATGGAGGACTCTTAAAAATTATTGCAAGATATTATTAATAGACTATGTTTCCATAATTTAATTATTCAACATTTCTGATGGGCATAGTGGCTACAGTATTATAATATGTGAGGACATCAGTTCTTAGAATGAAGAGGGGGATGGCCACTTGTGGGGGTGAGTGGCAGAGTCCAATCTTGATGCTTTTTCAGTCTTCTCTGCTAAAACTTCCAACAGGTGGGGTGATTAACAGAATTTTGGGGAGGACAGAAGTTCAGTTAGCAAAGAATTTTGAAATTTGGCTCCATTCCACATTGGAATTAAAACTGAAAACTTTTTAAATTCTTCCCAAAGAAAAATATTGGTGGGGGGAATTGGGGTTGATTGAATTGTTTCATTTTGATTCTGACTTTTTAAACATTTGTATTATAATGTAATACAACATAGTACCAAATTTTTTTAAATTCTGCCTCAAAAATGAAAATGAAAAATTGAAATATTTAGTTGTAGGAATGTTGAAATATAACATTTTAATGTTCTCTGAACTTACTTTATGGCAGGAATCTCAAACTCAATTGCTATGGCGGGCCACATTTACATTGAGTTGAGTTCAGGGGGGCCACGCATAACACACACTTCTCTGCTCTACCTTTCATGCTCTACTCTCCGCCGAAAAAATCTCCCCTCAGGGTACAATTCGGTGGCACAGTAGAAGAGAGAGAGGCTCTCACAGGGACTTGCAGACTCCACTCTCCGCCGTTAAATCTCCCTGTGGGGCCACATTCGGCGGCCATTTCCTTTTTAAGACGGCCACAACTTGCCTGAGCTCCGCTCTGAAAATACTCACAGCACAAGCCTGCGGCCGGATTCGGACTGCGGGCCACATGACACAAGCCCGCGGGCCGCGGTTGGCCCGCGGGCCATGAGTTTGAGACCCCTGCTTTATGGTTTTCTTCCTAAATAAAATTTTAGCAAAATTGACCCAATTTCATGAAGCATTTCAGTTCCAATGGAATATGTTTCCATCTAAATTTCTTCAACCAGCTCCAGTGACTAGTTCTAATGGCAAGGATGATTTTGTGATTTTTGGCCACCTCACTATTCAGTTAAAAAATCCACCTCATTGTACATTGGAAGTTTTTTATTTAATTTGCCTACTATTGACCCCATATTAATGACTTTCCTTCTATCACACCATCCCTAAGCCCCTTTGAGATCCACCTTTCTGTATTGGACTTTTAAATATTAAAAGGATGGGGTTTTATTATGAATTTAATTATTCTAACCAGCATGATCTTCTACAGCATTCTAAGTGTTTTGATATGAGGGAGGAAGCAGTGCTGTTGAAATGAAATTGCATGATAAGACCTAGTTTTGTGGGCAATGGTTTCACCATTCCCAATGAGTTGTTCAATTACATGAAGCCTATACAAGTAGCTGTAACAGATGCTCTTAAGTGCCTTTAGTGTTAATTGAGAGAGGAACAAATGAAAAAACAACTGGAACCATGACATTAGTCATGTTTGATTTTGTAGAAAAGCAATTGTCAGCCAATTCCCTGTTGTTTTTGTTTACTGGTTTAATGCAGAATATTTTTATGAATAGCAACTTATTTTGTGCTGAGACAACAGCTCTATAGCAGCTAACTGGGATATATTTTGGTATCAAGAGTAATTCTGTAAAGTAAGATTCAGTAAAGATTTTGATTTTTTTACTTTCTTCACATTTATATTTTTAAGACTTATTGGGATGGTTGAAAATCCCAAAGCTGAAATAGAACCCTCATAAACAATGTCCCGTTAATATTAGAGTTGGGTCAAAACCAGAATCTGAAATCTAAACCACTTCAAATTTAAAATAGGATTAGGTTCTGATTTGAATCTTTTCCTGAGGCCTTGGTCTAAAACTGAAAAGTTCAATTCCAAACTGAACGTGTGTCAAATCTTGAGAGTAATTGAGCTCATGAAATTTCTATAATGCAAGATGGAAGAAATCTCACAAAGTCAGTGGATCTCATGAGATTTCTGATCTTTTTAGGCCAGCATCTTGTGACAACAGCTTGCATGATTTTGGTAGCTTTTGATGAACCAAAACCCAATCCGTAGCCCTAAATAAGCTGTGAACTTGAACACTGAATCCAGATCTAGATCCAAACAATTCAGCCTCTTTTGTTGATCTCTAATCTGTAAAACTATCAATCATGCTAAACGAAATATTCAGTGGTTAAAAAGTTCAATAAACTTAGATTGCCTCTGTCCACACTATTTGTCATTGTTGAGAAGTAATGTACATGGTTTACTGATGCTCAAAAAGCCCAATGGAAGCATAAATTTACTGGCAGTTCTGGAAACCAGCTTTCCCAATTTGCATAAGAGGCAAGGTGGTCAATTTGCATAGATAAGGCCCAAGCAAATGTGTGCTGTACTCTGAATAAGAGGAAGCCCTAAAGGTTCAGGATAATGTGATGTGCTTTTTTATCTCTGGTTTGCTAGTTCAGACGAAGTCTGTATGTATGAGCTGGGACCAAAAGGTCCCTTTTGTTCATCCATTCTTAATATTATCCAATTGCCACTCTGTGGTGCATTCTAATGGGGAAAAACAGATTTACATTTTCAATTATTAAAATACTAGGTAAAATGGCGAGCATGTATAAAACTGGGTTGAACACGTAACTTCATGTGAAATATATTATTCTGAAATCAGGGCATATGTGACACATCAAGGAGAATTTTCTTTTTTCTATTAAAGGTGGAATAAGTATAAATTAAAAAAAATTCTCCTCATTCCCATCACTGCCAATATCTCTTTGAAGATTTGGAAAACTTCTCATTAGACTTGATGAAAACAGAGCCTTTCATGAGTTACTTTCATATGAAAAGTACAGGTGCAAGACAGATTATTAAAGCCCCACAGGGATTTTTAGCCAATTGCACAGCTGGATTTTCCAGATATTCTTAATTGTATTACCATGTTTAAGGGAACCTAAGATAGTGGCTTTTACTGATATTTGTTTGTTCCCATTGAAATACTGTTACTCCTTTTTAAGGGTACACAAAGGTAAGGGAGCATTCTTTAATCTTATATTTGTTGTTTTGTATTTTAATGCATTAAAATAAACAGTGATGCAGAAATAAATATTCTTGTATCTATTTTAGCTTTATAAATTGAATCCTTAAGCTGCATTGAGCATGAAGATCGGGGAGGCAAAGGTAGCTTGAAGACCTCTACCCACCTCCCCTGATGTTGGGGCTGGCCATGGACTAAAAACTGGTCCCTGGCAAATTCGAGGAACTACAGGGTTGCTCTTAGTTACACAGGCTAGAAGGGCCCCATAGGGATCCTTCTGCCAGCCCAGGTTTGCTCCTTCTCTATCTAGCATGTCCCCCCTCATCCCCAGACAACCCGTATGTCTGAGTGGAGGAGTGAGTGGCATAAAGGTAGCATAAAGCTTTAGACACTAAATACTAAGACATTATTGCTTCATACCAGGGAAATCCCCAATTGCCTGTTTAGGGCTAATATATGATCCCTTTGTTCTGATCCATGGATTTTAATGGGAGTGGGGAGTCAAAGATCCATCCCATGAAGTTAGATAGTAAATCTTTCAGTCCTTCTTGACACCTACATGAGATTCACATTGTATATGTGATAAGTAGGATGGTCAAATCTCCAAGGGTTTGGGGGATTTAGTAGTTCAGAGATTCCTGTTCAAACCTTAATAAATGACCTGTGAAATATCATTCAATATTTGTGCTGGGTGCACAATTACTTCATATAACTACCATCTGAAGAAAAATTCTCTCCTTACAGTCTCTCAGTATACTTGAGCCATGTTCCCTGAACTCTTGAAAACTGAGTCCACCCTTCAGGAAAATGAAACCAACCATATCTGCTTGAATATGGCATATGTTGTTCAAAGTCTACACACGTTAATGTATATATCTGTCATGCCACCCATCCCATTTAGCTCAGTCTTCCAGTCCTTCACCCAATTTAGTGAACACTGGACTAGATAGATATTCTCAATCTATTTCCCTCCTTTTATAAATCTTTTGAACAGTGAAATACTTTAAATATCAACCTTAATTAGCATAATTGGCATCCAAGTTAGTGCTGATTGAAATGAATCAGGCAGCTCACATCTTAGAGGTATTGTTTCAGGCTGTCTGCAAACTCAGGCATGCTCTCACTTCAGATTGTGAAGGTTTTCTTTGCTAGAAACTGTTTCTTTTGAAAAACAAAAGCTGAAACTTTGAAGAACATGTCCTCTCAGCTAATCCTTCATGCCCCCCACATTCAAGGAGTGCACCCCATTCTTGGGGAAACTGCGTTGAAGCCTTCCACTCTCCATAAATAACTTAATGAGAGCAAGTGGCAGAGTGGAGAGGGTTAAGTCCCAGATGTCAGGGAAGGACCCCATAGCTGAAGCGGCTAATTAGAAGAAAGCAGGAATGTGCCTAATGAGGCAAGTGAAAACAGCTGTTACCCCCCTCCCCAAAAACAGCTGCAGAGTGCATATAACCTAGCCAGGGAGAAACCGGAGAGAGGCAGGGCCAACAAGGAGGGTAGATTCCCTGCACTTTAGTTTGCTTCCTGGCCAAAAGAAGGTGAGCAGCCCAAAGCCTCAGGGGCCAAGTGCGCCTGGTTCGGGAGTGGAGTCTGTACCTATATACTGTAAATATACAAACATGGGTGATTGCACTGAGTGAAACTGGAGAGTCCTGTTATTGCGGAGGGGTGAGACCACCCAGAGGATCCAGAGAGGCAGGGGGGCCTGTGGCAATCCGCTACACACCACCAGACCCAATTGTGGATCTGTCATACTCTGCCACCACAATATCCATATCATGTACTATGTGGAGCTTCTCCATTATTGATACCTCAACAGAAGCACTTGTGCATGCACCTGGTGTAAGCGCTGAGCATATGAGAGAGACTTTCAAATCTATTACAGCACTGAGATGAAGGGTGGAAGTGAATTTAAGCCAGAACCTTTTAAGACCCCAGAAAAGGGACAGATTTTGTTTGAAGTCAGACAAAAGTAGGGGTCATTACCTATAGACATTTGACGCCAACCTCAGGGATAAGAAAATTTTAAATAGTAAAAATTCTCACCACCTATATAAGGCCAGATTCTGATACCCTTCCTCCACAAATAGTCCTCCTGACTTCAGTGGGTCTGATTGGAGAGCAGTACTCACTGTTCAGAGTAAAAATGTCTGAATCCAGAGCACTGTATTTTACTTGTTAAAAGCACTTATGCAAACATTAGTTAATTAACATTTACAACATCCCTACAATACAGTTTAGTGGGCATTTGACACCAGTGATTAATTTGGCCTGAAGCTCCAAATGAAATATCTCCTCAAAAATTGCGGTATTCATCTTTTTTTATTTAAACTTTAGTTTTTCAAGCTACAAATAAAGATGGACTCAGAGACTCACATGAACATCTGGGAGCATTTTATAAACTGGATTAGATCCTGGTGAGAATTCAAACCTTGTCTTATGTTATGTCCAAAATTTCATCTTAATTGGGGTTCATATTCCCTACAAGCAGCCATATTTTATGTTTGTTTTGACATCAGAGACATATGGTTAATTAAATGTCAGGAAAAGCAAGGGTGGTAGAGCGAAAGAATGACACAAAATATGTACATATGAAAATATGCATATATATGTGTGTGCAAAGCTAAATAGTTTCCTTTGCTCTCAGTCAGTATCTTACCCATCATAGACCTATTTCTTTTCATAGACCACATTGGAGAGGTTACCTTGGGAAATTTAATGGAAGGATAAATTAAATTAGCTGAAAAGGAAAATCTTTGTGTATTGAATCTTTAGTATCTAGCTTTGCCGATTTCATTCTGAAGGTCAAAGGTGTAACCTAATCTCGCTCTTTTTATACAAGGCTTATTGGACTATCTTGGTTTTTTTTATTGGTTTCAGATTCAGTTGTTTCTAAACACAGTTGTCAGAAACAATACTTGGTGTATGAGCAAGATACAAGAGCTACAGTTTGGCCCCTTAATTCAATGTCAAGATATGAACTTACCTGAACTTAACAGTTGCAAACACTTGGCTTCATCAGCTGTGGTTAAATTGAGTTAGGAGACTCAAAAAAAGAGCAGCCCTTAACCATATTTAACCTCCCATCGAATATAGCTTTTAATAATAATGACCTGTGACAAAGAAGCACATGTAGATTTTATTTCTGCAGTGATTTTTTAAAAAAATCTTGAGTTCACTGCCTAATAATAGATTGTTCATTGTGTAATATGCAACATGAGCACTTAAACACATATGAGATTTTGGGGGAGAGGACACCCTGTTTCTCCTGAAGATGGTCCTGCAACTATACCCTTTTATTGGGAGTTATTGATCATAGGTACAGAACTAGAGTCTGGTTTGGGAGACTGGCATAGGCATGCTGCTAGATGGAAAAAGCCAGGGAATTGTATGTCACAAGGGGAGAAAGAAGCTCAGCCTCAAAATGTTGGCTAGTTCTTATACATTTTATGCGTAAGTATCTATGTTTCTGGTGTTTATCGGAGCTTTACCATCATTAGTGATTTTGACCTGAACCGGACCTTACTGATGTCAACAAAATTCTTTCCAATGACTTCTATGGGCTTTGGATCCAGTTCTGTATCCCTTTTTATACTGTGGGTGTTCTTCTTAAATATCTGGCATTAAGTCTACCATAGAAAATCCCCACCACTAGCACAGTGGGTTTCTTATATTGCCCATAATCCTCAAACTCTAGAGGGGAAATGCTAATTGCTTGAGGAGGAAAATAGTACTCTACCTGTCTAAACAAGTAATCAACTGATCAATCATCAGTCCTCCACATTCATCACTGTCACATTTTGAGTGACCCACATATTTCAAGAGAAACACCCAAGTTCCCAGTTACTCTTAGCCTCAAGGAGAATAATCATTAGTAAACTTAAATATTCAATATTCCATAGTAAATGTCACATGGCAGTAGTGGAGTCTGTGGCACTATGAGAAATGATGACAATCAGAGAAAAGGTGGGAGCATATCAAGGATTATAACAAGTGGTCCTTAGCTACCTAACTTAAGATACAGTGGTGGAACCCAGAGGACAGCATGGGATCTGGGTTCCCCTACTCCTCTAGCAAAACAGGAAGTGCAAGGCTCAGGGCTAAAAGAGGCAAAGACTGAATAGTCCCAGACAGAGACGGAAGGACTGGTTTAAACACCATTACACTTTGGGTTTTTCTATTGGGATGCTCCTTTTATCCCCAGGAGGGAACTGAAAGTTACAGGCCATTACAGAACTATAATGATGGACAATAGGAGGCACTAGCATAGAAGAATCCCTGCAACGCTATCCTGGAAAGGGGGTGGGGGTCACTCTGGCATTGAGTTTGCCTCATTACACTGGGCGGATACTTCAGGGGAATCAGTCTGACACACACACACCCAACAGGGATGTCTGAAGAAATTTAGGCCTGCCTAACATATCAGGGGACAGAAAGATTTCAGATAGACACAAGTGTAGCATCAAAATCTTTCTTTGTGTGCTTTGTTCTTACTGCAGAATAAACAATACTTTGGTTTTAAGGAGGTTATTTTTAAAGCCCAAAGAGAGTGAGGGTGAATGAAATGCATAACTCAGGAATGAATTCTGTTACGTTTCCATTTATGGTTAAGAAATGTAAATATGTGGCTTAAATCAATGCAAGAGACAAAATGGGGATATTTTGAGATCATCTATTTGTGATAGAGAAGGAAAAGGCGGAATGAAGCAAGCATTGATATGACTGTTTGGGCTTTGTATGTTTTTTGTCCTTACCTGTGGAAATTACAAGTCCCTTCTCTCCACTCATATCCCCGAAAGGAGAAGAAAGAGCAGCAAACCTTTTTTCATACAGGTCACCAATCAGACAACAGATGTTAACTTTGGGTCATTTCTTATCAGACTGATTTGAATTAGAGATGGGCATTAGCCACAAAGGTTAGAGTGGATAGTTCTCATGCTGTTGCTTGGACAGCAGAGACACCAGCAAACTCATTATGTAGTTCCATGATATCCTGTCCTGAGCATGGTGGGGTAGATACCTATAGGCACAGGTTTCTGATGCTATCCAAGCATTGTGTTTTAGGTCTTCTGGAAGGCTCTTTTCCATCCTGTTTTTTTGGGGTCAAAATCAAAGATGATTCTTGCAGGGAAGGTGGTAGGCATTCGGAGCAGATGGTCCTACCACTTTAGACAGTGTTGGGCTACTATTCGAGAGAGCGGATCCCGTTTAGTTAGAAAATAGATCTGACTCTGTCGTTTGTTTTTGATCATTAGGAGGTGATTCATCTGAATGGTGTCTAACCTGTTCTCTAGCTTGACAGTGAGGGACCCTCTTTCAATCCCATAGGTCAGAATACTGACACCCAAGCATTATATATCCTCAGCTTCATCTCATTACTTATCAGGGTATTTGGTTTCTGAAAGATGTTTTTGATGAGGCAGCCCATTACTGATAACGTTTTTGCAGCGCAGGTTTCAAGTTCTTTCTCAATGCCATCCATATTATCAACAACAAAGCCAAGGTAAGCAAAAGCACCAGCAATCTCAACTGGTGGCTACCCACAAATATGTTAGAGCTTGTAACATGTCCATAATCACCGACTAAAAGAATTTTGGTTTTATCCCGTTAGCTCCAAAACTTCTCCTGAAAACTGAGTTTTCTGGGGCTTGAATTACCACAACTAGCTCATCCATGGATTCAACAACTAGCGTTATGTTGCTGTCAAAGCTTGATCGTCAAGGCATATGCCTAAAATGCATTTAATTAGTGCCTGATCAAGCACGTAGTATATGACAGCATTGAAGAGTTCTGGAGCAGCAACATCCTTGTTGAATTTCTGATCTAATTTGGAAGAAGGCAGTTCTTTTCCATACACAAAAACTCAGCTTGAGGAGTCATCATGTAGAAAATGAAACACTCGACAGAGCTTGTCAGGAAGACCTGCGAGTTTCAAGATCAGCCAAAGTTATTCCCTATCAGCAAAGTCAAAAGGAAAAATGCAATCTGAGCAGGGTGCTTGAATTCTTGTGCCTTCTCGATAATCTTATCCATTGTAAAGACTTGCTCCATCATGGGATGGTTGGGAGTGAAGCCAGCTTGTGGTCTTCTCTTGCTCCTTAAGATATCACCAGCTTAGAACAACAAGATAGAAGCAAAAACTTTCCCCGGAAATGATGGAAGAGTCATGTTTGATAGTTACGATAGTCTCATTTGCTGCCTTACATTTCCAAAGCAATAAAATAACTTTTTGCTAGTCGAATGGGACCAGTTCTGTTCTCCAGGGGATATAGGAGAAGGTCTGCAGCCACAAAATAATAGTTGGTCCATTGCTTTTCAACAGTTCCCATCCAATTCCAGCTGAACACAATGCAAGTCTTCAGGGGAAGCTGGATTTTGTCTAACTTCTGTATCTGGATCCAAGTGCTCCCAATGTCTGGGATGCATCTTATCCAGGAATTTAATCTGAGCCAATCTCTACTTAAAGCTAGTAACCTAAAGGAGAAATACTCTGTATCTTATGATCAGTCTCCTTGTGCCATCCATCTCTTTTGCCAAGGAAAGATGCACAATGTGGTCTCCAGAATATGGCTAGTATATAAAAGCTACTTACCTAGCTGTGCTTTGATACTGAAAAGAAAATGTGATTGGTCATACTTGTTGTTTTTAAAATCTTAATCATGTCTTTCAGAGGGGCTGTAGACTTTAGTGGCCAGTTGTGAACCACTGATCAATCCTCGTACTGAATTCTTGAAATAGGCCTAATGTTACCACATAGAGTGACCCCAAGCTCTTGCCTTGACTAAGTAGTCATTGTAGGAATTGCTGACCATACTACAACCTCAAATGATCATGGGGACTCAAGATTTCTATTTCCCACTCTGTCATGCACTTCTCTGATCTTTGGCAAGTATCTACACCTCACTTCACCTTTCTGTAAAAGGAGTATCACATCTGACCCCGTCACAGGACTGATGTAAAGCTCACCTGTGAAGCTTTTTTTGATCCTCAGAATAAACATGTTACTGAATATAGAATGCCTCTTATTTTTAGTCTGATGTAGATCCTAAATGACAGATGTTTTGATGCAAAAATCTATCTACGTACATACATGGTTAGGTACGACCTTACCACAGTAGCTGAGGACCTCATAATCTTTAATATATTTATCCTCAGAACACCCCTCTGAGGTAGAAAGTGCTGCTAGCCCAATTTAAAGATGGGGAACTGTAAAATGGCACAGAGATTAAGTGACTTGCCCAAAGTTACAAGGAAGTCTGTGATTCCTTCTCTATTTGTATTGGGGGGTTGACCGTCTACAGCATGTAGATGGACATTTTCTGGAAACTGCAATTTTTAAATGACCATTTTGTATTTAGTATTTCTATATCAATGCAAAATGCTCACAATTTAGGTCTCAACCTTGCAATAAGTCCTTTGAGGGTGGACACACGAATTCACACAGAGCTCACTGCAGGTTTGTTGTTTTCCAGCATATCAGATGCATGCTTCCTATGGGCTAAGGAAAAAGAATGCATCACAAACATTGGACTTGGTTGTAAATTTAGATCTGCTTTGTGTAAGGAACAGCATATTGTCACGCCAGGCCGGGGGAGAGGAGAACGTGACTGAGGGCATGTCTACACGTACAGTATTGCAGCGGCATGTCTGTACCAGTACAGTTGCAGTGTGTCCGGTGAAAATGCTCTATGGCAACAGTGTAATAAAACCACCTCCAAGCGGCAAAAGCAATGTCAGCGGGAGACGCTCTCCCACCAACACAGTGCTGCGCACACGAACGCTTATGTCGGTGTAACTTAAGTCACTCTTGAGGGAGGATTATTCATACCCCTGGGCAACATGAGTTGTATTGTGGACATAACTTCCAGGAAGAGAACAAAGACTCGGCTATCTGCTACTGGTCCCTGCAAACAGCAGATCCCTTTCCCATCTCTGTTATATCAGCAACTCCGTCTTGAGCATAGGGGGCAGAGCCAAAGCTCCCTTCACTCCCCAGCCACCGGGGCAGAAAGGGGAGTAGTTTCACCATGGAGACTGTTTTCCCCATTGTTTAGGTACCCACCAAACACACAGCCCATAGAAGGCAAAGGACAGCCTGGCCCACTAGTTGCTATAATTGTAAACCAGCACAGGCTAGTGGATGTAAAATATGTGCGTAAATGTTGTGCTTTGCCTTATTTTAGCATCGTTTCTCATTAACAGGACAACCTAATTTCACTCTTTTGCTTCACAGACACAAGGGCTGCTTTATTATCCACAAATCTATTATTTTCCCATTTGAAGAGCTCTGAAGGGGATTACAGCAGATGTGCTGCTTTTGCAATGCAACAAGTCTTTTCACGTCAATAGAAATATTGGAAAAAATAAATAAATAAAATTCGACAGTGACAGAGACTCGAGTCATTACTTTCATCTTCCCAGTGTGAGCCAGCAGGTGTAACTTGACATTCTTCAAACAAAGCTCTTTGTGGTTGAAGAGAGGCTTTGGCAAATACTTATTCTTTGAATATGTACTTGACAGAATGCACAGAGAGAACTGAACTGCTGTTTTGAAGGAATTGCTTATTAGAACACTGGAGTGCTAAAGTGCACTGTGACTCGGCTATGTTGCTAGGAAGGCATTAAGCAAACTGTGCCCATTATGTCAATTTAAAGTCAAGTCCAAATGTGTTACCCTTCAGATTTCTCAGAAGTCATCTGTGGCTGCACAATTCCACAGCTTTTATTGCTTTTCTAACTTGCTTCTTCCTCTCTGTCCATCTGGTCCCCACTGCATTTGTATTACAGAAAGCAGAGAATCATCTGGGATTCCTTTTAATTACCCCCCCACCCTTTTACTTTCCACTTTCATTTCCTTTCTTATAGGTTCTGTCACCATGGCCCTTCCTTCAGCCACACAGGGGGAAGACTGAATGTAAAGTTGCACTTGGCACTCTTTGAAGCCTTGGGTGTCAGCCAGAGGGAGTAATGCAAAGTCCTACAGGGGTATTTAATGCAAAAGCATCAAATCTGGGAAGTTATTATAGGAACTGTCGGCCGTAGGGCAAGTTCTCGTGCTGTTGGCTGGAACAGGTTCGCAAGTGGCATGAAGTCATAGCATCAATCTGCCTCACAAAGAAGTGCCAGAGCACTGTGATACTCCAGCACACTTAAGCGTTTCTCTAAACTCCTCATAGTATAGTATGTTTTGTTTCTATATTTCCATTTCTAGATTCGGGGGGGAGAAAGCCTGTAAAAAAGCATTTTCTTTAATAACCAAATTCCTGTTCCTCTTGCCTAAGTTATTCAGTCATGCTAAAATGCAGTGTTTCTTACATTATAATTCTTACCACCTTGGAAAGAATTGTGAAGTTGCTATATTGTGAAAGTCCTGACTTGCCTGTTGCCATGTTCCAAATAAATCCATAGAAAGCTGAATAACTGTTTTGTTCTGATAGGTGTTTCTTTCTGATAGTAGAGGATTCTTTAAAAGGCATAACGAGATCCAGGCCTGGAAGCTGAAGCTAGACAAATTCAAACTAGAAATCAGGTGCACATTTTTAGCAGCAAAGTTAATTAACCATTGGGATATCTTACCTAGGACTGTGGTGGATTCTCTGTCACTTGTTTTTAAATCTAGACTTGATTTAAAATGTCATCGAGTCTTTAGTCTTACTAAAATATATGCTTTACTTCTACCAGCAGTTACAGGTCTGGTGCAGAGTTTTCTGAATGAAGGTTCTATGGCTTGCTACGTGATTATTAAAACAGTCCCTCATAGTCTTAAGAATGATCAATCTCTTTCTTTCAACATATTGAGTGCTGATCAATGTAAGTTTAACTCAGGCTGGAAGCAGTAGAAATGCACCAATGATTTCAACAGAGTTGTCACACCACTAGCCCAGTCCTGTCTTCATGGAAATCAGGGGGAGCTGAAGGTGTGAGTCCCTTGCAAGAACAGCTCCCCCGGGATGGTTTTTGGCATATTCCATCTGATTCAGGTAAGTAGGAAGACTTCCCTGCAGTTTGGGGTATGCATTGAATCCAGGTCACTACTGAATGCATCAGAATGTAGACAGACCAGAAAGAGTGAAGTCCTGTCCCTGCAAGAACAAGAAATCGTTAGGATGGTCAACTGCAGGTCCGGGAAACAAATGTCTTAAAATAAGGGATAAAACTTGTTTCTAAGGGACATTACCCAGTTTTGGTCTTTGCTCATGGTACAAAATCAAATGTTGGTGTTACTGTAAACACGGCAAAACTATCATTTAAAGAGGGCCAGGGGATATCTGAAACTTTATGCAGTAATATGAGGGGAGGGCTTAAGTAATCCCCTCACAGCCACACATGCATGCACACTTCGTACAGCCCCTGTAAGGGCCATCCACAGCTGTGGTCCTGAGCTTGGGGCGACTGAGAGACTGCTCCTTTGGTGTACACCCTGGATCGCTCACAACATCCAAAAGGGGTTGGGAGCAACAAAGAGAAGGCAAAGCAATGTCCTTCTCTTCCTCTTCCTCCCATTCTATATCAACCAATGGAGTGGATCAGGCATGCCCACCAAGGACTTCAGGGTGGCACAACCCCTTCTGGAGCCCAAAACACAGCTTTTTTCGAAGAGTGGTTTGCCTCTGCACTGCTCAGGTCAGAGCCCTAAAGGCAGTTTCGCCATCACAAATAACCTATAAGGCCACCCTAACTTTGGGCATTTCCTGAAAGCAGAGCACAGGATTTCTTGGTTTTGTTTTGTTTTGTTTTTTTTAAATAAAAATTCCAAATCCAGAGCTACCCAACCTTCAGAATTTACAATCTCCCACAGAGATTGTCAGTGGCAAGTCACGTGAACAATTTGGGCCTATGCTAAAGAAGGTTAGCGAGCTATTGCTAAAACATTTTAGCATTTGGGCCTAATGCTTCTTCATCCCCATCATGTCTCCTATCATTATGATTACTCTGTATTAAAATAGCACTTAGAGGCCCTAGCAGAGGTTGAGACTCCATTGTGCTAGGTATTGTATGTGAAAGAGTTTCTGCCCCAAAGAGCTTATATTTTAAATAGACAAGATAGGACAACATTGCAACATTGTGGGGGACTGGGGACAGACTGTGAAAGCCGAGGCACAGAGAAATGATCTGTCTAAATTCGCAGAGCCAGGAAAGAACTCCAATCACCTGTCTTCCAATCCCTGTACATTAAACCATGCTTCCTCCCTGCAAAGATTATAATTATCCTTAACTAAAGACGCAATAAATTATTCTTTCTCCCCTGGAGACCGTTGCACTGAGCAGCTTTGCCCAATGAAGTCTAATGAAAGCAGGCAAGTTGTAGCAGGATAACTTATGTATCTCTGTTACTCTGACACATCCATAATAGTATCATGCATGGTGAAGCTATAACGTATGCATAATAAGAAAAATTAAGCATTTCAGCTGCACAAACACAGAGTAACCAGAGTGATGTGCAGTTCAGCTAAGAATATATGGAATTCAGCTGACTGTACAGCAATTTCATATTCTGCTGCTTCCCCCAAGAGGTAAACTCTACTGATCAGGCTGGAAAAGCATCTACTGCCCATGCAGTACCATCCTACTGCCAAGACTGTACTGTCTATTTTCTTCTAAATCATTGGACTTTCATTTCCACTGTTGCCAAGCAAGTGCCATTAGCAAGCACTAAATTCACTTGAGGAAATTAAAGAAAACCAAAATGCACAGCAATTCTAAAACAAACCAATGGAGGTGATAAACCAAGCTTATAATTAGAAAACAACACCTACTATGTAAAAACTGACTTTTAATAGAAACTAAATAAGCTCCCAAAGGGTCTCCTCCAAAGCCCGTTCTATTCAATAGGAGAAACTATATTGACTTCAGTAGGCTTTGGAACAGATTGCAGGATCAGTTTTGGACTTAGAGTTATATTTTATTTGGGCTTCCAAGTCTTCTCCAACAAAACTATGGGAGAGCTCAAGACTATCTGGCAGGGACATGTGTGATTATAACACTCATCTAACAATGGAGCTTCTTGATACACAAATATTTTTACAGTGGCTTACTGTTTTCATTATTTTTTTACATCTTATCAGAGACACACAAATGTAAATGGGATTATACACCAGCAGATCAAAATCTCCTATGAAATCTGCCATAGTCCTGCCCTTCCCCTGAATCTTTATCACTGCAACTGGCCACATAAACTGTCACTCTGTTGCAAGTTGCAAAACCTGATATGTGGCTGACATTTGGTGGAGCAGTTTTGACGATCATCAAAAATAAATGTTGTAAGTGGCAGGTGTGACCAAGGAAGCTTTTTGTGCCAATTGGCAGAGGGCACTGGGAGGCATTGAGATTTACAGGGATTTTCTGGGTCAAGTATATGCATACTAATTCCCCCAAGGATAGCATATAAGGTCTCCATCAAGAGCAAAGAGCCTACTGGTCATCAAAACCATTGTAAAACGTATGAACAGGTACTATTTAAGATGTTATGTATCTATACTGAATATGATGTTCTTAAAATCTTGACATTAAGGCGAGGTCACCTGAAAGTGCCGTGCCTCAGACAGGTTCTCTGGATGGAGGGAGGTGCAGGTAGATGATTATGTCTCTCTTTGGTCCGTGGATATCATATGTCTCCCAATGCAAGTCTATTTGCATACACCAGCTAATCAAGATTGCAAATCTACAGAAAAGCGAACACAGCAGGAGGGTGCCCCATTTATGAATGAAGATCAATGGACTGTTTTGCTTTATCTGGGGTTGCAAGAAAACAGACTGTATCCTTCACTGAGGAGACAAGCGGGCAGCATAGCTTGTCTCATGACTACCTAAAAAAGGCTGGAAGGACGCTAAGGAGAGTTTTGCTCTATAAGACATGAACGTATCTAGTTAAATAACTAGATGATGGTGCTAATTCTAGGCTCTAGAATGCATTTTATGGTTTTATTTTGTATGTAACTCTGTTTCCAGTATTTCTACTTTCTACGACTCGAGCCACTTTCTTCAGTAAATAAACTGCCTTACCTAAGTGCTGCATGTAAAGCAGAGCAGTGATTGAAGGTGTAACTGGTAAGCTTGGGTGTCCGGCTTCTTTGGAAGTAGCAAATCTGTGAATATGGTAAGGATATGGCTATGCTACAAGTAAAAGCCCACACCTGGTCTGTACCAGCTGACTTGGGTTCACAGAACTCAGCCTAAAGAGCTTGTGGTGCAGATGTTAAGGTACGGGCTGGAGTCCGGGATCTAGGATCCTGTGATGTGGGAGGGTCCCAGAGCTTGGGCCAGTGCCTGAGCCTGAACACCTACACCACAATTAAACAGCCCCTAAACCTGAGCCCTGCCATCCCCAGTCAGCTGGCATAGGACAGCGGTGGGTGTCTCACTGCAGTGTTTTTATACGCTGAGAGACCAGTAGAACAGGGGCTGGACACGTCAAGGGAATTCTCGGAGGGCTCAGGGGTTGGAGTGTGTCTATTGTTGACCTGGAGAGGGACAGTACAGGATTAGTGGATAATGCTTGTGTTGCCCATGGCTGGTGGAGCAGGGAAACTGGCCTCCCAGCAGGTACAAACAAGGCTTCCTCACGCTAAAGGCAGATGGTAGTGAGGTGCCTCACAAGCCTGGGTACCCCTGGAAGTGTCACAGCAGGAAACTCCCCAGATTGGCACAAGACTTGTCTGTACGGAAAACGACTGCATGGCAAGCTAGGGTGTGCATCTACAGGGCATCAGCTTGCTGCCCAGATAATGTCCTGTGAGGAAACCACTGCAATGCAGGGAAAGTCCTGACGTGGGGCTTGCCATGCTACTATTTACATAGTTCACCCAGCCATGCTCCAGGACTTCCACTCCACCATAACAGTGCCCACACAGAACATTACTGGGGGGCAAGCTGGCATGCTGTAGATTCACACCTTGGCTTGCCATGCACTAACTTGTCATGTAGGCAAGCTGCTAGGCCTATCTTTAATCTAATAGTATGAGTTTTCATTTAAACTATAGGAAAACCAGGTTTTAGGGATGGAGCCAGTTAAAATCAACTTTAGATAGGCTTAGAAATAAAGGCACTGTGCACTACATATGCTGATCATAAGCAGTATATGAGATTTTGTGGAGTGTCTACATTTTCTCTGTTCTAACATATCCTCTACTCTCTTCAAGCACACAGCATCATAGAAAACCTCTCAGCTACTCCATGTAACTCTTTTACTGGATGAAATTAATGATCTAGTCAACTGCTTGTTAAAAATAGTCAAGTTATTTATTAATTACATTCTAGTGGTTGGAAGTTGGGACCGCTGGGCCCTGTTTCCCACCCTAATAGTGACTTTCTATCTGATCTCAGGCAAGTCGCTTCACCCCGTATTTTCAAAAGTGGCTCCAACTGATTTTCAGTGCCTTTGATCTTGACTTCATGTGCTGGGGTATAAAAACCTCACTTGGGCTGGAAAGGGTTAATGACTGCTGTGAGCACAATCAGCCCCGACTGCTACATTTGTAGTGGGTGTCCAGCCAATAAGAAGAGGCTGGAAAAGAGGAGCTCTTGCTCAGGTGTGGTGGGCTGTGAAGGAGACTAGTTCAGCTAATCATGTGGGAAGAGAAGCAGGGCTAGAATCAGTGAGTGAGAACAGCTGTGGCCTGTTAGAGCCCCCCTGTGGGACTCCTTGATGTGGGACAGTTTGGGTTGGTCAGGGGATCTTTGGTGGTTTTTAAGCCAGGCCATGGTACCTCATCTGAAAGGAAAGATGGGGTCTGACAACTGAGCCTAGAAGTTGGGTGTGATGAGCTATACAAGCCCCACACTGGGGAAAAAGGAGGTAATGAGCTGGTGTGAGTCAGCTGGCTGTTGCACCTGTGAGAAATGTCAGGCTTGGAGGAAAGACCTTAAGGGAGAGAAACCCAGCTAGAGCAGAAGATAAGAGGTCTTGCCTAAAGGTCCCCCCCGAGGGAAGGGAGGGCCAGATACTGATGCACGTGTGGAGAGAGCCCTTCTTCTGTTACCTGTGATCTCAGTTTTAGATGCCAAGCCTGATGAGCATGCTCTGAAGGAAAAGAGCCTTAACCCAAAGTGGGGATGAATGGTTTGTGTTAATTCCCATTTTTTCTGTTTGTTAACTATCCTGGGAGGGGAGAGACTTTAAAGTGACCTGGCTGAAGGGTTAAGTAACAAGAAGAGACAGACCCAATGTAACTGTTGGTAGGAGGTACCTGATGGGGAGAGAGCTGCTGTGCTGTTCCCATTTTTAAGAAGCTGCTGGCAAGGAGTCACCCCCTTCACTGTGGGTGAGTAAATAACCTCAGGAGGGCTGAGAACTTGCTGGAATAAAGACTCCTTTTATCTTGCGTGTGTCTTGGGACTGTGACTTCGGTACTCTAGAAAGGTAGGTTGCACTCTCATAGTGACCTGTCTGGACAGATGAGCCATACTCCACCAGAGTGGGATGGAAATGCTGTTGGGGAAACTGAGGCAGGGTGGCTGCAGTGTGGTGCCCTGCTGCAAGGAGGTGTACAGGGATTAGTGACCCAGTGACACTGTCCAGTTGGACACACCTTGGGTCTAAGGGCTTTTTTTCCCCCAAGGGTGTTGAATACCCCCAGTTCCCACTGGTAGTTAGCATATCACAACTTCCCCGCCCCCTCATAATTAGTACTTTTATTGACCATCTCAACAATGTAGTCTAGGACAGAACAGCCATGGAGCTCAAGCTGTTTTCTCACTCCTCGGTCTTATCACCTGGCGCTGGTCCGTTCAGGTCAAGTTTCAGGGGAAAGGTGCACTGCTTCTGCCCAGAATCCTTTGTGAACTAACAAGAGCGAGGGGCAAAGCCAGGCTAGAAAAGAGCCAGAGATACAAATATGTAGTTCCACAGGCATTCAAAGGAAGAGTGGTGTGTCACTCAGGAGCACGAGTTGTGTACTGAGCACCGTGGAGAACATCAGGGTACATCTACACTGCAATAAAAGACTCTTGGCACAGCCACAGCTGGCCTGGTTCAGCAGACTCAGACTTGGAGGGCTAAAAATTGCAGTGTAGATATTCAGGCTGGAGCCGAGGCGTGGTGCTGCTCCTCTCACAGGGTCTCGGAGCCTGGGCTGGCCTTCAGCCCAAATGTCTACTTTCGTTTAGCCCTACAGCCAGAGCCCCGCAAGCCCATGTCAATCAACTCAGGCCCTGATACTCCGTGCCATTAATTTGCCGTATACATGAACCCGAAGTGCTCTGAGGGTAGTTTTCGCTATCCTAAACCAGATTGTGGTGAACATTCTGGATACTGACATTGGAGAGAAAAGAGAAGGTCACTTTCTCCAGGTTTTTGTGCGAAAAGCTAGTAGGCTACAGGGTGGGGGTGGTTGTTAGAATGAGCGTTTCTTAAGGGGTATAATGGCCGCAGTTTTGTAAATACGGGCACTGCTGCTGACAACTGAGTAACTAATGATTGCTCTAGCGCCATATTACAGTGCAGCTAGTCATGATGAGAGTATAGGAGCCAAGAAGAAGGTGGATTCCTTAGAGAATAATATTGGTAAAGGCAGGAATGCTAGGGTCTTGCGGAGAGGATCAAAGGAAGCAATCGGAGGGCAAGGGTAGAATTAGTGATCAAGGTGCTCTTGAACCTTGAGAGAGTGCAAGGGACAAACTTCATAGTAAGTCATGAGAAGAGGAGTTAAATGAAAGGGTGACATGAAAGAGCTGGAGGGGAAGTGAATATTTCATGCCTTTGGAAATGACAGAGCAATAAGCTAGTGCAGAATAGAAGGTTCAACAGAGTTGAGTTATTTTCCCACCCCGCTTTCAATGGACAGTGAGTTTGTTGTGTGTCAGTATTTCTTCAGTTGACAGCCTCTTCTCTTAAGAGGGCAGGGTTCATCCTTTTACTATAGAGCTCTAGACAGCAAATCATTGGGAGTGGTTTTTATTGGAGTAAGATCATTTGGTTAAAAGATGTAGGAAAAGTGATGTTTGTTTGCTGGCATGGGCTATACTGAATCCCTTCCCCGTCAAGAAGAAATGAGATACCTGTGTGAAGGAAGTGACCAAAACCAATTGGATGAGGGGAAGTTTGAGAAGTGATTTGAAAATGATAGAGGAAGTGGTATTTCCGCTAATGGTGCAGGGGCAATGGATGATATTAGTTCAACAGATGAATACATGTAGGCTAGTGAAATGCTTTCAAATGCCCTTTTTGCACAGACTATAATGCTTGTTGCTCCAACTAGCTCAGAAGAAAGCCAGAAGCTCTTATCTATTTGTTTATTTAAGTAACATTGAAAATGGCCTTCAGTCTCTTTGCAAACATGGGGTTTCCTGACAATAACAGAAACTAGTGAGTTCTAGGCTGGGTGGGGATGGATGCTGTAAATCTAAAAGTGTGCTGGCCCTGCCCCTGCATTCCTAAAAATGCCTTTTGAAGTGGGTGAGTGGTAGAGGGAGAGGAGCAGTTGGAGCTACCACTTCGCAGCTGCTGTGGCTAATGCTGCTGCGTCAGTGGCAGTGGAGTAATTATTCTCCAAGAGCCACACTGATTTCACCAGCTTCTCGGGCTGGGCCCTGGAGACAGGCTTTGGTTATTAGATCAGTAGCCCAGTCTGGTGACTAAAGCTTAGTTTTGTAAACAAACCTCTAGCCAGCTGCATCTCCCCCAGATTGCTGAAGAAGGATAAAGCATCTTGCTCTGTGGGAGGTGGCTGGGGATCTATTCAGTTAGAGTGCTCCTGGCTTTCTTCTGAGCTTGCTGGGACAGCAAACACTCCACTACATGCAAAAGGGGACCCGGATTAAATATAAACCCGATCACTTTGCTTTGAATTTGTCAGATGAGGTGTTGACTCTTACCTTGTTCGTTTTTTATTTCAGTTGAGTCCAAAATGGGGACGTTTTCCACACTAGTGAGTGTTCACAAATAAACATGAAAGTATAAGAGACTTGCCAGTGTATTTACTTTTCCAATGTGAAACCAATTAGTGAGCTCATTCTTTAACAGCTGACCTTGTCCAGCATTTCCTATGGGGACCATGCCCTCTGAATGAAAGACATCAAAATCCCCTAGAACAATAACAAACATACAAGTATGGCTGAATAACTGATATAATAAATGAGTCATTTGACTGAGATCATCAGGGATCCTGATTTCCCAGACTTCCTGCCTTATGCAAAGCACCTTGAGACTGTTAGTTTAAGTCAGAAACATACTGTACAGCGAAAAGAATGATGGCAAACCTCAAAAGGCTCAGAGTTGGGGGTCTTGTTAAGAGAAACATCCAAAAGTTCAAGGACTATGCCCTGAGCTGGTGGTGTGTCAGCATCAACAGTGCTATGGCACTCTACACCAATTCAAGGATCTGGCCCTCAGTGCTTATACAAATGCTCTGTTCTTCTTGACCCTGCAAAATTGATCTGAAACCTGGGATGTGCCACCTCTGTCTCTGCCAGATATAAATATCCCTAGAATAACCTGTCTTGTCGACTTGTGTTCCTGACTTGAACTCCAGAGTTGTGTGAAAATGGAGAAGAAATTACCCAAATAGTTAGTTTAAAAATCTTACAGAAAGATTCAGTTGTTTTTCGGCCTGAAAAACTGGGCATAGGTTTGATGGGCAGGGGTGGAGGATGTTTGTTTTATCAACCACTTCGTCCATCTCTGCAAGAGACTGCATAGCACAATGTATATTAGCAGAATATCTTGTTCCTCTTTACATTTGTGATCCTTTAATAATATAATCTGGTGCTGTAAGGAGATGGCACACAAGTTCTGTAACAATGAGTGCTTGTGGATTTATTTCCTGTGAAAGAAAACAAAGCAGAACTCTTACAGATCACTCGATTCTGAACTGTGCTGAGCGCTGATCCAATCATGTTGCAAGGGAAGCTTTCAGAAATCATGTGTCTCTGTGTGCACACATGTGTATGGGCTGAGAAGTGGATAGATTAAATAGACTATTCTTCATTACAGAAAAACAGGCTGGATTGTGGCCTCTAAAACTGATATGCATTTTGTTTGGACACCAAGCCATACAAAGAGTCCACATACGCCAAGAAACATAGAGGATGTAGTCAGTGTGATGGGAACAAGTGGGGAGAAGAGAGGTGAGCGTTGCTTCAGCTGAGTTTCTGATGTGCTCAAGTTTGAGGCATCGGGGGGGGGGGGGGGGGGATAAAAAAAAGTGGGACCATCAATTGCATGCCTCACAGGTTGCAGAAGATTCTAGAGGGATGGAATACTCCAAAGATCCTTTGCTGCAGCAACAACCAGTAGAAACTAATTTGTTTGTTTTGGGGGTTGGGGGAGGTGTGCTACTGCTTGAGGTGGGAATATTTACCTGAGACAACAAGGGCCTTAACATCTACATTTTCTTGCATCTGTGAGAGAGTTTTTAGTTTTGTTTGTGACAAACATCTTTCCTGGCTATGCAAGTGAGATGCTACATCCTCTTTACCAGGTGCTCCCAGGGCAGCTGATGGACAGAATTGCTTGCCTCAGGCCCTGGTGAAGTGTCAGCCAGCAAACCCAAAAGAAATCTCAGTGATGCCTAAAATAAGTCACTTTCAAATATCTTTTAAAAGAGGTGTTCATACTGTAACAAAGCTGCCCAATACCCGATCAGTAAAATCACCATCAGAAAATGCTGGTTTTCGCTGTGTGTACCTAAATACAATGTAGTAAAATAGGGTTTGAGTAGTATAACGATTACTGTGGCTGGGTCTACACTGATGGTGGCAAATTCGCCGCCGTCACATCGATTGCTCTGGATCGACTGAGCGGTCTGTATGGACGTGCTCAGTTGATCCAGGAAGCGACGCAGGAAAACCACCCCAGTAAGTGGCGTAGCACTGGGAGCGCTGTTCCCTTCGACGCAGCGCAGTATGGACGCCGCGTGGAGAAGACGCTGCAAAGTCGATGGGAGGTATGCAAGTGATTTACGTCACTTGCGTATCTCCCGTTGACTGCTGCCGAATCACAAAGGTAGACTGCAGACCCTGGAGTTAAAAATGAAGCAATCAGTCCTTAAAGTCAAGTTGATGACAGACTGGACTAATTGGAGATGAATAGCAGGGAAGAAAGCTGGGACCTCTAGAGAGGCTGCCCCAAGATTAGCTCACAGGCCCACAATCTCATCTAGAGAATATTCTCTGTGTTGAGGGTTGAATCATATTGGTTCTTATGTAGCTGTAAGTGCCACGCCTATGCTGTAACTGCTTGCTCAGAGAGGTTCAGTTTGTGGAGCTTTCCGTCTGGCACCACTCACCAGCACTAAATATACTTAAAAGAGAAGTAAAAAGCAATAAATCCCAGTCTTGCACCTGTGTGCAGGATGCATATGTGTGCGTCAGCTGAGCTTTGCTCATATTTTTGCAGTGCAGAAACACTTTAAATCCCCTAACAATTTAAAGGCTCATTTGTGACTTAGCCAATGCTTAAACCAAGTTGTTTCTAGGGTATTGATTTAAACCAGCTAAGCTCTTCTAGTCTTTAGATTTCAATTTGCAGGGCAGTAAGTCTCTTAAAAAGGAAAAGAGGTGGCGGGGGAACTGCAGGAAAAAGCAGTGCTCTGATACTTTCCAAGTCAGCATTTACGTGACTCAGGTTCATTTTGAGGAGAATAATTTATAGTGGCATGAATAAATAATAGCAGTGAGTTCTGACTGTCCAAACACGATATGTAATACCCTGGGAAAAATTTCTTTACTGCATTCTAATGACGGAGCGTCGGCTTTTATGTTGCAAACAACTGTAACAAGTAAATCATTTGAAAATAACTGACATGCTCAGGTTTGTTTAAAGAGCTTTTGTCAAACTGCATCCCCAACTCAATCTGAGATATGAGTGCAGTTTACTGTGGCGGCCAGCATGGTCTCTTTGCCTGCCTTTGTCAGTGGCCATGCAAGATTGCTCATTGAACTTAAGTCAGTCACTGTGTACTGCACAACAAAACCCCACACTTTCATCTGTCCCCCTTCTTCTGGGGAAGAAATAAGGATTGGGCATCCGTTAAAAGCCTAAAGAGTTTAGAAAGACCACCAACTGACTCATTTAAAAAGCAATGAAAACAAAAAACCTGCATTATTAATTTAATTTGTGAATGGAAAACTTCCCCAAATCATTACTACTTATACCTTGAAGACTGCTCTCCCTAAATATATCCATAAAGAGTAAAATTTGCTCTTTTTTTCTTATTCATATGACATCTTTACTGACTAACCTCTATTTTTAGGATTATTTAATCATCCAGTAGCGGCCTGCTGCATGCAATCCTCTGTCTAGTAAAATTGCTTGTTACTTAAAGGAGAAAATATCAAAACAGTTTCATTGGCAATCTTATTGCAACAAGAATTGTTCTTTTCAGCTAGATGCTCCTGTAGGCTGTCAGACTTTAGAAGGAGGTCAGTTGAAGGGTGAGGATACTTCTCTTTATGATGAAGGAAATGTGATGCGTGTGAAAAGTGTCAAATTGTGATCCCTGGAGCATGATGGTGAAATTCACCCCGTGCAAAGGGCCGGCACAAGCCTATGGCTATATGTGCTGCAAAGCTTGCATTCTGTCTCTCTGCACAGGGGTGAATTTAGAGTCTACTTTATCCACAGAGAAGCCACAATGTTGGCAGTAGCCGTCGAAAATTCCCTTTGTTCTACCAACTAGCTCATCCTTGAAAAACCACCTTTGTGTATCTTGGACTTGTTTAATGCAGCCAGCACTGTCATATCTAGGCACTGAGTTTTAAAATAAGCTTTAGGAATTTAGAGGGAAATTTAGTGTCTTTGCCCATTTAATCCCTGGCCTCTAGTGAGACACACAATCTTATATTAGAGTGCACATATACATAACTTCTCAAGGTCTAGCATCACCATGGTTACAAAGGGCCTACTACTGCTTCCATTGTGTTCAATGGGAGTCTTTTTCTTAACTGACTTAAATGGGAGCTGGATTAGGCCATCACATTTTGCACTATTAACACTCTGGTGGTTGAGGATGTTACCCAAGAAGTCAGTACATCTAAGCTACTTATGGTCCCCTTCACTGTAGTATCTGAGCACCTCATGTATTTGTCTTTGCGTCACCTGTGTGAGATAAGGAAGTAGTATTTCCTCATCTTGTGTATGGAGACATGAATGCCCGGGTCACACAGGAAGTCGGTGGTTGAGGAGAGTTGACCCCAGTCTCCTAAATTCCAGGCTAGCACCTAATCACTAGACCATCCTTCAGGCAGAGGATGGGGTGGCCATGGTAAGGGGAGGTGGGTACAAGTTAGAGAATTGTGTTTTTAATTCTCATAATGGACAGTGTTGAAGGTAGTGCTGTAGAGTAATATATTATGTTTGTCTCTCTGTTCTGCCTGTTTTGTTTTACAGCTGAGAGCTTTAATGTATTGGTTATCCGATCCTCCAAAGAGTTTGTGAGCTCATTATTCTCAGGTTTGCAGTCTATGTAGGACATAGTCCCTGATACTACTACACAAATGGGAATATTCCTGGGTTAATGATGATGGGACAGACCATCAGCTGCTCTGAATCAGTGCAGCTCCATCGATTTTCAGTGGGCCCACTCACGTGCTTAAATTTAAGCACATGTTAAGTGTTTGCCACATCTGGCTCTAAAGGCTTACATGGGACTTCACCCTCGACAAAGACTGATAAGTCCCTCAAAAGTACCAAGATTTCACCTTCTTGTGTCATTTTCATTGGAGATGGGACCTCACCAGAACTCTGCATCTGAAACCCTAGAACTCTGGATAAGTTCAGATTTAGGTCTGAACTTCCCGCTTCGGCTGGATCTCTTTAATTAACTTGAACCTTAAGTCTGAGCACTGTGAGCTTTGGGGTCTGAATCTAGAGTTGAGGTTCATAGCGTACACCAAGCTTAATTTAATACTAATGATAGGCAGCTGTGTGAATGAATGTAAGGGGTCAATGGACAAGTGATAACTTGCTAAGTCTGATTATCCTGTTTATATGCATGTATCATCTTTGTATCTGAAGTTGTGAATATTGGCTATGCACTGGTATCTTACACACCCTCACCAGATAGCTATCTGGCTCTAATGTAAATTCTATGTATTGAGGGCCCATCAAGAACACTTAGCTCTGACAGCGGGCCACAGAAGAAAATCATTCCACCTAGATAGCGGTTCGTGTGGATTCCTCAGACTCCAACAAGCCAATGGCTGCATCTGATATAAGGACTTTGCAATTATTTGTATGTATCTGGTATAGTCTTTTATTATTAAATCTATTGTTTTTAGTTACTAAAGGGTTGGCATCAGCATGATTATTGGGTAAGATCTGGGTTATGATGACCTGGCTAAGCAGCTGATCGCTTGGGATGAGAAGAATCCTATGCTTGATTAAATTGGCTTTCAGTAACCACTCATCATAGAGGCTAGTGTCTGGGTATGAGATTGCATTTTTGACTGCCTGTTAACCAGTGTGGTGAGACACAAGTTTACTTTTGTTGCTGACTTGGTATAGTCCAAGGATAGAATAACCACCAGTATGGGGCGAGTCTTTTTCTTATTTCTCAGCGGTTGGTCCTGAATTTGGCATCCTTAGCTGTGAGCCACCAAGGCACAGTGACATTTGGCCAGATCCACCTATGTCCATGCAGACTTTGCTTCTCCAATTTTTTATTATAGTTTTCTTCTCCCTCCACTTTGTCTTTTCCCCGCCACATAACAATAGCTCTTTCTGCCTTTCAGAGAGAGTTTCCTATTTTCCCCCTCCTCTTTCCTTGACCTTCTTTTTACCTTCCTTTTCACACACAGCCCAATCTGGGTAGTTTTCAAACAAATCTGAACTTTCACTCTGCTCTGGTTTTATTTGTGGACTGAAACAAAGTGTGTTAACTGGAAACAGACCCCACGCTGCCTATGAGGGGAACTTGTGAAGTACTGAAGCTTGGAAAGTTCCCATAAGAAAACAAAGCCCAGCAGTCTTGACTTGTTTGTGGAGCTGATGGAGATCATTGACTCCTAAAACTTTTGCTGTCTTTTTCCAGCCAAACCCCTAAAAAAAAGCAAATATGTGGACTAAGTCAAATAGCTATGTCCTGATGAATCATGCGCCAGACTTTAAAATGGTGCTTAGCATCTTCCTGCACATAAATGGGAATGGGTCAGTATCAAACTGTCCAGCAGTGGCTCAAGAGCATGATCACCAACTCAGGTCAGATTGTTGGAAACGCAACCAATTTGGGGTTTGGGCCCTGAGTTCTATCGTTAGATTTCACCTAACACTTACCAAGAGTAAATTTGTCAGGCACTATGGTAGCCTTAACATGAAATCACAAACGGTCCCCATAGGTACTTGATCTGTCTTGCCACCCACGTAGGCTTACAAACACCAGACATCACAGCATCCTAGTCCCAAAGAACCAGTCACTTACCCCAGGTGAATTGCACCTTAGATTTCATACCAAAGACAACACTTGTAGCCAGTCCTATACTAAACTATCTAAAGACTTCCTTCTAGGAAAAGGAAATGAGAGCAAGTTGTTTATTGGCTTTAACGTAGTAAAAATTCATTTGTGTGTATATTTGTTTCAAAAGGTAACAGAAGCTTCTATATGTCCCCTAGGTCTAACCCAGGCTGAACCCTGGGGATCACTCTCTTATGCCTAGAAAACCTTGCCCTCAAGGGTCCAAGTAGCACAGAGATACAGTTTCTCCATGTCAGGGATTTTTATTCCCTTTACCCCTTCTCTGAGTTGCCTGCTTAGTTGATGGGATGAATTCACTTACATGTTTTCTCTTGGGGTGGGGGGGAGAGATCAATCAACAGTCTGTCCTCTGATGTTCCATAATAGTTCATGTGGTGTTGATGGGCCCTTGTTGGGTGGAGATCCTGTTGGAGGCTCGTATTTCACACTAGTTAATGCTTCTCTCCTGTCTGGTGATTTACGATTACAGAGACTTAAAATGCAGCCACTTAAATATTACCTTATGACACTGGATAGAGATGTTACAAGTGAGACTGTGAATTGCATTAAGCATTCAATAAAGTCTCAATACTAAGCACATGTTTTTCTATTTCTAATACCTAGTTTAACAACACTAGCACAGGTGAGCCAGACTGATTTCAACTGTGTGTGTGTCGGTATTCAAGTGAAGCAGGAGGACCTTGGCATGAGGTAGCACCAAGTGTGCCAGGTTCACAACCAGATGCTCAGCTGGTGTATATTAGTGTAGTCCTTTTGACTGTAAGGGAACTATGCTGACTTACCACAACTGGGGTCAGCCCTCTATCCTTTAATGAGCTATTGGGAAACCATGGGTCTAGGAAGCTATAAAAGTTGAGTGAGAGTGGCCTGCAAGATGATATTTTGTATATTGCATTAGCACTCTCAGTACCTGTTCATGATCATGTGCAAGGTGCTGTATAGACACACAGGATGATATAAAGCACTTGTGATCTAATTTGAAACAGAAGGCAACAAGTGATTTGAAGCAAGCGATGGGAGGAAGGGCAAGGATAATGATTGGATTGGACACCACCATACATTAGTTATGTACCCAGCTCAAGTCATCTATGATGTGGATGACTTTGTCTGTCTGTTACGTCCCTGTTCCTGCAGCTGAAAGTTCGTTTGGCTGACAAAATGGGGAAATGGTAGCAAAACTACAAGGAAAATATTTTACACCCTTGCATAGAAAGGAAAATGGTATTCATTTTACTTAATACAGGCAGATCA
The DNA here is from genome assembly GCA_007922155.1 of Mesoclemmys tuberculata. Classification (NCBI taxonomy): domain Eukaryota; kingdom Metazoa; phylum Chordata; order Testudines; family Chelidae; genus Mesoclemmys; species Mesoclemmys tuberculata. The sequence continues at coordinate 8,388,818 of ML675610.1, forward strand.
ACAGTATACAGGGTTTGTGGTGATACTCTGGGAAAAGAGTAAGTCAATCTAGTGGAAACCTACTGATGAATTTTCAGTTCATTCCTAACAGCTTAAACCTTCTGAATTTGCTAGTATTGAAAAGAAAAATGTGGGGCTCTCTTTACTGACTTGTTTCTGGATTATTTCCACAGCTCAGAAAGAGAGAGGGAACTTCCTCTCTATAAAAGGGGTCCTGGTTAGAATCAGTACATACAGCCTTGGATAGGAGATGGGGCATTTAGGTGCAGCGTTATCCCACTGTCAAGGATATGACTGGAGATTTTGTGTACTCATAAACAGCTGTGTACATGGGCAGTTCTCAGGAATGTAATTCTTCCTCCTCCCTCATTTCAGAAATGACATTGTTGCTTTTGACAGTGCTGACTGAGACATGGTACAGAAAAAGTGGGACCCTTTGCATACAGAGCAGTATCTCCTAAAACATAGTTTCCCAACCTGTGGTATGTATACCCCTAGGGGCATGCGAGACACAGGCAGGGGATAAGCCTGAAAAACCCAGTGAAGGGAGGCGGACAGCGGCCACCAACTTCTGGGGAAGCCAGGTGGCAGCCACCCACTTCCCGCCCAGTCCCAGTTCCCAGCTGGGAGGCAGGGGCAGCCACCAGCTTGTGTGGGAGGCAGTCACCAGCTTCATGCTGTGTTCCAGCTCCCATCTGGGAAGCAGGCAGCAGCTGTCCCAGTCCTGGAAAACCGGGCGGTGGCAGCTGTTGGCTTCTTGGAATGCCAGGTGGCAGCTGCCTGCTTGGACAGCAGCCACCTACACCCTGGCTCTGAGCTGAGGGACAGCCTCTCGTGTGCAGGCTTGAAGAGAGGCAGCAGCTTCCTGCTGCCTGCCCACATCCCCAGGTCCCAGCCCACGTGGAAGCCTCCTTTGCGCCAGAGCAGGTGGTAGCCACCCACCTCCCAGGCTCAAAGCCCAGTGCCCAGAAAGCCAAGTGGCAAGCCCAGCGGCTTACTCTGTCCTGGAGCCAGGCTCTACCACAGGCTTACTTATCAATTTCCCTGCTTATCTGAGCAGCGAAATGGACAACTATGACAGCCCCAGATTTTACCAGGAGAAAAATGTTGAGGGGCCCACACAGTGTGATTTGCCTCAGGCCTGCACCTCCCAGGGACGGCCATGGGGAGCCCTGCTAGCCACTCTTGGCCATTAGCGCCTGCTCAGACCTCACAAGTTCCCACCTGTGTGAGGAGAACACCATGTGACTGACTGGCACTGGCCTGTGCTCCTATATGGAGGAAGGAGGGGAGAAAGAGCCGGGGGTTTTGTGATCTGCCACAGCCATGCAGAACTCTCCTGCTTTTTGAGAAATAGTCATCCTGAGGTAAAGAGGAAAGGTTTTGTTTCTCAGAGTTTTAGCACGTGCCACTAAGTGTAGTTTCCACTTTCAGTGTTTGAATGTAACTGGGCTTGTGTTACTGTTTTAATTTTACTGATTGTGAGGATGTTACAATGGATCGTTTTCTTGTAAAATGGAAGACTTCTTCAAATTTAGAAGCAAGTAGTTCCCATACAAATGTGCAACAGGTGTTTGAGCCAGAGGGTCATGTTTCAGGGGGGAGAAAAAGCATCAGTAGTGAAAGTACAAAGTGTTCACAGGTTCGGAAAGCATGTAACTATGATCCTAGTTACATGGCTTTCATGTGATACCTTTCAGAGGTATACCTCCATCACTACTTTGTGTGATCTGCAGTGAGACGTTGTCTAATCATTGTATGAAGCCTTCCCTTTTGAAAAGACACCTTCAAACTAAACATCCGGATCTGAAGGACAAATCAATGGCTTTTTGTGGGTTTTTTTTTTTTTTTTCCACAAGAAATTGTGAAAGTTTGAAAAAAATGAAGTGCTGCTATGAAATCTTACTCTGCAGTCCCTAAACAAGCTCTACAAATGTCATTTGAAATCACACACATGGTGGCAAAAAGGAAGAAACCATTGCTGAGAATCTTGCCATTCATGCTGCCATCAGAATTGCTGAAATCCATGTTTGGCGAAACAGAAGTAGATAAAATTAAAACATCCCCATTCAAATGACACCATGACAAGAACTGATGACATGGCAGAAGACATCCTTGCATTTTGGCAAGAAACGAAATGGGAATACCTAAAGTTGAGGAACCTGGCTCTCTCAGAGCTTCTCCTGTTTGCCTCAGTGTATTTGTCTGAAACCCGTTTCCCACACTAGACTGGGCTAAAAAGTAAAATAAGAAATCGTTTTATACCCAGAAAATGATTTGATAGTAGCAATAAGTAGTTTAAGCCCGAGATTTGGAATGCTTTTGTCATCCAAACAGGCCCAAGTTTCTCATTAAATCCAGCTCTTACAAGAACTTGTTTTTATGTTTTGTTAGAACTAGCAAAAAGTCCAGTTCAGTGTATTGTTTCTACTGTTCTATAAATTTTGATTCATGTTTTGTTTCAAAAAAGAATAAATCTTACATTCTGAATTATTGTATGCCTATTTGTGTGTGTGTGCACCTGCATGTGCGTGTCTCAGCATGTCACTTCATGTGTCTATATCCTTGTCTTATTATCTCTGAACTACAGGTCCAAACACTCCCTACACCCACTGCCACCACAGTACTCCTGCAGACATACCCTTCTTTGAAAGCGCAACCACAATCTTCCCTCTTCCCCCCCCTTCCCTGTCTCTTACCCCTTCCTCCTCTCAAATCTATGGCAAAAAATGTGGCGCAATGTGTGACATTTTATATTCCCCAGCATTGGCATGCCGCTCAAAGCCTCATAGCTTTGACTAACATCATCTCTAGCCCAAGTACATACTTGAGTTGTGCACTTCTTGTGTAAAGGGTTGCCCACACGAGATCTGACATCTGTCATATCACAGCCTTATATACTCAGTCCTTCTTCCAACGTATGACACACATTAGTTTGTAAATATAAAATCTCATGGAAAATTGATTGAGGTACTTACTAAAATTTTCAGAAGTTTGGGGGTACTTGCTACTTAAAAGGTGGAGAAATACTGTCCTAAAAGGAAGACTGTAGATGCGATGATGGACTTGGCAGGCAGGATTTTGTTAAATGGGAGTTTGTGCATCTATCCATGGGCTAAATTTAGCCCTTCACATACAAATAAAAAAGACTTGGATCACTTTTACCTTAATCCCCTGAGAGAGATTCATCCATAGCACAGAACCACCACACTGTTTGCATGCATTTTGTATTCTCTGCACAGGGGAGGGCAAGTCCTTGAATAGCAAAGATTATCCCAGGACAGGCTAAAAGTGCTTTAGTAGAGCTGTGTGGGGAAGATCATGGCCACATTGGACTTGATTTATATTCAGTAACTGATAGTCATTATGTAATAGGCACCAAATTCAGACCAATTCTTGAATTAGCCTTTTAAGTTTAAATTCAGCCTTTTATGTTTAATTTAAATTAAATTATTCTATTTGTCTTAGTGCATAGAAACTATAGGGAAACTAACAATTAGTTTTTCATAAGAATAACATTGATTTAATCAATTTAAATATAAAAACTCATTTAGAAAATAAAGTGGCCAATAATAGATATTCATTGGAAAAAGAGATCATATCCCTTGCCTGATGTCCAGCATAGGCTAACCCAGTAAACAGTGTGAATGCCATTGGCTTGATTTTCTTATTACTTTCACTGGTGTAACTCATGAGTAACTGCATTGAAGTTGCACTGATGTAAATGCAGCGTAAGAGGAGAATATCTCCAATACGCCATAAGTATATGTCCTGAGACTATCACTAATACACTGCAATTACTGACACTCCCTCTGCTAAATAGCATTATGGCAATCCACTGTGAAAGCTCACCACTCTCAACAATTCTTTTTCAGGCCCTGTTTATACAGAAGTACAGAATCCATCTAGGTAATAGCTTGAAAGAAAATAGACTTGTTCAGTGAAAGATCATGAAATTGCAATCAGCTCTTGAAAGAGGGAGCGAAATCAGGGGTGAGTAACAGATGGTGGTGGCAGCTAATCTTTCAGCCTATTATTTTACCATATGGGGTCTATTCCGCAGACATTCATGCTGAAAATAAAACAGAAATTAATCATTCTGTGACAATATATTATTTAAATAGCTCTGTGTTCAGTGATTCTTTTTTGCCTCCATCTAGAAGCCAAATGCAAGAAGGTAGGTTCCAAAACCAGATACAGCTGCAAGTAGACGCCTTTGTGGTGACAATACAGCATTAGTGCCTTTTAGTTCGCATGTGGAAAATTAATCTAGTGGCTACTCATTTGAGTCTAAAAAAGGTAACCTATATGGAAATGTCCTATGGACTTCAATAAGAACTAAAAACTCTTTGGTAGGCTTTTGGAGACTATGCTGTAAAATTGAACACGTAATTGGAAATAGAGTGCTATAGGATGGTTTATAAAAGAGATGATTTAACAAAATGTGTGGCCAGATTCACAGTTGGTGTAGCTCCATTGAAGTCACTAGAGCTATGGTAGTTTACATCAGCTTTGTCTTTATAGGTTTAAATCACTTCTATTTAGCCATATTCAATTTCTATAGAGGCCTCTCGATCTAATCCCTATTAAATGCTATTTGATTTTTCCACAAGCAAAATACAGCTGCTCTCTCTAGGTAACTTTTTCTCCTGTCTGTTTTAATACTCTTAACTGTGTCACCAAGATAAGGTCATCTTATGGAGTGACACATCTCTTACCTAGCAGAACCTACTGGGTAAATAATTGAAGTCCAAGACCTCCATGGCAGCATTCTCTGAAATGTTTCCAGTTCCATGTGCAGGGCCAGTTAGACAGGCAGAACTGCAGGGTTTTAATGCCTGGATGAGATGATGATGTAGAGAGGAGGGCTTTAGATTTAATTAGGAACTGGGGACTTTTTGAGAAACCTATACAGGAAGGATTGGCTCTACCTAAACCACAAGGGAACCTGATTGCTTGCACATAAAATTAAAGAAGTTGTCGAGCAGTTTTTAAAGTAAGGGCTGGGGGAAAGCCAACAGGTGCAGAGGAGCATGAATTTCCAACAGAGACATCCCTTAGGAAAGGATCTATTAATGGAGATTCTCTATATCCTAATAAGTAGAGGATGGAAGAGAATAAAATATGGGTAGGATCTGATGAGAAACAGTTAAATGAAAAAGAGGCCCATTCAATTACATCACATAGTGGCAGACACCTAAAATGTAACAATTTTTAAGTGCTTATATATAAATGCTAGAAGTCTAAATACTAAGATAGGTGAACTTGAGTGCCTTGTATTAAATGATGTTGATATAATAGGCATCACAGAAACTTGGGGGAATGAGGATAATCAATGGGACACAGTAATACCAGGGTACAAAACATATTGGAAGGACAGAATAGGTTGTACTGGTGGGAGAGTGGCACTATATATGAAAGAAAGCATAGAGTCAAATGAAATAAAAATCTTAAAAGAATCAAACGTGGAATTACTGTCCATAAATATATAGCAGTAGGGATATACTACCAACCCTGTGACCAGGATGGTGAAATGCTCTGACTGTGAAATGCTCAGGGATATTAGAAAGGCAATAAAAAACCTCAACAATAATGGTGAATTTCAACTATCCCCCTATTGACTAGGTATATGTCACCTCATGATGGGATGCAGACAGAAAGCTTTTGACACCTTAAACGACTGCTTCTTGTAGCAGCTTGTCCTCAAACCCCCCAAGAGGAGAGGCAATTCTTGATTTTGTCCTAAAAGCAACACAAGATCTGTCCAAGAGGTGAATATAGCTGAACCACTTGGCAATAGTGACCATAACATAATAAAATTTAATATCCCTGGGGTGGGGGGGCATCAAAGCAGCCGACCATGGTAGCACTTCATTTCAGAAGGGGGAACTAAACAAAAATGAGGAAGTTAATTAAACAGAAATTAAAAGGTACAGTGCCGAAAGTGAAATCCCTGCAAGCTGTATGGAAACTTTTTAAAGACACCACAATAGAGGCTTAATTGAAATGTATACCTCAAATTAGAAAAACCTAGTAAGAGAACCAAGGAAGTGCCACCATGGCCCAACAACAAAGTAAAAGAAGCAGTTAGAGACAAAAAGGCATCCTTTAAAAAGTGGAATCCTACTGAGGAAATCCTATTGAGGAAAATAGAAAGAAGCATAAACTCTGGCAAGTGAAGTGTAAAAATATAATGAGGAAGGGCCAAAAAAAATTTGAATAACGGATAGCCAAGGACTCAAAAAGTAACTGTGTTAAAGTACACTGGAAGCAGGAACCCCGCTAGAAAACCAGTGGGGCCACGGGGCAATTGAGATGCTAAAGGGGCACTCAAGGAAGATAAGCTGACTGTGGAGAAACTAACTAAATTGTTTGCAGTAGTCTTCACAGATGAGGATGTGATGGAGCTATTCTTTTTAGGTGACAAATCTGAGTAACAGTTCCAGATTGAGGCAAAGTAAGCTGTCATGGGATAAGAGGAAAGGTCCTCTCCTGGATCAGTAACTGGTTAAAAGATAGAAAACAAAGGGTAGGAATAAATGGTCAGCTCTCGGAATGGAGAGAGGTAAATAGTGATGTCCCCTGGGGGTCTGTACAGGGACCAGTACTGTTGAAACACAAGTGTTCTGGAAAATGCAGTCAACAGTAAATTTGCAGATGATACAAAACTACTCAAGATAGCGAAGTCCAATGCAGACTGTTAAGAGTCACAAAGGGATCTCTCAGAACTGGGTGACTAAGCAACAAAATGGGAGATGAAATTCAATGTTGATAAATGCAAAGCAATGCACACTGGAAAGTATAATCCTAACTATCCATATAAAATGATGGGGTCTGTTACCACTCAAGAAAGAGACCTTGGAGTCATTGTGAATAGTTTTCTGAAAACATGCACTCAAGGTGCCATGGTAGTCAAAAAAATTATCAGAATGTTGGGAATCCTTAGGAAAGGGATAGATAAAACAGAAAATATTGTATTGCCTCTTTTATAAATCCATGGTATGCCCACATTTTGAATACTGCATGCATATCTGGTCATTCCAGCTCAGAAAAGATATACTGGAATTGGAAAAGGCACAGAAAACGACAACCAAAATGATTAGAGTAGGAAAAAGCTTCCATGAGAGGAGAGATTAAAAAATTGAGACTTTTCAGCTTGGAAATGAAATGACTAAGGGGGGGATCTGATAGAGGTCTATAAAATCATGACTGAAGTGGAGAAAGAATAAAAAGTGTTGTTTACTCATTTCCATAACACAAGAACTAGGGATCACCAAATGCCGTCGATAGGCAGCAAGTTTAAAATGACCAAAAGGAAGTATTTCTTTGCACGATGTGGAACTTTCACTTGTAGAACTCCTTGCTAGAGGATGTTGTGAAGGCCAAGTCCTGATTAAAAACTGGCTGCAAACAAATATCTGATAACAGCAGCTATTGATACCACACACACTTAGGTGGCTGAGACTGAACAAGATATTCAGAATAGAAGACACAGGCATCATCTTCAGCCTGTTCCAAGCCCCTCAGCAAGGGCACTTGTTCCCCAGCTTCGTACAGGGAGACAAACCACCTGAGATGAGTTACAGGATATGACAATTCACCTGAATCAATGGGAGATACCCCTTCTGAAACCAGCAGGTGGGACTAATTTACTGCAGTCTTACTTTGACTGCTCTATAGCCCAGAATCCCCCATAGAGCTCGGTGGTGCAGGCCTGCCCTCTCTCATTCCCACTGCTTGCAGCTCCACTCCTGACACCCAGCGCCATAGGCCATTATGTCAGCCTTATGTTGCTCATTCCCTAGAGTGATTCTCCCTTAGCCTGTATGGGTCCTGCAAGCTGCTGAAGCAGCATATAGAAGCAAGATCCAGAGACAGAATTGGCCTTCAGATCTGTGGATAACTGGGATATATAGTTTGTTGCTACCTCTCAATTCTGATGAACGATTATTTATATATAAATTCCCCAAGAATGGGGGAAAGATGTGATGAGTGGTACTGTTTACTTGAATCTTACCCCATCACACCCAGCTAAATCGTCTCTGCTTTCGTTTTTACGTTGCTTGAAGTGCTCTGCTAGCTTCCATCTCCTCACTGAAGCATGGGAATAGCTCTCTGGACCCAGTACACCACTTCAGCTACTTGAATAAAAATCTTGCCTTTCCGAACCAGGCAGAAAGAGAACTGAGATCCTGAAGAAACCATCTAGCAAACCTGCCCCTAGCTCTTCTTTCAGAAGCCCATTTAGCTATGTGTGTATTTCACAGCTTGGTACTACACTGGAACACTGTCTTGATGATCTGCTCAGTCTTGTCCTTTCCTTCCCACTGGAACTCTCAAATGTTACTTTAACATGAGCTTTTCTGCCCTATTTTTTTCATTGTAGTGTGGAGCTGTGATAAAGGCCCTGATCCTGGACAGGAAACCTCACGGGAACACTGTGTGCTGCTGCTGGGATCAGCCATTATGGCTCTCCTTGGCCTCCCAGAAGAGAGCAATTTAGAGGGACATGGAGTGTGTTTATTTAATAAAGAACTAACCAATTCATCATGAGTCCGCCTACGGTTGTGTTTGTGAGACATTAACAGGCAAGCACGGCCAAACTGCAGTTAGTCTGATCCCCAAAGTAAATTGATTCCTGGTTTATGTGTGGCTAATTGCACACTGCTTAATCACCCCACCTGTAACTATAATCCTGGGCACAGCCTGTGTCACCATTGCAAATGCTTTCACATACTCCTCATGCTCATTTATAGACTATCAATTTGCCCCTTAGTGAATAAGGGTGCCTGTTCGTGGGGTCGGCTATTACACGAGAAAATGGTTGTTTGCATCAGGCACCAAAATAAAAACAGAGGCATTTTGATTTTAAGGACAGGCAATTCTCTTTAATTGAGAGGAATAAATTCTCATAATTTTTATACCTACTCGATGGAGGAGAAGTAACTAATATTATAACCAATCTGTAGAACTGTGTGCAGTTTTTAGTGTGTGATGTACATGTCATTTCACAGCACCAACAGGAAAAAAAAACCATGGATCTTATTTCTCCGGAAATACAGGCTCCTTCCCCTTGAACTAAAGAAGAAGAGTGCCCCTATGTGCATTTTGCCCTTTAAGACAATAGCAACTGATTTTAACCTTAAAAGTGCATTTTGGTGTAAATAAGTGTAGTGCCACTGAAATCAGTGGAGCTATGCCAGTTTCTAGCATTTGAGGATCTGGCCCCCTCTGTATTCGATAGGGCCTAGATTTTTGAATGGTGGGACTTGTGCTCCTGTCTCATTGATTTTTTTTTCAATGGGTTTTGGGCTCCTAAATCATGCAGGCATTTTTGAGACTCTCAGCGTGGGTATTTAAATGGATGGGGAAAGAGAGTACACTGGATTCTAGTGTCCTATCCACACTCTCAATCTACAGGAACACCAGGATCATTGCTGGAGTTCCTCTGGCTTTACACCAGTGAAAATGAGAGCATAGACACCAAAATCTGCCGGGAAGCTTTTCCAGTTATATCTGGAGATGATTGTGTAGTGATTTGTGATGCAGAAGGCAAGAAGTGGGAACGAAAGATATTTTGATTATCTAAAAGGAGAAAAAGATGGTGGTGGTGGTTCTGTGATTTAGCTCATAGTGGAATTAGTTACACTGTATTCCGTTGACCTGATCCACCACTATGTTACTCATGTTTTACAACAGTGTAACCACCCTGAGTAATGCAGTGAGAGATCAGACCATACATTTTGTGCAATCAGAAGTGACTGGGTGGGGACATTGTAAGAAATAAGGCCTATTCATCTTTTAAGTCAATGGGGATCACTCCAGCAATGAGTTTTGTCCATGTGCCTATTGAGCCAATACATGTATTTAATGTGTTGTGTTCTGACTCACTTTCTTTCTAATACTATAGCTTTAATCCTCATAAAACTTCTGATGGTAACCACTGCTTCTCTTCACAGTCCTACTGTTAATGATGAGCTTACAAGAGTACTTAGTTAACAAGTTATTTAAAATATGTGCCAGCCAGTCTGATTTTTGAATTAGCTTTGCTAGCCTCCCCTTCCGTGTGACAAGCTGGGTGTCAACAAATTCATTGTAATAGGCATTCAGTTGAGCTATTTACTGAAAGCGGAGGATGAGTGAATAATTTCATCCCCAATGCAAATCCCAAAGGCCTGCTACTCCATGGAGCTCAGCTTGAACAATGAATAGCTAGCAAAGGCCTGGAGTGTTTCTGTGGGACTTTAAAAAGTCAAACTAAAGTAGAGAAACAAAAAGATGAAGGGCAGCTCTTCAGTGGGTGCGTTTAGTGTAGCTCTCTTGGTTTGAATGGGGCTATGCAGAATTACATCAGCTGAGGATCTGGCTCAATAGGTTTTCTTCAGAAACCAAGAAATGATGTCAGAGTTTAGAGGGAGATTAGGTCACCAACTCAGATCTGGCTCTGAATGTTGCAACTGGCTATCTTTTTATTTATTATTTTTATCACAATAGTGCTTTGAGTTCCCAACTACTGTCAGGGCTTGACAGAGCATGATTGGTCCAGGGGTTAAGGCAGTAGCCTAGGACACCCTGAGTCTTGTGTGACCTTTGACAAAGTCCCTCAGTGCCTCAATTCCCCATCTATAAAATGGAGATAGTAGTAGTTAGTACTAATAGTATAAGTACTTCCCTCGCTCACAAGCTGTTGCAAGGATAAATACATTTGTATCTGAGTGGCTCATAACCTTGTATAGTCTCTAAATTACAGGAAATAATTATTCCTAAAAAGGGTATCCCCATAAGGAGGTGAAATATATAATACAAAATCACAGATCAGAAAATCACAGTGGGGTTCTTGAACAGACTCCAAAGAGCAGGGACAGTTGGTCTGAAGCTGAGCTCATGCCACTTTTACAGTCGTGAAACTCACCCATTGTCTCTGGGTGAGTTACTTTTAATTTACATCAGTCTAAGTGATCTCAGAATCAGGTCCAATGTCACTGCTGCAGCACTGCAGATGTTCTGGCCAATCATCCATCTCCTTCTATCTTCTCTTCTAAGTACATCACCTCGGCATTGCGGCCAGGGTCCATGAGCTTATCATGAGTCAATGATAGTTGGTGTTTTTCCTAAAGCTCCAGCTGCTGGAATCAGATTATTACCTGAGAATCTCAGTTTTGACTGGCACAAAAGTAAGTTTGTAGCCCTCATGTTTTTAGCAAAAATCTTAGAAAAGTGAATGTGAAATGTTTCTACAGCAGAAGGTGAACAGAAAGAACCCCGCATTTGTTATATCTCAGGATTTTTGACACTTTGCTTTTGCAGCCCTTGGGGTTGGCGATACTATGATGCTTTCAGATCCAACCTCACAAGAGATGCAAGAAAGAGTCAACAGGCCAACATCTGTTCTTTTATACTCGTGTGTATCTGGAGTGACTCCATTGCAATTTAATATGCATTGAGGCCCAGATCCACAAAGATAGTTAGGCTCTTAACTTCCAGGATCTGGGTTTGAGATTCTGGCCTCTGGACTTGTGAAGTGCTTCCAGTCCCATGTTTCCTGTATGGCATGTAGCCATAATTACTAAGCCATGGCCATGTATGGCAGGTAGCCATTACTAAGCCTCCTATCCCAGCTCCTATTTGACTTCTGCACCGAACGGTAGAATCCCAAGCATGTTAGTTTGAATCTGTGTAACTCCTCTGGTTTTTGTTTTTTTTCCAACTCTAATCAGGTGCATAGTATTCACCCGATTCCCACAAATGACAAAGGAAACATTTTCTTGGTGTTCGCTCTCCTGGGCAATAATTATAATTTGCCTGGAATGCAGTTTATTGTAATTCATCAAACACTTTTCCCCATGGCGTAATTGTGTAGCACCTACATAAATATTTATTCCTGTTGGAAAAAATACAGCTGAATATGATGGAGGACAGAATCTTTAAAGCCCATGGTTCTTAAAGGAACACTACCTCCCCTCACACACATACACACTCCCATTGTCCTAAGGGTTGAGCCAAGTCCCATTAAAATTAATAGTAAGACTCCTATTGACTTCAGTGAGAGTTGTATCAGACCCTACATATTTAGAGTTCATGGCAGGAGCTGGATTGTCAGCCCTGCTCTGTTTATACACTGAACTGGCATACTACAGGCAGTGCATGTTTCCCCTGGTTGCCTATATACCAATCTGGAGGGACAATATATGGGCATCAGAGGATAATTCATTCTTCATGCCCCTTCAATCACTAGTCTCTCTTTGTTTAGACTGCCAACAAGGGAACCAAGTTATGGTATGTATGGTGGATTTTGTGATATGATACCTCTTCAGGGGGAGTTGGACTAAGACATCTAAACTTGTTTCACATAGGTTATCAAACAGCCATCAGATAAGAACAGTTTTTCACTATAGACTCAATGGTGACCTGACCTATTCACTTCCTCTGGAACACTTACTTAGTATGTTCATCCTCTACTCACTGTGGCTTCCTGCAGGGGATTAAACTGATGATATTGCACTACATTTCCAGATCTTGGTGGCATTTCATAAAGGGGGGTGTCTGATGGGTATGTTTGGGGGTGATCTTGGTAATAAGCCTTCTGGGGCCTACTACCACATTTCAGGGACTTTGCAACAAAGACAGGGCCTGTGGGAAAAGAAAGGCAGCAGAGAGGAAGCTGTCTGGGGAAGGCAGCATGAAGGTTGGGAAATCAAAATTCAGTTGTTGCCTCTATTCAGTGCCTGAGAATGGAACCCCTAAGCATAGGGTGGGTGAGTGTGCTCTTTTCTTTTAGAGCAGAAAGAATGCTGGGCATTGTAGTCCCAGCACTATTGGGATTTTTAGGCCAGTCAAGCAAGGCATGCTGGGAAGAGGGTGGGGTATTTTAGCAGCTTCCTTCTCTGTCTGTAGGTAGGATGATTCACTAGTGAGTTTTGTCTGTAGAGAGGAGAAGGTTGTTTGAGGCTGGGCTTTGTTACCTTTTCTGTAGGGAGAGTCTGTGTTCTTTGGAGAAATGTGGAAGAGAAAGTAGACTTGGAGGAAAGGCTGTGCTGTTTTGAAAGAACTCCCCAGGTGTGGTCTTTTGTGAATGTTGGCCTTCAACAGCTTCCCAGAAGCACTTAAAATACAAAATCACATTATGGGAAAATAGATTAGTTATCTGTTGGTGGTTGTTCTTTTTCAATTTCAATTTTTTTAAAAGATGGAATTGACTTCATAGACCATACTTCCTTGTGGAGCCATAGTCTTCTGCTGACAAGAAGTGACACAGCTATTAAAATCTCTACTCTGCTCATATGGATAGGTGGTGATCCCCATCAGAAGGTAACTCCACCACTCAAATAATTATCAAACCTCTTAAACAAAGCTGGATCAGAACAAAAACCCTGTCAGCACTGCAGTCCCCACTATAAACATCCCTTTCTTTCACACTAGATCTGAAGAGCACTGGTTGCAATTTTGGTGAAAATATTAGGAAGACCCTTGATTAAAGGTCTGTGATATTTTTTTGCCTTGTTTCTGTCCAATTAGCTGAAATGACTTGAATTTTGGTTATATTTTTAAATATCAATGTAAATTCCTTTTTGGAAAAAGAAATTGTAATTCCCTCTCCTCTTTTACCAGTTCTTTATTTGAATTAAATATTTTTAAAGAGTATTTCCTTTTTGGTTTTCATATTCAAGAGCAAGATTCATCACTTCATTTTAGATAATGTTGAGTTCTAGATTAAGGAAAAAGGCACAAGAAACATGTGTGTGTGTGAGAGAGAGAGAGAGAGAGTGTTTCCCTCATTCTGTAATATCCTCTGAATCCCTGAGCAGTCCAGGTCCCTGGCTGGCTCTTTACATTTAAAGATGCAGTGTGAAGAAAATGGAATCACAGCTACATCTGCCACAGGTTCTGTAATGAAATGTTAAACTGTATGATACAGTTCCATGACTAGGTGGTGCCAAGTGTAACATACATTACATAAACTCACAATGCTGTTCCTAACAGCACATTAAAGGGTCTTACAGTGAACACATCTGGTGTGTGTATCTCTGGGAAACAAGCTGCTTAGCCAGTGCATATCTGGTACAGAATCCCTGACTTGCTGGTAGCAGCCCTGCAACCTATTCTGAAGACAGAATACATGACAGATTTCACTCAGTGATTTAACTTCTGTAATTGAGTTAGTGCCTTCTTCCAGCTGCTGCTGCTTTTCAGACAAGTTCTGCTTCCACCTTTGTCAGGCCTGCCTAGTGCTAATAAAACTTGAACTGATCTGTGCAGAGACTAGGGGTCTAATTGAAAAGGAAGGACGTTAAGGGCAATGGGTAGGCCTCAGATTTCCAGTTGCGTTCAAAGCAAATTAGAACCTCCACCTTTATGTTAAGGTAGGGTATGACTTGCTGGTTTGTTTCCCATGGCACATGTGTTCTGAACAAAAGCAGCAAAAGGCTTCCATTCCCAGTTTTGCCAGTGCATCCTACCACTGTTCTGAAGGTATCAGAGGTTCATTCAGTCTTTGTGCTTTAACAGCGGGAAGAAGAGCTGGTCTCTCTTCCTTTAAACACAGAAACCTTTTAAAGACATTGACAATGTAAAATGTGCCTTTTCTTCCTTTCCAGGAGTGGAGTGAGCTGTTTCTACATAAGCCTGGTCAAGTGTGGGATCCAGATCATGTGTGGGTGCCACAGAGAGGAGGAGTCTGGACCAGAGCTCCAGATGGTGGCTAAGGTAGGCCAGAAACATATGGGATGAAACCCCAAGCATTCAAAACTCCTGGGTCAGGCTGAAGTCATCAGATTAAGAGAGACTAAATTTGAGGCCTTTTTAGTGGCCTTCTGCTTACTGAGCCTTTAATATTCACATTTTCAAATTTTTTCCTCTAGAAGCTTGAGGGCTGGTAAGGGTAAGGAGAAATTGTTAATGATTTTTTTTAATAACATGGGGGAGGAGGGAGCAGGGAGAGTAGTTCAGTCTGGAACATTTTAAAACAAAAGTAAGTTTCCCTTTTTCATGAAACTGATGCTGGTTTTGCTGACCGGCTACAATCTGAGCCTTGGTGAAGCCTTCCTTTCCTCCAGGAATAGTACATATCATGAGCCTGCAACATGGACTAACTTGTTTCATTATAAATAGGATGAGGGAGACTTTCAGTGTATGCTAGTAATTGCTGAACTGCTGCAGTGGGAAGCCAGATGCTTGAGAATTATAAGCAGATGCTTTTATAATGCATTTCTCTCTGCTCATTAAGCATGGAAGTTGTTTTACATTCTTATTATCATAATAATCCTGCAGTTTACAGTGAGGTAAAAGGTCTTCTGTGATAGGAATTTTGATATGTCGTCATTTAGCGGTAGTTTCTTCTGTTATACACATTTACTTTTAACTGCACGTTGCGTGACAAAGGTACACTAAAATATGTTGAAGGGTTGGGGGCTGGAAAACTGTGTTTAAAAAACATGACTACTAATCAAGGGTGATCTCTAAACAAAGATATAGGGCCAGAATATAGTGTGCATAACTCCATTAACTTTCTCGATTTACACCATCAGAGTATGTGGCTGAAAAAATTCAGCTGTGATGTAAGCAATGTAATTGGCATTGGTCGGCAACTTTCAACTTCTCAACTATGTTCACTGTACTCAGATATTCATCACAGGAGTGGCAATTACAGGGTCAAATAAACACTCATTGCTGGACTAAGGTAGACTCAAGGAACCTCAGGGGCATGCTGCTGTGAATACTGCTTTTGATTTAGTTTTTTAAGAAGATAGACACTGGTGAATTGAAACAGTATCCCAGAGACATTCATAAATATTTTGGTTACCTAAATCCATGGTCTTGAACCTAGTTTAATTACATGTTAAATAACTAACATGGAAAAACTCAACTTTGTCTAACATCGTAAGCACTAAGCAGGTAGTATACATGGCACATTCAGTAGCTCCCATAACTCAACAGGCCCATTATGCAAATGTAAATATATTTCTTTGCTGGCACACAGCACTGTTTATAATGAGGCCATTCATGCTACAATGTTTGTTTTTAAAAAATGCTTTTTTGAAGCTTCGTGTTTTATTTTGCACACCTACATCACTAGGAGCCATTACAAACTTTCATTACCATGTGTCTATGGCAAGAATAGGTAAAAATAAGCAATGTGGCCAGATTTAGAACAGCAACTTGG
Organism: Mesoclemmys tuberculata; assembly: GCA_007922155.1. NCBI lineage: Eukaryota > Metazoa > Chordata > Testudines > Chelidae > Mesoclemmys > Mesoclemmys tuberculata. The sequence goes on from ML675610.1 coordinate 8,404,977, forward strand.
ATCCTTAAGCTTTGGGTTTTATTAGCGAATGCTTTCTTAGATCTTAACAAACACTTACTTTCTCCAAAATTTCTCCATTTAATGTAATTCACAAAGCAAGAGCCAAATGTTAGAGTTTCTACTTCGTCCTAATAGTCTTCGGCCTCATTTTTGACTCTGACACTATCAGTTTATATCCTCCTTCTTGAAATCCTGTCCTCCCTTGGATTTTATAGTTCCGGTCTCTTCTAGGTCTTCTCCTACCACCTTTCTGGTTGTTCCTTCAGCATGTCCTTCAATAAGCCACCCTCCTCCCAATGTGCATGGGAAGAGATTTTAGAAACATAGAGGTGCAGTACCCAGAAAACTCAGGCATCAGAGCCAGAGGTTACACAAGTTTGCACCAAGTCTCTTTGGCTGGGATTTTATTTTGGGAATCAAAAGAGAGAGAGAATTTAGATCAGAGTCCCAGTCTGTTCAAATGCCTCAAAGTCTGGGAGCTGATTGTTCAGATAAACAGCTCTAGTTTTGACTGAAGCTGGTCAAAACAAATTTTGATTAAACTTTTTTCCATTTATAAAGGCCATCTCACATAAACCAAAATGTTATAAACCAGGAGGTGCCCGCCTGCCCACTGCTCAAGGCCCCTCCCCCAGCCTAAGAGGAGGAGTCACTGAGCCTGGGATACAACTGAGTACCGGGGACAACTAATGAAAAAACAGGAAGGGGCGTGGGGGTGACAGGGTCAAACGGAGGGAACCAGAATGGGACACCGAGCAGAGAACCCCGGACAGCGTCCACTGCTCCCAGAAGGTGTCAAGGGAGCCAGCGGATGCCACCCGGAGGAACTCTGCCCAGATGCGTGAGTTCAAAGGGAACAGAAGTAGGCCCCACAGTCGCCCCCCCGCCCCCACCAACCTCCTCTCCCATAAACCCAAATGTTGTGCAGAAACATATTGGTTTTAATGCAATTTTAGTCAGGGAAGTTTCAAGTGAAAGAGAACCTGAGCCTACCACAGCCTGGTGGTTAGGAAACTCACCTGACATGGTTTAGGTTCAAGTCCCTGCTCCAAATCAGGCAGAGCATGGACTGGAATCTATAGCCCATTTAGGTGCCCTAGCCACCAGGCTATTGATTATTCTAGGGTGGGTGTCTCTGATTTTTATTCCACAAAATTTCAAAAGATCTTATTTTGTTTGTGATGCAAAACAAACATCACAACCTCAACATCTTTGGTGAGATGGAATTCTTGTTTTCTGTCCAGCCTGACTTTTGCTCTTTCTCTAGTGATAAGTACTAAAATGTGAGAGCTCTTATGCATAACCAGACTCATTACTGCCTTTCCACTGATTGTATCCTGAAAATGAGGCAGCTTTGCCTCTGTACCAACTTGTTCAGGTTTTCAGCCGTAGAAAAACCTTTGGTTGTGAGCCCAGGATACTTGTCATGTACAAGTGAAGGTTGAATTATGAGAAAAAAAATGATACCCAAGATACTTTTAATTAATGCCTTAAGTCGGGTATACACCAGGGCTCCGAAGAGGAAAGCCCAGTGATTTTCTAAATCACACATTCCCACTGAGCCACAGTTTTAAGGGCATGATCCTTGCCAGCTTCATGCACGTGCTTTGAGAATTATTCTCTTGACTTCTGAGATTCATGTATTATTAACATTAAAGCATTTTTTCCCAAGCACTGTGATACACTTTCATGTTAAAATTCTTTTAACTTAGTTCACTTTATAAGAACTGATTGAAGCTTTCAGACCTGCAAGTAGTGTTTTGCATACTGAAGAACTTAATCCTGTACATAAATCTTTCTTCCTCCATAGTGTTCCCCACATGAAAGATATTGTCTACATTTATTCAAATGCTCGTAGGTTCACCCTGGAAGATTCTGATGATTTGAGGAGTTGTGGGGAGATGGGTGGAGTTACCTTTAACTTTAGTTTTCTTTTACAGAGCAGGCATACTGAGTAGCTTCACACTTTATCCAAAAAAAAAAAAATTATCCCTCTTCAAAGTGATGAGTGCATGTTGGTTCCATATTCAGTGAATGCACAGTCAGGACCTGACCCAATGCCTACTGACATCAATATAAAGACTTGCATTCATTTCAATGGGTACTGAATTGGAACTCAAAGTTCCACCAACATGAAAGATTCTGTTCATTCTAGAAAGCGGCTCTCTTTCAAACAGGCAATCCAGTACAACTTTTCAAATAAATACAGCCATTTAAAGACACCCACAGTCCATACTTATCCTATAGATTGGCTCAAAGCTTTTGGTTAATGCCCACAATTTGTACAGATTGCCTGAGAGATGCAGTACAATATAAAATAGCCCTGAATTATGAACTGAAACTGTACCTGAGAAAATCAAAGGTGCCTTTGCTTGGGAAAGCCAGTTTGAAAACTTTGGCCCAAATTCATTTCTTTGGGATTCTGATACTCTTACAATGAGTAGTGTTTTACTTAGTATTTTACTTAGTATCATTGTTTTCAATGGAGCTATTTGAGAAGTAAGGTGCTACTCAGCATGACTAAGAATGGCAAAATCTGGCCATTGATATTTTAACAAGGCATGATTAGAAAGTAGGAAGGTCATCTTTGTGGGCCTGAATAAGTAATGTCCTAATACATAGTTTGCTTACCTTATATACATGGAGATATTGATATAAATCAGATCTTGTCTCTGTAAGATCCAGATGAAGAACAAGCATGAGTTGTGAGATCATTAAATGGGTGCATTTTACTATGGTGCATATTGTGTATATAGGTCTTAAGAGAGCTTTATATGTCATGTAAGTGAAGATGAAAACTAAAAATAATAGGCTCTTTGTTACTGGTTATTCAGTGAATGTGCAAATAGAGAAGTACCATAAAGTATTGTGCCTATTAATGTATGCGTGCATACTATGACATAGTATGACAAGTGTGCTAATGTTGCCTAGCACCGGTGAGAAAGGGGAACAACATCTCCTGTGATTATTTTAGCTCTGTTTTTAAACTAATTGCATTTTTATTGGTGGTTGATTATCTGCAGAAATATTTCTTCAACTTTAGGTTTACCCTCTCCGCATAACCCATCCTAACCAGACACACTCCTCAATTGGTAGGAAGATCTGAGAGGTGGGAATTCCAATGGGTTTGGTTTTTTTTAAATTGGGATCAGTGTGGTGGATGTGGTTCTTATCTGTCTTCTGTATGTTTTGGTTTTGGCCTGGGATAGCCACTGCCAATATTGCTAGTGTGGCTACTTAGAAGCACTGGCCCCAGTTCTCTCTCCCTCCCAACCCTCAGTGTTCAAGGCAGGGATGGGGATAAATGTGACTTTAAGCTATCTTTGTGTTTAATGTATTTCAGTGCAGCCTAGTGCCTGCCTAGCTTCCAGCTTAAGTCAGAACTACCTCAGGGTTACTCCAACTGATATACTGCTTCCCCTATCACTGCTTCCCCTACTCCCCATGAAACTTGGGAAGTGACGAATAGTTGTAATGCAGTGGACTTCATCTCTGCCTCCTTCCTACCACTTCTCGCTGCAAGACATGCCCTCTTCATGGCGGACTGGAACAGGGTTGGGGTTACAGCCCTTATACCAGTCCTGTGCCAGCTATGAAGGAAGTCATTTCTGTTCCGTTTCAATCTTTGTTAGGGATTGGTGGTGTAAAGGGGCTCGAGTTTAACAATCCTGCTATCTTTAACCAGGCATTAGTGGTGGGAGCAGGGCTTCTTCTATAATCCATAGTAAAAATCTCCATTGATGGGAAATAAAAACACTTGCCACTCCAGCAGCACTCCTTGCATGCCAGATTGTGACTTCAGAGAGGTTTTGTAGTTGAAGATCTTATAAAAGACAGCTGTAAACCAGGTGCAAATACTTCATCTCAGTGCATTTTGTTGGAAGAACAATTTTGTGATTATATTTGTGGGGACTGAGGACCGGAGAGCATCACTTTTTGTTTTTGTTTTTTTGAATGCAGGACTGTGGGAATGGGAGAGGGAGTGTCTGTTTGCTATATACAGATTTAACACATGGGCCTGCATGAGAGGGAAACCTTTCTCAGAAATGATTAATGGATTTCCAGTAAAAACTAAACAGATCTTACATGCCAACTCATGAGGAAGGCCCATTAGCAAACCTTTCATTATCTTTGGGCGGGGCAGCATGTCAGGATGTGGAACTGCAAAAATGACATTTCAAGGGGACTTCAGATGCCAAGATGTTGCCGTTATTCAAACTAGGGCAACTAGGGCAGGCTCCCTCTAAAGCTAGAAACAAAGCTACCTGAAGGCAAGTTCCCTTGACTCAGGTCCAGCAGTTGAATGTTAAACTTGTGGGGTAGAACCAGAATTAATCTTGGTTTAATAAATTATCTCAAATATTGTTGTTCCATATGTGTAAAGTTCACTCTGATTTTATCCTATGTTCTTCATACTTAGTTTGCCGTTTTTAGTAGTTAGAACTGAGTAAACTGTTCTCTTAATTTCCTTCACCTTGAGAGTCATGCAAATAGGTGGAAGGGAGAAGTCTATCATGAACACTTTAGACATGCTGAAATTACTCTAAAGTGAGAAACCATGCAACATTGTCATGAACGTTTACCAGACCAGAAACAAAACCCACTTGCTTATATTTACAGATATGGTGGTGAAAAAAGAATATTTAATTCCTCAAGAAAAATGCATAGAATTTTGGAAAGCTGATGTCCAGAGATCAGGAAGACAACCCTAAACAATTTTTACAAATTAAATGGAGGTTATTTTGGTGACAGTATAAACAAATTCTACTGCATATTCCAGAAGGATTAATCAGTTTCCTTTAACAATGGTTCTGAAGTTTGGAGAAGTCACCCTTGAGCATCATTTTCTTACTTTGAAATACAATTCAGCTATTTGTAAATTGTGGAGGGACCATTGAATAAGAACACTACCACTCCTTCCATCAACATACAAATTTGTTTAGTTACTTAAATATTTCAGTGAAAAGCAGAATCCTCATTGCAACAGGCTTCAGTTTTGTGCTACTACAATCATTTAGCTCCACCTTGTGGTTTCCAACCAGATAACATCTTATTTTAAATACACTTTTTCTGGAATCGGATTAGATATTCAAAAGTTAAAGTTTTATGGATATCAAAAGTACTGTGTGACTTGGAGGTCTTAATCTTAACCTCCTAAACATAAGATTGATAAAATGAAACATATAAGATGGGAAGTGCACCTTAACAGAAAACATGGCTTGGTCTGAAAGAGATTTAAAGAGCCCACCCACTATGAAAAGTGTAATTCAAAGTGTTGTTCATTTCATTACTCACAACATCTGCTTTCTGTATGTTTCCGTCCATTTACTTTACTGAAAACTATTTCTTACTCCTTCTAAGGGTTTGTAAACCCCTTAATGAACACAGGCAGAAAGGAATGAAGACTCTTCCCTGCTTACAGGCAACCAAGCTGACCACACCCAGCACAGCTTTCTGAACTGCCAATCATGGAGGCATGCAGCTGGGACCAATCAAAACGGGCCCAGCTATAGAGGAAAGAGAACAGAGAGAGATGGGGAGGCAGAAAGGCCTATGCCAGGCTGCCTCTAAGAAACTGACAGGAGACCAAGGAAAGCTGAGGCGCTGGAGTTTAAGGGCTGGTTGACGCATTTGAGATTAAGTTGGTGGACTGATCTGATTTGAGATGAATACAAGGAGAAATCTGGGACCTCTACAGAGGCCGCCCCAAGAGTAGTTGATATTCCTGTAAGCTAGAGCTAGTTGGAAACTTCTGATGAAAGTTTTCTGTAGAGAAAAGCTTATTCGGTAGAATCAAAACATTCCAATGACAGAAACCAGGCAAGCAGGTTAGTCTCCCTCCCAGAGCAATCCCTCTGGCCATTCTTCAAGAAGGGCTCCTCTTTGGGATAGCCAGTTCCGTGGCTGCCCAGCTGGCTAGGAATTTTTTGCTAAATTCATTTTGGTTATCCCAAAAAGGAACTTTTGCAACTTTTTCTTCCTGCAGAAAATTTTGCATTTCCAATTTTGGTCAGATTTGGAATGAAAAGGTAACAGAAAAGCAAAATCGTTTTTCCCTGAACAAAATTGCACACCCTGCCCAGCTATACAGATAGCACTGCAGTATTAATACAGCTCTGAGAAAGGAAACTGAATCCTCTTCTGGTTTATGCGGCAGCAAGAGAAGTGTTACAGTTTCTCCCTTTGGAGTTGAGCTATTACAGCTGATACATAACCCTGAGTGAACCCAGACTAAATGACAGATTCCAGGGTGAAGTTGCTGGGCTGGCAATTAAATAGCTGTTATTTTACTGGTAAGCTGTGCAAATCAGCTAAGATACTCCAAATTGTGTTGTCATTACCCAATCAATCTTCAGAGTGAACATACACTGAATAGCAAACTTCCACTATATCCCCTTTCAGCAGTGTATCAAAGTGCTGTATGAATGAGGAATGGGAAACCTGAAAGAATGGGCCTAGCACAGGAAAGGGCTTCTGTATTTAGAACAAGACGAGGTGAAATTATCTTCTGCTCCAGAGGCAGTGCCCAGGGGTTGGTTTTCTCACTCTTTCCCCCCAGTACCTCTTCCGAGATTTGTCCATTTGAGATAAATTCATTTCCCAAAGTGCAGTACTTCAACTAATCGGCATGAAGACCCAGTATTTGAACATACATAGAAACGGCCATACTGGGTCAGACCAATGGTCCGTCTAGCCCAGTATCCAAAGTCAAGTGCTTCAGAGGGAATGAACAGAGTAGACAATCACCGAGTGGGTTGACAGTCTTCGTGGCTAATACACTAAGACAGAGGTACTGCCAGAGCTGCTGGAGCAGTTTTTATAGTGAGGGTGCTGAGAGCCATTGAACCAAACTGTACACCCTGTATGTAATGGAAATGACTTCCAGCCAGGAGGTGTGTCAGCACTCCGAGCATCCTTAGTTCTAGCACTTATGGTACTGCCAGTCCCTCTGCAAAGTGACCTGTGACCATGGCAATGGCCATGGAGACATAGGTGGGATGGTCTCATTGCTCTCTGGGCCATCTCCCTTCTGTATCATGGGAGTGCCCCATCATGCTGTCTAGAGTGGCTCACAACTGTGAGTGCCAAAAATAAGGCAGACACCCCAAACTGGTAGTGTGTTTTGTAATTAGATTTCACCGAGCCAGTAACAAATATGAGTTTCTGGCTCACTATACCAGTCTTACCATGGAGTCACAGACAATCCCTTAGGCTTTCCAGTCTCTTGCCACCCACACAAACAACTTAGTGATAAATGGTCACTTACACCAAAAATCAAACTACATTCAGGTTGCTTCCTGCCCCAAGAAACCAGTCACTTAACCCTGATCAACTGGTACCCGAGATCTTACACCAAAGACAACACCTGTAAAGAAGCTAATACTAAACCATCTAAATGTTTATTAACTAGGAAAAAGCAATGAGAGAGTTATTTACAGGTTAAAGCAAGCAAACACATACACACCAATGAGTTACCATCTAAACCCTAAGAATGATAGAGTTGCATTGATCTGTCTATTCAAAGTGTCTTTCAGGGCAGACCCACAAAGCAGCCCCTTAGGATCTCTGGCTTCTTTTTAGAGTCTCTGGCCCTTCTGAGTCCAAACAGCCAAAAGATGCAGTTTCTGCTTGTCGGGAATTTTTAGTCCCTCCCTCCAGAGTTCAAGATGATGGGACAAATTCACATGCACATCTCCTCTTCATGGGAGGGAGCAATGAACAAAATCTTTTGTCCACTGATGTTCCACAGTGATCTGTCTGGTGTCTATGAGTCTTCTTTTGTTGGGCAGGAAATAACAGCTCCTGCAGCAAACTAGCATTTCAGTCCGGGTAGTGCATCTCTCCTGACTTGCGGGGTTTGCAGTCTCAGAGCAAACACTTAAGTATCACTTCATAACATAGATAGTATAAGAGAGATTAATACATGTAGCAACTTACAAGCATTTCATAGAGTTTAAACACTAAATATATTCCTATAAGACTAATACCTGTTCTGAACAAAACTAATATACAGGTGACCTCGTCTGGCCTCCAGCTACCAGGTTGTCAGTTCTTAGCTAATGCCTGCAGCCTGGGCAAGAGCTGGCATCTGGCCTGCCAGTGTCACAGCCCCAAATTTGCGAAGCAGAGAGCCCCCCACTTTAGAAAGCGTTACAAACTCAGCTGTCAAATGCATTGACCACCTATGTCATCCTGACCCCCAGTCTTCACAGTGGGGTAGTGGGAGGAGGAAAGCCTTAGTATTGTTGAGTGTATTGAATGACCTCTCAGGACCCCTGCCACAAAATATAGTTCTGACCCTCATCAGAAATTTAAAACAGAAAGTTCAATCCTGCAACGACTCTGGTCAGGAACTGGGCCAGCCATGCACCATGTGAAACTCTGATACTCCCTGGTTTCAGTTCCCACTAAGACAGTGAGCCAATTTTTATTGGATTTGGTACATGTAAACCCCCAGGAGAACATGAACTCTGCCCTGTAATGATGCCATGCACCAATCATACAATTAAGATCAATGTGTAGCAGTGTTTGTGATCTCAGATAAAATTAAAGTGACATTTAAGAGATTTTTTCCTCTGGACATCTCTTGCTGCAGTGCAGTTAGGGTCCGTTGGGGGCCTGTACTGGGTATTTCTGGACATTAACATGTTAACATTTGCTTTTCAGTTTGCTTAACTCTGACCTTGCTAGGAAGTAATGCTTCCTGCCTATCATTTTTGTTTTCCCCCTAAATTACTAATTGGTTCTCACCCTTTACCCCCTGGTAATTCAGTAGAGAAGTGGAAGTAGAGAACACAGACTGGACCCCCTGACCCAAACACAGGCACTTCAGAGACCCTACAGTAGAAAATGAACATTTTATTGAAAACAAGGCAAAGGGTTTTCCAGAGTAGTAACAAACAACCAGCTGCTCAATGTCCCACTGGGACAGGTGGGGAGGAGCAAGTACCAAAGGTGGCTGTTCCAGTGAAGTCAGTGTTGGAGATTTTATATTGGAGATATATCTATATATGCATAATTCTCCTCCTCTGCCCCAAGCCTTGGCATGTAGGAGGAGCAAAGGGACCGTTCCAGCAGCAGCCAGTCAATGATCCACAGTGGGGAATGGGGTAGTGAGCACTACCAGAGTAACACAAATGCCACAACAGCCAGTTAGGAACCCACCGATATGACTTCTATGTAATGGAGCCAGACTTCAGAGTCTTGAGAGAAACAACAGCAGCAGCACAGAACTTCCTTCCCTGCAAGACTAGAGAAGACCCCAGCAAGTAGATCTACTGCACCCCTAGAGCTGGACCTCAGGGAGTTCACAGCAGGAGAATATCCTTCCCTGTAGGGCTATTGAGGAGTCCGGCAGTAATGTTGATGTTGAGGTGGCATGGTCCCTGTAGCAGCACCATAGCAAAGCATCCTTCCCCACAGGGCTGTACTGCATCATGCTTTAGAATTCTGGATTTAGATCCCAGACTCTCCCCAGTAACAGACTGTCCCTCTCTGCTAGGAGGGGGTGGAGGCAGGCCTCATGGTCTCCCCAGTAGCGGCACCAGTTCATCCCTCCAAGTCAATCTATAGAGGAGCCACTCAGCAGGAGGAGTGTCCCTCTGCTGATCTATGCAGAAACCTGACATTGATTAATTTGGGAGATGGGACCAGAAAACAGGCTCTTGGGATTATCTGTAGAGATTTTCTCCTTTCAGGGCTGTACAGCTACTTGGTATTGATGTTACATTTAGGGATGAAGCCAGGCCTCAAGGTCTCTATAGCAGCAGCAGCAGCAGCAGCAGCAACATATCCCCCTCATTTGGTCCCTGGCAATGAAGATCTCCTGGGGCAGGACTCTGGTCCCTGCTTTGAGTGGCCTCGTGTTATTGACTGCAGTGGGGAAGAGGAAATAATATGAGGGGTGTGGCAGGAGAGAAGACTCCCAAAGGGCCTGATGTTTCGGCATATGGAGGCGCAAGATAACCTGAGGAGGCTGGGTTAAAGCCCTGGAAGAAGAGGAGACTCCAATAGGGATTGTGGTTAGTGCAGGGGAAGGAGAGGAACCCCATTTCAGGGCTGGCTTTGGGAGGTGGACCAAGGAAGGAGAGACATACAGGGCTGGCAGAAGGGAATGGTGAAGGAGCCACAGAGCTGGACTGGTTTAAGGGGTTAAACTGAGGCTGAGGAGGCTGGCATGAGAGATGGGTGGGGAAAGAGCCTCCGTGGTGGAGAGACAAGGAAAAAGGGCTGGTTTTAAGGGGCAGAGGTGGGGATTGGCCACAATGAGGTGTTCGAGGCCAGGGAGGAGACTTTGGTGTCTAACATCTTCACCTTCAGTACCTGGGATCTCTCTCTGGCCTGGGAAGGCCACCAGGAAGCCAGGCCCCTAATACCATGAGTCTCCTCTTCTTGTGGGTTGGGCTGCCCTCAGGTTCAGTGTCAGGTTCCACGTAAGCATGGAGCCTCTTGGTGCCTGGTGGAGGGAGGCCTTTCACTACGTCTCCATGGCAGTTGTACAGGGGCAGGTCTCCAAAGCACCTGTACTGGCCCAGGTGACAGTAGGCCTCCCCCTGCCACACCCTGAGAGCATCCCCACTGCCTCTGCACAAGTGGCAGGGAGCAGGGGCCCAGCTGGAGTTGGCTCCACAGGAGGAGAGACTGGGAGTTGGTGGTATCTCTGTGCCTGCAAGGGGAAACAAACACAACTGGGGATCAGGGTACATACCAGAATCAGGGCATTCCCATGACACCCTTGCCAGTTGGTCCTGGGATCACACCAGGGTGCGGGCTGATTAACCTGCTTCACTTTTGTGTCAATAATTGTGTTGTGTGGGTGGTAAAAATGCCCCAAGCTGTAGGACCAGATGCATCTGTCATATTCCCCCCACCCTGCGCCCCAGCCTCCCCAGGGCTTTATGGGAAATATGATGCCTCCAATTCCAACTCTGCCCTAGGGCATTGGGGGTAGCTCTTATCACTTCTGCATGCCTCAGAAGAAATTTTTTTTATTAACTCTTCCCCCTCCTCACCCCCCTACACTGTTCCTATAAACAGGGTGAATAGGATCAACAGCTTAATCCATCCAAGGTCATTTCCATGCTCCAGTTCTCCACCCCTTTTGTGCCCTCAAGGAGGGGGAGTTGTGCCCATCCAACTACTCAGCCTTTTTATTAAAAGGCTACACCCCTTTCCCTCCCCACCCCTGAATGATCTGCTGCCTCATCACGTTCTCTGTGGTTCCCTGCCTGATCCTAGAGTTGAGCCCAAGTTCCAATGGATCCAAATTCCCCATGAATTCAGGGACGTTCAGACCAGTGTTTGGTCCAGGCCTATCTCTATCCATTCTCCCAACATCTCCTTGGGAAAGCCTTTCTCACCAAATATCCCCTTCTGTAGAAAAGTACCAGACTGATCCGCTCACCAGCTTCCCTCTCATCTCAGATTACAGGAGACAGAGAAATAGGGCTGCTTTCCAGTGGCCTCTGCTTCTATGGGCAGGTAGGTCCCATTACCTTTTAACTCCACACATTTTTGTGTTACAGGTATGGGGATAAATCCCTCTAAAGGTGATGGGTGAGCTCCATCCTGTCTAGTTAAGATTAGACAATCCCAGATTAAGTGTAACAATTCTATATCTCTTGCTGAGGTTTTTCCTCAAGATTGCCCATCTACTGGGCATGGGTGGCCAAACCTGACTGGTGCTCCATAAAGGTGTGTCTACACTGCCATTAGATGACTGCAGCTGGCCCATGCCAGTTGACTCGGGCTTGTGGGGCCGTTTCCTTGCAGAGTAGACATTCCGGTTTGGGCTGCAGTCTGAGCTCTGGAACCTCCCACCTCACAGGGTGCTAAACCCTGGACTGCAGACCGAGCCTGGACATCTACACTGCAATGAAACATACCCGCAGCCCAAGTTCCATAAGCCTGAGCTAGCTGGCATGGGTCAGCCACAGGTGTTTAATTGCAGTGTAGCATACCCTGAGGGGCCAGTGATCTAGCACTGCTTCATAGTTCTTCCTTGGGGTTTAAGGAAGCACCTGACCTTGCTTCCCTGACTAGGGACAGTTTCTCAAAGGGTAAGAGACTAGAAAAGCCCATGTGAAAGTGCAAAGGGAGTTGCAGGCTTGTACCTTGGTTGCTGTCCTGTGCCAGGAGAGACCCGAGGTCCAAATGGAAAACCACTGCAGACATTATTACAACCCAATCAGAATCAAATTGATTGCTTTGGACAGAGGAGAGAAATGATCCCTGAGGGGCAATTTTTTCAACTGGGTACCATAGAAACAGAATGGGGTCTGTGATGTCATCACCCCCAATATTTAGCTTGTTGTCACAGTGATGGAGGAGGGGGCAGTAAGGGAGAAGTTGAGCCTGTTGGGAATGGAGAGGGGCCTTTCCTAGAGCTGCTGGAGGGGATTTGTATAGAATGTGATGAGGTTGGGGGTAAACCAAAGTGATGAATGAACTTTTCCTAGGGAAAGTGTGGGAGATAGCTATTTACTTAGCTTAATGTAAATTATAAAGATGGTGCCTCTGCATATGCAATAGGTTCTCTTGACATAATATAGAACTACATCACACTCACAAAAACCTTGAATGCAGTGGTACTATTAATAGTCTCAGGAAAACTGTGTTAAAATGAAGTTAAGGTTGTGAGCACATATTCGTGATTCAGGGTAAAATGTACTACAGGGATGGTGTAATTATCACAAATCCAAGCATAAACCCATGAATTTCTGAGATAAAGTTAAATGTAAGAGCAATCCAAACATTAAATCATGGAAATGTCCAGGTAAGCCACTCAAACAACCTTAACTCTGCCCTGAAGTGATGCCATGTACTAACTACACAATTTCAATTAAGGCATTTTGGTATTTGTAGTCTCTCATCAGTTTAATATGATGTTAAAACAGCATTAGCTTTATCTTTCTATATACCCCCTGCTTCCCTCCCCTGCGTCCCCCTCCCCAACGTCACTGACTGCAGGTAAGAGCTGTGGCTGTTTGGGGATCCTACCAGTGCATCTCCAGACCTAACTGTAGCTGCATTTCTTTCATGGTTTACCTTCACAGAAAATGTCCTGGTTTTATAGTGATTGTTTTGGGATAGTACGATGAATAGTTCCAGTAACGTTATTTACGCACAATCACTGATCTGTCCTCTGTACCTGGCAACATTTTGTGACCCCAAAAAAAGAATTGGCATAAAATCACACTAATTTTTATAAACTGATGTCACTGACGGCTTCCACTTACTCCCAGGATAACAGATACTTCTGCACCTCCGGCCCCATCTGTGATGAAGTAGGAATTTTGGTAATATTTTTATGATTCCTGTGTGCCCCAGTATCCCTTTGCACTTTGTGTTGATAGCCAGTGGTGAAAAAGGGTTAAATCTGCTCTTGGGACAGTGGAATGAATGGGTCCTTAAAGGACAGGCTGAAACTGACCTATATGGGTGGAGAATCCAAAAAGGCAATGAGAACCTTTTCATACTTCGCAACCACATCCTAGAAGAAGGAGATTTCCTGCCACCTTTCAGCAGGGAAGCAGAGCAAAGACCTTGAGCTGGAGATGGGGAAAGGTATCAGCTGGCTGGACTAAGGACTACCCTTTGGAAAGACACAGAGCTCTCCTAGGACTGGCAGAAACATAGAGAACAAAATAGATCCTGTAACATCAGTGTGGCTGGCTACACTGGCTTGGCCAGTGTGGACCATGTGTGACCTTTGCTTCTCTGCTCACCTAGTGTCTTTAAGATTGTGTGTGCCAGGAGACTAATACATTGTGACCTTGTTGGCAAAGGCTGCCTGAAGTCGCTGCCAATACTCGCTGAGAGCACTGCACCCTGAAGGGCTCCAGGACAAACCTCCTGTGGCAGACTGGTGCCACTGGATTTGCTGCAGGAAGCCACAGAGAGATAGGGATCTCTGGTGCCCAAAGGCCCACTTTGGAGGCTACAGGCCTGACCCTGTATGGGTCCCACAGTCCCATCCTGATGTTACACAATGGGAAGGGAGGAACCAAACCAATTTCTCAAGAGGGGATGGGGGAGAAGGAATAGAGTCACCATGAGACACTGGGCTCTTGCTGCATCTTCTCCCCAACCCACTCATGAAAATGATATTGGATCCTTCCTCAATCTCCTCTACACAAAATCCTCTATTTATTCCTCGGAGGAGAGTGAAAACTCTGCCTGTCAACTGCAGCAGCTCTGACTGGCTGCATATTCTGAGAAGGCAAGTATGTGGTGAAAAGCTACCAATCACAGGGGTTTTTCTCATAGACTGACAGCTTTTTGAGAAAACCTGTAGTCTGTAGGGAAGACAATAGGGTTTTCAGACCTGGACCTCTCCACCTTTCCTCCATCTTGTCTGGGAATATAGATTTTGTGTGTGTGTGTGTATCATCTTGTTCAGGATATAAAATGCACTCATGACAACTTGTGGAAAATGAAAAAGGCAACCTTTAAAAGCATAAAATTAGAAAATCAGAGCTGACACAATGTCAACCAAATGATTCCCAGCCTGTAAAAAAACAACACAGCTCTAGTTTGTGAACTGGATTCTCTTCTGGTTTATGGAGCAGCAAGAAAATTGTTAACTAAATTCCAGCTGCAGAATTGTTAATGTTGAGCGTGTGGAGGCCTGAAAGCATTCAACCTGGCTGTCAAGTTGTAGGATGAGGTTGCTGGGGTGGAAGCTACAATAGCTATTGTGTTCTTGGTAAACTGAGCAGATTGGATATATTCACTGAGACCCAAAACACACAGTGAATATCAGCGCTTCCACAAGATCCCTTTTCATCCGGGTATCAAAAGTGCTGTGTGGGTGAGGAATGGGAAACCTAAAAGAATGGTCCTGACACAGAAAAGGACTTCTGTCCTTAGTATGATATGGAGCAGAATTCTCTTTTTCTCCAAAGGCAGACTATTGCCAAAGTCCATGGGTTGTTTTCTTATGCTACCTTGTGTGGTAGCAATAGTCCACTTGAGAGAAATCCATTTCCCAAAGTGCCGTACTTAACATAACCAGTGTGAACAATGGCACAAAGAGCCAGTATTTGGGTAAACAAATCTTCATGGCTAATACGGTGAGGCCCTCTATGAACATGGAAGTGTCTGTGGTGACATAGGAGATGGTGACATTGCTGCCTGTGTCATCTCCTGTCAGACTTTGCAAGCTGTACCAGATTTGGGAAGCAAAGAACGCCTCCCATCACTTTGGAAACAGTTTCAGACCTGCATGTCAAATTGCATTTACCACCTATGTCCTCTGCTGTTGCTC
The DNA here is from genome assembly GCA_007922155.1 of Mesoclemmys tuberculata. Taxonomy (NCBI): domain Eukaryota; kingdom Metazoa; phylum Chordata; order Testudines; family Chelidae; genus Mesoclemmys; species Mesoclemmys tuberculata. The sequence continues at coordinate 8,420,245 of ML675610.1, forward strand.
TATTTTGATAACTCTACCTTCACACCTAGTGTACTGGCATAAGAAGAGATTGCATATTGTACTGAGTTACTTTGGGGATGCCTGATACCAAAGATAGCCCTGATCCTCACACAAAATTTGGAGCTAGAAGTGAGCTACTACATGACTCTGATCAGGAATCAGGACAGCAATGCAGGATGTGAAACTCTGAATCCGCAGGGTTTCAGTTCACACTGGGATGGTCTGAATCAATTTTTTTTTATTTGGTTCACATAAAAGCCCCAAAGAACATGAACTCAGCCTTGAAGGAAGGCCGTGCACAACTGTACAACTAAAACTGATACATAGCAGTGTTTGTGATACCAGTGGAAATTAAACTGATTATTAAAGAGGTTTTTTTTTCATATTTATTTTCCTTCCTTCAGGACAGAGATAGGGCTCTTTTAGGAGCTGTCACTAGGTGTTCTCAGACCTTACTCTCTTTGCATTTCTTTTCAATTTAACTGAGATCATGCTGGACATGATGCTTCTTTTGGAGAGAATTATAAAATCCCTATAATTTGCTTGTCCCCCTAAAATATTAATTTGTTCTCTCAGCCTTTGCTCCATTGTAACACCGCGGTAGTCTGGGAAAGAGAAAACATAACCTAGTGACCTCCTATCCCAACCACAGTCACCGCAGAGACCCAACAATAGAAAAGGAAATAACATCTTATAGAAAACAAGGCAAAGAGCTTTCAGAGCAAAAGCAAACAAGGAGCTGGTCAGTGTCCAAATAGGACAAATGCAGATAAGCGGGCCCAAATGCATCTTTCCTGCTGCGGTCAGTGTTGGTTTTTTTCATTCTTTTCTTGGCCCCAAAACTCAGCAGGTGGCAGTGACAGCAGGGCAGCTCCAGCTGCCATTGATCAACACTCCACAGTGCGGAATACAATGTTTAGCAGTGACCTCAATGGCAAAAGCCCACAGCAACCAGCTAGAAATCCCCAGATATCACTTCCATGCAAGGTCTTCAGAGGAGGAGCAGCACCGGAAAGCATTCCTCCCCTGCACGACTTCGGAGGACACCGGCGATGAGATCAGTTCCCCTTGTTCTCAAAGGTCCAAGGCTATATAGTTGTAATGTTAATACTGGAGTCAATCCAGGCTTCAGGGTCTCTGGCAGAAATGGCACCACTACAGCAGAGCAAACCTAAGTTACATCATGGCAATGACTGACTTCCAGATTTTCCCCAGCAGTATTCCACTGTGCTTAGCAATGGAGCCCTAGAAGGGGTGGAACCAGGCCTCTTGTTCTCGCCAGAGGCATAGCAGATCCCTCCATGCCTACCTCTGCCCCACGGCATTGTGGGGAGGTCTGACTTCTCACACAGTACAGATGAAGTGATTGTATTAACCCCATGTCCCTCCTGCTCCCATAAAGAGGGTGAATAGGATCAACAGTTTAATTCACCCAGGGACACTTCCAGGTTCCAGTGCTCTGCTCCTTTCTTGCTTTCAAGGAGGGAGAGTTGTGCCTATCGAAGCACTCAGCCTTTTTAATTAAAAAGGTGCAAGCTGCACCCCTTCTCTCATCTCCCCACCTGTATGACCTGCTGCCTCATCACATTCATTGTGGTCCCAATGGATCCTGCCTGATCCTAGAGCCAAGCCTGATCCAGGAAGTTCATATACAGATCCAAATTCCCCAGGAGTTCAGAGATGTTCAGACCAGGAGTTTGGTCCAGGGCCATCTCTAGCTGATCCCAGAATTTCCCCTTGGGGATGCCTCTGTCACCAGTATCCCTTCTGCAAGCAGGGGCCTGGCTGTTCTGCTCACCCACCCCCCTCTCAGCAGAGATACCGGAGTCCAAAATAGTCCCGGGGAGAGGCAGCAGTTTTTTCAACAAGGTACCATGGAAACAGAATGAGTTCTGTGACGTCATCAACCCCAACATCTGAGTTTTGTCGCAGTGATGGAGGAGGTGGCACAAAGGGAGAGGTTGACCTTGCTGGGTTTGAGTAGGGGCCTGTCCTACAGCTGCCAGAAGGATTTTTATATGGAACGTGATGAGGTTGGAGGTAAGCCAGAATTGTGGACAGGTTTTCCCTAGGGACAACGTGAGAGAAAACAGGGGTTGGGATATTTGTTTACTTAGCTTTATGCAAATGTTAAAGATAGTGCCTCTGCATATGGTCTAGGCTCTCTTGACATAACGTAGAACTGTGTCGCAAAAAAACACTGAATACCGCAGTATAATTAGTTTTTGCTGGGCATAGTATGTTAAAATGAAGTGAGTCCATACTCATGGGGGAGGCAGAATTCAAAAGAGAGCAGCTCAGTTCAGTCTGGGAGGACTGAGCAGGAGAGCATCTGGGTGTTGCAGCGTACTGCAGCCAAGTCACTATGGCTCCAGGTGACTGGGACCACACCTTATGGTCAAACTGCTGTAGGCCTCTCAACCGTGGAGGTCAAGGGCGATGCGCCACTGCAGATAGAGGAAGACCCTCTGGAGAATGACCCGAGAAAACGCCAAGGAGTCCACCAAGACGGAGCAGTGGCACCTGCGGAAGAACCAAAGCCAGAGTAGGAAGTGGCCCAGGGAGCAGAATTATTGTTTCTTTGGTCCCTCGGTTGGAACTTGGTGGAGCAGGGAGGGCCTGAGTTCCCCTACTCCCAGCCACTGAATCTCGCTACTGGGTGATGTGGTTGTGGAGTCTCACCAGTGGCAGATACTGGCACTGATTCCAGCCACTAGGTGACGTGGCTACTGACTCTCACCACTGGGTGACATGGGTACTGATTCACCACTGGGTGAGACAGCCACTGACTGCAGCTTAGAAAAGAAACGGCTAACGAGGGATATGGAATAGATCTATAAAATCATGAAAGGTGTGGAGTAAGTTAATAAGGAATGGTTATTTACCACTTCACATAACATAAGAACCAGGGGTCGCCTGCTGAAATTAATAGGCATCAGGTTTAAAACAAACAAAAGGAAGTACTTCTTCACACAATGCAGAGTCAACCTGTGGAACTCATTGCCAGGGGATGTGGTAAAGGCCAAAATTATAACTGGGTTCAAAAAAGAATAAGATGAGTTCAGGGAGAATAGGTCCATCAAGGGCTTTTAGCCAAGATAATCAGGGACACAACGCATATTCTGGGTGTCCCTAAACCTCTGACTGCCAAAAACAGGGACTAGGTAGCTGGGGATGGATCTTTTGATAATTGTCCTGTTCTGTTCATACACTCTGAAGCCTCTGACTCCAGCCACTTTCAGAAGACAGGATCCTAGGCTAAATGGACAATTGGTCTGATATAATATGGCCATTCTTATGTTCTTAGGGATAAAAATAACACAATCAGGGGTCTCAGTGCATTCACACGTCTTAAGTTCCAGAGGGGTAGCCGTGTTAGTCTGTATACAGCAAAAACAACAGGCATCGGATGAAGTGGGTTAAAGCCCATGAAAGCTTATGCCTGCAAAAATTAAATTTGTTAGTCTTTAAAGTGCTACAGAACTCTCCTTGCTTTCACATATCTTATCTGCTCTGCTTACCAATAAAAAAAAAAAAGCTATTGTAGCTTCCAGCCAAGCAACTTCTTCCTGGAATCTAGCAGCAGACATCATCAATTCTATTGCTGCTCCAAATACCAGAATAGACTCCAACTCATGTTCCAAGAGTTGTGTTGGTTTTACGGCTGGGAATCATTTGGTTGATATGTCAGCTCTCATTTCATAATTTTGTGCCTTTAAATATTGTTTTTTTCATGCTCTGATTGTTGTGATCAGTGCATCAGAGAGGGACACGCTCTGCTGCTGCTGCTTCTCTGAAGACACAGCAGCCCCACTCCATCCATGGATGCAATCTGTGTGGCTTCCTAGCCAGCTGCTGTGGGGTTTGTGTCACTTTTCTTTCTGCTAATAACCCTGTTCCCTGATGTGGAAAACTGATTAGTTTGTGCTGGAAATGCCCACTTGCCACTGCTACCTGCTGAGGTTTAGGGGAAGAGAAATAACAGGGAGAAAAACCCAAATACCTGTTGTGGGATCCACATTTGGGGCTGTTCCTCCCCATTTGTTCTAGTGGGACTGACCAGCTGCTGGCTGGTGATTGCTCTGGAAAGCTGTTCGCCTTGTTTTCAATAAAATGTTACTTCCTTTTCCAGTATAGGGTCTCTGGAGTAACTGGGCTTGGTTAGAGGTGTGATGATTTGAAGGTCTATCTGTGCAGTTTATCAATTCAGTGTGAGATTATGACCTCACCGTGTTTATCTTTATGAGACTGCAAACTCTAATTTGAATGTGGAGGCTAGTTGCCTTCTGTGTGTGCTTTTGCCTCCATGGATTGAAATTCCAAAAGTGGGTGGCCAAGGACTAACAAAGAGGATCATTGACTGAAGTCCCCAACCATCGAAATGTAGTCTCTGTAGACAAGAGACTGGCTCTCAACCAAGAGAACTGGTTTGTCAGGGGAGATGTCAGCTTGCAACAAAGTCACTTGGTAGGATTCTGTGGTCACCTGTTGAGACTGACACTGCAGGAGGCAGATAAGTCAAGGGAAGGGACCCTGCCTACCTGACCACAGATGGTCACCCAAGAACTCACATGTGGAGGTTGAGGTAGAGTGAGGGGAAATGTGTGTAGGAGGTTATTATTTGTGTACAATTCTGTGATTTCTCATGTGATTGACTGGAGAGCAATAGCACTGTAGAACGCTGTGCCAGCTGTCTGTGTGATATGCTACAACTACCATGTGCCCACTGAGAGAGTTAAACAATAACCCAGAAGGCTCACACTTTTGATGGGATTCTGGGAAGAGGGTTTGTTTAAGCTATAGGAGACTGTGAGTTCACTACTCTATGGGGGGAGTGTTGGAAAGAGGGTCTGAACCCCAAAACAGGAACAGGGCCTGGGCTCTGCTCACACTCCAGAGACTTAAAAGAACCAGAGAGCCAAAGGCTGGTATTCCCTTTCCAGCAGTCCAGTGAGTGGCAAGAGAGGTGCTCGACGAGATCTGTGACAGGGGCTCTCAAGTTTGTTTTATATTTCCTATAGAAAATTGGTGTTGCAATGGAGTTAAAGTTGATAAACATATCAGAATGTTAGTGCAAAAAAACTTTATGGGGAAGTTTGTAATTATCCTCAAAACAAGCATTACACACCCAGCAGTCTCAGAGGTAAAGTTGAAAGAAATGCAGATCCACACTTTTTCAGTCCAATTAGAGAAGCAGATGCCTAGGTCTTGGACCTTGTACTAAGGCTACCCTCACCCAGATTTACAAATTGAGAGACTAGAAAAACATAGAGAGGTGGACTGTATGATACAAAGGGATCAAACCATAAAGGGCACTGCAAACACAACAATTGAATTGCACTGAGATGGACCTGAGCCCAGATTTAATGTTCTCCATTCAATAAACATTGCTAAGAAAACAGACCACCACACTCTGTACTAGATGAAGTGTCCATGTAATCTTCAAGTGTAGTCCCATATTGAGCTGACTGCAGTAATCCAGTGCAAAAATGACAAAGGCATGGATAGCCATGATAAAATACACATACGAAAGGAGATACTGCAACCCCTTAGCTAAAGATGTGGAAAATGCACTTGTGGTCACTGATATTATCTGGACATACAAATTAGGTGAAAAGCCAGTAGCATCCCTAGATGGCAAACTTTTGTAACCGAAGGGGAGTGTACTCCTTCAAACAAATGGACAAATACCATCTGTTCTTCTCTTCTGCTTGCTTCTCACAGCCAGCCAGCATCACTTCTGTTTTATTGGGATTGAGCAGTGGCCAGCTAGCTTTTATCCAACACTCAGTCTTAGCCAGATATTTGGAAGGTTAAATGACTGGACTTTTGAATTCCAGTCACACAGTTGAGAACATGGATTTCATCAACATGTTGCAATCCAAACAGTTTTACTGCTACAGTGTGTGTGTGTGTGTAATAGCATTAACACTCATACTTTTTGTAAATTTTATTTTATATATATCATTTGCAAAAAGTACGAGTGTTAATGCATCTTTATTTTTGTAGTTAAGGTCCGAAAGTCAAAGTCAAAAGTTTTTGCAGCCATTTTAACTAAGCTGTATGTATTTCCTGTATGGTTTATGGTACACAATTATTACTTTAACAGGAATAATGCTAAGGTATGCATTTAGCTTGAAAACCAGGTGTAGAAAATAATTAGACTGTGAACAATTTGAAGCAGAGACTGCTCTCACTGTGTGTTTGTATGGTGCCTACCGCAATAGGTTCCAATCAAATAAATGTAATACAAATAATAATAGTTTGTATGTGCAACATAACCGTGTTAATGTTGCTCTGGGATCTATAGTATTTCCTTGTTTAGGTGCTTTTAGGTTGTATACTTTTAAACTTAAAATAACCTATATTTTTGCTATGGTAAAACAATATTACCCTAAATTCACATTTTTGGCTTCTGTACTTTGAATAAGATGTTGCATCTTGGTGGATTTCTGCTGTCTATGCAGGAGTAAATTCAGGGAAGATTTTCAAAGGCACACAGGGAAATTAGGAGGGAATTAGAAAATTGACTTTTAATGGCAGGTGATGTTACTCAATCTGATAGCTGGGTTTTTCAGAACTCAAAGCAGAACTCAATGGTAGCTTATGTGTTTCATTTCAGGTGGTGTCAGGAATAAATCAGTAGGAACACAGCACTTCCATCTGATAAATAATTGATATAAATAAGGGCTTTCATCTAAAACTACTATTTATTAGATGTTAGATTAACTATTAAGCATACACACACATGCACAATAGGTTTAGGATATCCCAGATATAGTTACATTCTGAGATGGTTTCAGGTGATCACCAGCCGAGCTTCCAGGGGCCCTCTTTCCATCCAGCTGATGGGGAGTTTAGATGTCACCTCCTTGCCTGAAGAAAAGCTCCCTCGAACTGCTCTGAAGCATATTCTTTCACCTCATCTTGTACAGCTAACTTCAAACAAAGCACATAACCTATAACGACTCTTAGTAGGTCACCTATTCTCCTAATTTCAGCAAAACTACTCATCTCAAAACATTTTTAGTATCTCTAGTCATAACAGCAATATGTCAGGGGCACTTAAAACCAAGGTCGCTATTCACTCACTCTCTTCCATAACTTTCTGTTCCATTCTCCCAGTCTGATTAACAAACTGCAAGCATGCAGCTGTTTGCCCTTGTCTCACAAAAGCCCAAGATTATTCCTCACTATGTAGTATTTGGTTTTCAGCTTGCAGTGGTTGAACATAAAAGATGACTGGCTGCAGTATTGTCAAGTTCTGAGGTACACACAGGAATGTCAAATTCTGGGGTAACAGGTGCCTAACTCTCTTTTGTGCCTTTGAAATCTTCCCCTGCTTCAGTATCCTGCTAGTGCCTCATCTGCCTACACACAAAGTCATGGGCAATGTTAGAGCCAAGGACAATATTAGTGTGTAGGGGGATGGGAAATCATTGCACATAATGGAGAAGAAATGATTGATTCTGGACAGACACACAAAGTGCTTCAGGGTTCTGTTTAATATTCACGATGCATATTCTTGAAGAACGAATGCCCATTTAAAAAGTTTCACTGCCTTGTTTATAAGGCCCTGCAACATTCCGCAGGTACATCTGATTGAATCAATTTCATCCTCTGTTAGCTACAGTACCTTAAGTTACTGGCAGCAGCAGTACATCTGAAGTGTTGGCAAACGCCAGTTCATCGTTTCTTACAGATGAACTAAAATACTTTTTCACCTGCCAAGATCAGAGTTCACTGCTCTGCTTCTCCAGCAACAGCTGGTGACATCACTAACACCTAATGCAGAACAAGGAACATCTGCGTGCCTCAGCTGCTGAGGTTGTCAATTGTGACAACCCCCTGAACCCTGGTATCTTCATTTCTTGTCACAAGTCCAAAGCCAATTCAAGAGTCAAGTCACTACTGTAGTACAAATAGGTGAGACAATGAGCTTTTCAAGCCTTAGCTGGCTATGTAGCGGCACTCTCAGCAATGCAAAGATACATAAGTGAGATACTACTTCTTGTGGTAAATGTAGTGAATTAAAGGTATTAAAAGAAAGTTGACATGGTTTAAGGTGAATGGTTTGGATTTTTAAAATACTGCAGAGGATTTAGCTATCCATCTTTTTTTAGAATTAATGAGATTAATGGTCCAGAAGGGACCATTGTGATCATCTAGTCTGACCTCCTATATAGAACAGGCCATAGAAATTCCTCAAATAATTCCTAGAGCAGATCGTTTAGAAAAACATCCAATCTTGATTTAAAAATTGTCAGTGATGAAGAATCCACTATGACCCTTGGTAAATTGTTCCAATGATTAATTATTCTCACCATTAATATGTATGCCTTATTTCCAATCTGAATTTGTCTCATTCCAACTTCTTGCCATTGGATTATGTTATACCTTTCTCTTCTAGATCAAAGAGCCCAATATTAAATATTTGTTCTCCATGTAGGTATCTACAGGCTGTAATCAAGTCACCCCTTAGCCTTCTCTTTCTTAACATAAGTAGATTGAGCTCCTTGAATCTACCACTACAAGGATTGTTTTCTAATCCTTTAATCAGTCTTGTGGCTCTCTGAACCCTCTCCAATTTATCAACATCCTTCTTGAATTACAGGCACCAGTATCGTACCTCTGCCATCTATTGAGGTAAAATAACCTCTTTATTCTTACTTGAAAATCTCATTTATGCATTCCAGCATTGCATTAGCTTTTTTGGCCTCAGCATTACACTGGGAGCTCATGTTCAGCTGATTATCCACCATGACCCCCACATTTTTTCTCATAATCACTGCTTCCCAGAATAGAGTCCCCCATCCTATAAGTATAGCCTACATTCTTTGTTCCCAGATGTATACATTTATATTCAGCTTTATTAAAACACCTAGTGTTTGCTTGTGCCAAACTTACCAAGTGATCTAGATCACTGTGACTCAGTGATGGGTCATCTTCATTATTTACTATTCCCCCAATTTTTGTCTCATCTGCAAACTTTATCAGTGACAGTTTTATGTTTTCCTCCAGGCCATTAATAAAGATGTAAAATAGATTATAGCCAATAACTAATCCATGCAGGACTCACTGGAAACAGAATAACTCAGTGATGAGTCTCCATTTACAGTTACATTTTGAGACATGTCAGTTAGTCAGTTTTTAATCCATTTATTTTGTGCCATGTTAATTTCATATTGCTACAGTTTTTTAATAAAAATGTTGTGCAGCATCAAGTCAAATGCCTAACTGAAGTCTAGGTATATTACATTATCATTAATATCTTTATCAACCAAACTTGTAATGTCATCAGAAAAGATATTAAGTTAGTTTGACAGGGTCTGTTTTCCATAAACTGATGTTGATATGCATTAATTACATTATCCACCTTTAGTTCATTATTAATCAAGTCCTGCATCAGCTACTCCTTTATCTAGCCTGGGATCAATGTCAGGCTGACAGGCCATAATTACCCAGATCATTCTGTTTATCTTTTTTTAAAATTGGCACAACATTAGCTTTCTTCCAGCCTTCTGGAACTTTTCTGGTGTTCCAAACTTTATTGAAAATCAATATGAATGCTCCAGTGAGCTCCTCAGTCTGCTCTTTTAAAACTCTTGGGTGCATGTTATCTGGACCTGATGATTTTAAAATGTCTGACTTTAGTGGCTTTTGTTTAACATCTTCCAGAGTTACTAGTGGAATGGAATGAGTGTTGTCTCCATGTGATGAGTGTGCACCATCTGTTTTTTTTCCCAAATGCAGAACACCTTTGCCTTTTCTGCAATATTATTGATAATTCTACCATTTCCATTTCATATTGGACCAATACCATTGCCATGATTTTATTGTTGTTGTTCCTAACATAGCTAAAAAAACCTCCTTAACTCTGCTGGTGATAGATTTCACATTGTGTCCCTTGGCTTTCCTTATCAGTTTTCTACAACTCTTAATTTCTGATTTATATTCATTACTGTCAACTTCCCCTTTCTTTCATTTGTTAATTTTTTTTACAGTTGCCTTCACTTCGTCTCTAAATCAGGTTGGTTTCTTAACCGGCCCAGCCTTCTTCCTCAATTGTAGGATTGTGGCTTTTGGGGCATCTAGTTAGGTGTTCTTAAATTATTCCCAATTATCACTTACATTTTTCTGATTAAATTCTTCCTCCAATCTGATATAGCTCATAACTGTTTCAGTTATGTGAAATTGGCCCTATTAAAGCACCAAATCTAGATATTACTGGTCTGAACCTCATTCAGCTTGCATATTATAAATATGATCAAGCCATGATTACTTGTTTCTAAACTACCATTAACTTTTAGTTCAGTGAATAGTTCCTCTTTATCTGTTAGGACAAAGTCTAATATAGAATTCCCTCATGTTGTGTGCAACACTTTTTGAGTTAGGAAATTGTCATCTAAATGTGCAGAAATTCCAGGGATGTTTTAGTACTAGTATCATGAGACTTCCGCCATACGGCATTCAAATTGAAGTCCTCCAGGACCTCACTGGTTTTTCCCTACACATTGTAGATAGGCTTGTAAGGAAGTGGTCATCCTGTTTCCTATTGTGATTTTGTGGTCTGTAGCAGACACTAGCTGCTATCTCCCTTCTTGTGCTTTATTTGTTAGGATATTGATCCATAAGCATTCAAGATATTTTTCTTCCAAGTTATCAGTGAGGCAGAAATAGGTGATTCCATTTTTGATCTAGAGCAGTGGTTCTCAACCTTTCTAATGCCGTGACCCCGCAATACAGTTCCTCATATTGCGGTGACCCCAAACCAAAAAATAATTTTGGTGCTACTTCAAAACTGTAATTTTGCTACAGTTATGATTCGGAATGTAAATACCTGATATGCATTATGTATTCTCATTGCTACAAATCAAACATAATTTAAACATAGTGATTAATCACAAAAACAGTATTTAATTATATGTTGAGAAATATTTATTACTAATTCCAATAAATAACATTTCACCATGGCATAGCATGGGTTTAAATATAATAACAGTAATATAACAGTAAACAACAGTGCAATATTTTGCAACAGTATGCTGCCAAATTTAGTGAGATGGTTGTGGTTGCTTCTTGCTTACCAATTCAGAAATTCTTGGGGCGGTCTTTGCAAGGGCACAGCGAATATCATTTTCCACAACAAGTCTACTTCGGTATTTAGACTTGATTACCAGCAAGCTGGAAAACCCTGTTTCGCAAAGATATGTTGTTGGAAAAGGAAGAAGAAGGCGCAGCATAGTCTCAGACAGAATAGGATATAACTGTAAACACTTAATCCAGAATTTTGTCAGTGGCATCGTAGAGAAATCTGTTCTCGCTGCATCATTGTTAATTAGGTCAATGAACTCTTCTTGCGCTGTCTCCGGAACATCTTCAACTTTCACTGTGAATGGACTTCTGGCAAGTGCAAATGGGGTGTCAGGTAGATTAGGAAAGTATGATGAAATTTCGTCTGCAAGCATGTGCAAGTGTTCTTTCACAGAAGTTATCATCATAATTTTTTTGTCTGGCTCAATGTCATGTTCCTCAAAGAAGACAGATAATGTAGGAAACATGTAAATTTTATTTTTATCCAATTGTTTTTCCAAAGCTGAAGTTTCATTTGGAATGATCTAATTTTTTCGGACAAATCAAGGCACGTTGCATTTGGTCCTTGCAGTGATAAATTTAAGTCATTCAAGATGACAAAGATGTCCACCAAGTAAGCTATTTTCTGCAGCTCAGTTTTATCGCTAAAAAGTGCTTCGAATTGCGGTCTTGCTTTCTGTTTAAAAAATGTTTTCAGTTCATCACGAAGCTCAAAGACACGTTTTAAAACTTTTCCTCTTGATAACCATCTGACTTCAGTGTGAAATAACAGAGCATTGTTTGGCGCATCTAGCTCGTTGCACAGTTGCCAAAACAGCCGACTGTTTAAGGCGCTCGACTTAACAAAATTGACACATGTTATGACACTTTTCATTACTTCTTGTAAATCTTGCGGCAGTGTCTTAGTCGCTAATATTTGGCGATGTATCATACAGTGTGTTCCGATTGCTTTTGGCGATTCATTTTGTACCAAACGTTGAAATCCTGAGCGACATCCTAGCATAGCAGGAGCACCATCTGTGCAAATACCGCAAACCTTTTCCCAAGAGATGTTATGCGCTTTTAGAAAAGAACCAACTGCGTCAAAAACATCATGTGCAGTTGTTGTTGTTTCAAGCGGTTTGCAAAAAAGAAACTCATCTTTAAAGTCGCCATCATTAATATACCTCGCGTAAACCAATAACTGTGCACAGTTTGCCACGTCTGTAGATTCATCAAGCTGGATACTGAATATTGGTAGTGATGCAGATTTAATTTCCTGGATCACCTGATCAAGAATATCGGCAGACATGTCCTCTATTCTTCTGCGGACAGTGTCGTTAGATAAGGAAATTGCATTCAATTTCTGAACATATTCATTTCCAATTATCACTCGAACTATGTCTTTTGCAGCTGGCAACAGTAAATCCTCAGCAATGGTGTGAGGTTTCATAGCTCTGGCGATTCTGAGTGCCACCAAATATGATGCTTCAACAGCTGCTACATTGTGTTTGTGGTACTGGCCACCAGTGTCAAATCTAGATTTCTTGAGTCCATCAGCTTTGCTTCTAAAATAGTCGATATCCTTGCCAGCAAAGCTTGGGTGCTTGCTATCAAAATGGCGTTTTAGTTTGTTCGGCTTCATAGATTCAGCTGAGAGAACTTCACAACAAATAACACATTGTGGTTTCTCAATTCCTGCTGTAATTATTGAGGTAAAACCATACTGCAGGAAATCCTCAGTATATTTTCTTTTCCTAATACTCTTGTCTACACGATCCATTGTCATGAGACGGTTTGCTAAAGAAAAAATAAAAGATGGTCGCGTCTAAATAGTTTGTTAAAGTTTCCTATTATTTACTATTCCCTGTGTTGTTTTCTATTACACACCTGTTACTATGACCAGGGGGACGTATTCACATGCCTAACTAATGGATCTGTTTTTTTCCAGATTAGTGGCAAGTTTTCTATATAGAACAGTGTGAACTACATCTTATAGTGGTCTCTTATAGTATAAGACTGATGTAGTTCACACTGTGTAAATGTATGGTGCTTTGTGTAAGTGTAAGCTGCTTTGTGTACCGTATAATGATTACACACAAAGCACCTTACACTTACACAGTATTGTGTGTATGGTGTGTGTACTGTTTTTACATTATTAACCTTTTTTACACCAGCAGGCTGTCTTGCAGGCTCTCTTGGCTCTCCGCCTCTTGGCTCTCTGCCTCCTAGGCTTCTGTCCTCCGGCGCTTGCTGCGTCCGCCCACTGATGATGTCAGCAAGCGCCGGACACACGTAATGCGCTGCTATGGACTGTGGAGCGTTCCCCCCGCTTCCCCCGCCCCTTAGGCCCCGGACGGATGATGCAATCACGTCTGCGCATGCGCGCAGGCATTCAGTTTGGAACGCGCATCCATAACGGTGTGTGTTCCAGCTGAATAGCGCTGCTACAGATGGTAGCGCGACTTCTCAGCGGCTAAAGCCATCGGAAATATGTATTTTCCGATGGCTTTAGGCGACCCCTGTGTTTTGGTCGTTCGACCCCCGCCGGGGTCGCGACCCACAGGTTGAGAACCGCTGATCTAGAGGGTCATTCCCCCACCCCTTTTGCCCACTCGATTCTTCCAAAATAGTTTATAACCATCTATTTTAGCATTTCAGTTGTGCTCCTCCAATCCAAGAATCTTTTCCTCCAGCACAGCCACCGACTTGAATTTCATGGTCAGGAAATCCCTTCTGTCTTCATGTAGAAAAGAAAACTTGGCACATCCTTGCAGGTCACCACCACTGCTGCATCACGAGTAATCTTGATATCACACATAGTGCTGCACTTGGAGGAAAAGCCTCTCAGATGCCCTCTTTCAACTTCCTCCAAAACTCCTGTAGTTCCCTCAGTTCCCAGTCCTTGAGTTCACCTGGCAAGTGATTTTTAATCTCCAGTCTTCCCCGCGTAGCTTAGCTCAGTTCCACCCCTCACCACCAAGGAGTGATTAGCCCCTCAGAGTCTTCAAACTGCTGGACTGATCAATAGAGCCCTGAGTGTATACAGAATTTGTATCCGCATCCAATCCACAATCCACAGAAATGGTCCATGGTTATCTGCAGACTTGCAGGGCTCCAGATATGAAATTTGGATCCATACCCATCCACGATCCATAAAAATGGTCTGCGGATATAAAGCGGATATCCGCAGATTTGCAGGGCTGTTCTGATCAAAGCTCCAAGGGCTACAGCCTTGCAGCCTTTATCAAGGCACTGATCAAAGCTCCAAAGGCTTACTCAGTGGCTCACAGCCCATCTACAGAGCCTGTACACAGAACAAGCAGTCAAATGAACAACCCGCAGATGGATCCAACGCACCACCCACCAAGTTTTGCTACCTTCAAACACAGACAGGGGTGCTGGAACAATTTTTATAGTGGGGGTTCTGAGAGCCATTGAATCAAACTGTAAACCCTGTGTAAAATGGAAACTACTTCAAGCCTTGGGGTGCAGCAGCACCTGTAATTCCAGCATCTATGAACACAGTCTGTAGCTGGAGCTACTTTCTCTGAAACTCCCCTGATCTGAAAATCTCAACCCACCCTTTTAACGTATTGTCAGCATCAGAATTATTTTATTTTGGTAAAATACTTCACGGCAAAGAGAGTTCAAGAAGAATGATGCTTGCTCGTTACTGCTTTAAAGAAATCCTGCAATATTGTAACTGCGTCATATCCTGTTCAGAAGGTTTGTTCTTCTCCATTAATTATTTAAAGAAATGGATTCCTCAAATGGAGCATTTTTAGATGGTCCATCATTAATCTTTGTCTACAAAGTTAAATGCTTGCAAAAGCAGCCTTCACTTGAAAAGGCAGGACATCAATAACACTGGTGACATGAAGGCTAGTTCCATTCCCTTGTCAAGGGCAGAACACAGGGTCAGCGCTCGAGTCAATGCCAGCTGGTGATGGACCACTTTGGGACCGATTCTGATGTTACTCTGGATTATGGCTGTGTAATTCCATTGAAGTAATTTACTCTGGATTTAAACTGATGTAAGTGAGATGGGAATCTGGCACACTGTCTAGAAACACCAACTAGCTCTCCCTTTGTGGTTCCAGCATGGACCGCTATGTTTTCTTACCCCAGACCTGAACTGTAACATTTTAATAAGTTTAAAGAAGCAGAGCCTTGCCTTATACAGAAACACTTCAGACATGTGGGGTAGGATTGGCCTTACTTTCCTTCCATTGAAGTCATGTGCGAGGTGTCTGATGTTTGGCAGGTCTGGCTATCTGATCACATTGCAGATCAGAAACTATATCATACAATGTCTTCTCCTAGCTACCACATTAATGATAGGTGCTTCATAAATTTAAAGTGTGCATGGCTGACATGGGTGTGCAAGTAAATGCAGTTGCAAGTCTGGCCTCCTATAGAAAAAAGAAATAATAGTGCTTTTTGTGAAGTCCACATTGGAAGGGCAGGAGGATGCAACAAATCAGTAAAGGAAGGAAAATGTAAGTTGCAAACTTCAAAGACCATTTTAATGTTGAAAAAATCAGTAGAAAATACACATTAAACTCATAAGGCAGAATTTTTTGTCAGAGAGCATTTCAGATAGTCCTGGTGGAACTGTGTTGGCTTTCTATCTTTTAGTACCTTTTGAAATCAAAAAGTGTTTGATGAGACTGATGCAAAAGCAGTATGTGTTGTGGTACACCAGACCCCCTTTCTGGCACTTGCCCACTGGCAACAGTCCCTCTAGGCAGTGGGGCCTGAGATAATCCCACTCCAGTCCAGGTAAGTTTCTGGGTCTTCCCCTCTCTTTGGCCATTCTCTACAGGGCAAGTGGGTGCAGCCCCTTCTGTAGGCCTGAGGGGCTGTCTCCTCAATCTTAGTAACCTCTATCTCTAAACCTCTCTCTCCAAACCTCCAGCATCTCCTTCCTCTCCTCCTCACTCTTCTACCTCCCCCTGCCTGCTTGCACTGGAGGCTTTTAAGTGTTTGGGGCGGGTCTCCTTGATTGGCCCCAGGTGGCCTAATTAGTTAAGCAGCCCCAGGTGGCCTAATTGCCTAATCAGCCCCAGCTGCAACCTCTTTCCTGCCTGTAGGGAAGAGGGCTTTAAGCATTCTAGGGCTCACATATCGGCCCTGAAGTACCCTGCCATAGCCATCTGGCTTGACTTTACCACAGTGGCCTTTGAAAAAGCCCTGGCAAGGTTTACAGCATGGGATGATTTACTGTTATTGTAAGTGTTAGTGATGTTAGATTAGATGTTAAAATCTGCTAGTTTAGTGCATTTTTGCATGTGTGTCTAAATTTAATTCCTAAAAAGGTGACTTGCCTCTGTCCTGTTACAGAGGAGAAACTTTTGTCTTATCCATTTTAGTGCCTTTTAATAGCCAGCAAAACTATATGAGGAAGATGTGTATGTGAGATTACATGGACATATGCTATATAATCCTGGACATTTGCTATCTACCTTCACCCACGTGATTAGTTTGCGCAGATGCACTTCAGATCCCTACAGCAAAAAGAACGTATTAGTAGAACTGACCTTTTTAAGGAGATATAATTCAGTTCTTTTGAATGAAATACTGCTGTGCAGTTTTCTAAATGATAACCTCTGTGAAGAAAGGAGCTATAGAAATATAAGTGATATAAATGTTAGCATTCTGCTCTCTCTTGCAGCACCAGCTTGGGCAAGATTTACCCCTTATCCATAAAACACCACTGCATTGTAACCATCCTAGTGTGAAGGGAGGAGAGCAGATCAACAATTGGGGCATAGTCACTGAGTGGAGAGGAAATGTTGGCTAAAAACACCAGTATAAACCCTACTCTCACAATATTTTCGCTAAGATCTCTAGGTGCAGATTTTTATGACCTGCCCTCTATTTTCTGCACTTGCAATATGTTGGCACTAATAATAATTCTCTCTAGTTAGATTCTATTAGCACCTAAAACATGCTAGGCTCTTTTTAAAGTCTGAAGAGCGAATCATTGCAACAACTATTATTTATGTCTGCTGCTCATGTCATGTCATGTAGCTACATTACAGAACTGCATCCACACATCAGATAGTTGGATATCCAATTACATGAACTGTGACTATAAATAATTGCTCCTGCAAAACTGTAGCCTCCTTGCAGATTGCCTGGGTCAGCCTCTAGCTAGGTCCTTAAAGTGGTCTGGCTGGATATTCAGTTTCTGTTCACCACTGTCAGTCTTATGGCACCTCCAGACCTTTTAGCAACTGCTTCGTGGCCAGCTGTATATCAGTATTCCTTAGTGAACTCACTTTGTAAGGTGAAAATGACCAATGAAATTTTGGAAAAGGGCCATTCTGGTATCCCATGTGTTGGTGGCCAATGTAAAATTGGTGCTTGGAATGTCCAAATTTTTTCCAAGACAGCTAAAGCTGTAGGTTCTCATCAAGCAGTTGAAAAGCTTGTCTGTTGATATCTATGTTTTAGGATTCAAGGCAGAGTGTTCCTATTTTCTTCTGTTTAACCAGAGAGCATTCTGTTCCCCTTTTGCTCCCCTTGTACTTAATTTATTAACACCAAATATTGTTTTAAGGATCTTATTTTTTTAAACCTGTTTTTCTGCATGATACAAATTCTGCTGTATTCTACCAGTGTAAATCCACTGAAGCCAGTGGAGTCATTCCGGGTTTACAACTGATTCAACTAGCCCCAATACCTGGAAAAATCATGAAACAGGTCCTCAAGAAATCCATTTTAAGGCACTTAAAAGAGAGGAAGGTGATCAGGAGCAGTCAACATGGATTCACCAAGGGAAAGTCATGCCTGACCAACCTAATTGCTTTCTATGAAGAAGTGACTGGTTCTGTGGATGAGGGGAAAGCGGTGGACGTGATATACCTTGACTTTAGCAAAGCTTTTGATACGGTCTCCCACAGTAATCTTATCAGCAAGTTAAAAAAGTATGGGTTGGATGAATGGACTGTAAAATGGATAGAGAATTGACTAGAGCAAAGGGCTCAATGAGCAGTGATCAATGGCTCCATGTCTAGCTGGCAGCTGGTCACAAGTGGAGTGCCCCAGGGGTTGGTCCTGGGGCCGGTTTTGTTCAACAACTTCATTAATGATCTGGAGGATGGGGTAGATTGCACCCTCAGCAAGTTTGCAGATGACACTAAGCTAGGGGGAGTGGTAGACACCCTGGAAGGGAGGGATAGGATACAGAAGGACCTAAAAAAATTGGAGGATTGGGCCAAAAGAAATCTGATGAGGTTCAACAAGGACAAGTGCAGAGTCCTGCACTTAAGACAGAAGAATCCCATGCACAGCTACAGACTGGGGACCGACGAGCTAGGCAGCAGTTCTGCAGAAAAGGATCTGGGGGTTACAGTGGATAAGAAGCTGGATATGAGTCAGCAGTGTGCCCTGGTTGCCAAGAAGGCTAATGGCATATTGGGCTGCATTAGTAAGAAGAGCATTGCCAGCAGATCGCGGGAAGTGATTATTCCCCTCTATTTGGCATTGGTGAGGCCGCATTTGGAGTATTATGTCCAGTTTTGGGCCCCCCACTACAAAAAGGATGTGAACAAGTTGGAGAGAATCCAGCGGAGAGCAACGAAAATGATTAGGGGGCTGGAGCACAAGAGTTATGAGGAGAGGCTGAAAGAACTAGGCCTGTTTAGTCTGCAGAAGAGAAGAATGAGGGAGGATTTGATAGCAGCCTTTAACTATCTGAAAGGGGGTTCCAGGGAGGATGGAGTTAGGCTGTTTTCAGTGGTGGCAGATGACAGAACAAGGAGAAAGAGTCTCAAGTTGCAGTGGGGGAGGTCTAGGTTGGACATTAGGAAAAAGTTTTTCACTAGGAGAGTGGTGAAGCATTGGAATGGGTTACCTAGGGAAGTGGTGGCATCTCCATCTTTAGAGGTTTTTAAGCTGAGGCTTGACAAAACTCTCGCCGGGATGATTTAGTTGAGGATACTCCTGCTTTGAGCAGGGGGTTGGACTAAATGACCTCCTGAGGTCCCTTCCAACTCTAATATTCTAGGATTCTATGAATGCATTAAGCATAACATTAATTTTAAGCATGTGGATAGTCCCACTAAAGTTATGCACATGCTTAAGTGCTTATCTGGACCAGGATTGCTGAGAACAGTAAGTTAATTATTATTTTGATTATTATTTAATAATAATAAATAACATTTGGATTTATCTCTTTTGTTTCCTTGAAGGTGGCAGTCCTTGGGACAAATTAAGGTAGAAACAATATGCCTGATTCACAGTCATTCTAAGATCAACATATACCACTCTGGAGTGCAAAGGAACCTTAAAGTGGTTCTATATGTAGATACTAAGGGGCCTTAATATAAATGAGAATTAGACTCCCTGTCTGGATTTCAGGTGCTAGAAAATGTGCAAAATATTGTATGCAAAACGTGAAAAGACAGAAGCTGAAGGAACTTCTCTTATTAATCTCACTTCTTGCATATCGCATCAGCCCTGTTTAGTCAATACTGGCAATATTAAATCATAAATAAATCCCACTACTGATCTAGGGAATATGGATTCATATTTGAACATCAAATGAACATTGTTATTGAATTTTTTTATACTGAAGATTACCACAGGCTCTTAAGACATTTGATCAAGGTGTGTACTGTTAAAATTAATAACAGATATGCAAATACACCTTGAGAAGAAAAGAAAGTTGGAGATTCTTTATTGAATGTTTAAAACATGAAAGCACTTACACATTTAAAAATCCAACAAAGAGTTTTGTAAGACTAGAATGCACTTAAGTAACCTTACAAGGAAACAAAATACAGATAGTTGTCCCCATCAGAAACCTGTGTGATTTAGTGTGACTTAACTATTTCCTGTTTCTTAATTTCCTCTCTCTGATTTACAAAACAAAAAGTCCAAAACTTTTTCTTCTGTTGTATACATGTTGACATAAATGTCTGGCAGTGACATTTTTATTTCATATTTCTCTTATTGTTATGGAAGGCAAGGAAGCTGAACAAGTATAAGATCCACTTTCCTGAAGACAATTTGACTTTCTGGGGCTTTTGCTACTAAATTGCCAATGCAGTAATTACTGACATGTATAGATTGTCTGGTTCACCTAACTCCCATTTCAGCACAGCATTTAAGTACATAATTAAAACTGATTTCAGTGGGAACTAAGCATGCGCTTAAGTGCTGTATGAATTGGGTCCAAATCAGGCAAGTGCAATGGGGGGGGGAGAGGACTTTTTCCACAAGTATTTAAAGGAGAGGAAGGGGGAAAATTGAAGCAATTTTGCATCATGATGTCACTTCACAGTTGTGGGTCATTAGTTGACTGGCGATTAGCCCGGCTTCCTGTGTGCTCTGGCACGGTAGAGTTGCACTGGCAGTTGCGAGAGGGCCATGGTCCCCAGGGCCAGAGGCGCCAGCCTGCTGTGGGGCTGTGGCTGGTGCCCGGCCGAGGCAAGTGAGGTGGGCTGGGCTGACTGATAGCTGAGAGACCTGGAAGGGGAAGCAGCCTGAGTCCCTCCTGCTCCCAGCCCCAGCTCAGTCCCAAGCCGGTGCAGGAAAGGACTGGGACCAGAGGGCAGCCGCAGAACCCCCTGGCGCAGCGCAGCGAGCTGGGCCAGGCTCTGCTTTCCTGCCGATGACCAGCTGGCTCAGGTATGTGCACTGGACACGGGGGCCCCTCTGTGCTCCCCATAGGATGTGCCATTGCATCTGAAGCCTGCTGCTCCTTCCAGAGCCTTCCCCATCGTTCTCCACCATCCCCCAGCCTGGCATTCCTGCCTTTCCTCCTCCTCACCCCCACTTCCCCCTCTCCCCTTCCCATCCCTCCAGCCAGGCAACCCTAGTCCTGCTGCAGGAGAGGACTGACTGATCCATGCCCTGCCCTGGCCGCCCTCTCTCAGCGGGTGCTGGCTGGGGCTGTGAAGCGTGTGATCTGGGGCAGAGGCTAGTGAGCGCTGTGCTGTGAGTTCGGCCAGGGAAAGCAGGGGCTGAGGTGTGTCATGTGAGCGAGTCCGCGCTTTTGTGACAGGATTGTATTGTTTATGGTATATTTAGTGATGCCAGTAAAAAGCTCACTGTGTCGGCAAAAAAAATCAACTTCAGATCTTCATGTCAGTAAAACTTAAAATGCAACCCTGATGCACAATGCTGGGATTCCTTGACAGAAAACATGGAAAGAATTAATGTTGATGCAGACTCTCCTAACCTCGTCTGTCCCAAGGATTAACAGAATATCATTTTCTGTCATTTTGATACATCCTGCTGAAGTGAATGAGTTGAAATGCGCTTATAAATGGAGTTTCCAGTTGAACAGTTGGTTTAGTATAGTATATGTTTTACAAAGCCACTTCACTCATTTTTTTCTTTTTAAGAAAAGATGTGATATTTACTAAAAATTTGGATTTGGATGTTGCTTCCCAAAAATAATGCTGTGATTCAGAAGTATAATGACAGGGACCTTTAGACTTTTCTAAAAACACATTTTCCAAAATCTGCTAAGACATTTTCATACATTTTATTTTAGAAAGTTACTTGAAAGTAGTTTTCTTGAGAATCAAACATGCTGGTAGCACTTGCAAACCAAACAACACACCTCATTTGGCTAATGCATCATAACCAAGAGTGAAACTGATGACAGCCACACTTGCCTGATTTGACTCTCCAGGCTGAGTGAAATACAAAAAGGGAACAACATCACCGGTGAAAAAAGACTGTTCCACCCCACAAAAAATCTTTAAATCTAGTTTAAAGATATTATCACTAACATGGATAAGAACGTTTTTACAGGATTTCAATCTTCATCATGTTCTTCTATCTCTGAAAAAGTGGGATTTATTTTATCTTCCCATACTACATTAAGGGGATAGAAACATTCCAGTTGAACATCCTTTCTGGAACATCTGAGTAAAATGATACAGGTTTCATTATGACATGAGGCTAATTACACAAATTGTATATAAAGAAAGAAAGCTAGTTTAAGAACTCATTCACAATCAGCGGGCATGAGTGTGATCTAATGTCATTCTCTTTAGAGACGGCTTCATCCAGATCCAGCTGTCTGCCGTTGACGTTCACCTCCATGCAGCCATTGTAAAAGGCTGTCAGTACTGTAGCACCAATGGGAACATCTGCACAAAAACCACATTAAATTAAATTAGGCCAAGGCTTCCAATATCCTATGTGCTCTTCAGATTAGTAAAAACACTGGAACTTCCCATTTCTCATCACTCAATGATCCATGGCAGGAAACAGCAGTTTAATAAGAAACATTTCACTTGACTTCATAAACTCTTCTTCCCCTTGTTTGAGTGTTTAAAATGAACTTTCCAAACTTGAGGAAGGTTAGGAATATTTGAAATATGCATTAGAACATTTCTCTAATCCAAAAACCTAACAAAATGGAAGATTTCAAAATAATACATCCTTTATTGACAGGAGAGTGTTAATACCACATTTCCTGGCATCCCCGGTTTTCTGGTCCTGACCTAGCAACAGATGTTTATGGATTTAAAACTCCCTGTTAGTGTAATCTCTTTCTATTTGGCCAAAAAGCTGCTCTGGATTCCAATGCACAGTTCAAAAACAGAGGACCCATGGGAACTCTATAGACTTTAGTTTTGTCATTTCTTTTTTCCAGTGATTTCTCTGTGACAGTCCATTCTTTCCCATTTTTAATCTATGCAGTGCTTAAACTAGGGCAAAGTAAGCCAACAATGTACTCTCAGCAAATAATAATTTTACTCAATTACAAATGCTCAAGCAGGCATTACTGTGAGGCATAGGGTACAACAGAGTTTTTGTGAGGTAGGTTGGATTTGATTCTAGATCCTCAAAGACATTTAGGAAGCTCACTTGCACTTATTTCAATGGGAGCTAGGCATCTAAAATATCCTTGATCTGGGTCTGAGAGCCTTTAGCTACTAGAATCAACTGGCCTAGAAGCTGATCCCAAGAATGTCATCTAACACCCCTGCACAATGTGGTTATCCCTACACAACCTACAGCTGATGATCATCCAGCCTTTCTCTGAAGTCTTCCAGTGACTGTGATTCTCCCATTGCCTTTGCAAGTATGACACTGTAGTGGGGCAGATGCCCCGCAAACCACAATCAAGAAGAGGTTAATTCCTGTGATATCAATCAGCTGCAACCTGCTGCACCTGTGTGGCTTGTCAGGCCTGGGGGAGGGCCCTTCAAAAAGGAAGAATTCAGCACTGTTGGGGTGACATTCTGAAACAAGCAGAGCTAGTGTCTCCAGGCTGGCTACTAACTGATGAACAGTTTGAGACTGCAGCTTGCCCAAGCCTTCTGAGGCAGGAGATGGGCTGGTCTGTTTTTTCTGTTGTCACCTTCAAGAATAAACCTTGATCTTCTGCCCTGCAGGAGAGTGGACGCTGAAACTCCCTAGGGGGCTGAAAGACTGTTTCCTGTTCCCTTGCATGAGGTTGAAGGCCCAATATTGTGGGGGTGGTGGAAATATTTTCCTTTGTGTTTGAACTGCTTTATATGCTCTCCAGAAGTGAGTGGACCTGCTAAAAAAAAGTACAGCCAAAAGGATGTACCCAGTGCCCCAGAACCAAACCATGGGATTGCTGTTGCCCAGAGAACAATGTCTGAGGTAAGTAAGGCACCCATCTTCACCGCAAGGGGATGACCTTGAGACGTATATGATGTATGTATATGACTTTGATAGATGTATTGCCTGCTTGACCTTTCTATTCTATAAGCCGAGGTGCTCAGAGAGTCTACACACCAAGTTCCAGTAGGACTAGTCCTCTCTATTCAGGTTGCTCCGCTGCAAAGCAGACTGGCATTACAGAACCCCACATGCCTCACTGAAAAAATGTCATTTACTGAATTATTTTGAAAAAATTAATCTCAGCATTATAGCTATTTTGGAGAAACTTGTAGCAAAGAGAAATTTTAATTAGAAAAGCTTTAAGGTATTCATTTGCATTAAATACATGTGAATTTATTGTTATCTACAGCTTATTTTGTTTGTGGCAGCACAAGGATAATTTAAGTGCCCTATTTTACTCATCAGTAATCCCATCACCTTTTCAGGGATCACCTACAGGGGTTGCTATGGACAAGTTAACATTTTCTAACAATTACCATGCAATAGTATCTGCAAACATCCTTTGTCTGTATTTTTAGAGGAAATTACTGTAGTAACAACAAAGAACATAGGGGGAAAGAAAGTATCTTAGAGACTTCTGTGTGTAAACTGTTGACAACAGCTGACTTTTTAATGATGATCACGGGAGAAATTCTGCAAGTGTGAAGATAATTACCTTGTAAAATTGAGAAATTATTACTAAGTTATGTGGGGCAGCAAATATGCATGTTGGCTCATTAGCCAATAGGGATACTTGATTTTAACCAACATCTCATTTCTTATAGCTTTGTCTACACTGCAGTTAGCTCTGTGCTTGTAATAGCTGTGTTTACTGTGTAGACAACACCTTAGAATTCATAGCAATTGTGTTCACTTCATCAGTTATCTTTTAAGAAAGGCTTTTAGCTGAAACTTGCTTGTTAAGAACTTAGCGTGGCTCAAGTAGTCTATTTACTGATCTCTACTAATAAAGATTGGCAGTATCTCGTTTGTTTAGATACAGTGGACACAACTAAAAGGCTGATGCTTACTGCTCAGAGTAACTGTTAGCGCAGTATTTGATGTATTCTCTAGTTTAAATATAGAGGATGGTAAAGATCATATTTGAACCGAACCCATCTAGTTTCCTACTGCTAAGTTAATTTTGGTTTTCAATCCATTGCATACATATTCAAGAGTTAAGGCAGGACAAATATCCTACCCATATCTTCCTGTCGCCTTCTTTTGTGCCTGTATTCTATGATTGATTCCCACCCTCATGACCAGGATGTGCAATAAGACCAGTGGGGAACAGATGTCTTCCTCTTGGCTCACACGCCAGGAGGTTGCAGAGGTGGCTGGCAATGCAGTCCTAAGGCTGCAGTAGCACCTGCAATGCTCATGTACCTCCTCTACAGCAGTGGGGAGGATGCAGCAGTTGATTCCCTGGTCCCAGATGCCCATGTGCTGGCCCCACTTACCCACTGTGCACTGCTTTGAAGGAACTCCATGCACAACTAGTTTCCCTGCCATGCAAGGAGTATACACCTCTCCTTTCCTTCTGCCCAACAGTTGCCAACCCTCCTGGAGTCTCCAAGAATTAAAGATTGTTACATGATGAAACCTCTAGGAATACATCCAACCAAAATTGGCAACCCTACCTTCCACATCTTTCATGCAGAAGACTCATCCTGTTCCCACTGAAGCTACAGCGAGAGAGGCTGGATATGCCACTTGGGGCACAGAAAATAGAGGCCAATTCAAAACTGCCTGTCAAACGTCTAGGTATCTCTTGGAAAGCTAAGACTTTGTCTTTCTCTATAGTCCATTTAGCCAGAGAATGGCAAAAACCCTTACCAGCAATAATTGAGCCTCAGAGGCACCCTATGATTTAGGTGTCACCCTCCCCCAAGGTTTCAAGGTAGCATATGATGATTTTCCAAATCCAAAACTTCATGACATGGGATTGATGCACATCTTGCATAGTTCACACAGAAACCAATCTGTCCACATGCTATACTGTATGTAGCATGCCTGCTCAGATATGTTTTGTGCCGGCTGCACAAGATAGGAATTGTAGGGCTGAAAATTCACTTACAATTTTTTTAAACACAACATTGAGCCTTTTAAACCCACTTAACTTTCAATTTACCCTGCTAACATGGAGGCTGTCAACCACCACCTAAAAGCATGATTGTTGTAACCACAACTTCCATTTCCTCCTCCTGTATTTCTCTCCTTTAATTATTTTTATGTGGATGATTTTGACAATATCTAAAGCTGCTGCAGTTTCTTGACTCTGCCAGCTGATGGCACTTCAGGAGTACTCATTACTCTTAAACAAACAAAACCAAAAACCGTACACAACACATTACATTTTCCGTGGGAATAGGTGCTATAGGGTCACTTCCAAAAATAGGCCTTTGGAGAGAAGCTCTACTGTTGAGCTGTTAAATTAGCTCACTAATGCTACTATTGAAATATCAGGCTGCATCAAAAGCTTATACAGATTGACTCAAATAAAAGGATAAAAATAGGTAAGTGTTTCAAAAAAACAAAACGAAAACCCCCCCACCACAACAACCCAAGATGCTGAGCAAGGCTAATTCATTCACATCAATGAAAGGAAATAAAATTCACCTGGAATGCCACCTAAATAGGTAACAATAGATGTGTTCATTGCTTGATCCAGGATGAATAGTTGCTGCTCTTGCTCAGAATTGGTGCTGCTTGTATGTGAATCAGCAGTGAGTTCAAGCAGCTCTTTGCTTACTCTGAGTCCTAGCTGTGTTCGTCTTGGAGTACACAACCTCTCTGACTCCAGTCGGGCAACGATCACGTTCCCAATAGTCACAATGACTTCCTAGGCAGCAGAAAAAAAAACATTTCACATACAACTTCCAGCACCTATTTTTTTTTATGCATTTTACATTTGTAAGGAGAAACTGGAGGAAACATTATGGGCAAAGGTTTTCAAAAGAGGTGCTTGATATTGGGAAATCCACTGAAGTCAATAGAAGCTGCTGTGGTGTTCAGCACTTTTGAAAACCAAGCTACTTGTTCAGGTGCCTAAATTTTATATTCAGGAACCTCTCTTATTCATGTTAGAAAATCTTGATCTAAATCCTGGTCCCATGGAAGTTGATGGGAGTTTTGATATTGACTATAATGGGGCCAGGATTTCACCCCCATTATCTACGTTAGGCTTTTTTTTTTTTTTTTAAAGCATGAATTGGCCTTCATATTATATAAGCACATACTGCCTTCCGTCATGCTACTTGCCACAACTGGGAATATTGGGAAATTCAAGGATAGCAAGACCTTTTTTTTTTTATATTGGCTTTTCTATGCAGTTCATCACTGTTTTATCTGAGCACCTTGTAAAAAATTAATTCAGCCTCACAAATAGTAAGTGACTAGTATTAGTCCCATTTTACAGATGGAGAATGAAGACAGAGAGTTGAAGTCAAAAGAGCTGTGCTGATTTACACCAGATGAGGATCTGGCCCAGAGTTACTATGATAACTGTAAAATAACCTGTGAGTTATGGGAGTTGGAGTCCACTAAGGACAAGGCAAGAGGCACTGTGTTGCCAGAGACCAAGGCAAACATCACACCGGTGCTTGTAGATGGGCGAACAGTCAATGTTATGTTTATCAGCCACTCTTCTTCAAGGATAAGATTATGTGTGTCTTAAAAAAAAGAATGAAGTTAATTAATTGAAAAACACCATTTTAAAGCATCCAAATACTGTTAGGTTATTTACAAGCATTTTCCCCTATGACTTAATCAATATTTGCACTATGAAAAATATAGCTAAATCTGCAGTGAAAAGGTGGGTTTTATATTTCTAATTTTCCTCAAGGTTTCTAATATTAAACATATAGAAAGAAACATTTTAAACTTGGGTTTTTCCCTTACCTTTTGAGCTTCTTGGGCTTCCTGCCGCATACATAAGAGGACTGTTTATAAAGTTAAGCCAGAAAAAGCCTGACAGTTTGCTCATAAAACTTTGTTACTGAGCAGAAGGTTGATAGCTCAAACACACATCTAACATCACCCACAGGAATAGTCCCATTGCTCCAATGGGAATTGTCACATGAGGGAAGTTATGCAGGTGCCAAAATATTTGCAAGTCCGGCAGCTAAATGGGATGCCCAAATTTATGAACTGCTTTTTTCATAATTTCAGACTGATAACGCACCATGCTACTTAATATCACAATCAGCACCCTAGCATATCTTGCTCAAATATAATTTCACACGACTCACATATAGGGCTCAAATCACTCTCACTGAAATCAACAGCAAAACTCCCACTGATAAAAAGGGAGCAGGATCAGACCCTTGAGAGATGGGAAGGACCCGTTTGACCAAGTCCTCTGCTTGCAAGTGCAGGATGTAATCCCTGACAGAGGTCTTTGCAGAAATTAAACTGTTAACGTGTTGGATCAGAACCTACACTCGTTACTCAAGCAAAACTTCCTCTGAAATGAGTGGGAACTTTGCCCAAGTCAAGAGTGCATGAGGGAAGCTCATACTCTTTTTGCCATTCGTTAGTTCAATCATCAGTCCAGCATAAAGATGTGTTGGAGAAGGCCGAAAATACTTACAATAGTTTATATGAAATTTTGCCACGCCAGTGCCTGGGTAGTAGGATCCTTTTCCCACTGTTGTTAAACAGTGTTTGCTTTGTTTTTCTTGAATAACTTCTTTTATGCCTGAACTTCCCTGATTCATCAGGTTCCAGGCACGAATGCAGCCATCTAGTCGAGGGTTAATCTGCAGAAGAGTTACATACAGATTTGTGTGTTGCATATAGATTTGCTCCAGAAACATTGCTAATCAATAGGGAATGAGTTACTGGACATCACAATTTATTTCTGGTGGACGGTCAGGCATAATTATAGCAATGCCACAGGTTAAAGCACAGATCTTCAGAGCTGTCTTGAAATCAAATGGGTTTTGCAGTATTGTAGCCATGTTGGTTCCAAGATAATAGAGAACAAGGTGGGTGAAGTAACTTTTTTTTATTGGACCAATTTCTGTTGGTGGGTGAGACAAGCTCTTGAGCTACCCAGAGCTCTTCTTCAGGTCTGGGAAAAGTATTCAGCCCTGGTCTACACTACAGAATTAAGTTGATGTAAGGCAGCTTACATCAACCTAACTCTCTAAGCGTTTGCACTAAAATGCAGCTCCTACCGCTATAACTCATCCATTACACCGATTTAACTCCACCTCCACAGGAGGCGTAGAGCTTAGGTTGATGTAGTTAGGTTGACGCAGTGTCAGTGTGGACACTGTGTTGCTTACATCGACTGTTGCTGGCTTTCAAAAGCTGTCCCACAATGCCCCACACCGACAGTTAAATTGGTGCAATTGTTCCTGATGAGGACATTCCCCATCAATACAGGGAGCAGTGTGGACATGCAAAAGTGATGTAACTACTGTGGTGCCTGTACATCCACGTAAATTAGATCAACTTAATTTTGTAGTGCAGACTTGCGCTCACAGTGTCACAGCTAAATAAAAGGTGGAACAGAGTGTATAGCATAAATAATTAACACATATTTTAAGAGACCATTCAAGGTGAAGTAGTCAGTTTACATCTCTCCAGTCATGAGACATAAAATAGGGAGGTGGGGGTGGCTAGTGGGGTTATAGATTGTTTTAATAAGCCTGCAATTCAGTGTCTTTATTAAGATCATGATTTATAGTGTCTAGCAGAGTTACAAATTTAAGCTCCCAGACGTGTCTTTTGGAAGTGTGCAGGTTTCCTTTGAGGATGAGGACTGAGAGGTCAGACATGAAGTGATCATTTTGTGATAAGTGTTTGTCCATAGGTAATATGGTATTTCTGTCTTTTATCATTGGGGGCATTTAGTGCACTGGATGAGGTACACCACATTGCAACAGGCATGTTGCAGGACCCATGGATCTTGAAAGGTGTGTTGGATGGGGAGGTACTGATCATTGCAGCAGTGGAAATAGGTCTGCACGTTTTGTATCTATTGTTGAGGCAGGTATCATATGCTGATCCCATAAAAGATATTACCTCACTGATATTTTATCACCCTCTCACCTTGTCTTTCCTTGAAATCAAATGACATGTATAGTAGCTCAGGCTTCAGTCAGCATTGCTGAGCCAATAAGCTTTCCCCATTTGGTACCACTGGCAAGCAAAGAATAGAAAGCTTCAAAATTTAAGTTGAAACACACTGTAGCCAAGCTTTCCTCTTCTGTTCAGCCATGTCTGCTGAGCTATGGTTAGGGGGCGATGGCTATTAATATTGTTTGTTTGCTGAAAGTTTGACCTATCAGCTCAAAACACTTTTCTAGAATTATTTCACATTGGTTAAGAGAATACTTATTGAGACGCAATTAAAGATTTTTTTAAGGAGCTTTACCTTTTTGCCTCCCTGTCACACTGCAAACAAAAATGGATTTAAAAAAATCTGAAATATGGCAAGCATTTTTTTTGTTACTGGACTGTTGGCTTGTTTTCAAATGTAGCTTATTTTCTAGTGCTCATGCAAGGGGCTGGATAGAAATTCTGTACACATATGAAGAACAGATACTGTATGGACAAAGGAGGTGAAAGAAAAAGCTCAGTCTCCATAGCCCCTTCACTTTTTGCCTCCAGGTTGCCAATTATTGTGATGATTACTGGGTCTGAGGGAGAGGTCGCTGCAGAGACCTAGAACTGCTGAGAGGGGAGGGTCAGGCAAATCATGCTCCATGTCCAGAGCGTGTAGGGCGGGTCAGAAATGAAGGGTCCTTGTGCTTCCTTCACTTTTTTTCCCCACACCCACACAAGGCCAGGGCACAATTTGGCACTAAGAAAGGGAACATTTGTACAATATGCTCCCAAGATAAATACTGGTGGTCTTATTCCTTAGGAGTCTTAAAACAAGATTAGAAAATGTACTCGGGCATAATCCTGCACTGGACCCTAGAAAATGGATTAGATTACTTGAGACAGCTTTAATTGCTGTGATTCTATAATTCAAACCTAAAAATGGATAGACTGCAAAGCTTCATGTGTACGCACTTTCAAACTAAAATGGTCACCGACAGCATTTTCATTTTCTACACACACAGCTCCCTGTATTTTGTCTTCCCAGTGACACACGGGTAACCACAATATAAGGAGAAACAAACAAAAAAGCAGCGGGCTTTTTTAATTAGCAAGCATTTTTAAGTTACCGGTTTAATGGGGATGTTGTCGACTGCACGAGGTAATCCTGCAATGTACACCCTTGTTTCCAGAAAACCATTTGATGGTTTGAACAAATGTCTAGGGCTGTTAATATTCATCACTGCTTCTTTTGCTATTTTTACACTGATACTGTATTCTAATTCTTCCACTGAGACCTAGGATTAAAAATAATATATAACAATATATATATAGCACTATATATGTTGAACATACATATATGTTGAGCCTTCTGTTAAGGTTGCCTAATATGTCCTATTATAAAAAACAAAACAAAAAAACCCCAAAACCTGCCTTTCTCTTTTTAATAATTCGAATGTGTTTGTGATTTTGAAACTGGGTGGAAGGATAATATTCAAAATGCGAAGGTGTTTCTCGCTTTCTACATGAAAACCTGTGTTTGTCTGGTTGAATGATAAGCTATTGAAAAACACAATTTTTCAGTTTGCGTTACACTTAGTAGCACTTGCAAGGAGTTTGCTTCTAAAATTGCTCAACATTCCATCCATATGGAGCGCGCTCTTCTGGATCTCATTCAGCCTGCCACAAAGAACTGAACTTCCTGATGGACATAGACAAAATGGATTCATCTGCTCCTCTTGGCCTTTTGGCCTAAGGGAAGGTGCACTGGATTGGAGATCAGGGAACAATTAATTCTAGATTCACTTTTTTTTACTAAATAAGCAAATCCTCCAACCCCACTGAAAGGTTACATTTGCTGAAAACAGAGCCCAGATCTGTAATGTGTCAGAACTGAATCTTATCCATTTAGGATACAGCCACATAGCGGCTGACAGGATACTTTCCAGCACGGGCAGACGAATGCTGAGCTCTGTTTGAGCTAGCATGCTAAGGCTATGCCTATACTGACAGCGGCAATGTCGCCACTGTCAGATGGATCTTTCTGGATCAACTGAGCCATCAGTGTAGACCTGCTCATTCGATCAGGAAGCTGACATTGTAAAACCACCTCCTCAAGTGGTGCAGTGCAATGAAGACACCGCGCAGAAGGGAAGCACAGCAGTCAACGGAAGTTACACAAGCTACTCTGTGTAGCTTGCATAACTCCTGTCGACTGCCGCCGAATCACCAGGTAAGCGTAGCCCAGGCCAAAAAATAGCAGTGTGGCTACAGCAGCACAGGTGGCAGCTCGAGGCAGCTGCCCGAATACAATCCTGCCCAACTTGGTGCTTTAAAAGGGCCAATTTCACAAAGATGAAAAATTTGTGAGTCAAATAACCTGGAAAGAAGAACTTAATGAGAAAAAATGTGAAAGATAATTGGGATTATTGTTTAAGAAGACTTTACTAGATGAGCAAAAAGCCACAATGAAGAAAGAAGGCCATATGGGTTAAAAACAAACCTAGCTTAGGACACAAGGGCAGCTATACATTTTTTAAAAAAAATAATACATAAATGGAAGAAAGAGGAAGCTGATAGTAATGAATATAAATCAGAAGTTAGGAATTGTAAGAAATTGATAGGGGACACAAAATGAGATGAGGAGAAATCTATGGCCACTAGAGTTCAGGACGATAAGAAGAGTTTAAGTCTATTAGCATCAAAAAAGAATCCTGACAATGGTATTGGACCATTACTAGATGGAAATGGTAGAATTATCCATAACAATGAAGAAAGGCCAAAGTGTCCAATAAATATTTCTGTCCTGTATTTGGGAAAAAAATGATATAGCCTCATCATATGATGATGATAACACTCTTTCCATTTGACTAGTATATCAGGAGAATGTTAAAAAGCAGCTACTAAAATCAGACATACTGGAGGTTGGTTAAACTTGCACCAAAGAGTTTTAAAAGAGTTGGCTGAGGAGCTTGGTGGACTGTTAACGTTGCTTTTCAATAACGCTTACAACACCAGGGAAGTTCCAGAAGACTGGAAGAAAGCTAATGTGCCAATTTTTAAAAAGGGTAAATGGAATGCCCAGGTTTTTATAGACCAGTCAGCCTGACATTGATCCCGGGCAAGATAATGGAGTGGCTAATATGGGACTCATTTAATGAAGAACTAAAGGAGGGTAATGTAATAATGCAAATCAACAAAAGTTATTGAAAATAGATCCTGTCAAAGGAACTTGGTATCTCTTTTTTGATGATATTACAAATTTGGTTGATAGAGGTAATAGTGTTAATGTAATATACTTACACTTCTATAAGATGTTTGACATTGTACCACACAACATTTTCATTAAAAAACTAAAATATAAAATTAACATGGGACACATTAAATTAATTTAAGCTGGGAATCATCATTGAACAGGTGTGTTTCTAGTGGAGTCCTGAAGAGATCTGTTCTTGACCCTACACTATTTAACATCAAATGACCTGGAAGAAAACATAAAAATGTCACTGATAAAGTTTGCAGATGACAAAAAAATTGGGGGAGTTGTAAATAATTAAGAAGACAGGTCACTACTACAGGGCAATCTGAATCGCTTGGTATAAGCAAATAATATACTTTTTAATATAGCCAAATGTAGATGTATACATCTAGAAACAAAGAATGTAGGCCATATTTAGAGGATGGGGGACTCTATCTTGGGAAACAGTGACTAAGAGAACAATTTGAGGAGTGTGGTGAATAACCAGCTGAAGATGAACGTCCACTGATCAAAGGAGCTAATGTTCTCCTTGGATGCATAAAGAGGAATCTCGAGCAGAAGTGCTATTGCATTTGGCACTGGTACAACCTCTGCTGGAATACTGCATCTAGTTCTGGTGTCCACAATTTAGGAAGGATGTTGAAAAGTTGGAGAGGTTTCAGAGAAGAGCCAGGAGAATGATTAAAGGATTAGAAAACATGCCTTCTGGTGATAGACCCAAGGAGCTCAATCTATTTATCTTAACAAAGAGATGGTTAAGGGGTAACCTGATTACAGTCTGTAAGTACTTACATGGGAAACAAATATTTAATAATACACTCTTCAATCTAGCAAAGAAAAGCTAGACAAATTCAGACTGGAAATAAGGCATACATTTTTTACAGTGAGAAGTAATTAACCATTCAAACAATTTACCAAGGGTTGTGGTAGGTTCTCCAACATGAGAAGTTTTAAATCAAGATTGGAAGCTTTTCAAAAGATCTGCTCTAGGAATTATTGTGGGGAAGTTCAACAGCTTGTGTTATGCAGCAGGTCAGACTAGATGATCACAATAGTCTCTTCTGGCCTTGGTATCTATGAACTCCCTGAGTACGCTGTCAGGTAGCTAGCCTGATCTGTGGCTTGTGGTGCTGCAGCCATGTTGCTGTTTTTAGTGAGCTAGCTCAACAAGGGCTAATGAATGTCTGTCTATCCAAACTGGGAACCACTCTCCCAGCTATGGTGTAGACACACTCTTAGCCACACTCTCTCTCAGAACCTGCCAAATCTATATACTTAGCTATGCTGTCGATAAATTGGGCTATTTGTGCATCTGTAACCCACTCTATCCCTGGGTTGTGCGTCTTCCTCCGTGGTTACAGAGGACAACTGCATATTCCTGTGGCCGGCATAGTTTAGCACTTCAGTGGTAGAGACAGCGCTGAAAGTACTGAGTGCAAATGTGCTGCTCTTGCATCAGGGGCTACTGCACATAAAATTATTTGGTTTTGATTTTTCTTTCTAGAAAACACATAGCAAATTACATACCAAAACTACATTGGAAGAAGGCTGCAAAGTCAGCCACTTAAAATGTAGGAAATGCCAGAATTAAGGTTGTCCATGCAACCTTAATACTGACATTTCCTAAATTTTAAGTCGTGGACTTTGCCATCTCAATAGTGTTCTTTTTCTATACATAGTAGATATATTGAAGAGACCCTGTTCCCAGTAAAGTTCATGTTAACACTCCTACTGACTTCCGTGACAGTAGCCAGGGGCACCCTGCAGTCAGGAATTGGAGAATTTTTTTTAAAGGTAAGATTTTCTTTAGTTGGGAGGCAGGAAGCCTTGATTTAACTGATCAAGCTGCATTGGGCAGCATAAAATAACAATGGTTGTGTTTGGAATAACAGTCCCATGGACCACGTGTGTCAGAGTAAACATGTTTACACATATATAAATGCACTAGTATTACTGCACAGGCGCCAAAAGGTGGCGCTTTGTGTCACAAGGCAATTCAGAAGTTTACTAGTGCTACCTTTTTAAACAGTCTTTAAATATGGAAATTTTATGAAATACCTTTAAAAAAAAAGTTTTCAAATGATCTATTAAAATTTTTTCCAGCTTCCCCGGAGAGTGCTGACAAGTCATCAAGCATCAGAAAAAACTTACTATATGCCACAGACCATCATTAATGGCTTTGCCACCACTTGTGACTTTTGTTCCAAGTTCATTCTTGAATTGAATCTCAATCTTCCCATCACGAAGTGCAAGCAAGAACCATGCTGTGCTGTCAGGGGACTCAGTATATAGTATAACACCCTCTGTATCATATGTCCGGAAATCAAATTCTGCTGAAAATCTGAGTCATTGGAAGACATTGAAGAGCTCAATACAAAAATTAATAATTTAGTTACACAGGCAAATATTAATCTTCAAATGACAACTCTGTATCCAAGCAGGTCCAGTGGCTCACTGTGATTAATCATAGGCAGAATTCAGTAGCTACGGAATGTTGTTCATGTTAACCCAGAGGAATGATGGTTTTGTGCTTATGGTTCTAAACGGGGACTCTGAGTTCTGGGTTCAATTCCCCACTCTATTACGAACTTCCTGCATGACCTAGGGCTAATTACTTTGTCTCAACTCCACATCTACAAAACAGGAATAACATTCCTCTCACTTTACAGATGTATTGTGAGAAAAAAGTAAATTGTTTGGGAGGGGTGCCATAAAAATTATATAAAAAAAATCATCTGTAAATATTTCATCATTATTGACTTTGAAAGATCCAGGAAATTGGATCTCTGCATGGGTGGCATTTGGATGATCAGGCATAGATTGTAAGCTCCTTTTTGTTCTGTGTTTGTGCACTATCTAGCACAGTGGGGTCCTGCTTCATAATCAGGGCTCCTAGGTACTACAGTAATACCAATAATAAATAGTGGTGGTATTTATTATTATGGTAGAACCCATAGACCCTGTTGTGCTACGTACGGGCTGTACAAACATGAGAGAACCTCTCTGTCCCAAAGAGCTTTTAGTCTGAATACAAGATAGAGGAAGGGTGTGAGAGGAAAATGGAGGCACAGAGAGGTGAAGTGACTTCTTAAGCCACACAGCAGGTGGGTGGCAGAACTAGGAACAGAACTTGGGTACCCTGATTCCAAATCCAGATCTCTACTCACTAGAGCACACTGACTCTCAAACATGGTTCTATCAAAGCTCCTTACTTTGAGCTTATAGATAACTATTTAAGACCACAGCTGCTAAGGACACTTTCAAACTTTTGTCATGCTAGGAAGAATCTTCCAGGAGAGCATTAATACCAGGATAGCTTTGATTCAAGGCACAAGGACAAGGAAATGCTTTTCATATTTATGATCTATATCTAAATCTGAGGCACTAAAAATCACCAATGCAACTTTTGCTATTGCTGCCTCTGAAATTGTTCAGACAGTGATTCACAGGCAACATTGCATTTTCAAGTACCAGTGAGCAAACTGAAGTGTAATATAGAGATCATTAACATGAGCAATTATTCTAGAACATTGACATCTGACAGGAATATCCTACACGTTGATACTGGAGTAAAACAAGATGATGTGTTCCGTCAGTGGCTTGGAACATTGTGGGAGAAAGCTCAGGAGACTGTTAACTTCCTCAGTACTTGGAGAACAACACACTATAGCTGGTAACTTCTGCATAAGAGCAGGTGAACCATTATCTGAGGCTCACCATTGTGATATACAACTGTATGCTGTGAGATATGTATTCATTTCTATAACATCATCTGATGTTAAGTAAAGGACTGAAAAGGCAATGACGACACCTTGGAAAAAACCCTATAAAAAAGTGCCTACCATGCAATATCATAGTGTTTGGATGTAAACATATCACCAGGGGGGTTCTTCAGAGCAGGTTTTGAGTCAGAGGCAATACTGGCTCCTGGTGAACTGCAATATTTTTCTACATGTCCGCCATCATCCTCCACGTCTTTTTTCTCTTCCCTTCGGAGGGGCAGCAAGCTTCTGTCATTGTGAGACACCATCTTTCTTCCTTTTCCAAGAAATCACATTGACTCAAAAAACTTGAGGCCTCCACCTAATTCATATTCCCTCCTCTTCCCCTTGATCCATTTTCCACCTTTTCCCATGCAGGCCCAGGCCTGTTTTGATTCTCTTCCTCACAAGGTTTATTTTTGTTTCCCTTTCAGTCCATACAGCTCTGTTTTCTACTGCAGCAGCAGTTTGCTGAAGCTGCAGGAGGAATCTGATTCTTCAAATCCTGGTGCACTGTCTCCCCCACAGATGACATCAATGGGCTGCCTGCTTCACTGACTATGTAGCTGCATCAATCAGCTGCTGCTGTCCCGTCCGAGGGAAAGAGTTATTTAAGATCCAGCAGACTTGACCAGTATCTGGAAGGAACGTGCTGAGCTTGCAGTTGTGCCACAAGCAGTTGCAAGCTGCCACGCCAAGCTGCCTATACGAAAGAGGTGGCTCAAGGATACAGTATGATCACTAAGTGGTGCTGTAAACTGGCACTAAGCCCCTCACTCCTGTCTGTCCACTTTCAGACCACTCCAGCCTTCGCCCAGTGCTAACATATAGGAACCTTGGTTCAGTTGTCCTCCCTGCAATGATCCAAGGTGTCTTATCCAGTGAGACGATGTGTGAATTCTTCATGCTACCCAGAGTCTTTCTGCCATCCCCTGAGCATTAATGGAAAACAATGCCCAGAACCTCCAGGCATAGTGGTATCAATGGCAAATGCTCACCTGGTGACTTCTGGCAATCTAAACCTTAAGTAAAGCACAGGGGTCCCAATAAATTGTTCTGCCAGGTAAAGCAATTCATAATTCTTTTCAAGACTCAGAGGGACACAAACTGGAACATCCTGGAAATAATGAAGGGAAAAAACCACCATATTATAACTTTGTGTAGTGATATTTCACAAATTAACTTTAGTTCTTAGTGGCTTTTAGTTTGTTATATTTTCCTGAAGCACTCGATACCTACTACTCTTGAATACCTGAGTACAAATAAAGCAATTTTTTGTTTTTCTTTGTTATCCATAAGACAAAAATATGGGTGGCTAAAAACATTGTAACACAGTTCTTAGTAGATTCCAGTTTACAATGCAATTACCAGCTAACATAGAAGTGTTTACTATTCAAATCATGGCATCCAGTCCAAAACTAAACCATTTCTTTTCAACTTTCCTCCCTACCATCTTATGTTAGGATTCTCAGATCTCTTGATCTAAGCAGTTTGGTTGGGCTGATATTTGAATGGTGAAATCTAAAACATCTAGGGAGATACAAAAAGTGGTGTTGATTGAATAAGCACCACACTTTTCTCTGAGGCAGAACTAAACTAATATACAGCATAGTGGTGGGCGAAGTACAATGCCTCATGATGTGGTATCTTCACTGAACACATGACAAGTTTAGGGCCTGGTCATTAGTCACAACTAGTGATCCCATATGGGACTGTAAGGTTAATCCCAGTGTCCTAGTCAAAATCAAATTTGGGTAATTACATTCTGCCTATGTAAACTCTCATTTCAGTCTTCACTGGGAAAGGTATTCTTCATTTCTTGGCCTATATGGTTTCACAGTGTGGCTATGTGTGAAGTCTGCATACTTTCTGTATTGCAGTGGTTGATAGAGTGATCCTTGTATATAGGGATGATATATCAGTAAATAGGTAAGACGTTGTATGAATATATTGCCATTTCAGCTACTATCCGATGTGCACTGCTGTTTTTGTGTCTCTTCTCATGTGACAATGTCAGATGTAAAAAGACAGACTGAAACATATTTTTGACTGAATCCTCTATTTTTAATCACACGGCAGGTGATTAAACAGATGCAGCAGAATCAAAGTGTTTGGGTGTGAAACACTACTGTGTTTATTAGACTATCCAAGTGCAATGCGTATAACTTACAGCTAGTGCTACACTTCCCAAAATTCTTTGGGCTTGGTTCTAATGTAACAAAACTTTCATGGTGCAGCAATTCCATTGACTGCAGTGGAGCAACTCCTGAATTACAACAATATATGTAAGAATTGGAGCTTAAACAGCGATTTATTTTTTTTATACAAAGAATGAAGGAAAAAGCTGAGTGTGAACGTGGCAGCATCCTTACAGGCACTCGATCAGCAAAGAGGATACATCCCTTTGGGATTTGCCATGATAGTGATCATAATACAGATTTTATTCCAATTAAAAGATCTGCAACTTGTTTCCACATATAGCTCCGCTTCTTTAGCCTTAGTCCTAAGGGTTACTAAACCTCTCAAACAACAGAGTTAGGAGTGATGTTTAAAGGGGACAATGGGGCTGCCCTCTCACTATCATCAGTAGGGAATGGAATTACTCCCTATGTTGTCTAAGCATTAAATCTTAGCAACTAAAAAAAGCTTCTAGTAAACATGTGCAAGCACAATAGCTGACTGATCTTGGAAATATTTAAGTCCCACTACATCATACTGTGGCAAAAATTGTTTTTGGTGGAAGCTGTTTCAACACACTTACAGGTCCCAACCTGCCCGCTTCTGCAAAAGCATAAAGAAAAGCCTTCACAAGAAAATGCTTTCATTGAAATCCTCTGTAGTCCTACTGTGTCTTCCACCAAGAAGTGTACATCTGAAAATTCTTTGATTCTAAAAATAGATCCTTTTGGATATGAAATGTGTTTTTAGCACTTGGTGAAACTATTCACTCACTGCTTAGCCTTTCTTTTAAGTCATGACAACTGAAGCTGTGCAAAACAATCAACTTGTACCCACTCAAACTGATCTTTTCTTGGACTCTTTCTTTTTTGAGAGACTGGGTGGGGAAGAGGTTCACAAAGCAAGAAAAATCTGGGAAGTATGTGAAAATGCTTTCAAAATGAGGCTGAAGGCCCCAAGTAGACATCTAAGCCAAGGAAGACCCACCTTCTAGAGGGGAGGGAGGAGATGGGGCGTATTTTAGGGGATAGGGTGCAGAGAAGGGCTAGTTGAGACAGGTTTGTCTTGATGCTTTTTCTTGGAACTGAAGCTGGACTGAATGATGTCCAAATCCCTGTGAATTCAAGTGCTGGATTTGCTTTGTGACCCAACTCAAAACCTGCAGCATTTTCCCAGCAATTTTGAAATTGGCTTTAAGTCTCTCGGTACTTTTCGTAATCTACCTTACCCTGTTATGGAGAAACATCCAACTCTGCGATTTCCCCAGCAAGCTCACATTGTGCAGTTTTACCTCACAGTGCTTCCTGTCCTTAGAAAGCTTGAACCC
The DNA here is from genome assembly GCA_007922155.1 of Mesoclemmys tuberculata. Lineage (NCBI taxonomy): Eukaryota > Metazoa > Chordata > Testudines > Chelidae > Mesoclemmys > Mesoclemmys tuberculata. The sequence goes on from ML675610.1 coordinate 8,460,503, forward strand.
CTTCTTGCCATCACAATAGCAGGTATAGCTCCCTGGAGAATTTACACACATTTGAGCACAAGTGTTTTCAGCACATTCATCCACATCTGCAGTGAAATGGAAGCATATTGCATGAGACTTAGACGGAATAATCATTTAATGTTTTAAAAACAAGTACATTAACTTAACACAACAATGGACGAGAGTAGTTCTGTATTGGAATGTGAATCCTGTCTGTGATGTATTAAAATATTAAAGGGCTCTCTCCAGCCTGAAATTTACATTGTCTTCTAGATAAACTACCCCAGCAAGTCTGGTATGAGTACGGTGCAGGGAGCCAAGGCAAGGTTGAGCTGATATGTGAGAAGCTACAAAGCTGAACTGCATGACTGAGAATTACAGAGCAGCCCAGAGGAGAGGAGTTGACATAAATTACCTCCATGCCACCTGTGCATCAATACTCCCTGTTCTGGGCCTGACTTTCCTTCTGTTCCACCTAGGGTCTCGCAAGCTGCAAGAGTTACCACAATCCTAATAGCATACATGGAAATTGTGTGGAACGGATTCTGTTCACATAAGGCTAAAATTGGTTCCATGCAGTCACATCTGAGGGAGAATGACATGTAGTAATCTTCCCAAGCTGCAAAGCCCAGACAGTTTAAGTGGAGTCTCTGGAGACCGATTTAGGCTGATTAGAGGCAAAAACTACTTGGCTATTAAGAAGCTAAACCCACCACGTTTTCCATATTGTTGGCTATGTGCGATAACTTGGAAAAAAGAGGTTGTGTGAAAGACTAATTTAATTGTTATATTTCTAATATGAAAACAAACAAGTGAAATCTGTCATGGAATGAGAGGCTCTGTAGGGATGAGCTAAAGGCAGTATACAAAGAAATTTTGCAATGCCTGTTCTGAAATGCGTTTTTGGTTTTAGTAAATGATGGTGTGCTGGTAAATATATTTTAAAAACATGATCTGGCTTTGTAGCATGCTAGATTTTTTTAAAAACAAAAAATCTCCTTTTCTGTTCCTTAAAGAAAAAGTAAAGATCTTCTCTATAAGCTCTACTTTATAAAGGGGTGAGCGTAATGTTTTGAGTAGAGCTATGAACTAATTCCCAGGATTCCTGGTTTCAATTCTAGTACCTGACACTGATTCCCTGGGTGACCTAGCATATGTCATTTAACCTCTCTGTGCCAGAGGTTTCCCATCATTTAGGTGGCAGCTATTTCCTGGGTGTGTTGAGAGCACTAAAGAACTGATGCTTGTGAAGGGTTTTGAGATGCTTGGATGAAAGGCGCTGTATTATTAAAATGCTCAATCTTAATGTCTTTGTTGTTTGTTTAGGTGGCCAATGGCCTGTTTAGGAGAAACTCTCTGTTCAGGAAGGCTAAAGATGTGTGGAGCTGAAGATGTGATAGATATCTAAGTTAAACTATATTGGGCCTCAGTCAGTGGCTTTCAACCTGTGGTCCGCAGACCCCTTAGGGTCTGCAGACTATGTTTAAGATTTCCAAAGGAATCTGCACCTCCATTTGAAGTTTTTTAGGCGTCTGCAAATGAAGAAAGGTTGAAAACCACTGGCCTACGTCATTGTTTAAAATATCTTCTATCGTGTTGTAAGCCCCAGGCTTGATTCACCTCCTGAATTCTGGCAATGCAAGCTGGAGCCCCAGAGCTGGGATGTCTGCTTGAGGGTGGGGGCGGTGCACAAGGGCTAGCCTCCACCGAGACCTGCTTTGCCAGGGTGTCTGCAGTGAGCTGGTGCAGCTGCAAACTGGTCAGAGGGAGACGAGCAGTCAGTACCTTCCCTAAGCAGTTTCTACTAGTGGGACGTTTATGAACCCTGACTGGATTTTACAGCTGCTTTCCATTCACAGAGCCCCAGAACATGGACGTGCTCCTTCCTACGCAGAAGCTACCACTCTAGGGAGAGGAGGAGAGAGAGGGGGAGAGGGAGAGAGAGAGTGAGAGTGTGTGTGTGTAAATTTGACTTCCCTGATCCATGGGAATGAATCTGGCCCACCACCATCCCAACATGACAATGGAAACATACAAGCTGCCAACCCTCAGACAGGTTAAGTTTCTCTCCATCTGCACAACCCCGTTCTTAGACAGGATTTGGTGACCCATTTACTGTGGTTAGAACAAGTCTGAAAGTTTAGCAGCTTTACATTCTTAGTAGGAAGTGAGACTTTGCTTTTGTTGTTAATATCTTTAGTCTCACCATTTTTCAGGATCTCAATTTCAAAATTAAAACAACACAATGAGAATCCCCACACAACCCAAAGGTATTCAGAAGGGAGAGAAGAAAGTATTTCAGATTGTTTATTGAAACCCTACTGTCTTTTTGTATCACAAGATACACAGTTCGAAAGGGATATAAGAATCTGTTAGTATTCTCTCTTTAATCCCACAGTAATTGGGTCAGGGAAAGCAGACGTCTGATTATGAAATCCTTATTACTGTGTAAAGTTATGGCACCAGCCAGTTGCACATTAAGATATGGAGTAAAATGCTCACTGCCAGCAAAGAACTATTTTATGTTCTTTTTATTTATTTATTTTGTGTGATAATAAAAAGACAGTATCTGCAGATCACCATTTGTCTTAACAGAATTCCCTGTGCTATAAAGTTTGTGTAAAATTGCAAACATGGAGAATAATTCCTAAGGTAAAGTCCTAAATATTCATTCTTTTCTTCATCACTTGAAATTTCATGATTTCAACTGTATAATTAAAAAAACCCGTCGAACATTAAAGTTGGTAGAACGAATTCAAATTTGTCCTGAATCAAATCTAAAAATACTCACAATTTTTTTTAAAGCACCAAATTACACAGGTGAATATTTGTACAGTGCCTTTTCATAGCTCTACCAGCAGCCAAATATATATTTGTTCACCTTCAGCATGAGTAGTTGTGGTAACTTTCTCTGGAGGGGCACTTTCTTCCACATGCTCATTTCATAAGGAAATGTTCTTTTCTTCCCAGTGAATATTTCTTAATAGAAAATCCTCTTCTCACAACTCATTTATTAGATTGCATATAAAGTTCTTTTATACTTCGTAGAGATTGCAACAGCTCTGGTTCAGCTCCCCCTTCTGGACCTTCACCATCCTACTGTGTTTAGACCACGTGTTGGGCCTGTGTGCCTTGAAGCTTCCCAGCATCATTGGGTAGGCTCCAGCTACTATCTCCAGCTGCTGACACTCTGGCACGCTTCTGAGGACAGATTCTCTGTCTTGCATCCCTTCATGGAAGTGTGGGACCCCTACTGCCCAGTTGTACTAGAACCTTAAGACTAGTGCTGATCTCCCAAGGCCCAGTCTACACTTACCTTTGCGATTCGGTGGCAGTCGACGGGAGATACGCAAGTGACGTAAATCACTTGAGTATCTCCCGTCGACTTTGCAGCATCTCCTCTGTGCGCTGTCCACACTGCGCTGCGTCGAAGCGCTACGCCACTTACTGGGGTGGTTTTCCTGCATTGCTTGCTGGATCGACTGAGCGCGTCTACACAGACGATCCAGATCTCAGTCGATCCAGAGCAATCAATCTGACGGTGGCGAATTTGCCGCCGTCAGTGTGGACCCAGCCCAAGGCACTCCAGTAGCTTAAGCAAAACCCTTCCTTAGAGCTCAGTCTTGCGAGTAGTCAGTCACCAATTTATAATTCACCCCTTCACAGACATATGATAGTTGAAGCAAATAACACACAGTCTTTGTAGAAGCATTTCTAAACCGATTGCTCTCTCTTTAGACAGCAAAAGAGATACAAAACAACGAACACCTGTACGCCACTCCTCAGTTTCCTCACTACCCTTTGCATTTTTGAGGATTTCAGTGGGTAACTTTCCAGGGCTCCAAGTCTCCTCTATTGGACCTCACTCCTCCAGCTCAGGGCTTCTCCTCCCAAATACTGGATCTCTCCCTGACCCTTGCAGTCAGCGTCCTTCATCTCCAGCTGATGCAACAATCAAAAAGATTCCCTTTCGAGTTTCTCACTGAGTCCCTTCTCAGCTTCTCAGCCTTTGGGTATGTCTATACAATGATTGCTCCAAACCCCATTCTCTTCAAAGCACATAGGATAACTGGACTGCCTAAATTTTAGACAGTCCATTGTTCTAAAGTGCTCTGATTTGAATGGGAACTGTTTTAGTTAGCAACTCTCCATTGTCATTGATCTGAGAGAGAAAGTATCAGATGTCTGATTCAACATACATGGAGGCATTTAATGATGCAATAATTTCATAAAATCATCTAGAATTTGGAAGTTGCATATAGACAAATTTCCCAAATTGTGACAGGAGTAATTTAAAAACATCCCTTTACCTTGACAACTCTCTGAGGTTGAATTGTATGTGTAACCTTCTCCACATTCGCATTGATAGTTGCCAGGGGTGTTCTTGCACTGTGCTGTCCCACAGATCTCTGGATGTGCCAGACATTCATTCTTGTCTATAAATTGAAAAGTGTTATTGAGAACAAAGTTTTTCCCATGACATTTACCCTGCCTTAATGCTGTAAGGGCAAAAGAAAAATGGCCCACAATTCCGACAGATCCTGCTAGGTTTGTTTGTAAAGGAGACTTCCAGAAAATTTTACAGATTCAGCTCAATAGAAAAATTTTGAATAGTAAAGGAAATCAATACTAGGATGAGGTAAGCTATTTTCTTGTCAAAATGCTATCACATTTTTCTGCTAACTATATATTAACACATACGCTTTACTTGAAATTTTATTCCAAAATAAAAACTTAAATCTATAGTTAATGAAAAGGCCTTCGGGCTCACCCTGCAGGTAATTATAGTGATGCAATGCCGCACAAGCCTTTCTATACATAAAGAGCATCTTCGGCATTCATTAATATTTTCCTTCCAAGTGAAGGATAAAGAAATTTTACACAACCTTAGTAATGGAGTGTGTTGGGCATATCAATGGGAATCAAACATACATCAGATGGCAGAATCTGGCTCGAAATAGGAGGGGAAAATTTAAAGGGACCAGTAGCTATAGTTCAGCCTAAATTCTCTAACTTGTAGTACTAAAACAATTTCTTTTCATATAATAGTATTTTAAGTGTCTTTTCTTACCTTTGCAATCCTGTTTATTTGGAAGTATATAGTATCCATAGTCACATACACAGCGGTAGCTTCCAGGAAAATTAACACACCAGTGGCTACAACCTCCATTTTTATTTACTGGGTCTTCACATTCATTTATATCTAGAAGGTGTGACAGAATATACCTGTGTTCATACCCTAGGCACTATTGTAATAATTCTTGTACAAGACATGACTTGGGAGGTATTTAAAAACTCATCATTTGCTGATCAGTAATATCATGGCAAATGCACGACAGAGTTATATTTTAAGTTATAATCTGAAATCATGACTCAAAGTATATTTTCCAGATAATTCTGGGGAGTGGTCAAACCAGTTCCTTAGAGACAAAGGGCAGGCTGACATCTCAGTCAGGTGTAAACAACTCCAAGTGGCCATTCTTTGGCTGGAAAGGGGGCGGGGGCAAAATCTACATTTTAGCAAAGAAACAGTGTGGAATTTCCTTTCACACAGATGGCCTGTCATCTTGCTCAGCTGGAAATGATTCTCAAGGGGGGACAGGACTATAAAAAGAAGGGGCAGACACCCTAAAAGACCCCTTTCTGTTTCCCCCTTCCCATCGCATTGGCTACACCTAAAGAGACAAAAGAAGAAGCTGTTGGATTCTGGGGGAGGGGTCCTGACCTAAAGGATTTGGTCAGTAAGACTGCTGAAAGCATGTTGTGAGAAAACTTTGCTTTGAATCTAATATGGTTTATTAAGTTAGGCACCACTAGCGTTTTATCTTTATTTTTCTTGCTAACATGTCTGACCTTTCTCTCTTATTATTTGTACTCACTTAAGATCTATATCTTTGTGGTTAATCAGCTTGTTTTATTTTTTTATTTAATCCACTGTGTTCAAATTGAATTGTCTGGGTAACTCCGTTTGGGGTAACAAGTTGTGTGCATGTAATTCCCATAAAGAAATAATGGACTTAATATACTTATAGTGTCCAGGAAAGAACTGGGCAGTACAGGACATATATTTCTGGGGGATAATCTGAGATTAGGAGTGTTGGGATCACCCCATGGTAATCTTTAAGGCTGGTAAGAACCAAGGTGTGGCTGGCTGGCTGCAGCACACAGACATAGTTGGGCTTGATTTACATGCTGGAGGCTGTTTGTGGCAGTCTAGGTTGAGAGGCTACAGCAGCAAGACATTGTAAAGGAAACCGCGAGTTACAGGGCATGACACAATTACCCATTGGTCTGCATTGTACACTGGTATGTCACAGAAGGAAAATAGGAAAGAAAAAAAAAAGCCCAAGAAATCTTAATCCAAGAGAAACTATTTGCTCCCTCCTTTATTTATTTAAAGATACAGTACTGTTAGCAATTCTCTAATTTCAGCCATAACGATTACTACCATCATAGTCATATGGACTGTACCTTCTTCACATCTCTCTCCTTGCCAGCCTGGTTTGCAGATACAAATGTATATTCCTTGCCCATCGACGCATTCAGAATACCCACCTTCACTGCATGGCAGGGGGGAACATTGGTCTGAAATTTCTGTGTGTGGGAGGGGAGAAAGATCAGGGAAAAAAGTTTATTTTTATGCTCAGCCTTCCCATATTCTTGTTTCCTTCCTCCTTCTCTCTAAAAGGCACCATTCAGAAGACAGAAAAAGTTTGCCACATAAGAAAAAACATCTATATAGGACATGTGTTTCTACTCATTCTGCCCAGAGGTAAGTTACCTCAAAATTTACAAGGCACTTTGTCGCCATTGGCAGTTAATCCAAGACAACATTACCAGATCAGCAACATTTTCCCCCCATCAAGAGAAAACACTTATGAAATGAATGGCCTGGTATAAAGTGCTTGTCACTACTGGGTGCAGATCTGGTTCAGGTTGGTAATATTAGCAAGCCACTACTAAACGATGTCTCTTCAGTGGCATAGGTGAATTAAATTAATGGCCTCGGTTCAGTTTTTATGGAACAACTTTCTACACCATCAATCATCATCCCAGTTGTCTCAGCAGAGGTCAAGATCTGAAATGTACAGAGACCAATTCCTTTGTCATACTAGAGGTGGCACATTTGTGTGGAAGCTTACATTCCTGCTGCCTCTGCTGTATATGTCCCATGGACAATCTGGAAACGTAACTTCCCAGCGCTATCCAACTGGCAGCTTTCACTAACACCTGTTTTGCTTACAAAAATAAAAAATTGGAGCATGGAGAGGATTTGAGAACTCTCTGTGCATCCCTGTGTGGAAATGTAAAGCAAGGTGCAACATGTCCACTTTACCGCAGAGAGAACACAGCCCCTATTCTTTTACACCATGGCTGCTACATTGCAAGGTGCAGTATTACCTGCTGCAAATAGGTGACTCCTGCTACAGGCAAAAGAGGGTGCAGCCACAGGGAAGGGAATATGGCCAATGAGCCGTTAAATCAGATTAACCACACAAAAGCAAGCTATGGGGAGCTCTCTCCACGTTCTTCCTGCAGCTACAGACTTTCTTTTCTGCCTCTCTCCTCCTGTTTCCGTAGGTCCCACAACAGATGTATATATTCTGAGCATGGTGGGCAGGAAGCATGTGGATGGAGAGGAATTAGGAAGGAGGGGGGTTCCTGAGCAAGAGGAGATTGGGTAGAAGGAAGAGAACACTGGGAACTTGTGTGGGTTCTGAGCCAATGGGAGGATGGGTTGGATTGGAGACAGTGAGTGTGGGTGAATGGAAGAGGAAGGTTAATTGGGAGGGTGAGCAAAGAGAGAATAGGGTGAATGAGGATGAATGAGGGAGTGAGTGATGTGAGTAAGGGATGTGGGTGGGAGGAAGATAAGAGAGTAAGGGCTAGACTGGAGCAGGAGCAAGAAAGCAATGTGACCATAATAAAACAGTAAAGGAGTCACAGAGGGAGTATGGGGGGAGAGGGAAGTAAAGGTTCTCTATTCTTTCTATTGTCTCCTTCTCCCACATCCACCACCAACACCCTGCTCCATAAGAACTCCCCATAGCGGTGACTCAGATATTCACTGTGAAGATCTAGTCAACTGTACAGGAAGGCTGGGAGGGTCATGGTATCTGCTTCCTCACCACTCACAAGCCACCACTGACTATACCAGATTTCTCAAACCACCTGTCTCCTGACCAACACAGATGCATGTTCTGAGCTGCCATATCCTGGTCTGTTAGAAAAGAAGATGTCTGATTAGGGGAGACAAGCCTTTTCGTTCTTTTTTAATGAAAGGCCCAGTACATAAATTCACTATCTGGAGGTAAGGGTCAACACTGAGTATAGTACAATAAAAAAGTAGGGCAAAATTGCTTGGCTAAAGCAGGTGGATCTGTATTAACTTTAATGGAGCTATATCCATTTATACCAGGTGAATTTGGCCTGTGAATTTTGTGAATTTAAATACTTAAATACCATAATTTAAGATGCGCTTTTCTGGCCATCCCATATTTCAGATCTACTGTTTCTTTTTCCTCACTGTATCCTCACACCCCAGCTCTAACCAGTTACTTACATTTATGGAGCTGATACATTCCTATAGTTTTATTTCACTGTACAATACTCATTGTGGTGTTTACAGTTTGCACTTTAAGGAGGAATGAGAGTATTTCGTATTATCTGTCGAAAGGATATTTTGTGAGGATTTGTTAGTTTGTTGAGACGTCATTGCAAATTGAGCAGGTGGTTTTAGCCAAGCATTCCAGATTGCATTGATGTATATCTTTGCTAAGAAAGGCTTGCACTTCAGTAATAGTGGAAGGCTTACAGATCTGGCTGTGGAAGTAGATTGGCAGAATGCAGTTGTGCTACGTTTACCCACATTAGGCTTAGCTAAAGCCCAATTAGCCCCTTGACTTTCATAAATACTAAAATTTATGAATGAAATTATAAAAATAAAGACACATGGCAAAGTTATCTGTAGGGAGATATTTTCAAAATCTGTGTCTTGTTTTCCAAAGTGACTTTGGCACTCAGGGCCAGATTTACAAAGGTATTTGGACACCTAAAGATGCAGATAGAAGTTTAGTGGGATTTATCAAAGATCTTAACCTACTTAGATGCTTTGGAAAATCCCATTAGGTACATAAATGCTTTTAAAAATCTGGCCATAAGGCATCTAATTCTCATTGAAAATCAGTAGACCTTACGGTCCTAAGTACCTAAGTCATTTTTTGAAAATAAGACATAGGCTCCTAAGGGCCAGATTTATAGAGGAATTTAGGCATCTAATGTTGTAGAAATTAGGTATGTTCTGAAATTTTCAAAAGTGTCTAGGTATCTAATGTCTGGGAGTTGAGCACTTTTGAAATCCCAGTATGTGCCTATCTGTAACTTAGGTTCCTAAATACCTTTTAAAAATCTGGTCCTTGGAAGCTTTTGAAAATTGTACAAGTAATCTTTGTACTTGTTTGTCTTTGTTTTGGAGTTTGCTACTTTACCACGTGGAACCACATGAGGAATAAAATTAATATCTAGTACACTAGTCATCTCCATTGGAAAGTGTTCAGCAACATAAAATGTTCACACAGGTTTGCAGAGTTCTGCCTCCCCCCCCCAAGCCTTTAATGAGAGTGAGAAAGAGAGACGATGAATGAGAATATGCTTTAATTTGTGACTTCAGGCTCATTGGCAGAGTAATCTGGAAAATATGCTCATCTGTGGCAGGTGTAGTGTAATTATTATGGAATTTTTCTGCCCTCATTTGCTCTCAAAGAGATAAATAGGGATGGATGCTTAAGGATATAATATTATTATTATTTGAAAGAGTTCCCAGTCCTAAATATATAATATATATTTTCCAACTGGGAACTCTTTTTCAAAATACCTAGGGAGGGGGCTATGCACAACTTGTGCATAAGCAGCACAGGCTGGATACAAGTGAAGGAGTGCACTACATTTGGTAATGAGTGGATGCAATATAGTCCCTTGTCATTTTGGAGGAACTGTGTCCTTTCCACAGCTCTTCTGGGATTGCACAGCTGTGGGCTGCTTCTTACTCAGGAGTGAGAATAAACTCTTAATCTAGCACAATTCTGAATGTCATTTTCCTTTCTAGTTAACTGTATTATGAGTAAGGCCCTACTTGAAAAGCGGGATGATTGTAAAAAAAAAATTGCAGCTGCATTGCAAACAAGCCATGGAAAGTTGTGGAAAAGTAATAATGGAAACTTATTATTTTCGATAATAAAGTCCATTATTACTTTTCCATGATTTTCTGCTGTTGGCCACCTGGGATCAGGCTGTCAGCTCCACGCATGGCCAGGACTTCTGCTGTCAAAACTGTGGCAGAAGCCTATATTGTGGAATACACAATCTCTGCAATATAAAAGTTAAGTAGGGCTTTAATTATGAGTTAAAATACTATTTTCTTTTGTCTTACTAGGTGAACTGCTCTGTAGAAGGGGTGTGTATGCTTAAACCCAAATCGGTATTACAGTTAGACATACCATAACTCTGTCTCAGTACTGCATATGAAATATATATCACAAATGCTTACCATTGATACAGGTTCTTAGGTCAACTGAGGGATCTGAAATATATACAGGTCTCCTGGAAATCCCTGGTCGATAGGTGCCGAGGCAGTCTGTAAATACAGACCAATGCAATCTGCTTATGGGCCAAACATACATTTAGACTGGAATCACCACAACAGAAATTAAGCACTACAGTCTGTTCGCACAGCTTGAGCTAGAAAACCAGCCGACATATGAAGGACACCTCCTCACAATCTCACATTCTGAATAGCTCAGTCAGCTTCTAACTGTACAGAAGGGTTTGTGAGCTACTTGACATCAGAATCAGAAGAGAAACAATTAGCAATAGTATGAAGTGGGTGTGGTTTTGAGGGGTCTGGGGTCAGGGTGAGGGTTGGGAAGGTTTGATACTTACTTAAATATTGGGGGTAAAAATATTCCTGTACAAAAAGAGTAAGAGAAAGTTAGTAAACTTTAAAATAATTGGAATTATGATAAAATGTTAACTAGGTATTTACTGGAAGTCATTTGCACTGTAATTGTGAAAGGAAATGAAAGAAAGAGGCCCATCAATTATCATTATTATTCATATATGAAATCAACTAGGAATCTTCTATAAAACTTGCTTTTAGATTTAAACACAGAACATTTATGTAAACACAGGCCTCCAGATTACCAGAGGGAGGGAGGGGCAGAAAAAAAATGTGAGGCTCTTCCCTTCTGGTTCTGTTCTTCAAAAAGGAGATTAGGATTCAGCAGGCAGTATCACTTCTCTCCCTGTGTCAGAGAGGGAGAAGAGGCCAGTCTGTGCTTTGCTAAGTCAGTGCAGGCTATGGAGGCCCCAAAATTCAAGAGGCATCAAGTTGTTCCTTGTAGTGTTTGTCTAAAAGTTCTGTATAGAGTAGCAGGCTGAGTCAAATGTAAAAAGGGAAATCAGATCTAAAAGATTAGTAATTCAGATTTTTCAAAGGAACTTTGACCTGATTTGCAGGTATAGTCAGATACTTAGGCGTGGTCTATACTGCCAGTGGATTTTGGCAGCAGTTGATGGGATATGCACAAGTTATGTAGAGTAGCTTGTGTATCTCCTGTCGACTTTCTAACTTGTACTTGCCGCGGCATCCCTGCTGTGCTGCACCAACGGGAAATGCCCTCTAGTTGACGCAGCATTATTCTTCTTGTGGGAGTGGATTAACGGCATTGATTTCTGGATTCAATTGAGTGGGTCCCCCCTGCCACTCAGTCAAGCCCACAAAATCGATCCCACACTGCTGACAATGCTGCCGGCAGTGTAGAAATACCCACAGACATCTAGACAGAGATTTTCAAAGGCATAAAGGGGAATTAATGGGAGCTAGACATGTAACTGCTCTTTCTGCTTTTGAAGATCTCCCCCCATATGCCAAGATTTGCACCCAAAATTAACCCTGAATGCAAAATTGCACTGAAAAAATGTGACAGGTGCTAAACATCTGCCTTTGAATGTGTATGTACATTTAAAATGAAATGGGAAAATGTTTTGTCTTTTTTATTTAACTAAATGACTGATAATCCTGTGCCTTTAGCTGATAACTTTTTTACAATTAAAAACTGTATAACCTTAGTACTCAAAATAGCCCAATATCCTGTGCTATTTATCAAAGGCAGAACATGCAAACAATATAGACTATTTAGGACCAAAAATAAGATCATTTTTTTCTGACACATTTACTGATTAACGTCCATTCTGTAATACAAAATTAATTCACAAGTCTCAAATATTTAACGTTATAGATTCAGTGTGCTGTGCATGAACTCAGGCACTGAACTCTTATACTTTGAAGAAAGGCCGTCTGCAAGGGTGCCCAATATCTTTATGATAAAAATTGTTGCATTAGCAATTTTTTAGAAGAACAAGGGCCATATTTAGATGTTGGTTCTGCAAGTGCTCTCTTTGCAGAATTATCACTGGAAACCAATGGGTGTTCCATGCATGGAGTGCTGGCAGAATGGAGCCTACAATTTGTGACTTTTTTTTAAATCAAAAGTAAGTGCACACAGCTATACTATGTGCATCTGCTCTATCTTCCTTAATATTAGGTAATGTGCATATACATTGGGCTGGCACTCTGCACATGGAAGAATTTCACTCTTGTTCTGAATATTTTTTAGCCCTGTTACACAGAAACCTGTGCATTTTCAGGTTTTTTCTTCTTCCTATGCACAAAACTTTTCTCCACCAAATGTTCATCAAATTCTTACCGTTTCAGGATTATTTTCAAAGATTTCTCTGGCTTCTTCTTTACTGCACAGTTCTTCAATGCATTCTCTTTCTAAATTTCCCTGCTTAGTTTCTTCCAATAAAGCATTGGCTCGACGTTTCCTAACCAGGAACTCGGAGGCATACTGCTGAGACAAAACTTTGTAGAACCAAACATTTTTCATGTTTTACAGCTCAGCAATGTGATAAGGTAAAGATTATCTTACAGTGAGGTGCTAGCACAAAAATCAGAGTTCAATCGTAGTCATGCAGTAGCCATGTGCAACACTTCCAGGCAATGTTGGAGACAGCAAGGATATCTCATGATTGGTTGTGCATCATCCCTGCCCATCCTCGCTATTAGCCGTTGATGGACCTATCCTCCATGAATTTATCTAGTTCTTTTTTGAACCGTTACAGTCTTGGCCTTCACAACATCCTCTGGCAAAGAGTTCCACAGGTTGACTGGGTGTTGTGAAGAAATGCTTCCTTTTGTTTGCTTTAAACATGCTGTCTATTAATTTCATTTGGTGACCCCCAAGTTCTTGTGTTATCAGAAGGAGTAAATAACATTTCTTTATTTACTTTCTTCATACCAATCCTAATTGTATAGACTTCTGTCATATCCTCCCCCTCACAACTCATCTTTTTTTCAAGCAGAAAAGTCCCAGTCTTATTACTCTCTCCTCGTATGGAAGCTGTTACACACCCGAAATAATTTTTGTTATCCTTTTCTGACCTTTTCCAATTCCAATATATCTTTTTTGAGATGGGACAGCCAGATCTGCATAAAATATTCAAGACATGAGCATACCATGGATTTACAATGAGGCAATATGAAATTTTCTGTCTTAATATCTATCCGTTTCCTGCAGATTCCCAACATTCTGTTAGCTTTTTTGACTGCTGCGGCACATTGAGTGGATGTTTTCAGAGAACTATCCACCATGACGCCAAGATTTCTTTCTTGAGTAGTAACCACTAATTTAGACCCCATCATTTTATATGTATAGTTGGGATTATGTTTTCCAATGTGCATTACTTTGCATTATCAATATTGAATATCATCTGCCATTTTGTTGCCCACTCATCCATTTTTGTAAGATCCCTTTGTAACTCTTCACTGTCTCTTTTGGACTTAACTATCTTGGGTAGTTTTATATCTGCAAATTTTGCCGCCTCACTGTTTACCCCTTTTTCCAGAGCACTCATGAATATGTTGAACAGTACCGTTTCCAGTAGAGACCCCTGGGGGATACCACTATTTACCTCTCTCCATTCTGAAAACTAACCATTTATTCCTACCCTTTATTTCCTATCTTTTAACTAGTTACTGATTCAGGAGAGGACCTTCCCTCTTATTCCATGACTGTTTACTTTGCTTAAGAGCCTTTGGTGAGGGACTTGTTAAAGGCTTTCTGAAAATCTAAGTACATTATATCCACTGGATCACCCTTGTCCACATACTTGTTGACCCCCTCAAAGAATTCTAGTAGATTGGTGAGGCATGATTTTCCTTTACAAACCATGTTGACTCTTTCCCAACAAATCATGTTAATCTATGTGTCAGATAATTTGTTCTTTACTATAGTTTCAACCAATTTGCCTGGTATGGTAAATAAGGTTTACTGGCCTGTAATTACCAGGATTGCCTCTGGAGCCTTTTTTTTTAAAAAAAAAATGGCATTACATTAGCTATCCTCCAATCATCTGGTACACAAGCTGATTTAAATTATAGGCTATGTAACATAGTTAGTAGTTCTGCAATTTCACATTTGAATTCCTGTCAGAACTCTTGAGAGAATGCCATCTGTTCCTGGTGACTTATTACAGTGTAATTTATCAATTTGTTCCAAAATCTCCTCTAATGACACCCCAATCTGGGACAGTTCCTCAGATTTGTCACCTTATCAGAATGGCTCATGTTCGGGAATCTCCCTCACACCCTCAGCCGTGAAGACTGATGCAAAGAATTCATTAGTTTCTCTGCAATAGTCTTATCTTCCTTGAGTGCTCCTTTAGCATCTCAATTGTCCAGTGGCCCCACTGGCTGTCTAACAGGATCCATGCTTCCAATGTACTTTAAAAAATTTTCACTTTTACTTTTTGAGTCCTTGGCTAGTTGTTCTTCAAATTCTTTTTTGCTGTTCCTAATTATATTTTTACACTTCACTTGCCAGTGTTTATGCTTCTTTCTATTTTCCTCAATAGGATTTAACATCCACTTTTTAAAGGATGCCTTTTTACCTCTGTTTCTTTTACTTTGTTGTTTAGCCATGGTGGCACTTTCTTGGTCCTCTATGTTTTTTAATTTGGGGGTATACATTTCAACTGCGCCTCTATTATGGTGTTTTTAAAAAGTTTCCATGTAGCCAGCAGTGATTTCACTTTTGACATTGTACCTTGTAATTTCTGTTTATTTAACTTCCTCATTTTCTGTAGTTCCCCTTTCTGAAATTAAGTACTACCATGGTGGGCTGCTTTGGTGTCCCCCCGACCCTTTCTGGGATGTTACATTTTATGTGTGGGTTCCAGGGCTAGCTGCTCCAAGAAGCAGTCATTTAAGGTGTCAAGAAACTTCTGCATCCAGTCCTGAGGTGACACGTAAGTAGTCAATATGGGGATAGTTGAAATCCACCATGATTATTATTGAGTTTTTTATTTTTATAGCCTCTATTATCTCCGATTGCCTTGACTGTGTGAGTGTTAATTCCCCCCCCCCCCACAAAAAAAAAATCCCAAAAAACAGACTGACATTTAAGGGGGAGCTAGATCTGTTTGTAAAAAGCCATTCCTCAAGCATTATTTATATGTCATAATGTTAATGGAAAACGTCGTTTAAATCGAGGGTATTCTAAAGAAAGTGAGCGACTTTACAGGTAAGATGGAAAATGTGGTGGATGTTAGACTAATCTAATTACATAGAAGAAAGGTATTCTGTGAACCACTTATTTTATACGAGGTCATAAGTGCTTTTTATGAGCCAAAAGGTGCCTGCTGAAGTAAATGTTAATTTATGTATATTTTACAATCTAAGTATACAATGCCAAAATCTCAGGAAACAGCGCTGGTGGCAAAGCTTGAAAAATGTTTGGGCTGATGTTGCAAAAGAAAATTCATGTCCCTCTACAAATGTAATCAGAGATACTTACAGACAGCCTATATATTTTATAGTTGTTGTAATGCTGCATGTGTATCATTATTTACATTTTGCACATCTGTGTTTCTATTACTACTGCCTCTTAAACGTGTTCTGAATAAATGAGTTAATTAAAGAATATTTTGTTGTTGCAATAGTCACTGATCTACTGGGACGAGATTCAACCATTGACTTCAGTGAGTTTTGAACCAGGCACTTCATATATTCTGCACATTATTGCAGAAACAGCATCTAAATTAGAGTAGGGTTTTTCTGTTGCGGTGTTTGTTTTTGGCTACTCCTAGTTAACAAGAAATGGATGAACAGACCTCAAAAAAGTCCAAGTGACAGAGTTAGAGGGCAAGGCTGACACGTTACCTGATGAGCACCACAGTTCTACACCAGCATTTTCACAATTTAACCTACAAGATTAGAATGAATGTATACATGTCATGAGACCTGCACTGCATAATTAGACAGGATTTCCATAACATTTATCACTCTTCTAGGAGCATCATTTCAGGCAGATGAAATCTATGGTCAAACAGAGAGTTGTATTGATTATCTGAAATTTTGGTCCACTAGTATGTATATGCCAGCAATGGAGAGCATCCCATTGTTTATGCACTGCTCACAGAAGAGTGCAACTGACATGGTGTATTGGGAAGAGCATCGTGAACCTTCCCATTGTAACCATTTATCCTTTGCTCTGGATTGATCTCAGGTGGCGTGCCTCAAATACAATACTAAAGCTAGTCTTTTAAATAGAAGGAATGCAACTGAAGGGCTCAAAATAGTTTCATCAGTGGATATCAAATGTAGGCAGCCCCCATGAGAACTCCCTCATAGTATTTGTTCTTATTTTTGTTGCTGGGGCTTGTGGTTTCCATTGAAGATTTAAGTTAGTGTAACTAGCTTCTACATCACCTGTATTTTAACAAGACATTAAGGGCAGGATTTCCAAAGATGCACAGTGGACCTGCTACACTACACCACTGAAGCATGAGCCAGGCTCTTCCCTCAAGATGAGCCAGCAATTTTGGCTGGCATGGAATAAGGCCACAATCTGGGCCACAGTATTTAATTTCCTTCACCTGTATAGTGATCCACTTGTAGATGTTACAAGAGCAGTGAAGAAAAATCTGTAGAGTGAAGGATTGCACATACAGAACTGTTCAGATGATGGAAAGGTTTTCCCTCTGAAGGAAAGTTCATGGTGCGAAAAAACATCCTGCATGTTTGAAACCCTTATGCTTAATCTGTGCCACCTTGTATTTAACTCAGTCACTCTCCAGACCTGAAGAGGAGCTCTGTGAAGCTCAACAGCTTGTCCATTCCACCAGGAGAAGCTGGTCTAATAAAAGATATTATCTCACCCATCTTGTCTCCCTCTAATCAAATATGACCATTTAAGGCTCCATAAAGGTAGAGTGGTGCAGCAGCTTTACACTGGGGGACAAAAAGTAGTGGGTGAAAGAGATCAGGACTTAGTAATAATAAAGTTGTGTATGTAAAGGACAATCACAGAGAGCTTTGAAAAGTTTCCTGTGGTTGGATTCCCTCTAGCAACAACCTTCCAATTCCAGGAATCACCATTATGTATATAAATTGTCAGATAATGCGGATCCATTGTAACACTGTAATCCTGGCAATACAGTGGCATAGCTGTTGGTAGCCCTTCTATACACAACTATTTGGGTAAATTTCTTTTTTAATACGTTTATGGAAATGTTCTGTTACTTCTAATGATGACAGACTGTTCTCTTCCCCAAAAGGCCTGATTCTCCCCTTAGAAGCTGAAAGGAGTTCTGTCACTTCACTTTTTGTGATTTCCCTTACCCCCTTACCCCCCCAATATTTTATTTGAGTGCAAGGAAAGTGTATTAGTTTGTCTGCTGAACAGGTCTCTCTTCACAAAGATTCTGCTGTTTCATAAAAAAAAAAATCTTTATCTATATTGCATGTTTGAATACGGGAACTCAAATCACCTTGTCTTTCTGTCAAACAAAAACAGAAGAGGCCTGATCAAACTATAACTGAAATCCGTTGAGAATCTTGCTATTGATTTCAATAGGCACTGGATGAGTCTTAATTATCTAATGATTATTTATTTAGAAATAGTGCTGTTGAAAATAAAATAAAAACAAAGGAAAGCTGTCCACTCCATTTATGCTTCTGGTGCTGCAAAGCAGCCATAAATCTGTCTTAAATGGGATGGACGGTTAAGAAGGGTTTACAGCTATTTTGTGTCATCAGAGGAGCACAAAGCACTCGTAATGTTCCAATGATTTGGTCCACAAGCTCTAAAAAAATAATAGTGCTGATGCAGGAAATAGAGCTAAATCAGTGCTTTAGCTGCCACATTGCAATTAACTGCTTACTTCCAAAAATCAGATTTTGTATTAAATGCATTAGAGATTTGTAAACCAATAATGGAACCCTGCATACAGAGGTTTTCCCATCTGTGGGCATATGGAAAGTAAATCTCTTTTCACTTGTAATTCTTTCATCAGGCTATGCAAATAAGATGTAATTGCACATGTGTAACTGTATGTTTAGATCATGAAATTTAGATCCTGACTCTTGAGAACTGGTCCCAAAATGTCTTGAAGAAAAACAAACTATTTTCTTTTGAACAGGTGTAACGGGTATTTATTGTTAATCTTTGTTTAGCACTGACAATGTACTTTTTGTCATCTAGTATATCGAATTAAAGATAGCTACTGCTCTAAGAGTTTACAGTCTACTGCTCCAGTCGTAAAATAGGACCTCTGCAGACATACCCATGTGCCTAGAATACAGTCCAAATGACTTTAGTCAGATCCACATGAGTGGACCCTTGCATCTGCATAGAGCTTGACCAAAGGATGAAAAACTTTAGAGGCAGATGCACAGACTGCATCTTATTGCACGAGCACAAGGGTGCTAAATTAAGGTTGTATGAGCAAGTCTGGTATCACCTACCTTTTCACTGCTTGACTTTGCAACCTTAATGTTCTTTTAATATAAGGTTGGTTTTTTTCAGGTAATATAAAATAATTGAGTCCAGAGAAGGTCATTTGGGAGCTCCAATTTACCTTTTCTTATAATACAAGAAAAAGAAGAGTAGAGATGGCTGAAACTCGGGATTTCTGGTTAAGAGGATATTTCAATATTTGATATTGTTGCTATTCAGAATTAAACTAGATTGTTTGAAATTTCCAGTGAACCAGAAATTCTGAATTTAATTTGTTTTGGCAACACTGGCAGAACTATTTCAGAAACAGAATGTTTTCCCAGAGACCCCAGTAGCAGTTGATTAACAAGAATCATGTTGACTTTAATTTCATCACTGCTGGAAAGCAGTGTTGGAACTGACAAGAATCGTTATCAATTTCAGTCAGCAGTTACCAGGACTCCCAGGGTCTGTGACACTGAGGCAGTCCACATGACACAGTTGTCCCAGAGCCACAAGCCCTGGAAGACCTGAGGTCCACAGCAGCCTACGGGGAAACTAGGCAGGTTTTTGATGGAACCATGGCTGCGATTCAACAAAAGTTTGGCTAACGTGAGATATTTTCTAAAAACATTTTTTAGTTCAACTAATCGGCATTTTCTGATGACACTTTGTTTCACCAGAAAATTCCCAACCAGCTCTAAAGGGGACCTGTGATTAAATTAAAATTCAGCACATTTAAACTTAATAAAAGGAATTTTTTAATGCAGGATGTAACTAATCCTCCAGTGGTCAATGCTTCAGGATATTATTGAGAAAAACAGTTTAGTTAAAAATTGATTAGCCTTTTATTTTAACAAGAATAGCATCAATAGTTATTGTACATATAACAACCTTTATAAGGACTCTCTATTTTCATGGTTCAGGGTGTAACCTCATCAGCAATTGTACACAAAAGCAAACTTTTCATTATAGTTACAGTATTACACAATTATCTGCCATTGCTGGATGCATTCCCTGACATTGCAGGGTCTTTGGGCATGAGAATACCTCAGTCCCTTGTGCTGTGGTGCATCATGGTGGGTTGTAGATTTTAAGCTAAATGATCTGGCGGTCCTTTCTGGCCTTAAACTCTGTGACTCCATGAAAACAAGATAAATCATTGAAGTTGCTTTTCCAAAACACCTGGTATTGGTCAGAGCCAGAACTAGAGTACTAGCCTAGATGAACCACTCGGGGTTTGCACATATATGCCAATTTGAATATCCTTGTGTAAATGTTCAAGGAAAGAAAAGTGGGAGGATAATGTAATGGGGGGGAGTAAGGGAAGCGAGAAAACTAAAGCAAGAAGGCATGAACAAAGAACATAAAGACGTGAAAAATTTCTTTTTAGGCTCTGCACAGAAATAAGGTAGGAAATGAGCTTTCATCTTACTTCATGGTTGTTTTCATAGTCATGCATATTCTCTAACATTTAAATAAAAGGTTGAATAGTAAACATTAGTTTTTCTTCTGTTTAATCATGACTTAACAGGCCATAAACATGCTTACATTCTTTAAGGCTCTAATTCTGCTTGTGCCACTAATTACTTCCCTGTGAATGTTCTTACTCTGGCACCAGCAAGAATGCTGTTTGACCTGAGTGCAAATTGACACCACACCATCATTATTTCTAGAATATTTTTCGTCTCTCTACATTAACAAAAGGCCATCTGGACACGTCTTTTCATCTAATCCACATTATCAGTGAGCATCCTGCCTAATTTCAAAGCATCAATTTTGAAGTTATGCTCCTCAGGCAACCTTCAGACAACAGTTATTTGACTTTAAGAAAACAAATGAATAATAACTCAAATGTAAAACTGTCTGTATCAAAGCACTTTCTCAACATTATATTTGTATTAAAGATTCATTAGAAATAAGTAATATTCAAAATATTGACCATGAGCAAATTAGGGCCACAACTTGAATTCAACAAGCCTCATTTAGAGACTACCTTATTCAAAGGGCAGCATATTTTTAGTGTTAAAATTATCTGCATCATAAACCTGTTTCTGCAACAAAAGTGAGCTCCACATTTAGCTAAAATAGTGTACAGGGAAGCTGGTTTGCTCACCCATATGAATGCATTTTGAAGAAAAACAAAAACAGTAACTCTGAAGCTCAAAGTTCAGGTATTGCACAAAGATGATAAGGGGTCTGCTTCATCTGTAAAAACACTGGCAGAGATTTTGGAACTACCCCACTACAAAAACTGGAAAATTCTGTCACATTTTCAGAATAAACCCATCTCCTTCTGATGCCTGGGGCAAACCAAACTTTACACAAGTGGCTTACATCACTCTGAATTCAGCTCTCTCAATGGAAGTGAATCTGTCCCCAGGAGAAAACACAGAAACAGCAAATTATTTCTACAAACATACAAAGCATTAAAAGCTTTTTCCACGACTGCAATCTAGGAGTTTGCTAGTTAATAGACAGCTGCTACCTCGCCTTGTTATGCAGAGCAAGTTTGCTGCTGCTGTGAAATGGAGCAGCTTTGCTAAGGGAAGAGGCAAAACCAATTATCCACACAAATCATCCATGCAAAAAAGCAGGCGTGAACTTTGTCAAAGTTTGAGGCAGCTGAATTTACTTACACGTCCCGGCCTCTGAGAGAGCGATCACTACAACCAGGCAAGTGAGGAAAGCGAAGCAGTGCATGCCTAGCAGCACCATCCTTCAGGAGAACAGTTGGAAGGGGTTGCTACCAAGCACGCGTTTCTGCTGGTGCTTGGGGGATAGGGAGAGACAGGTCGCTTTAGCACTGCTTCTCTGGCCGCTTTGTGCCCGCGGACTCTGAGAGCAGCAGCAGGAGGGGATCTGATGCCAGGCTCCAGCCCCCCGCCCCGGAGAGCTAGGGGAGGGAGTGACAAGGGGGGCGGGAGGGCTGGACGTTTCCCGGAAACATTCCTAACTTTCTCATGGAGCATAAACAGGATGCGCGGAGCTTAAGCAAGGCTCCCAGGAGGCTGCCGAGTGCCAGGCACCCGCTGCCCGGAAAGCTGGGGGTGGGAGGCGAGGGGAATCGCACACTGGAACCACAGCCTGCGGCGAAAAGCCTTCGCTCCCGGGTTTGCTGAAGGCTCTTTCGTCAGCTGGCTCTCGGCTCTCCCCACCGCGGGGGGCCAGACCCGTCCCCACCGCTCCGCGCACCAGGAGCGGCCAGACACACGCGGGGGGGCCGGAAGAATGTGCATAGCCGGGGCTGAGCGCCCGCGACCTGACCGACAGCCCTGCCGCCATGGAAACCACTCCCAGCCGGGGGGCACCGCCACCTCCAGCCCTCCGCGCCCCAGCCCCAGGCTCCCAGGACCTGCCGCAGCCCGTCGGTGCCGGGCGGCCACGGGCGGGGGGTGCAGGGGCCGAGCGGGAAGGGGGCGATGGGGCGGGGGTGCAGCACCCCGGACAGGGAACCGGGCTGGCGGCGGAACAACACGTGGGTGGTCTGGAGGGGGTTGTCAAACACGGCATCGGGAATTCTATCCCCGCCCCTTTGGGACAATTGATCGCCCTTTGCTGTCAATCAACGCAATCCTCCGCTTCCTATTGGCTTCCCCGTAGCCATCTCCCTGTCCCTATCCCCGCCCAATCGTTTGGCTGACAGGGTAGCCCCGCCCTCTTCCCGGTAACCAACGGTTACCACCCAGGTTAAGCGTCCCGTCTGCCTGGGTGCTAGCGAGCTCCGCGCGGCCCTCGGCCAATGGTTGGGCGCGCCCGGCTCTCACGTGAGAGGGGGCCAGCCGGTCACGTGCAGCCGCGCGGTCACGGCCTGGCACGCGCTAGCCGGCCCCGTTGTCTTTGGCAGCCTTTGGCCGCGCGGTTGTGGGCGGAGCTGCGGCCCCTCCCCCCTTCAGCCCCTCTCCGGGCCCTCATGTGGTGGCAGGGCGCGGCGCGGGGGGGGCGCCCCGGCGGGCGGGGCCACAGGCGCCTCCTCCGCGGCTTCGTCACCGCGCTCCGCCGCTGAGCGCCAGGTAACGACCGGGGGTGGCCGCGAGCGCCCTGCCGGGCCCGGGGATGGAGCCGCTGCCGGGCCCGCTCCGCTCGGCCCTGGGCCGGGCCGGGGCAGGCCGGTCCCCGCTTGGGCGGCGCTGGCGGCCGGAGTCCCGGCCGAGGAGGCTGCGGCGCCCTGGCTGACGCGAAGGGGGGCGGGGGGCGTTAGCCGGGGATGGGGAGCGAGGCCTGGGGGCTCCGGCTGTGCTGGCGGGAGGGCGGCTCTGTTTGGCCGAGGGCGGGGTGGCTGCTCCAGTCACGGGAGAAAAGTTGGCGGGCAAAGCCGTCGCTGGGTGGGCTCGTGAGTCCGCGGTGAGACGGGGCGGGTGAGGTAATCTCTGGTGTGGGCCAGCTGCGCCTGGTGAGGGACCAGCTCTGGAGCCATTCCTTTCTCCTCCGTGGTGATTTGCCCGCATGCATGTCTCGGGCCTCCTCCCTGAAGCGGGGGGAAGGTTTTCTCTGGGTGCCGGTCCTTTGCGATTGCTCGTCCCTTTGCTGAGCAGCAGCGGCGAGAAACGAACGCGGGTCTGCTCTTGTTTCCTAGCTGACGTTCACACCCGGTGGGCAGCAGAGAAGCCGTCGAGAACTACCAGTTTCATGCTGCTGCTTGGGAAAACTATGAGCTGTAGCAAAAATAGGTGATGGAGTTATTGATGGGGAGGACCTGGAAGAGACAGACTGGGGGAGGACTAGTATATTGAATACTTCGTTCCACCAGCCCCCAAGAGGCTGGCTAGGGAAGGAGTAGAGGCACACTGTCTTCCACCCATGGAAAGCTTTGTGATGTTTGGGTAGACAAACTTCCAAGCTGCCAGAGAAGCTGATAAGTTTGAAGCTTCATTAGTCAGAGGCTAGCATTAGAGACAGCATCTATGAGCAGAGTCTAAGGACAGTTTCCTGGTAGGAATCCCAGTGTACATGTGCTTCCCGGAAGCTGGGGCTGGAGAATGAACTTCTCATCAGCATGTTGCTGCTGAGCTTAGAGAAGGGAATGGTGTTGTTAGTAAGGGCGGTTGTCATCTTCTTTTATATCAGCCACTGGATAGTAGAAAAACTACTCTGGTTAATTATAAATATTAAGTGGTAGACCTTTTTCTAGTAGCAGCATAAACAAATTTGAAGGGACACTCAATTTAAAATCACAGTCTTGTCTAAATATTTTGTGCCTTCTACTATTGTTTACAACACCCAAGATCATTCTGCCTTGAAGTCAGACCATTCTTAAACTTCTGTTTACTTTGTGTATTTAACTGTCCATTGTCTATAGTCAATTTTACTCTACCCTTGCAGAATCAGTCCTTTCTGCTCCTGTGGGAGATTTACACAGGAACATCAGAGAGACAAATATTCCCCTGTCATCCCCCCAAAAACAAACAAGAAAATGGGCATGTAAATCCCACAAAAACTAGCATGGCAAATAAGATGGGGAAGAGGAAACGTCGGCAACTGCTCTTAATTCTCCAAAACTGGGTAGATAAGCAATCAGAAGCCAGACCAAATTGAAAGTTTTTTCATTTAAAAATAGCTCCATCTCCATTTTCCAAGTCTTATGTGCTGATGTTCCTCCGATTAGGATTTAGGCCATGTTTACATTTAGCTATGCTGACAGCTGAAATCAATGATAATTCTATGTGATGAGTTGTCCTGGAAAGCTGCACTTTCTACTGGTGGCATTTGTCTTTGCTTGAAAACTGGGTAAATCCTACTGGTGCAAGTTGCAGATTTCCTTGTCTACACTAATTTAGCACTGCACAGATGCCTGAAATCGGGGCTAATGTCCAGTGTTGACAGAGCCTTACAGTAGCGGTGATTCTCGGGAGGGTGTCCTTTCTTGATAAGGGAAAGGAAATTTGCTTTGGTTACGCTTGGGGACTGACTGATTGTGTTCTTTGTTTTGTTTTCCTCATTGCTACTAGTGACAAGAGTGCATCTGAGCTGCTGCTCTCTGCTCCTCCATCTTCTTGTGTCTCTCACTGGAGCTTTCTGACCTGTCCCTACAGAGTTTCAGTAGCTTCCTTGGTCCTGGATGGCTGGCTGAAGAGGGATGTTTAGTCTGATGGCCAATTGCTGTAACTGGTTAAAACGGTGGCGGGAGCCTGTCAGGTAGGATTAAGCAAATGAGTGTTCTGTGTTTCTGCAGTGGCTTTCATCCCGAAGAACCTCCAAGTGATTTACATATTCTACTGTATGTCCAGGATTACTCCATTCTCTTTTTACTCTTCCTTTTCTTAGCTATGCTTTGATAAAACCTTAAATTTTCTTTTCTTTTTTAAATCAAAGACCAAATCCCAAAGTGCATAGATGTTTTTTGAGAAAAAATCAGATATACTTTTGAGTTTTAAAAGCAAAAGACAGTGATCTCAGGTAATTTGTTTCTGACTGAAAGAATTCCTGAAATTCAAAATATTTACCTCACTCTTATGTTGGGATTTGGGGCAGAGAAGAGCAATGATGTAAAAAGCCTTTAGGCTTTTTCTTTCAGAGTTTACCCATTTTTTTAATATACAAAAGAGTAGTACATTAAAATTCCATATTGTAAAAGGGACACCCCCCAGCTTTTTCACATAAAGGCCCGGTCTACACTTACCTTGGTGATGCGGCAGCAGTCGACAGGAGATACGCAAGTGACGTAAATCACTTGTGTATCTCCTGTTGACTTTGCAGCATCTCCTCCGCGCGGCGTCCATATTGTGCTGCGTCGAAGGGAACAGCGCTTCCTTCGACGCAGCGCTACTCCAGTTACGGGGGTGGTTTTCCTGCGTCGCTTCCTGGATCGATTGAGCACATCTATACAGACCGCTCAGTCGATCCAGAGCAATCGAAGTGACGGCGGTGAATTTGCTGCCGTCAATGTAGACCCAGCTAAAGTAGTCTTCAGAAATAATGTCTAACGTAGGGCTGTCAAACTCATTCTGTTAAAGGAGGACTGGATTCTATTTTTAATTATTATCTGTGGGTTGGGATATAAATTTAAGGCTAGCTATACTCCTCTTAATCCACAGTAGGTCACTTACTTATCCTGTCTCATTGGGAGTTTTGAATAAAGATCAAAGGTGGAAGAGGGCCTTTATGAAATATTAGTTTTTATCATTATTTAAGTGTGTCATTGTTACATTCAGCATACGGGTAGAGTATTCTCACATTTGGGACCACTGTTGTTTCTCCCCTCTGTTTCTTTTCCTTCCCCATTTTCCTTCCTGTTTTTTCTCTCTCTTCCCTGGATGGGATTGCTGACTCCTCTCAGCCATTGTTTTGGACTGTCGGTTTCTAGACTCAGGAAAACAGCACTACATTTGTTTATATTCGGTGTGACTTTGGAAGAATTTCTTGACAACCTTGGGAGCGAGAAACTTAATTTTTAAAAATATAGATTCTGCAGAATCCAAACTTATCAAGTGGGCCAGATGAGTCTGTTCAGTGGCGTCAAACACCTCACCCACTTATCTGACACACACTGGCAGACTTTTCTGATTATTCCACTTGATTCTTTTGATTGCTACTTATTACTGCCACTGAAATTCATTGTGATCCTGCTCGCCACCTGTTGCACTACCTCCTCTTCTCCTTGTTTATGCCCTGAAGAAATTGGTCTGCAGCTTCACAAACTTAGCCTGTCACAAATGCTACAATATTCTGAAGGAGATTGGAAATAACCATGCATTATTTAGTGTCTCCTTAATTGGTGGAATTTGAGGGGTTGCCACCCAACTATGCCAAAATATAAGTTTTACTTATTTTTAAAATGAGATTATAGAAGTTGTTGGTTGCAAAAGTGTCTGTTTTTTCCTTTCAAACTCACTTGAATTATTGAGAAAGTAATGAAAGTATATTTTCTTGTTTCTGTATTTTAAAAAAATCATACGCACAGAGAGGGAGAAACGTATGCAACTTTAACAGGGCTACAACAAAAAGTGATGTATTTGATGTATTCCTCATTGATAAGAACTAATACATTCGTTGGGACCTTGGGAATTTGCCTTAGTTAGACATTGGTGTAGCTGTACCAGTCTGAACACGTAGTGTACAGAGGTGATGGTGCTGTTTGTCCCTGTAGAGCGTAAATTACCTTTCTTGCAACAGGGATAAATTTTCTTGTCTGCACTGGAGTATTTGAATGGTGCAGCAACACTGATGGTTGTAGTATGATCAGTGTAGACGGAGGCTTAGTTTTAATTTGTTGAAGGCAAGGGGGGGAATGGAAGTTATAGCACTTGTTAAAGAGAGTATGACTATGTCAGAAAATATGGAATTCAGATTTATGGTACCTGGGATTCAATTTCCAAAAGACAACTACAAACTGAAGGCAAATTCATTGTCTTTGGGAATCTCCAAATTATACGATAACTGAGAATTAAGCTTATTTCTTTATTATTTACTCTGCTGCCCTCTCTGATCAGGTGTCTGTACGGTAAGTACCAAATACACAAACCTAAGTCCCTCTGGTACTGGATATTTTGAAGCAATTGGTTTTACAGCTTTGTGGTAACTTTGCTATTATGCATTCGAACACTTGCAAAATTCAACATTAATGTTCAACTAGGAAAAAAAAAGCCTTGCAATATCTTTCTTTTTTTTTCCCCCCTCTTCTGAAGGAAGGTGACACTAGTGATGGTGGGACTTGATAATGCTGGTAAAACTGCTACAGTGAAAGGAATCCAAGGAGGTGAGCAGTGAATCTTTACATAAAGTTCTGAACTAATCATTTTAAGACTAAATATGCTGGTCAACTCAAAACCTTTTTTTAAAATGGCCAACTTAAAAAAAAATCCTAAATGATATTACCTCAATTCTTATAACTCTTTAAAAGGATTTAGAAAGGGTTTTATGCTCCTCTGCTAATATGTATGTTCCAAGCAAGGGCAAAACTGACTATACAAAGGAAAGAGAGAAACAGATGACAGAAAATTGCTGTCAAAAGGAGACAGAAACACATTAGGGGTTGGGGAGATGTTCTTTCAGTTATACTACTCTTAGTAGTTGTGGCAGCTATGCCAATGGCCTAGACAAAGTATATTGAATTACATTTAAGTATTTTAAGAGTTGGTTATGCAAATTCACTCTGAGCGTAATGTTTCCAGAGAGCTTCCACCACTGGAAAGAGGCTTGCTTGTGCTGGTTCAAACTGGATTCTCCAAGGACCAATAGACAACGGAATTTTGGATACATAGCCCAAGTTAAAACTGACCTTCTTTTCGGTCCGCAAAATGGAAAGGGCCTTTCATCCAAGAGGGGGCTGAGTCATTAGGGAAGGGTGGAAGGTCTATCTTTGGCCATTGAGACCATAAGACTTAGGTGCTGGTTATGAGCTGAAGCTGTGATGAACTTCGGACCACAGGAAAAAACCCAGCGTAGGTCTTGAAGGATTAATAATCAAACAGAGCCCTTCTTGGTGTAATGAGTAAGCTCACTAGCATGCTTTTAGGTTCTTTTATTGTTTTTAATGTTTTCTCTGTCATGCTTTTACCTGAAGAATAAATATGCTTGCTTATTGTTATGAGAATTGTTGGTTCTTTGCTCTGGTTAATGAAGGAGCCGGACAACAGGAGGAAGAATTACAAGTTTATTAGCACCGAGAGCTACTGGGTGCGGCTGGCCCCCATTGACCGTTACTTACGGTATTTATATAGAGGTACAAACAACTTTCAGGAAGGGTTAAACAGTTTTTTAATAAGGGAGCAGGGGCAAATTTGTTTTATATGATTGGAGAAAAGTAGAAGCTGCCTAGCTTATGTGGTATTGCTGTTCCCTACAAGCTTATCAGTGTTCGAAGGCCATGGCTGTTAGCTGGCAGATGTTGCAAGTTAGAATAGCTGATGCTGCTAAAATGCCTTCAGGCGGTTAAAATGGTCTGCTTGGGCTGAGAATACAGAAAATGGCTTGGCTAAGACAATTTTCCCATCACACTCCCCCCTTTGAGCCTAGGAAAACTCGTTTTTGTAGCCTTACGCATAACGAGAATTTAGTTTAGCACGTAGGAGGGCTATGGTTTGAGAAGGCATTGTGGTAATGGGTTTAGCCACTGTTCCCAGCCGGCAGGGTTCGGAGGAGCGGAAAAGGGCTGGCAGGGCAACCAAACATTTGCAGAGCACATAGAGTCCTGCAAACAGAAACAAAAGGGACATAAGCCCAGAGGCGAGTTGTTGTTTCCAAGCTTCCAAATCCGGAAACCAGCACCATAGCCTGGATAGCAGTGTCCTGTTGCTGGGCCATTTGGCTTTTTAAAGAGCAAAGGTTTTGCAAGCGGGCTTTAACACGGTGAGAGGTATTTGAAAGTTTAAAACAGCAGGGACCCTCAAACTTTTGACTACCCTTAACAGCAAATAGTTCAAGGAAACCCTGTTTTGCAGGATAGCCTGGCACAGTTTTGCCTGCTTCTTATTTAAAAGCTGGATGAGGGAGGAGGTTTGATTAATAGATTTAGCCAGGGCACATGCAACCTTAGTAAGGCTTATGTAGGTTTTTACGGTAAGGCCAGGGATGCCCACAAGGCAGGTAGTGAGGGCTATGACCTGAGCTTTTGAGAGTAAATGGAAATTGCTGTCACAGTCGGAGGGTAGAGAACAGCGTGCTTTAGGGGGTGCCAGAACGGGGCTGGACTTGGGCCATGGGAGAGCATAAAGAGAAGACAAGCAGCCAAAAGTTCAGGGCCCACTGGTGGTGTTTGCTGGTACATATGAATATGACATATTTTTGCAATTTATTATGAATCCTTTGGGAAGATAAAGATTACTGCTTATATAGGAGGTGCTGTGAACCGTGGTGCAATTTAAGCCATTTGGGAGTTTGTTTTTAACATGAACTTTAGAGGTGTTCAAACTATTTTTAGTTAGCAGCGTATAGTCTTTGACGGGAAACCCCCATAAGGCCTAGCTTTAATTTTCGATAATTGGTTCAATTACTAGGCAAAGGAGTGGACCCAAACCAGTACCATTTCGAAGTTAAAAACGTGGAGCTATTATAATTTATTTAAGGCCAATTAATATTAATAGCTGTGTGTTTAAAAGAAAGTGGAATGCCATAGAACAAGTACGTGCTGAATTGAACCCCCCCACAGTGAGGGAAGGGGTAACACAGAGATGGGAGCTATTGAGGCTGGTACGAGCTAATTTAACAAAAACATTACGTTCAGTACTGAGCTGTGAAATACTTAGCATAGGGAGGTATAACAAAAGTAAAATTCATTCTGGGAGCTGCATAGTTAAAAGTTTGAATGGGAGTTGTCTTATTATAGAAACCCACTCTCAGGTGCTATAATGTTTTGCCTGTGTGAATGCCTAGAACAGTTCGTCCTCTTGCATTTATTTTACAGCTTTTAAACAGCAAACAAACAGAATTCTACCCCAAGCACAACTAAAACAATAATTATTCCTAATATTAAACCAATCGTTATTCCTTGGACCAATACGGTATTACAGGTAAAACTATTATTTATAACCACTACTAATTGGAATATTAAAATTTAGCAAATAGTGCTTTGAGGAACCAAGAGTTAGACTGAGGGTTTTTGCGAAGTTTGAGCGGTGGCACAGCTGGTGAGATTGATTGACTGTGGTTTACCACTGTGGGTTTTACGTGGGTGTGATGAATCCACGCGGAACATTTCGCAACCTTTACAGCAGTATGGCTGGTAAGCAGGACCTGGAATGGCCCGTTCCACAATGGTGTTAGCGGGGTTTTTTGAAAATTTTTAATTGACCCAATTTTTTGACTGGAACGGGTGCAGATTCTTGTTCAGTGGAAGTGTCTGGATGACTGCTGCTGTTTTTGACAGGGATTTAAAAGACCTGCACTCTAAAAGCTTTGTAGAGGGGGGTAAGAAGGTTTGCAGTAAAGTGGGAACCCTGGTTAGAGTTAATGGCAACAGGCAGCACAAATCGTGGAACAATGTCCCATATAAGGCACTTAAGCACTGTTTGGGCTGAGGCACAAGTGGCAGGAAAAATCTCAAGCCAGTAGGTGAGCTGGTTGTGAATGACAAAGGCAAATTTCTAGCCTTGAGCTGGCAGTAGCTGGATAAAGTTAATATATAGTTTCTCGAAAGGCAGTGTGGCCCACTGGTGCCCCCCCTGTGTGGGCTTTAGGGCGGCTGGAAGAATTGAAGTATTGGCAAGTTGGGCAGTCTTTAGCCACTCGTGTGGCTTCCTGGAAGACCCCTTGGGTGAACCAAACAGCGTGGACAGCATTGACGATGGCCTGAGAACCACAGTGGCCCTTGCTGTGGAGTTGTTGACACAAGAAATGCACAAGTTGTCGTGGGACGATGGGGCGTTCATCAGGTACACACCAGAGGCCATTACGGAAGGAGGCTTCATGTTTTTGATGCCACTGATCAACTTCTGCAGAGGAGAGAAGGGCTGTGTAGTTGAAGGGATATGAAGCCTGAAAAACAGGAGCGTGAACAGAGGGTGGGACCGGTAAGGAAGCTGCCCATTTGGTGGTCGCATTTGCATAGGAGTTACCCTGGGCAATTGGATTTCCGGTGCTTTGGTGGCCTGGGCAGTGGAGAACAGCAAGCTGGGCTGGAAGGTGAATAGCATCCAACAGGGCAGAAACCTGTGAGGCATGAGGAATACGCTGGCCATTGGCCGTGAGAAAGCCCCTTTGCTTTTACAAAGCTTCGGTAGCATGGCACACACCAAAGGCATACTTAGAGTCGTCATAAATATTAGCAGATCGGCCATGGACATAAATGCAGGCCTGCATGAGAGCAATTAACTTGGATGCCTGCACCCCCAAGTGGCCAGGAAGAGGAGAAGCCCATACCACATCGTGCAGAGTAACAACAGCAGCTCCTGTAACACGAAAATTGTTTAGCACATAAGAAGAACCATTATTAAAAAGGTTAAAATCAGGATTTTGTAATGGAACATCACCACGGTTATTTACGTGGGAGTTCCACATGGTGAATAACCTATAAACAGTCATGACAGTCCAAAGTTTTATTTGTTTCTGGTAACAGAGTAGCAGGGTCAAGAACATTGCAGCGCCTTATAGCAAGATTAGAAGCAGTTCACAGTTCAGCCTCGTAATTAGCCATCCGCTGATGGGTGAAGGCCTGTGTTTGGCATTTTAGCAGGATAGCAGATACTTCGTGGGGCATGTAAACAATTAGGTTTTTTTGACAACTCTCGAGTTCCCGGTTCAACAATATACCCCAGGTACTTTACCTTGGTTTGCGCGAACTGAAGTTTGCTGGGAGAAGCCTTGTACCCACAATTAGCTAGCTGCCTTAGTAAGGCTTCTGTGTCTGTTTGGCATGAGTCTCGGTCCAGGGAGGCTAATAGAAGATTATTCACATACTGGATTAACTTCGAGGTGCATGGAAGGTGGATGGAGGCCAAATTTTGGGCCAAAATTTGAGAAAACAAAGTGGGGCTTTTGCAGTAACCCTGTGGTAGGCACCCCCATTTGAATTGTTGGGATCCCCAAGTAAAGGTGAACAAGTACTGGGAGTTTGGTTGTACCGGGATGCTGAAGAAGGCGGCACGCAGATTAATTACTGAAAAGCACGTAGCAGTACATGGGATACCTGTAATAATAGTAGCTGGATTTGATACAACAGGAGCTGGTGGTATGACATAGGCATTGACAGCTTTTAGGTTTTGCATAAACCTATACATTGGTTTCCCTTGGTTATATAACTTGGGCTTTTTGACAGACAGGATAGGAGTATTACAGGGTGATGTGCAAGGAGTGAGGACCCCTTGAGCAAGGTAACCATCTGTAAGCTTTTGTATAGGTTTAATGGCTTTAGAAGGTTTACAATGTTGTGGTATACATGGAGGAGGGCCAGACTTTGTATGAATAACCACAGGAGAGGCAGATTTTAAAAGACCAACGTCCGTGGAGGACCATTCCCACAATTTGGAGGGGAGGTCCTGGAGTTCAGCTGGAAGAGAGGCAGGCTGTGAGGGTGTTAAAGCTAGTGCCAAATTAGGTAGCTGAGAATTTGAAATCGTATTTTATCAGGGTTGCAATGAATGGTGGCTTTCAGTTTACATAGAAGGTTTTTTTCCAAGAGATTGACAGGAGAATTTTTTGTAAGAAGGAAAGCATGTTTACAGGAGAGAAGACCCACAGAAACAATTACATTAGAAGAGATAGAGGCAGAAAACGGTTTTCCTCCCACCCCTACAATACTTTTAATTCCCGTAACCTGACAACCCAAATCTTGAGGTTGAACTGTTAACAGAGAGTGTGTGGCTTTAGTATTTAGTAGAGAAGAATAAGTTTTACTGTTAATTTTAAGGTTTACAAAAGGTTTTTTTCCTGCAGTATACTTTATTGGGATTGAAACAGCCTGAAGCACAGCTTGAGAACTTTGTGCTTTTCCAGCCCCCTCCCCGCCCCGTTATTGTGACATAGCATACTTATCCAGCCCCTCGGTATCCGGAAGTTGAGCCGCAGTTAGAGATGGAGGCTGAGGAGGAGACATCTGGGTTGGCGGTTGCTGGAAGCCTGGTTTAGCGCTTGGTGTTGGGGCCCATTGTGGATTGTTGCCTTTAATCTGCTGGCGAAGCCTGCAGTCCCTTTTGAAATGACCTGGTTGTTTGCAATAAAAAAAGTTTGGGTGGGAATTACTTACAGGCTGGTGAGACGATCCCCCTCGTCGGAACCCACGACCTCTTCCTCTGGGCTTGTACTGCTGTTGTGCAGCCTGTAAAGAGCTAGCTAATAGTTTTAAATCTTTCCTTCTTTCTTTTCTTTGACAGCCTTCTTTTCCTTTCTTCCCTTAAAAACATAAGATGCAATGTCTTTAATTTCACTCATACTTTTACCACTTTATCGCAGACAAAACTTATGAAAATATGTACAAATATCGGGAGCAGATTGATTTACAAAAGCAGCTGCAATCGCTTTTATGTTCCTATCTGTTTCAGGGTTGAGCTGGGCAAATCTTTGAGTGCCTTCACAAAGGCGAACGTAAAAAGCATCCGGGTTTTCATCAGGCTTTTGCATTATAGCTTGAAATTTCTCCCAACTAACAGGTTTTCGGAAGGCGTCTTTAAGAGCCAAAAACAAAGTCTCTTTGGCCCTGGTAAATGTTTGCCAGTGGTTATTATTGTTATAATTTCACCTGGGGTTAGTTCGGGGCCATGGCGTGCGGTTAGCAGCGTTCTTTAATTTAAGACACTGGTTGAGGACAGTGACTTTTTCATCAGGAGTTAAAAATGCCTCCAGAAGCTTGTTTAAATCTGTCCATGGTGGGTTATGGTACGCAAGTGCTTGAAAACTAATTGAGGATGGGTACAGAAAGGGGGTAACTTTTGTTGCCAAAGCACCAGATCTCCAGGTGCGAAAGGGTGGTGGTTTTTCCTAGGATTTTCTGCAGAAACATATTTAGTTAAAAGAGGAGCCATAAGGGGCTTAGGGTTGCTGGAGGGCGGGTTACCTTGGGGAAGTTGAGGATACAACCCTTCCTCCTCCGTTGCTACTGGGGCTGTATTATATGGGCGAGGTGGTTTCGGATCCAGATGTGCGGACAAGGTACGGTCGGGACAAACTCCATTCGAGAGTTCGGCCCAACAATACCAATAATCCATTTGCCTAGGCGCCAGGTCTTCTAAACGCGATCGCAAAAGTTTTAGTTTGCAATATTTAAAAGTGCCCCACTCTGGCCAAATAAGATTACCTTGATCATCTAGAGACCTCTCCCAGTTTCTACTAAGAACCATAGCCTGTTTTTTAGACATACCAGGCTGCACCGGGAGCTTTTCCCGCTTCCATGCCTGCAGGATTTTTTTCATGGGTGAGCCCGCTGGGAATTTACTTTCAGCAGCCCCCATTTCCTAGTCCTTTTATGACACCAATGTCCCTTGGTTTTGATTTTTTTATTGGGGACATCCTAGCGACGTTTCAAGACCCCCAAGACTCACCTGCAGTTTTCTGCTCCTCGAGGAGAATATCAGATACTCACACAATGCACAATTTGAAGCGTGGGGACGTTGGATGATTGTCCGTCCTGTTGTGGGTAACGAAACCCAGACCACTTTACAGCCTCACTCACCCCAAGGTTCAGGAAGGCGCCCCTCGGGGACTCAAACAATCCAAGGTGCTGGCGAGTGGCATTTCGCTGGTCTTTGGGGTGGTGCTGGCAAGCAGAGTGTCCCGGCGGAGTCGCTAAATTGTTATGAGAATTGTTGGTTCTCTGCTCTGGTTAATGAAGGAGCCGGACGACAGGAGGAAGAATTACAAGTTTATTAGCACCGAGAGCTACTGGGTGCAGCCGGCCCCCACGGACCGTTACTTACGGTATTTATACAGCGGTACAAACAACTTTCAGGAAGGGTTAAACAGTTTTTTAATAAGGGAGCAGGGCAAATTTGTTTTATATGATTGGAGAAAAGTAGAACCTGCCTAGCTTACGTGGGTATTGCTGTTCCCTACAAGCTTATCAGTGTTCGAAGGCCATGGCTGTTAGCTGGCAGATGTTGCAAGTTAAAATAGCTGATGCTGCTAAAATGCCTTCAGGTGGTTAAAATGGTCTGCTTGGGCTGAGAACACAAAAAATGGCTTGGCTAAGACAATTTTCCCATCACACGTGGTAACATATAACTAGCAATTCCATTGTGTAATTGTGTTTGAAGAAAAAGCCAAACAGGCTTTTTTAGGCAATCTGTCTTTTGCCTAAAAAGGGATATCACAGCATAGTCAGGGAACTGTGCAGCCTGGAAGTACCCGCATCAAGAGGGGGAGAGACACGTGTATCCACCCAAGAGAGGTGATTAGCTGAGGAGCCTGGACCCTGGAGTGTGGGTGCCCCTACTGGGCCATAGAGCGGGAATACAGGTGCAGCTGCCCTGAACTGTGGTAAGTGTCACTTGTAATTATGATGTACAACACTTTGAGATAGAAGTGAATTCCCACCTTAGCCTCTCTCCCTCTCTTCCACCCCCCACAGCTCCCCCCGAACCTCCAAGTTTATGATGTCCCTTTTGGGCCTCTTGCTTTGCAAATATAGGCCTGAATCCTGCAAGTGAATCCACTATAAAAATCCCAATCTTGGTGCAGTGAGTCAAGGGGTCTGAAGGAAATTAGGCTTCCAGTTCCCATTTAAATTCAGTGGAAGTTCAGCACATAATTACCTTAGGCTTCTTTAAAATTCCAAGCCTAAATTTTCAAAGAAGTGAGTACCTAGGTGCCTGTGCTCTGTTTGTTTATGTACACCTGCATCTGGGGACTGTATGGCTAAGTGTGTGCACAACCATTATTCGTGTGTACATCTGCTCTGGGTGAGAGTGCATGTTCAGGTCTGGTGGCCATGAGTTTCTTTCAGAATGTGGGTAGTTTTTCAGTAATTCATTTTCTGGCACATGCTCAATATATATTTCCTCAGAGTTTAAAATGCTATTTCTGTTGCTTTTTTGACAAAGTGAAAGAAAAATCTCTGGAGGTTTTTTTAGGGCTGATATTTTGGCTTATATTTTGTTTGAATTATTGCAAAGATATAAAGTGTTTCTTCTGGTTAATGAGGCATTTCACTTATTAACATAGGTTAGCGAAATCAATAGATCTGATTTCTTTGTACAGAAATTGCTTTCTAATTAAATATACTGTAGTGTGCATACATCAGTAAACTTTATGTAAAGTCAATGTTAAAAGTATAACCTCTTTTGTGATATTGACTGTCAGTATAATTAGGAAAGGAATCCAAAGAAGGAAATTTATTTGTGTATAACTTAAAGGATGGTGCTAATGATATATTTTTATATCCTCATTTATAACCAGGTAAGCACCAGCAACTTTCTAGACATTTTCTACAGCAAGAGTTCATTTGGCTTTGAAGAGACTTTTCTCTTGCCTCTCTCCACTGACTAATGCACATGCATGCAGGCCATAATTGGAATCAGATAAAACTTGTGCTTTTAAAGGCAGATGTTTGGTATAACTTTGTGTTTCAGATGGTGGAAGGTTTTTCCAACTACACTTATTTCACTTAGCATTTAGAGTGGGCTACGCAATGTACTGAAAGGTCTGAAGATAAACTTCCTGCCCCAAAGTGCTAGTTGCAAGTCAGTAAATTAATGGATTTATTAGGTGTAAATGAAGTTATGAAGACCTATTTCCCCCTCCCTATGTCTTTCTGGATCTTTATTTTAGAGACCGTTAATCCATAATTGATATTTAATCTGCTTTTCTGCTTCAGCACTGATACTAACACCTCCATCTGCAAAACAAACTAATTTGCTTCAAAATTTGCTAGAAAGGTCCTCTTCCAGAATAAACTCTTTATAAAAAGATGGAACCAAGATGGACTAGATATTTCCAATATGGGGTTCCATATAAAGAGGTTCTGGACCAGCCAGCTCAACGGCCAAAGGCTTGCCGAAGGGTGTCTACAGCCGGGAAAGTTTCACAGAAGACTGTCCATCATAATCTGGGTCCTGGGTATTTCACAGCACAGCGGGACTAAATTCTGCTGTGACAGCCTCTAAAATTCTGCATCAACATAGATCTGTTTTGCAATCATGAAAAATACCCCTTGTTCTCGCTGTGCATCCCCCACAAATGCACACAATTTTGGCTTATAGTTGAAAATACTCAGCATAAAATGTCTATTATTTTTGAAGATGAAATTTTTTCACTATGCATTCCATGTGTCCTGCCTTGGTGTTAGCTCATATGATGTTGTCTAAGTGGTCTGACTCAAAATTGCCATTCCCTGGTGTGACAGGGCGGGAGGATCCTTGTAATCCACTTCAGTGGTTCATCTGTCGAGTTTCACAAGTCTCACCTGCTGCACTGTTCTTCAGGCTGCTGTTTCTGATTCTCCCTGCTCTCTAGCTGCAAGCTGGACTCCAGCTCTGGCTCCACAACCCTCTGCTGCCTGGCTCCATGGAACTGTGTACAGAAATCTAATTAGCTCCGTCTGAGGGAGAAGGTAGAGAGTGAGAAACAGCTGCAGGCTCGTCCCAACAGGGAAGAGAGACAGAAAACGAAGTGCTGGGCAAGTGACTACAGCAAATGGCAAAATCCATAGCATCCTGGAAAAATACCAGATTCCACTGCTGCAAAAACATGTCCACAAAGTTTTGTTTGAGATGAATGGGGTAATTCACATCTCCAACTGCTATCCTTTCACGCTCTTCAGCAGAGTTGGGCAGACATCTGCTATATCTCTTTAGGCTTGGTTCATTTTTTTTTCCCCCAAGGCTTTCTCAGCAATCCTAACGGCTAAGACATACATTTTTGTAGTGAAAGCTGAGGTTTATGAGCACAGTTCTGTGACAAGGGGTATGTCATCAGGGCTCGCTAATAACCCATTAATTTTTTGTGCTCTGTATTTTGTCTTAAACTTAGATTAACACCACATAAATATTGCACAGATGTTTAGACTTATACATACAACTTCTAGAAACCCATAACATGAGTCAGTCACAGGCATTCTTATGCTGTTTTTCCTGCTCTTCTATATCTCTTTTTTAAAGACAAGGTAGTTATCAGACAGAAAAAAACATGTTAATCTGGAATTAAGGTTGCAAACATTTTCATGGAAAGAAGGGAAATGTAATCTATAATATATAATTAGACATATGTTGGCCATTTTAGTTGGCCATTAATCTGAGTTTTGACATACAAATCATAAAATCAGTGAAATTCTGTTAGCTAAAAGCATCTTTCACTGAATGCTTACTTCTTTATACTTTGACAGAGTCTCCTGAAGATGTAGCACCAACAGTTGGATTTTCTAAAATTGATCTTAAACAGGGAAGGTTTGAAGTCACTATCTTTGACCTAGGAGGTGGAAAACGAATAAGAGGCATCTGGAAGAATTACTACGCCGAGGCATATGGGATAATATTTGTTGTGGATTCCAGTGATTTAGAGAGAATGGAAGAAGCGAAAGAGACCATGACTGAAGTTCTAAGACATCCTAGGATATCTGGGAAGCCTATATTAGTGTAAGTAACAGTAATTAACTACTGATCTGTAATTTATTAAATGTTGTAAATATTCAAATGATTGCAATAATTATTCCCCATTGGCCATACTACTTTTAGTATCAATACATAAAACATGAAAGGGCCATATTGGATCAAACCTATGGTCCATCTAGCCCGGGGTCCTGTCTTCTCACAGTGGCCAGAGCCAGATGCTTCCAAGGGAATGAACAGAACAGGGCAATGTATTGAGTAATCCAACCCCTGTTGTCTAATCCCATTTCTGGCAATCAGAGGTTTAGGGACACCCAGGGCATCATGTTTCATCTCTGACCATATAGGTCAATCAGTGGGTGTGAGCCAATCTTCCATGAATTTATCTAATTCTTTTTTGACCCCAGTTACATTTTTGGCCATCACAATGTTACTACCTTATGTTTGTTATAACCCTGCTGCCTGTTAATTTCATTGGGTGACCCCCTGGTTCTTGCGTTATATGAAGGAGTAAATAACACATTCTTATTCACTTTTTCCACAGCATTCATGATTTTATAGACCTCAATCATAACCCCATTAGTCATCTCTTTTCTAAGATGAACAGTCCCAATCTTTTTAGTCTCTCCTCTTATGGAAGTTGTTTCCCACCCCTAATCAATTTTTTTTGCCTTTTTCTGTACACTTTCCAATTCTAATGTATCTTTTTTGAGATGGGCCAGCTAGAACTGGGTGTAGGCATATCATGAATGTTTATAGTGTCATATTTTCTGTCTTATTGTCTGTCCCTTTCCTAATGGTTCCTAACATTGTTGGGGTCATGTCACATTTTGACAGTCTTTGCACATTGAGCAGATATTTTCAGAGAACTGTTCACAATAACTCCCAAGATCTTTCTTGAGTGGTACCAGTTAATTTAGTTGGGATTTTTCCATATGCATTACTTTGCATTTATCAAGATTGAATTTCACCTGCCATTTTGTTGCCTGCTCACCCAGTTTTCTGAGATCCCTTTGTAATTCTTCACAGTCTGTTTTGGACTTAACTATCTTGTGTCATTTTGTATTGTCTGCACACTTTGCCATCTCACTGTTTACCCCTTTTTCCCGGATCCTTTATGAGTATGTTGAACAGCACTGGTCGTGATAGTGTTCTGTGAGACCCTGCCATTTGCATTTCTCCACTGTGAAAACAAGCCATATTTCCTGACTTTTCGCTAGTTACTGATCCGTGAGAGGACCCCTTCCCTCTTATCCCATGACTGGCTACACAATACTACAGTTGCTGTACTATGTTGTATTGTTACTCAAGTATTTTTACATATCAGTCTAAGTATTATGGTGTTAGGGGGACTTCTTCATTTCTCTTTTTTTTTTTTTGCACTTACTCAGAACTTTGATCTCTTTCCTCTTGAGCTGAATGTAGTGAATACTCCATTTAAATTTGCAGCATCTGGCATTTGATTCTCTCATTTAGTCCACTGTAAGTGCAATTTGTTTGCATTTGTTTCAGTAAAAGTAGAGAAGTCCAACAAATAACGTAGTATTTTTCTACTTAATATTTTGATAATGTTTCCATTGATACAGTAGCTTCAAGGCAGTTAGGTATGTATATTGTGTGTTAACATCAGTGCATGCTTATGTAGTGATAATAACAGTTTTTATAAATGGTCTTTATATTTTGTATTATCGCTATAGCTAGGTATAATTTTTCAGGTGAATTTTTTTCTCCAAAAAATGCACATTTGGGTTCACTTCAATGGATTGTTTTGGCTGCAATAAAAAAAAGTAGTTTCAGAAATGTCAAAATGGTTCATTTTGACTCTGTCCTAGTGAGACACTTGGCTTTTTGAGGGCTAGATTCACAAGGCGATTTAGGCCACATGCACAAAACCACCAGAAGAGGAGATGGTGATGGTGCTGCCTGTTGCTATAAGTTACATGGTATAAGGGTCCTAAAGAGCCAAACTTGTTAACATAACCTAGTCATTGTCCAACATTAGACAGTGTGAAACAAGATTCAGGGTTTTGTATACAGAAACCTTAGCCTGCTTAATACCATTCCAACACATAATTAAAAATCTTTTTTAACCTTTTATTAAAGATACAGAAAATGAGGGGAAAACACTGAAAGCAATTGAAATGTGTGAAGTATTAAGTAAAGCTTTCATTTTAAAAACATCTTTTGTTTCCTGTCCGTTAAACTGGAGAAATATTTTAGAAGGAAAAAATCCTCTTTTGATGGTCTCTTAGATGATATCAAAGATAGTAATAACTGTCCTTTTTGAAGAAAAGGAGCTGTTGGTGCTACTGAAGTTGGTTCCCATTTCCTAAAGGACAAAACAAGACAAACACGCAAAAAAGAAGAGAGCGAAGAACAGCAGAGAAGAAAAAATGCAGCTTCTGTCCCTGATGTTGTTCACCATCTAGGCCTAATTTGTGACACACTAGTTTTGGTTCATTGTTTCCTGGTTCTACACTATTCTTGTTTACCAAGCATGATCTTACGTCATACGCCTTTTTGTTTGGACTAATTAATCTTTCGGTTTCTTTTGCATCTTTTCCCATCACCATTTGATGTTATAGGTTATTGAGATGTCTTATGAACTTCAGACTTTCACTTTCTACAGTTGAGCTCACTTTTAGGGCAAACTTGTAGGCCCAGTTTTCACAACATGCCTCCTCCACCCCATGCCCAATAGTTCAGTTGCTGTGGCACTGAACTGGGATGGAGGAGACCTAGGTTCAGATCCATTTTCTGAAGGGGTTTGAACTTGGGTTTCCTCATCCCAGAGAGTACCCTAACCATCAGGCTATAGGTTATTCTAGAATGGGTCTCTCTCATTCTGTTGAAGCTGTCCTTCTTTGTATAAAATACTTGAATAATCATTGGGCTGGTGTGATGCTATTTCTGGGTTTAGGGAGTATATCTGGGTTCCAGTCTCTGGTCCAAAAATGAGTGCCCTAACTATTGGGCATTGGTTATAAGGGTGTACTACCTCCTCCTGTTTTGTAAATCTAGCTTGTCATTTTCTTTGCTTTTATTAAAAATACCCAATGCGAAAAGATGCATTCAGCCCAAACTGAAGCTTTTTTTCAATTTTTTTTAGAACTGTGTTGAACCAAAAATCAGTGATTTGCACAGTTCTAATTACCAGTAAACTTTAAGCATTAAGTCGTGTATATCTAACACAAGGTGGTGCTGCTGATACATGATAAGAAAATCGAATTAGATAAAGCTAACTTTAATAGCAGTTGGCATTTGTTTTTGCTTTGGTGCATGTGCTTAATTTAAAGAAAAATGGAGGGTTTCAGAAGGCCTAGCAACTAGAAAAGCATTACATTTTATCTGAATATAATTGACTTCTAGAATTCTACTTCTCCTAAAGTTCTCTGTTTAAATAAGAAATATTTGAAAAACACCAGAAAAAAAAAAAACTCCATGAATTCCATCCTTAGAACAATTGTGCAACAGTGGGACTATGTAACGGCTTTACCAAAAGAAACTCGGAAGTCATAAATGGTAAACTAGGACAAAACCCATGTGAGGTGGGCACAAGATTAAATTCTATAATACCAGGTATATAAAATGCATCAATTTATCCTTACATAATGTATGTTATACAAGGTTACCACGCATATTATTTGGAGGAGAAGCTCTTTGCTTTAAAGCTTAAAGTGCTGGTAACTGCAAACATCTGAGACTGCAAAAGAGAAACTGACTAGTGTGTCTTGATCAAGCTGAGTGAAGTGCAGAAAGCAAAGAGCATAAATGTAAATTAGGTTTTTAACATATCTTGTTTATCTAAGATGGTGTTGATGGGATTGAGAAGGCAATAAATCTATTTCTAAAAATATTTTTATCCAACAATGCTTTAAAAATGAAATTATGACAGTTGATGACTACTGTGTAATCTTTCCAAATGAATAAAAACTGTTCAGCTTTCCATTATAAAATCCGTAGGTCCTGATTATATCATTAGGAAGGGTGGGCCTTTGTGCCCATACAGAGTTCCAGTGACTTCACTTGACAAAGGCATATGGTCCTAATAGATGGATGGATCTTATTGCAGGATCAGGGCCATAATCAGAATGTAGGGGACTAACTCAGTCTGCTGGTGAACTAAAACAAGTTAGTTGAAGTTGTTGCTTTTTGGTTGATTGACAGTAAAGGATCTGTGGCCTACTGCCAGAATTCACGTTGTTCCAGTAAATCCTGGTCCTGAAAAGGGATTCACCCATGCACAGCCCCATGGGCCCCACATGAATGTGAGTGTAAGGGTTCAGTTGGTGGATCTTTTTCCAGGATTGGTACAATACATTGTATAGTTCCTTTTCTCTGTCCCTTTCTCATGTCGCTGGTATAACTACAAAGCTTTATGCAGCTTCAGGAAACATAACATGCAGGTGATTTAATTAGTATAATTTAGGACACCCAATTTGGACTCATTGTGCCATGGAGTACTCGGCACCCTGTATATGACGCCTTGATCAGTAAACAGGAATGTGAACAGCATAGAAATATAGTGCTTGGTAGAAGAGATCAGGACTTATGGGTTTTTTATCCCAGCGCAGTGCACCTCTAATAGATTATTTTATGGGGGGGAGGTCTCGCACACTTTCTCACATAGGCATGAGTTTCATGTGGTAGGTCCATCTTTAACAAAACTGAAAAAATTAAATACACTTCCTAAGACCGGAGCATGGGAAACAACACAGTAGCAAGTGGAGTGTTTGTACTGTGCAGATTGGGCTGTTTTAATGTTCCATTGCTTCTGATTTTTTGAAGAGATGCAGCTTTATCTAGTATTTCTTACTGTTCATGTTTACATCTGAATAATTTTCCTTCATTGTTTTCAGAGAGAAACCATTAGCTTAATGTTGGGAAAAGTCTTACTGAGCAACGGGCACAAACAATAACTGGTGTCTGTGTTGGAGAAAATTGCCTAAAGGTTTATTAAATCTATTTAATTGATGCAAATAGACTATGCATATGTGGTGGAAGATTAAGATTTATTAAATGATGTGCTAACTTTTGAAGACCGAAGTTCTGGAAAGTAGAACTTTATAAATATGGCTAAAGTATAGCATATTTAACTGTTAAGGGCATATTTTTAA
Source organism: Mesoclemmys tuberculata (assembly GCA_007922155.1). Lineage (NCBI taxonomy): Eukaryota > Metazoa > Chordata > Testudines > Chelidae > Mesoclemmys > Mesoclemmys tuberculata. Next base: position 8,504,363 of record ML675610.1, read on the forward strand.
TCAATTTCTTTCCACTCTATTAAAATTAAGGGAGAGTGAGCTATTTTTGTGCTAATGTACTACAGTTGTATAATTTTACATGAAGCAAAAGAGAATCTTGCCCTAAAGTCTCACTGTTCCATTAACTTGTCCAGTAATGAAGTCCTGCTCTGTTTCTCCCACCACTTAAAATAGGCTCTTATTAAAAGAAAGACGTCTTCAGCAGCAGATTGTTTTTCATTTTGTGTGCATCTCTTAACTTTGCTATTTATATGTTGAAGTGTTCAGAAGTCTTGTGAGATAATTAATATTAACAAAGTATCAGGTGAATAATGACATAACTAAATGGAAGGAACCAGACTCTGGAGTCACAGCTCAATTGCACTGAATTCATTTTCAGCGTGTGTGCTGAAGAGTGATGAGAGTTGCTGAGACCTGATCACTAAATAGAACAAATATCTATTTGTTTCTTTTTAAGCATGAAATACATATTATAGATTGAGATAACATGCCATCATTTTAACATGGTTAGCACCATTTTAATTTAATCTGTTATCCAGCTATCCTAAACTGTCATCGTACACTATATAAGATTATTCACTCATATGAAAGCAAATGCTTGTGTTGTCCATATGTTGAAGTATTAGAATGATTTTCTCTACAGCAAGCAAAAGCCTTATTGCATGTTCCTTGTCGGTTTATTAAGCAATCTGCTTATCAGTTATTGTATCCAAGGCCTTAGAAAATCATCCCTCTTCCAAGGAATCTGTATCCTTTTTTTTTAAACCAAGCAATAACTTATTTTGGCTGTTGTGGTTGGAGGGCTAGCTGCATTTCTGGATTCTGTGTTCTCTCTCATGTCTTAGGCCTTGGGCTTAGCCTCTCCTGGAGTGCAATTCCACAGTTCTTCCACTCTTCGATTGGACCCTGGGATATAGTAGCCTGTTTAATCAACCATGCTTACCTAGCCTCTCAGACTGAGCTTTAGCACTTGCAATTCTTCCTTTCAGGAATCTGACAGTAGGGAATATAGTGACAATACACCCTTTGTAAAACAAAGTATTGTAGGAATAGGGATAAAGCATTTAGGGAGAGGCTACATGCATGTCAATCTTAGCTAAGGCTTGCCATCCCTGATGGTAACCTAGTAAGGTCTCACTTCTTCTGACCCCCCCAGTGGGTGCCTGTGTCTCCACTTGGTTCTCCTGAATAACAAACCCCCTCTCTTTAGAAAGAGATTTTTAATTGTTGTAAAGGTCTGTTCTTCTGCATAGGTGGGCTTTAATCCTTCTAGACTAAACTGGATTTGTGAACTGGCTGAGGAGGAGGTAGATTCTTCAAAGCCAACAGTCCTTAACAGCCTTCAAGTGTTTGCTGAAGGATGGCTTATTTTGAGCCTTTCTTTTGCTTCCTGCATATTTTTGCTTACAGTCCCCATTAAACTAAACCAATATAGTCATACAGTAAGTATCCCAGTAAGCAGGTTAACACAGAGGATTCATAAATTATTACAGAGCAGCTCCAATTCCTTTAATGTCTAATAAAAATTGCATTGGGAAGGATTGATGGTGGTAGAGGCACACAAATGAAGCTCAGTCTGGGCTCATTCTGCCACAAACCTCTTGTCACCTTCAACAAGTCAGTCTAGTGCCTGACTTTTTTTAATGGAATTCAAATTTAATGTATTCAAATATCTCAATTGTAGACACAAAATATTTGCAGTTACAGGGCAAGTTATGCACCTAATTTGTCATGGGTGCATGAAGATGCCTGGTTTATCTATGCATAATCATATGCTTGTTTGAAAATCAAGCTCTTAAATGTTTGTTCCTCCAGTTCGCTCATCTGAAATGGTGATATGTCTTTCACAGGGATGATGTGAGAGTAAATTAATGTTTGGGAGAGTAAATTAGAATCTGACTGAACGTGCTAATTATGATCAATACAGGAATACATTTTTCAAAAAATATTCCACCTTTGTGACTGCCTACGAGCTGTCCTGTGCCCAGACATATATTGATATTGGTAAATTTTAATCTTAATCCTAATCTGTGTCCTTCCAAAAAGGGATCAATTTCTTGTCCATAGAATTGCCATGCTGTAGCCATCCTTAATTAAATCTGGTCTAATATCCTATCTCTAACAGCAGTTAGTCCCAGATACTGCAGAAAAAGGTGTAAGGATCCCACAGTAAGTAAAGTGTGATAATTCACCCCACACATAGTCTCAAATCACCCTGTAAGAATTGGAGCTAGAATATGCCTTGAAGCATGAGGGTTTAAATCCCTTTCAGAATTTTTATCATTAATTCAGATAATTCTGAATATTTTTGTTATGCATGCTCGTGTCCAGTCCTTTTTGAATCTGCTAAATTCTTGGTTTCAGTAAATTCCTGCGGCAGTGAGTTTCTCAGTCTAACTTTATCAGTTTTGAATTTGCCACCTTCTGATTTCAGTGTCCCCTGGGCTTTATGATGTGAAACGGAGAGCAGAAGTTCCCAACTGCTCTTCTCTCTACCATATATTAATTTATATGCTTATGTCATGTCCCCTTTTGTTCATTTCCTAAAATAAGCAATCCAAGTTTTTTAAATCGCTGCATATAAGGGTTTTTCATGCTCATAATCATTCTTGTCACCGTTCTCTGAGCCCCTTCTCAATTTCTGCAGTATCTTTTTTTGAGACAGGATAACCAGTTTTGTGTGACAAATGGGGTATTCCAGATGAGAGCACGCCACTGATGTCCATTTAATATATCTTAATAGGATTTCTAAATCTCCCATCTCCCTTTGCATTAACTGATATGTTAATATATATAAGAGCAAGTCCAAATACAATTCCGGTACGTCAGATAAAATAAACATTTATTAAAGCATGTAGTCCATTTTGTCAGTATAGATGTGGGTGCTCAGTTCTTCTGAAAATCAAAAACTAGTCTCAAGTTGTGTCCAAAAATTCAAAGGTGCGCGGTTGGTAAACACTTTTGGAAATGTAGTAGCCCAGTAATTATGTTGATGCATAAGAATAAGTAAAATCCGGTTCCTGTAAATTTGAGCAGGGCTAATGCGTTAAAAGCAGTAAAATCATGTATCTTTTTTTTCTTTATTAAAGTTAACAAATTTGACTAAATACACAAAGGGAGCAGACCTGGATTAAAAGGTTCCTTTTTTATTTTTAAATATAAAACATTTTTTTAGTTGGGCTGTACTTTAACTGCAATGTATTTTTTTGTTGTAGTATAATTACGTTTTATTTTAGCATAAAAAAATCATGCTGTTCATACGTTTGGGATACAGTTTGCGAAACTTGATTTCTGCTAACAGTGCTTAAATAAAACTATATTCAAGGTACTTTTAAGGTGTTACGTGCTGACATTTTGGGCCACTGCTTTGTGTAGTGTTTTAACTTTGTATTTATGTATGTTTTATATATATTTACATATATGTCTACATGTATTTATATATGAGCATGATTGTAGCGGTAAAAATGTGTAAGATCCTCTCACAATACAATTCACGTGTTCCATGGGGGCCGTAAACTAGAATCCCATTCTAGTAGAATAGGGCTTAGTGCATATATTTTTTCCCACTTAAAAAGCACAAATCAAGATCTTTGGTTAGATCTTTCACAAATAATGGACTTATAGAATGGCTCAGTAACATGCTACGTGAAGTTGAGCATCAAAGTGAAGTCAGTCAGATTCATGGCTAAATTAGAGATGTGTATGAGTGTGAGAGAGAGTGAGACACGTAAATTCTGTGAGCCTCACTCATATGTTTCCTAGACATAGCTGTATGTATTAGAAGAAAATCATGTGGAAAGAGAATGAATTGAAAAATGCTGATTTTTTTCATTGTATATTTTAAAAAGAAAGCATTCTTCAATTCCCTTAAAAAATCATTTTGACAATACCAAAATATGTTTAGTGTTTGGTTGTGTTTTCTTTTTAATCTTCTCAGTATTTACAGTCTAAAAGCTTTAGGTCTAATTTTTTTCCATTTTTGTTGAAAAAACAGAATTTCAACCAAAATGAGAACTTTGAGTGAACATGTCCATGTTTGTATGAAAAGCCATTTTTTGGTCAATGTTTAAATGAAAATATTTTGAGCAACTTTGTTGACAGGCTCTATACAAAAGTGAAAATATTTTCTGGATCTATTTCATGCCACCTTAGTTTAATGAGGTGTGGGCATCAGTAATAATCATGTCTTGCAGTGTAATGTCTTTTTAAGACATCTCTTAGGTCCAATTGGCATCTGCTTTTCAATTTATCCATAGTGAGTGGTACCTTTAGACATTAATCTTGACCTACTACATTTTCTTGTTGTACAACACTACTGCTTAATTTGCTAAGCTTGTTTTGCTAATGTAGGTCTTGTAAGAGTATTGGACCATTTAAATGGCTAATCAATATTTTATATGCAGTGAACAGCAGTGGAAAATAAGTTAGAGTAACTGAAAGTGAGACTTGTGTTCCTGTGATTCATATGGTTCAGTTCTCTCATCGATGTTTTTAGCAATTTAAACAGATTTCTAATGCTAATGGATTTTCTTCTTTTGTGCATAAACTCCCCTATGTTCTAATTGGGAGGGAGGGTCTAGCTCTCATATTATGTAGACAAATATCTAGCCTGCTGGCATTATTAAAAATGAGCTTCTCTCTAAGTGCTTGAAAGCATGGCAATGAGAGAGTAAATTTCATAAAAATGCCAGTGATAGCCCTTGGACTTATAACAGATTGCTGGGCAGGACAAGGGGAAATCTTATATTTTCATGTCAGAACATTATTTTTCTTTTCTACTATCATTTTGTTAATGAGGGAATATAGCTGCTAAAATATCAAATAGTTGAATCAAACAATAATGACTATGTAATGCATTTTTCTAAACAAAATGTGTTCTCCTTTGACTGATAACTTTTCTGTATAATTGTTAATGATTTGGATGATGGTCATTAATGAGCTGGATGATGGGGTGGATTGCACCCACAGCAACTTTGCAGATGACACTAAGCTGGGCACAGTGGTAGATATGCTGGAGGGTAGGGATAAAATTCACAGTGACTTAGACAAATTGGAGGATTGGGCCAAAAGAAATCTGATAAGGTTCAACAAGGACAAGTGCAGAGTCAGGCACTTAGGACAGAAGAATCCTATGCACTTCTTCAGAGTGAGAACCACCAGACTAAGCAGCGGTTCTTCAGAAAAGGACTGGGGGGTTACAGTGGCCAGGAAGCTGGATATGAGTCAACAGTGTGCCCTTGTTGCCAAGGAGGCTAATGGCATATTGGGCTGCCTTAATAGGAACGTTGCCAGTAGATTGAGGGAAGTGATTATTCCCCTCTATTCGGCACTGGTGAAGCTACATTTGGAGTACCGTGTACAGTATTGGGCCCCCATACTACAGGAAGGATGTGGACAAAGTGGAGACAAGTCCAGTGGAGGGCAATGAAAATAATTAGGGGGCTGGGATACCTGACTTATGAGTAGAGGGAACTGGCCTGCCTTAGTCTGCAGAAGAGAGGAGTGAGGCAGGATTTGATAGTGGCCTTCAACTACCTGAAGGAGTTCCAAAAAGAATAGAGCCAGGCTGTTCTCAGTGGTGGCAGATGACGGAACAAGGAGCAATGGTCTCCGGTTGCAGTGTGGGAGGTCTAGGCAAACTTAGGAAAAACTTTTTCACTAAGAGGGTGGTGAGGCACTGGATAGGTTATCTAAGGAGGTGGTGGAATCTCCATCCTTAGAGGTTTTTAAGGCCTGGCTTGCTTGACAAAGCCCTGGCAGGATGATTTAGTTGGGATTGGTCCTGCTTTGAGCGGTGGGTTGGACTAGATGACCTCTTGAGCTCCTTTCCAACCCTAATCTTCTATGATTCTGTGAATATAGAAAATACATTTATGTTCTATTAAACTGCCCTAAGAAGATCTTGTGCTTTTTATTGATTGTGCACATATATCTCATGAGCTTTGGCTAACCAATATGATCCACATCAGTGTCTCACAATGTCTATGTATGTTCTATTTTCATCAATTAATAGTAGACTTTCCTTGACAAAATATCACTTGGGATGTTTACATATTTTCTGCTCTGTGCCTGTTTTTTCTTTCTTAACTTTTACAATGTATTATATATTTGTTTGCTTTATTTTGCTCTAGTACTGAGAGCAGGAAAGTAATCTTGCAATATTTACTTCATAGATGGAAAATTCTTTTCATAACTATTGTTGAAAACTTGAAAAACTTGGGCTTTCTTCCATGTTCAAAAATAGAAGTGTTTTTCCTTTGAAGTAAATGTTTTATTAAACATCCCTGCAGTGTTAGCAGGAAGAGCTAGACTGGTAACACATTTTTTTCACAGATAAGAATGCAATATGTACATCCCTACCACATGGGATCTTGTGTAAACAGGTGGTGATTGTTAAAATGTGTACTGCATTGGAATAATATTTTAGGCAGGGTTTTTGAACTTTTGTCTTAACTTTCCTCCCATTCAGGTACAGAAAAAAGCCTGTCTTTTTTTTTTTTTTTTTTAAGGAAGCAAGGAATGGTGCATGTTGGTAGCATATTAACAATGCCAGCCTTCTTTTTTTCTGGGGTGGGTCGGGGGGGCATCTCTGTTGGCTTGCTTCCACTTAACTCTTTCATAGCCAAAGTGGTTATTCGGTATACACAGTATATAATAGTATACAGTGTCTGGAACTAAAAATGCTGAGGCACTAAATATATACATTGTCCTTAGTCTACTTATATTTTAAGTATGTTTTAACTAATGTTTTTGGATGCCCCAATTTTTGGTTGCCACATTGATTTCTTTAAAGAAGCTTGATTTTTCAGAGGGAGCTTCTGGAAGTCAGGCCTCACTAAACTGTGTCAAGTTGAGCACCCCAAATCACTACTTGCTTTTAAAATGTAGTTTTCTATCTTATAGAAGTTCCTGGCTGTAATCACATACTCTAAATGGAATGTTGGCAGATTGTGCATTAGTGTCCAAAAGAGGAATTCAAAGAATCTTTCTGTTAAGAGTTACTTTGGAATCCAAGCTTTTGATAATGCTTTGGCAAATGTTAGTTTGGATCATAATTTAAATTTGGGGTGGGGACTTGCTCCATTATATTTCTAAAAGAAACACGAGTTTTTAGAATTAGTTTAATAGTTGTTCTATACGTGGATTTATTAGCACTCCTAGTGACTGGATGGAATTCTAGCATAATTATCAGCAAAAACTAGCTAATCCAGTTCCCCAGGATTGCATTAGGCTTTGATCTGACTTCCCTGACTGCTTCTAGATTTGATTGTTTCTTAGCATGCCCCACTGGAGTTTGGAACAGTTTCTAAGTTTCTCCTGAAATAACTTCTTATCTCAGTTGCATTAGCATTCCCAATTAGAATTGTAGTAGACCAGCATTTTGAAAGCTGGAGGGTGTAATGCTACTTCAAATGGGGCCTTGATCATAAGAAGGAGACAATGAGGGAGTAGATGGCTGAAGCACTCAAGAGCCACCCAATTCTTCCTACTGCAGATATAATTCTGATGCCGATAAAGCAGTGGGCTGCTTCTCAAAAGTCATTCATCTTCACTTCCTGCCTTCCTAATGCAGCTGTTCTTGGGAGCAGCTTAAGTCTCTAAGGCTGGAGGCTCAGGGAATGGCTAGATAACGCAAGTTTTACTTCTCAGTTTAGATCCTTGTGGCCCCAGGGGGACTCAAGCAGGACAGCATATAGCTCCTTAGGCAGGATGGGAGGGGAACAAAAACACCAGAATTAAAAATAGAAAGGAAAATAGGCAGAAAAGAAGAAAAGATAAGGGGAGGTAGAGACCAGTGGTAAACTGATGAGATGGACATAGTTGGGGCCTGGTGCAAGTGGGGCCTGAGGGCATCTGACCATCAATCTATGTTGGGGGGAACTGATACCCCTCAGCCCCTTACCCCCCAAAAAAGCAGCATGGAGATCTCTGCATTAGGCTTTTATATCTAACCTTTGCTACCATCTCTGTATTAGACTCCATTGCAAGTTTCCATTGGATGAAGAGGTAGTGTCTGATTGTTTATCCAAAAACTTAGTTTTAAAAGGCAAATTCACAGTCTGTTCTGGTGCTCTTGACTGCTTCCAGGTTACTTGAATTTAAGAAATACTTGTCTTGAAGTGCAAGTAATCTGAGATTTTTAGCTAACTGAAGACTGAAAAACCTGATTAATTTGGCATCTTACTGATACAGTTTAAATACTACCTTGCTAAACAGGAAGGATTGGATAATGATCACTGTGTGGGGATAGAGAGAGGGAATGTCTTGAGTGAGGGAGTGGAATAAAGTTTGCACAGTAGCCAGGTTTTGATATTTCTCTAATTCACACTTTCAAAAAGCAGTGGTCACCTTACTTTAAAATGATTTAGTTCAGTCCTTGCATTTAAATAGTTAAGATATAAACACATTAATTATACATCATAAACACACAGATGCACTCTGGGCAGAAATATAATGCATACATTTTATAAATGGAGAAATGTGCATGGTTCCCCTTTCCAGTTGGCAGCACTTGTGATTTTTATCATTCTCATGATACATGTTTTAATTTAAAGCCTAAGTTGCTGGAGAAAAGCAATTAAATAAGAATCTCAGTTTACAAATTTTTAAACAAACAGACAAAAAAAGTTGCTAGCCCTCATAGTTGCTGAGAAAAGCCAGAAAATGCGACTCGTGCAACGTGAGCGCTCAAAATCCAGAAGGCAAATAAAAATAACTTGTCAACATATTTTGTTTTAAAAAAATCATCATTAAGCCAGTCTCATGTTTTTGGGGCCCTGACTCATGACTTCTGAATGATTGGCATTAGCAATACTATTAATGCTTCCCACCCCCACTGGCAGGATCTTTTGTGACCTTGTGTTTATCTCACACTGGTCACTGTGATAACACATCAACTCCTACTGCACAGGCTTTTGTAAAGCAGAATACCCTGTGTTGGGAGGATCCAGAAAGGTGATCTTTCCACTTCCTCTGTTTCATCCATGTTCCCAATATAATACTTCCATCGCAGCCTCGCAGAAGCAAAAAAACTGCTGAGAATCCCTTAGCACTTGTTTTCTAGTTCTGCCAGAAAGAGCCACTTACAGGAGTTGAGATGTACAGAAGAAGTAGGAGGAAAGAGTCATTGAAGTGGGGAGAGTAAGCGGAGATAAACTGAAAAGTAAATGGGACTGTGACAGACTGCTGAGTGAGAACAGCCTGAGTTAGCTCTTTGCCCCTGGAACCCAATTAAGGGGGAATGGGATCCAGCTGAGAGATCAACTGCCTCCAGATGGAGTGGGGCTTGGCTGAATTTTGTGGCTGGATTTAAGACCAGGGGGAGGAGGGGGAGGGAAAGAGATCAAGCTTGTCCACCATCCTCGTGGGGAGGAGAGCCCAGAAAGGCATGGCAGATATGGCCTCAGCCTGCTCGTTTGTCCATGGGGGGCTAGTAAAGCCATACTGGGTAATCCCAGGGGTGAGGATGAGCCTGAAGTATATCCACGGGGATCAGAAGCCTTGCCGGGTGGCCCAAGTGCCCCTAGAAGTCCAGGGCAGATTTGACTGGAAGTGGGTCGGGGTAGTAGAGGGGCTGCTTTATCCGGTGGTGTTGGACACTGCCTGGGGCTCTGTCCCGGGAAGAAAGGAACATAGGGGACGGGGGCTTGGCAGGAGAAGGGAAACAGTAGGAGATCCTCTGAGAGAGTGGGTGGAGCCTCTGGCACCAGAACCCCAGTAATGGGAAGGTCCCCCAAACAACGGAGCTTAGACCGGCAGAAGGAAGACAGTGGAGACCCCTGGCCCCAACACCCAAAAGAGGAACAGGAGGCGAAAGACCCTAGATGACAGTCCAGAAGAAACCAAAGGCAAGGAGGAAGGGAAGGGGGTGACAGCTAACCCAGGCCCCCTCGAAAAGGGCCAGCAGAGCTCCCCCACCCCGAAGGAACCTCGAGAAGGGGTGGCCAAGGCCACACTTTACTGGTCCAGGGAACAGGAGATCCTGGTGGTTGTGGGGGAGGTTGGGGTGGACCCTAGACCCCTACCTAGGGTCAAGGGACAAGGAAGGGGAACTACCCAAGGGTGCAAATGGTGTGAGGACCTATGGGTGGCAGCCGAACTGTGGGGCCATCCACCCCACACAGTGCACTGTCTGTGGCTTGGGGATGAATGAGCCTCACAATGTTACCTCTGTGAGTCACCTCATTGAAAGGGTGAAACTTCCCCACTCAGACCCTACAGGTAGGGGAAGGAGAAGATGGGGAGAGTGAACCTAGCTATTCATAAGGGGGGAGGTGTGTGACAGAGTGCTGGGTGAGAGCAGCCTGAGTCAGCTGTCTGCCCCTGGAACCCTAATTAAGGGGGAATGGGATCCAGCTGAGGGAGCCTGCAGGGATTGGGCTAATGGGGAGCAGCTGCAGAGCTCGTTAGCTGGGTACTCTAAAGGGTTCCAGGAGGGACCCGAAAAGGAGAGCAGCCCAGTCAGAGAGGGAGAAGCCATAGGAGGACGGTGAGCTTTCCTTGGGTCTGTGGCTGAGATGGTGAGGCCCAGGAGGCTGTGAACTTGGACCCCATGTAAATAGCTGGTGGTGGGCGGCATGCTGAAAATAAAGAGCACTAGTGTGAGCACAGAGCAGTGGTCTCTGGGTGGGGTTTGGGAGCAGAGGTTTGGAGCAGCAGGGAGGACCCTGCATGAAATTGCTACAGGGACCAACAGAACTGCTTCAAAAGTTCAGCTGGCAAAATGGTAGCTGGTGAGTATTGAGAACCACTGCCATTTTGTTAGCTGCAGCATGGACAACACCAGCAACATATTGCTTTGCAAGGGTTTCTCTTTCTATACTTGGCTGCAAGTCTAAACTTTTCTGTTGATGTTTGAACGTAATCTTGAGTATTATTTACACCCATTTCAATGTTGTTGATTATTTCTCCTTGCTCCGCCACCAGAAATGAGATCTGGATAAAAAATTCCTTCAAGTCTTTGATCTGGTTCTCCAGATTGACCAATTCCTTGTGTCTTTGTTCAATCTCAGATAGTTGAGCTTTAGTGATTTTGACTTCAGTGAGCAGATTTTCATTGAAAATTTCCCATTTTCCTTGTTGAAGCATGTCATTCACGTCTTCCTCAGATACCTCTTTCCCAACCACTTCAAGCTGACGAACAATGAATGTCTTGCATTTCTCCTGCTTGGCTGTTATAGCATCATTGTATGAAAGCATGGTGTTCTGGAAATGCTGGAAAAGGAAAGCATGTTGAGATGCAAGGATTCTTACAATGGCAGAAGATGACCCATGTTCACTTTCAGACTTCTTCACTGTTTTGAACAGCTCACCCAAGCATTTACTTATGTGCTCTGCTTGAATTTTTATTTCTTTTGTAATATTGGACTCCTTCTTAAGAACACTGAACCGTCTCATTGAAGACACTAGGCTTCGCTGCTGCTGACCAAACTTCTGAACAACCTCTGCCAAGTTACTAATTTCATCCTGAAGTCTCTGGATTTCATTTAAGTGCCTCTCAGTTATGGGCTCTTTCTCATAAATAATAGCTTCTTGTTCAAACTCTGCTTCGTCGTCTTCCTTCACGCCGGGCACATAGCTGTTTTCTTCAGCTAGCTGCAGTTCTTTCGCTCGCAGTTTAAGCTCTTGAAGGCGGTCTTTCATTTTTTTCCTCGTGCAAGGAACAGCAAACTAACTTTCTTTCCTTATGAGCGGATGTCACTAATCCTAAGTATAACAACAACAAAAAAAATCCATTTAGCAATTATGTGCGCACAAACTGGCTGGGCAGATAGCAAAGAGCTATTCCTGTGCAGAGGTAAGATGTCCATGAAGCAGCAAATGGGAGGGATGAGTGTCTGACTAAATATACCATGGATCTGGTGATCACAGCTGTTCGATGAATTGCATTTAACATGCATTGCTGACTGCCTCACCTGCACTCTGGCCACTGCTCCACTTCCACTAGGACTTGTGGTAAAACTCCCAAGCCTCTGATTTGCTTCAAACAGGTACCAGTTAAGAGTATATCCCAGCCTCTTCACTGCAGCACTTACTCCTCACATGTACCCTGGCCTGAAGCCCAAAATGAGCTGTTCAGTCCTGCATCAGTAGTAAGTTTATGGTTTGGTATCTAGAAACGATAGTAAAATGGATTAGAAAATGAAGGTGGGGCATTTTTGAAAGAAATTGTCATCAAAATAATTTATATTTTAATATGAATTCTTGGGTTGGGGGGGGTGAACCTTGCAGGGTTAGAAACAGGAGCTTTATACCATACTCAGCTACTCAATGGGGGCATACAGCACTTACTTGTATCCCTGGGATGCTACAAAATAGCTCTTTAAAAGTGAAACATTATTTTTGTTTGGAAAAGCTATTTTAGTTCATTTAACATACTTTAAAAATCTTTTTTCCTCTTCGTCCAAGATCTATATAGTTAAACTAAGGGTAGCTACTTTTAAAATTCCTTTATTTTTCTGTAAGTTGTATGCAGTGTATACAGCATTCGTTATAGCATGACTTGAAGGTTTTTGTTGCCTTTATTAGAATTATCTGCCTAACATATTCATAAGTCTGCTACTTGTGACTAACAAAGCCATCTCAAACTCACAGTAATAAGATTTATGTCAGACCAGGGCACCCTATATTCTTTGTGAGTGTCTCTGTTATCATTTTAAATAGAAAATAGGTTTGGTTCTAATTTCTAACCACACTATTCTGCAAGCTTTTCATTTCGAGCACAGAGACCTACTCAAGGAGGTGCTTCAAACTAGAGCTATCAATTAATCGCATTTGATGCAAAACAGATCAACTAGATTAAAAATAATATTGTTGTGATTAATCTGTTTTAATTGTACTGTTAAACAATAATAGAATACCAATTTAAATTTATTTTAAACAGTTTGGGAATGATTTTCTACATTTTCAAATTTATTGATTTTGTATTTTGGTATTCTATTGTTTAACAGTGTGATTAAAACTGATGAATAGTGATTTTTTTTTTAAACTTGTGATTAATTGTGATGAACTTTTTTAATCATTAGGTTCCAAGAAGGGGTGTCAATCTGAGAATTATGTATATAAAAATAGTCAAGTTCTTCTGATACTGAAGTTATAGCTCAAACTAGGATTTAACTGCAAATCTGAGGAATTTACCTTTCAAATGAAACATGGTACAACCTTGAGCTTGGCTTCATTCTCTGGTAAATCATTCTTAAACAGATTATTTTTTTAATGTAAAATAATTATTTGGAGATTAACATAGTTTACTGTGAAGAAAGCCTTGGTTTCAAAAACTTGAAATATTTAGCAGATTTTTATCAGAGAACACATGTTTATCTAGTATTGCTGGTGATTTTTGCTTTGTTATTGTTGTCTGTCATCTTGAATTCTAATAATGTCCGTCCTTGGAGGACAATCTTCAGACTGTTTATAAACAGATCAACAGCAGAGTAAGTAGTGTTTGTTGGAAAGTAGAAGTATTTTAAATTTTGTAATTATGGTTAAAATTATATAATTAATAATAATTAAATACTTCATCATTAAAAAAACAACTATGGTGATATGTACAGAACAAGAAACTTGGAAGAAACTATCTCTTGGGAGTTTGGCAATATATAATCAGTTAGATGAAACAAGGCTTTTGATCCAAAGGCTTATTTAGGAGAAATGGGTGTACTCTATATCTTGTCCTCTGAAGCCTGGCATTGTGGCATCTTCTTTCTCTGGAGCTGGGTCAGTGCCATGGAGTAGGTATGTTTCAAGAGGTTTAAGTTTTATTTGAATTTTTATCTGGAAGAGCACTGTGATTTTAATAATTTTATCTTAATGTGTGAATTTTGTTTTTTCACGTAAGGTGTCTGGAATGTTATCTGATTAGTCCCTTAGAAAATGAACCTAGTTTTTTTTCTGCTGCTCTTTCAAAATAATTTTGAAGAAGCAGATCCCCCACCCCTTAGCTCGTGGGCAGTTTTGCCTCTTCCTGTGATCTCAGCCCTGTACTTCAAAAAATTATAGCAGGATTTTCAAAGTGAATGAAACCAATGTCTGACTAAGCAACTTAATAGTGTTAAAGTATGTAGATCGTTACATAGAGCAGAGCCCCAGATGGCTGCTTTCTTTGCTTGTGCTTATTGCTGGCTCACAGACTCATAGGCGCTTTCAAATAGTAGTCGTCTGAAACAATATAGGTGAAAAACTTTATATGGGCCAGTATCTCAAGTGTGGAATTGCTGTGTTTTAATGTAGTGGCATTTTTGTGGCCATTTCAGTGCTACTGCTATTAAGCCCTCTTCTCCTCCTACCCCCACTGTCCATCCTCCCTGCACATCAAAGGAAAAAAGTGGTGAGCTTGTTTTTACAGTAGAATCTCAGCTCACAGTTACTGCTCTGGAATACACCAGTATTTGGGGTAACTATCTAGTTCAGGATTTTGGTGCAAGGACAGCATAATACAAGGAAATTGTATAGTACCTGGTGACCTTATATCTGGAGCTATTAGGATTAAATTCATTTTAATGTCACAAAGCTTAGTCAACCCAAAAATTTCTCCCGAGGACAATATTGGATTTCTACAACATAACTCTTAAACTTGTTCTGGAATTAAACACTGGTTATACTAGACCTGAGACAGGAGGGGGGGTATTAAAATTATAAACCTGAAGGTAACGACACTTGGGAGTGTAAATTACACAAACATCATTAAATGAGAAGTTAGTGACTTTTGAGGGCTTTAATAAATTGTTTATATGTAGAATGGAAAATAAATTGCTTATTTTTAATCTAAACCAAATTTAGGATTTTCTTTAGAGATTCATTTAAATTTGTTCATGTTGATTCTGCACTGCTGCTTTGTGTAAATTAGTTAGGATAGCTAGTTGTTAACCTCTACATTAGATACAACAGAGTAGCAAATTACCAAGGGTACATTGCTTTTGGATTTTATAATCTTTTCAATGAACAATCAAGAACTTTGGGTCTAGTCAGCAAAACAGGTGTGTGTAATTTGGAATGTGAACTCAGACATCAACAACCTATTGCTCTAGTACTGTTTTTATTAAAGTTTGACTAGTAGAAATTTCTCATAATGTATATTAAAGAAAAACATAACTGCCCCACTCTCCTTGAACTCAAAAATGGCTAAAATGATTTTGCTCAACTTTTCTGAAACTAACCATCTGATAAAAAGTAAGAATGGAAAATTTCAAAGCAAGAGTGAAGACTTAAGGAAGAGAGGAGCATGTGATGATGGGGTTGTAAGGGAAACTTCTGTGCATCCTTAGCTATAGAGGTCATGATGACCTGCTGTGACCAAGGATAGATTATGAAAACTTATTGTAAACTGTTCACTGGTCCTTAACATAAAATTGAACTATACATAGTACCATGACTACATGACATAGTCCCTTGTTTGGCTCTAAAATCCTTTTAATTGCATTTACAGAGATGACCCGAATTTTCCAACAATTAGCATTTAGGCAGGTTTACTCTGTTACCTTTACCTTTGGGATAAACTTCTAATTGGTGGCAAAAATGGAGTGTTTTTGCAGACTGGAACACCACATCTCTCTCTTCCAAAGGACTTAATAGAGGGAGTTCACGCATTTCCTATCTTGAAATCTTCCAATCACCTTTAATTGAAGCGCACCTTTTGCACAAGGTTAATTTTCAGATGAACTTCGCCAAGTAAATCAGAACATGTTAAAAACTTAACTTGCTTCATAGATTCTAAAGTACTTCTGTAATGTTATCATTCAGCGTTCCCCATCACAGTGCCAAGATGCAATTCCATAACCTTCAAAACTGCTTAGAGCTGCTTTGTAAAGAGTTGCCTCCATAATTATTAAGGATAAACTAGTAGAATGTAGTACCATTTTAGGGTTTTTTTTTTCTGGTGATAGGACAACTTTTTCTCATGCCTATTTTTTGTGTTTGTGGTTTTTTTTTTTTTTTTTTTTAATTCTTAGCAGTGAAGGTTGGTGTGCCTGTATAGCATCTAGGTATTGACATACATTTTAATAATACCAAAGGAATATTCATGTAAACTATGCCAGTATGCTAAACACCTTTTGTGCATCTTTACACAGTAAAGCGAACACCTTAAATAATACAGTTGTAGTTTCTCTGATCCCTAGTCTACACTTGAAGTCCCTAAATACGTTTTTGCATAATGAAAAGTTAAGAAACTGAACACCTGTGACTATATTTCCAACAAACTCTTGAACATATTTGTCAACAGGAAGATTTCACAGGAAATCAAACAAAACAATAAATGTAAACTGTGTTAAGACTTTTTGCCACAGGTCATAAGTAATTGGAGAGAAGATAGATACTTCTCTCATTGGTACATTGGTATTCACCCCCGTGCCCTTTATTTTTTCTTGTTTTGCTTATCTTAAGATTTAAATGGGGTTTTTTTGTGATTCAATATATTTTGCTAAGAGCCAACAAATCCAGCAGTGTCACCATTTTGGTAATGTACAGCGACTTAAGATGATGCAAACTTCTAAGTAATCTACTAGAAAACATTATTGTGCCCAAAACAAAGAAGCCCTCGCATGGTGTTCATGTTATTACAGTAATTCCTTAGCGTTGCTAAATTTACTGTACCTCTGCCCATAGCAGAAGACGTGATTCATTAAAGACCACATCCTTTTGAAATGTTTCAGAATTGCTTGGTACCACTTAGACTGCTCCAGGGAAAGTTCAGATTGGGGCATGCGAAGGTAATCGGGAGTGCTGAATAAGATTTCAGAGAAGTGACCTGAAAATCTGTTTTAGCACAGCTTAATACATCTGTTGACCCATGTTAATTTAGTATGATTTAAGAAGCCTATAATTCAAAAGCAAGTTGTAAGGGCACCATTAGTGGTAATGGGAGGTTGCAATATAAGGCTTTTGTGAAGCTGAATGTTTTAAAGTTTTCCAACAATTAACTGCAAATCAATCAGTCTCCAGGCTACCCCTTCAAAACAAGTTATCATATTGAAGGTTGGCTGCCAACTCAGTGTTTGGTGTAAACATGCAATGGCAGAAAAACACTACTCTTGGATTTCATATGTGTTTTGTGTATCTTTAAACAACTGTATATTTAGTTTCCATGTATTTGGATGACATTATCTTCAAATGGGAAAATGCACACTTTCTTGTAGGAAAATGCAGTGATACTGTATGAATGTCATGGGACTATGTACTAGCATATTCAGAGCACCTGTTTCCTATCTTCCTCCGACACCCCCATAGACTGAGCATTTAGTGTTCAAATATTAAACTCACAGTTAGGAGGAAAACTCTTGAAGTAGTTATTAATAATTGGATGACTTTGCTTTTACTTTACAGTCTTGGTGGGAATGGAATGTAAGCAATTGAATCTTAGTTCCATATCTTACATCCTATCTGGCTATCCCCTGCCTGCAAACATTGCTTGCCAATTAAGTTTTCAAGGCATTAGCAACAGATACAAAATGCAAAAAATTCCATCACAAGTTTCAGATAAATCCAGTTGATAAGATGAAGTGGGGGAGAGGCAGATTGTATAGTTGCTGGTAGTCTTATACTGTGACTCAAAACAATCAGAGTAAATGCTAAGAATTTTCAGTCACAGAATGGCTGTAAACACAGTTTGTATCCATTTCTAACATGGTTCCAAACTATATTGTGTTCAGAAACAACACTATAGACTATATGTGAGAGAGAGAGCCTGCATGACAGTCACTTTTGAGCACAGTGGCTGTAAGCTAAGTTTTAAGTCAGGGTGCAGTGTGGTCTGGAGCCCAACCCAAGTCATCATTCTTAAATACCTGAATTTAGTAGCTCAACGAGACACATGCAATGTTGGAAAGGCCTCTGGTTAAAATACTTTTCACACCACATGGGAAAAATTAGATTAGGTCTGCCTTTGAGTTTGTTCAATAGCTTTGCTTACAAATTTTCTCACAAAATTGGAGAAAAATTCATTACCCTTTCAAAATTTTGTTGTAGAATCTTCCACTGAGGTTCCCCTTAATGCTGCATTAAAGTAGATATAGAAGAAAAGTTAAGTGTAGGCACAGGTTTTCTCTTTACATTTAAAACACCTGGCTTACAGGATAGTCAACCTAATTTTTTTTGTTTTATTGAATGGTTCTTTTAAAAAAATGTTACTGTTTTAAACTGTTAAACAGGCTGATTTTTATCGAAAAATAACTATTCTTAAATTGTATTTGAACAGGTCACATTTTTTGTTTGTGCCAAATTCAATCCAGTTAAACCAGCTTCTATTTTTTAAATGCGGCTGCATTTGTGCATATTGTAGAAAATTAATCCATCACTATAAACACTCAGAATAGCTGGGGGTGGGGGGGAGGAATGCTGTGAACAAAGGGACTCTGAAGGTTGTTCAGCCTGAAAAACCTACCTGCTTTGACAGGGTTTGTATACTTAAGGATGTTAATGTATTAAATTGCACGTTTATAGTGCAGTGTTGTTGACCATTGTGTTGAAAAAGTAACCAGTAGGGTCAGTAATGCCTACGTTAAAAATCTGATACTGTGATTCTTCTATTTAAGAATGTGACATCCAACTAGCACAAATGAAGTAGGAGCATGCTGGTGTGAGTGCTGTCTGGGCTATTGGTCCATATAACTGTCTTAGCGTGCTGCAGGTGGGCTCTGCCACTGGCTCCTTATAGAGTTTTTGATAGAGGGGAATCTTGCTGCTGGGCTCCCTGAGACAGTACCACTCTGTGCCTGGGATAGGGCTCTGGTGTGAGTGGGGAGGGATGAATTTGAGAGAGATCATAGATTATATATTTGAAGGAGGATAGGTTTAGGGACTTGGTGATGAGCATGATGTAGGTTTTGAGGAGAAGAGATGGTATTGGGTGCAGTGTGTGAAGCTGGGAGTCACATGAGAGGACAGGTGTGACGGGAAAATAAGGAACAAGCTTTGCTAGGAGCTGGAAGGGCTAGTGGGGTTAACTAAGCAGGCTGTAGGTGGTTTAAGGGTGTAAGGGATGATGGGAAGGTTCTGGATGTGACGGACAGGGAAAATGTTATTTTCTTTGATATTATGGTAAGGCTTGAGGGCTACTGAGGGACTGATAAAGTCCAGGAGAGGACACTGCAGAATTTGTGAAGCCATTTTCAGGGAAGCATGAGAGTTATTGTAGGTTGACAACCATGAGATGCTGGGCAGAGAAGGGAGTAGCTGAGAGATAGTAAACGGTAGAGAATGTGCTGGAGTACTGGCATTAGTGGAATAGGAGGAAATGGTGGCTTATTGCAAGTTATGGTCTGTGTAACCTTTTATGCCTTCAAAGTGCTCTACAACAGCTGATCCTCCACATGCTTTGTGTGAGGTAAATGTTTTATGGTCACTATTTACAGTTGGCGAAACTAAGATAAGAAGTGAAGTATCTCGTATACACTGAGTCATTGGCAAAATGAAGATTTGGATTAGAACCTGCGAGTTCCGGATCCTTTATCGTGAACATTACCATAATAAGTATCTCAGTTCTTATGTGTACAGACAGCAGTTGTGCTGTATCTCACTGTTTCTTTGGGTACTGGAAAGTGAGAAGTGCATACAGCATGGACTTCCAGAACTTACTACTAGTAGCATAAGGATGACCTCTTGCTGTTACATGTATGCTGCCCCTGAAAATCCAAACTGACAAAACCACTCTTTTTACTACTTGCAAAAAACAGACAAGGTGTGTAAAGGGAGAGGATAAACCTAATAAGAAGCCAGAATGAAACTTTTTTTTAAAACTTTCTAATGTAGTTTTTACTGTAGTTACTATCCTGTTACTATCTTAACTTAGTCTTAATGTTGTCAGAGCTCCTTTAAAAAAAACAAAAAAAACACTGACAGGGTTTTCAGAATGAGAAATGAAGATACTCACTTTCTTCAGTTCATTTGTGGGTACAGAACTGAGTAACTTCACCTTTACTTGATTGTTGATGCAAATGTAGTACCACAAATCACAAAACTCCACCAATGAAAATTATGGGCATACCTCAGCTGTAAAGGTGACTATTTTTAGAAGCCCATCCGCTGCTTTACTTTGAGGGTAGCAATTTGCAAGTGGGGTATGAGCAAGAGAAAGGAATGCAAGGCAGCATGGAAAGTGGGTGAAATCAATCCATTTAATTTCTGTGATATCTGGTAGCTACCTAGTCGATTGAAGATTTGCTTTCTTGACTTACACAACTGGAGATACAAAATTCATACTCAGTAGATTTCCAAGTAGTGCTTGGTCCCATTTCACAGCTGCCAGACTGAAATGCTGATATTGCAGCCATGAAATAGTTTTACTAAAGTGTAAGAGAGCTTCCCAGGCAACTTTCAGCATTTTTATCAACAGGACTGAATTGTGCAAAGAGCTACAAATCAACTGTGTGCTGACTGGTGGTTGCCTCCGCAATGAAGTCCTCTTTTCAAGCATAGTATACCACAGACAGTAATAATGTAACTTTCTGCACTGCTCTTCCTCTGGGTGTGAGTGAGATTTTAAACCTTGGCTACTGCTAACAAAGCTGCCAAGATTTTATGAACAGGAAGTACATTAAACCCACCAATTCACTTCACATTGGCCACTCAAACTAACTCTCTCATGATCTGGGTCAAATACAATCCCATGAGCACAGATGCAAGGCTTTATATCTCATTACCCAATTTCTACAAAGCTAGAGCTGGATTATTTAGTCTCGGATCATTTGTCTGGGGAAAGTGTACAGTTCCATCTCTTTTTTTTTTTTTTTTTTTTTAGTGTGTTTACATGTAGTTTAAATCCTATGCATAGACATGAAAATACCAGTTATTGTCTATTGTCTGTGTGTTCTTCAGCCTGAGATTTGGAATCCTTGTGTTGAACTCAAGGTTCTCTCTGGATGGAGCCGGTTTGATCAGGCAGCCATGATTCAAATATTATAGGGTGGAGATCTTCGGGAAAACACTCCCAGTAAATGGAAATAGGATTCAGAAGCGAGGCAGGAATGATTCACAAGGTAAATTTGTCCTAAGTGAAACAAATTGTCATTATCATGATCACCTCAAGTGATAGTGTAAGAAAGGAGCTGCACTAGAAATGATTGCAAATGTAACTAACACAGAGAGATTATTGCTGCATTTCTAAGTATACCTTATATTTCGGGGTGGTGGAGTGTTCTGGGGGGAAATCTTGAAATGGCTAAAACTGGAAAGTGGATAGGAACTGGTTAAAGGGGAGACTACAACAGGTCCTACTGAAAGGTGAACTGTCAGGATGAAGGGAGGTTACTAATGGAATTCCTCAGGGATAAATCTTGGGACCAGTCCTGTTTAACTTTTTTATTACTGACTTTGTCACAAAAAGTGGGAGTGCGATAATAAAGTTTGCGGATGACACACAGTTGGGAGGTATTGCTAATACAGAGAGAGACTGGGATATCATACAACAAGATCTGGTTGTGCTTATAAACTGGAGTAATAGAAATAGGATGAAATTTAATAGTGGAAAGTACAAGGTCGTGCACCTAGGGACTAATAAGAACTTTTGCTATAAACTGAGGACGCATCAGTTGAAAATGATAGAGGAAGAGAAGGCCTATTGGTTGATCACAGGATGACTATGAGCCGCCAATGTGATGTGACCATGAAAAAAGCTAATGTGGCCCTCAGATGCATGAGGTGGGGTATTTCCAGTAGAGAGAGAGAGGTGTTAGTGCCGTTATACACGGCATTGATCAGACCTCATCTGGAGTACTGTGTGCAGTTCTGGTCTCCTCTCTTTAAGAAAGATTAATTCAAACTTGAACAGGAGCAGAGAAGGGCTATTAGGATGATCTGCGGAATGGAAAACTTTCCTTATGAGAGGAGACTTCAAGAGCGTGGCTTGTTTAGCCTAATGAAAAGATGGCTGTGGGGAAATATGATTACCCTGTATAAATACATCAGAGGGATAAATACCAGGGAGGGAGAGGAGTTACATAAGTTCAGTACCAATGTGGACGCAAGAACAAGTGGATATAAACTGGCCACCAGGAAGTTTAGACTTGAAATTAGACAATGGTTTCTAACCATCAGAGGAGTGAAGTTTTGGAACAGCCTTCCTAGGGGAGCAGGCGGGGCAAGAAACCTAGCTGGCTTTAAGAAATGAGCTTTAGAAGGTTGTTTAGGGGATGGTATGATGGGATAACCTGATTTGGCAATTGACTGATCTTTGACTACTAGCAGTAAATATGCTCAGTGGCCTGTGATGAGATGTTAGATGGGGTGCATTCTGAGTTACTACAGAGAATTCTTTCTGGTTGTCTGGCTAGTGAGTCTTGCCCACATGCTCAGGGTTTAGCCAATCACCATATCTGGGGTCGGGAGTGAATCTTCCCCTAGGGCAGATTGGCTTAGGCCCTAGGGGTTTTTCGCCTCCCTCTGTAGCATTGGGCATGGGTCACTTGCTGATAGATTCTCTCTACCTTGAAGTCTTTAAATCGTTATTTAAGGACTTCAGTAATTCAGTCTTACGTTGGGGGTCTATTACAGGAGTTGGGTGGGTGAAGTTCTGTGGTCTGCGTTGTGCAGGAGGTCAGACTAGATGATCATAATGGTCCCTTCTGACCGTACAGTCTGAGTCTGTGTACAAACTCTTCATTTCATCCTTTAGCAGAAGTATGGTACTTCAGCACCTTATTGTAAGTCATATCCTGAAAAACTGATGACATGATAACTCAATATTTTCAATGGGGAGTTCTGCTTAAAAAGTAAAGGTACAGAAGTCACGGTTTTGAGAGGTAAAGTAATATAATTCACTGTCTTTGAGAGAGAAATACCAGTGCCAATTTATTGGTAACTGTAAAAGGCACTGATAAACTACTTATAGATCAAAATCCATTTTAGATTAGCTAGTTTCATTTTGTACTGTTTTACTTGACTAATATCTGTTAAAGATGGTCTGCAAGGAGAAGAGATGGGAATCAAAGGAAGCTTGCTCCCTAGTTCCTTCCTAACATATAAGGAGGTGTGAGATTTTGTGTGTTTGTTTTAGATATTAGAAATAAAATCAATATAGTCTTGTCTTCCACTGCTTTGCCAGGGGTTTCTTTGGAAGACTAAAGAACTGGAGTGGGATTTTTCCTGAGCCCTTAGTTGAAGGGGAAATGATGTGGAATCTGAAGAAATCTTTCCTCTCAACTGTAGGCCAGCAGTTTGAGTTAAATGAGCATTAAAAAGAAACACAGTAAAAACAGAATGAAAATTCTGTTCTGTCTTGGTTGCTGAGGTTTCACTTTCCTGATACTAGTAGGAGTAGGCCATTCTATTAGTTGTCCATATGGCCTTGCAGGAAGAACAGGGTAGAGAAGATCTGAATTTCTCATGTTAAAAACAACAACAAAACTAAATTGAACACATTTTCCTTACTAATTTTTATTTTATATTTTTAATTCAGACCTTCTATATGCAAAAAACCCAAAACCGACTTGCTTTTCCTGTGCAGAGCACTGTTATGTTCAGATATCCTGTGTGCACAATGTTTTTCCCAATACATATGGCAGAAATCTTGGTTAGCTCTCTCCCCTCAGCGATAGCCAATCAAGGTGGCTTAAGATCAGTATCCATGAACTGTAAATGAAACCACTGTTGCTCATTGAAATGCATTCCTAATTAATTATTTCTGCAAATGCTAGCAATTCTGATACTGCGTGGTACCCTTCACGCGCCATGATTTTTGATGGGCAGTACAATTAGAATTCATAAGAATTTTGAGCAGTACAAAGGCTTTAAGAGTCAATTAGAAAGAAAGCACATTTGAAGACAATACATGATTTATCTTATCAGGTCAAATTTGACCCAAAATGTTAGTTTCTATAGTCAAAGGCTTTTACAAAAACTATTCCAAAACGCTTTAAAGATATTTAAAGAAAATCCATTAGTAAGATAGGAGTCAATATACCCCTTTAGTATTTGCATTGCAGTTTTGTGCATATGCGTGAAAATCATAAACAAGTGAAACTTAATAGTGGATCTTGAGAGAGGGGCAAAAAAAAAAGAACTAAAATCAGTTTTGTAAAATTCTTTCATGTACGATGGAGCTTGGAATATAAATAAGGAAATGTGCAACATGACGTTAATTTGGATCAATCCACTAACCCATCTGTTGTATTTCAAAAACAGTGTTCTGGTTTTTTGTTTTCTATTGATCAGGTGTCTTTTTAAATTTTAGAAATAGACAAAAATCAAGGAGCAGGTTATAATTTGCATTTTTATGAGGCATTCAGGTTTCGCATATATGGTGAACATAACTTTTGACTGAATGCTCTGCTATATATCAGTAATACTTTTCTTAAATGCCAGATGCATGATGTCAGTTCTAAATGTACACATACACTCCCTTTCCCATGACTCTTCAAATAAAGTTCAAAAGCTCTGTAGTCATAATAGAGATCCTAAGTGATCTAAAAGTTTCACTGCTTTGATTTTAACGAATGTAGAAATAAATGTTAATATGCAAGAAACCCAAGTATCCTGAATATAAAATTAAAATAAAACAAGTGTGCTGTTAATGTATATAGAGTTTTTCACTTGGTAAACTTAATTTGACAAAATGAGTGAAGCACTCTTCCGGTATATCACTTCAAGTATGATTTGACATACACCTCCCACAGTTTTTAAACGTGAACCTTCCTAAATAAAAGATTCTACTGACTTGGAAAATTAAAAGGAAGTTCTTTCCTTTAAGATAATTTTCGCATACTTTCAGAAAAATAAATTTATGCATTGAATCTAGTCTCGTAAATTAGCATTCATGTGCATGAGTAATAGAGCTCTTAGAGCATATTTACTAGTAGCGCTATCAAATTCTGAGCAGAGGCGACATCCACTATTTGTGTATTTTGATACTTACAGCTGTTTCATTCTAAACTGTACCACATACTATTTCTGTAATATTTGCAACTTTTAATGCAAAGTAAAACCAACTGTTTACCTTATAATCCTGTGCTGTTAGCAGTCTGTTTTGTTCTTTTCTTCAGTGCTGGATTCCTACTTCTAAAGGTAAACTTCACTACGTCCTGAAAATAATTATTTTGACCATTTCCTTAAGTAATAGGTCTTGACTGGCTTTTTGTTAAGCAGTTTCTGCATGCCTGCTCCTCCTAGTTCTTAATAATCATTGGCGGGTGCATCTCAGAGAGCTGTGTTATGAGAGAAGCTGACTCATAGTACTACAGTAGAAGAGCACACTAGTTACTTTACTCTTGGGAGATCTGGTTCTGCCTGTTGGAGACCCAGCCTTGCATTAGAGGAGGATCACTGTGTTTATAATTGGCCAATAGCAGGAAGTTCCTGTGACTAGCTTCTTAGATACACTATTTGTATGCTGGAAATACAGTAATGACTGTTAAGTACAATACTCCATTTTTTTAAAAAAACCCAAAACTAAAAAAAACACTTTGAACGGGAGTTGAAGTTTGTACTGAAGCAGGGGATGGGGCTGAGAGAGGGGGAAGACGTCTCAGAGACCTAGTCACAAAACTATTTTGGAAGGGTAGGCCCCCCAACAGTCAGTATCTTAAAGTCTTTAACTCAGTTCATAAATTCAATTAAAAGATAACACACAAGGGAAAAGTACACCAGTGTTGACATGTTCGGCTTGTCAGAATTAAGTATTTATTTATTTTTATTTCAGTGGATAATATCAATGTTTATTTTTAAGATTTATTTAATGACTCGTTGAATTAAAAAAGTTAAAGCTTTATAACCATTTAAAACACAAATTGTCAACATATGTTGAAGTGTACAAAGTAAATATACTTCAATCAAACTAAATTCTCAAGCAGTATTTTTTTAATTCTCCTATCTGTAAATTTTGATTATGAATGGAAATATTTTTTCATCGGTTTGTGTATGATGAAATCAATATTTACTGATATTTACCAACAAAAATCTTATCCCTCCCAGGTTGTATCATCTTAATCAGTTCTCTTCACCAATTGTCCTCCTCTCTGGTTCTTTACCTTGTCCAACAGAGATAAGTGCTTTGACAGCCTATGTAATTGTTACTTATGCCAGATATAGAAACCTCAATCTTTCATCCATAAATATTCAGAGTTTAAGTCCAGAAGGGACCATCAGATCATCTAGTCTGACTTCATCTAAGACATGGGCCATCAACACCACCCAGCATCCAGGCATTAACTCCAACAACCCAAAAGTATTGGTCCACAGGAGGCTGAACTACTATGTTCCAGAGGCAGAGACTAGGAGGTGCTGAGGTGCATCAGTGTTCAAGGTCCTTGCAATGGCAGAGAAAGTATTGTGGGTATATCTCATGCTTAATCAAGAAAAGTGACCTGCTCCCCATGATGCAGAGGTGGGAAAAGAAGTGAAAAGTAGCTCAGGGTACATAAAGTTAGTCCCATGTTGATAATTGGGCACCTGAATCAGTAGCCTTGTTTACAAAAGCTCTGGGCACCCTGCAGCTCTAAGTGAGTTGCACTGGGATATGCTGGGTGGCCAACACTTTTGAAAACCAGACCACATGTTTAGGTGCCAAATGATAGACTTGGAAGCTTAACCTCAGGCACCAATTTAAAAAAAATATTTTCCCCAGCAATCTCCTTCTCTTCAGTTGTCATGGTGAGGCATAAGTCAGTGTGTGTGTGTGGAAATGAGTTGATGTCTTCCCAGCTTTTTGGACGGTGCAGTGTTTTGTAGTGGCTTTTTACCATATCCATGGTGGCATTCACAGGATTGTCATTCCCATATGCCTACTCCCCCTCCTGACCGTATTTTTGGGGGAGGGTGGGGTGAGAGAGAGACAGAGTGAGAGACAGGGACAGAGACAGAGAAGACCAACAGGTCTTCTTCCAGACAAAAGAGCCCTATTTCCATGTGAAAGTCAACAGGAAAAACAGGTTGAGGGGGAATGTGCAACAAACAAAGGTATGGGAGATACCTTGGAGCCACCACCTCAGGAAGGAAACCATAGGGAGTCAACCTGACTTTTTGGACAAAAATAATGGACTTTGGGATATACGAGGAAGGAACCAGGACCCCTCTTATCCTGTACTTCAGTGGGTAACTGGGGAGTGCAGTCACATCCATGGAAAGAGGATCTCAACCAACCTGGGTTGAAATGCTGCAGCAAAGACTTAAGTGACATAAGACTCCTCAGACAAGGATTGCGGCCTATGTTAAGTTTTAATCTCTAGAAAGCATGTTGTATACTTTTTGCAACCTATTGTTTCTGTTACCCTTGCTCGCTGTCTCTTAAATCTTAACCTTTGTTTTCACTGTAAATGGATTGCAGTGCTGTTACATTGAAGCTGATACTCAGTTTACTCAAACAAGCAGGTGTGTATAATATTCCCTTGGGAGTAGCGAGGTTGGTTATTACTATGAGTTCCAGTGAGAGGGACTAGACTCTACAGGAGAACACTCTCTTCAAGGGGATTCAGGCATTGGATGGACTTATTGATAACCAGTAAAATGGTCCTGACAGAGTCCAGAGGAGAGTGGTTTAGTCAAAGCAGTGTAGTTGTTGCTATATTGATCCCAGAATAATGGAGAGACTGGGTGGGTAAGGTAATATCTTTTACTAGTTTTATTGGACCA
Source organism: Mesoclemmys tuberculata (assembly GCA_007922155.1). NCBI lineage: Eukaryota > Metazoa > Chordata > Testudines > Chelidae > Mesoclemmys > Mesoclemmys tuberculata. Next base: position 8,531,915 of record ML675610.1, read on the forward strand.
ACAGTAAAAAGATTTTCTCATTTGCCTTGTCTCTTAGTGGTTGAAAGGCAGTTGATGTACCGGCACTGGTCACCAGGTACCACAAGAAAGACTCTATGCGAGGGGGATAACAAGGTGACTCTCAGTCCTCGGTGCCTTGAGAAAGCATCACATTACCAAACTCTGTGCTGGTATAGTGCTGTCTATTATGTGGTCTGGTGTGCTTTTGTTTTATTTTTATGGCTTTTCTATACTGGCAAAAGCTCTAGTGTAGATGCTGTTATACTGGCATAACAGTGCATGTGCAGGTAGAGCTCATTTTATTTGCCAAACCAGCAAAGGCACTCTAGTGTTGGTATAAGCTGCATCTATGCTAGGAGGGTTTGCTGATATGGTTCTATATTGACAAACCTTTTATAGTGTAGACCTGGGCTAAGACAGGATTCAATAAATGTGTGTGTGACTTTCACATAATTAAAAGACTTAGTTTAAAGGGGATGCTTTCAAATTAAAAATCATGTTATGAGCAAAATATTGTACCTACACACCTAATGTTCCTTGTTCCACTTATTCTCTTTGTTTACTTTTGTATGCGTCTCTCACTTGGACGATGAAAACCAAGTCAGTTTTACTTTTAGGTTTTTAATGCTGCTGTGTTTCAAACTTGTTAGGGGAATGTTTTGTTTAAAAACTGTTTTTATTGGAAATTTAGTGTTCCTTTAAATACTTATTTCTTATTCTCTTCTAAGATGTTGATACTCCTCTTTACAAGGAGTTTCTTTCTTCATCCCCGTGTTTATGAGCAGTCTGTGGTAAACGAATGTTCAGTCACAATGAAGGAAAAAAATAACAAGGAATCCAATTTAAAATTTAAGGTTTTAAAGATGTTTGTTAGATGTATGACAAAAGGTCTCTAGACCTCTAGGACAAAAAGAGGAGTAGCTACTTAAGTGGAAAATGATCAGTAAGAGATGCAATTAGCAGTATTTTCTCCCTACCCCAACTAGAAATGATCCTTTTATTGCATGGTAAAAGTTTGTGTATAAAGATAGACCTTGCATACTCTGAAAGCCAACAGACTTGGGTTACTTCGGCGGAAAGGGAAGTGAATTTCAAAGCCGAGTGCTGCTAATGGAGAATACATATCCAGCCAACAATTTCCTTTTTTTCATAAGTGATCTCCTGTTTGAGTGCCTCCACCAACTGTAATTAGAATGGAGTGGCAAGAGGAGAGAATTGGCTCCTCAAATAGGCATGTCCTATGCAATTTAGGATATCATATGTTAAAACTCCATCTGGAAACCAGTCAGCATACAGTGCAAATCATAGAGCACAGGTGTCAGAGAACATGGTGTATGCTCACCAAGAGGGTTGTCACATTCTGTACCAGGTTCAGTTCACTTTGAATTAGGATGCAATAATTAAGAGCGTGCTGCAGTAATATAATCTCAGAGTAACAAAGATGTGGATCATGCATGGCAGCAAGATCTGTATCTAAACATGTTAGTCTCTGGCTCAGGCATGGATGAGAGATGATGTGGATCCAACAGTAGTTCCAGACTTAATTCTTCTAGTAATTATAGTAGTACTGTAGATGTGCACCCTCAGTTAAGAAAGCAGATACGATTGTCACCTTTATTTCCTGGTTACTTTCCCCAGCCTTCCAGCATCATCTCAATTTTCTCTTGGATTTAGCTTCAGCTCCTCGTTCATTTCCCCATCTCTACCGAATCCTGAATAAGGCATTAAGTAGCACTGGCTAGGTTGGATAAGAGAAAGGAATAGAGCTGGGGATCATGGAGCATGCTGAAAACATTATTGGGCCTGTGTACTAATTACAGAAAAGATGGGAGCAAGATGAAGCCCTGTAGAAACCTGCAAGCGAGGGCAGGAATGAAATTGCAGCCCCATCTATCTCCTCTAGGGGTTTGCAGACAAGTCAATGGTATTGAAGACAGCTAAATCTCTCAGGTTGGGTCTACACTGACAGCAGCAAATTCGCCGCTGTCAGATTGATTGCTCTGGATTGACTGAGCGGTCTGTGTAGACCCACTCAGTCGATCTAGCAAGCACCGCAGGAAAACCACCCCGGTAAGTGACGTTGTGCTGTATCAAAGGGAACGTTCCTTCGACACAGTGCAGTGTGGATGATGCGCAGAGGAGTCGCAGTGGAGTCAATGGGCGATACGCAAGTGATTTACGTCAATTGCGTATCTCCCGTTGACTGCCGCCGAATCACAAAGGTCAGTGTAGACTGGGCCTCAGTTGCAGTATTGTTTTTAATCCCTCTCTAGATGATCTGCCAATTGTGTCTGTGCAGTCTCAGTGACAAATAGTTCTGTACTTAGACTGACAAGGATATACAAGGTAACCAGATACTGGGAAAGTTGTCTTGCCATAACCACCACCTGAATAATATTAATCAGCAATGGAAAATTAGATATTGGTGATAACTTTTTAAGTATTTAGGTTAACAAAAGCTGGCAACCTGTTCTCCTTAAAGAGGTGCAGACAATTTCTCCCAACAATTGGAGCCATTTCTTAAGCACTGGCCTTCTGCAGTCAGTAATGACATGGATCTAAAACACAGCCTGTGGCACTGCTAATGTTTTGATGAATAACAATGACTGAAATGCCAGAAGAAAAGAGACATGGTGTTTGGCTTCGCATTGTTGGAAGCCAACAGTTGTTGATTTTGTCCAAAAAGTCACATGGAAATTTCATCTTAATAAGAGGCTTATGAAAGATGGTGCTCATTTCAAAATATAATTATTATTAATGAAATATATTAAAGTGTGGTAAAGTCAGGCCAGATGGCTACAAAAGGGTATACCAGGGCTGGTATGTGAGCCCTAGAATGCTAAAGGCCCTCTTTCCTGCAGGCAGAGGAGAGGTTACTGCAGGTCAACTAGAGACACCTGGAACCAATTAAGGACTACTCTAGGTGTACTTAAAACCCTGCTTTCCCTAAAAAGCAGGGGGAACAAAAGAGAAGGAAGCTGCCAGAAGGCTTGTGGCAGCTGCAGGAGAGACTCCCCCAGACTAGGAGATAGTGTTTCTCTGCAGCCAGCGAAGCAGAGAAGGGAAAAAGCCTGGGCTCAGGCTGCAGGAAGGACTGGTGTCTCCAATCCTCCAGGGCTCCACCACTACCTCTACAGCCCTGAGAAGAAGCCAGAGAAAGGTACCTCCCCTGGGTCATATACATAGACTTGGACTACCCGCCCCTCCCCTGTGGCGTTGAACGACACTTCTCAGGCCTGAAGTAAGGCCTGCACCAAATGCTCTGTGAGAGAAGTGCTGAGGGAAAGAGACAAAAGACTTGTCCAGATTCAGGGCAGAGTTACCTCAGGCCCCACTGACAAAGGAGACTGCTACCAATAGGCGAGACCATGGGGGGTTGCTGTACCACCTAAGGAAAGGGGAGACTTCTTGCTACAATGCAATGTTCTTCGCTGTTGCTGATTTTCTATTTATTATAGAATCAAAGCAGTTACAGAAAGTTCAAAATAACAATACTGTGGTTTATGCTTGTATTCCAAAATGTTCTGCATCAGCTGTAAGTAAAGTAGATAGTAACAGTTTTCTCACTGAAAGATAATCACTTTCAGGAGGAGAAAAATAATGCCAGGGAAATATTATGTTGCTTAATAGAAATTTCACAGTTCCAAGAGATTTGCCAAGAAACAGTATTGCCATGGTGGAGGGTTTTAAGAATTATTAGTTTTTAATTAAAAACATCTAGTGGGGAGGGAAAATGCTATATAGTTTTGCCACAGATCTTTTAATAAGTAGTGTGGTTGCTAAGAGAACTATTATTCGTTGTCTTGAACTCATCAGAATATTTGTTCAATCCTTGTGGAACCAGAAGCCTTCAAGATAAGCTAAATAAATGGTTAGATTTTTTTTTAAGATGTGCATTTTAACGTGTTAAACTCCCACTAAATAATCTAGGAAATCTTCCAACATTAAAATTTTAAAACATCAGTGAATTTATTGTGTAACTTGTGGTGTTTCTTGTCTCCTTGCTTCACAAAAGATAGTTTGGATTATATCTGCCTCTCTCCATTTGTTATTTAGTAAGTAATAATCTAGTTGCATAACTGCAGACTCCTCAGAAAACTATCAAACAACTGATTTGCATGTTGATTTTAGTTATGGATTTGGAAAAGACTACTCGAGAGAGAAGCTCTCTTCAATAAATGCTTTTTCCTCAAGTTAGGATTATATGCAAAACTTGAAGTAAATGTTCTAGCATGCTTCTCTGCATACTGTTGCACTCACATATAATTATGGTAGAATTGAGAAAAGTACATCATATTATATAATAGAAATTTCAAGAGTTTTAGAATGTATGTATTGGGAAAATGGACAGACATTGACATGGAATGATGGAGCATTGAATGGAGGAAAGTGGTAAATGGGGTAAAACTAAACCAAGCTTTCAGAGAAATATGATAGGTATAGGCTGGCTAAGCAGATATTTGTAGTAGACGGTCACACCAAGCAGATTTCAACAGAAGTGAAATACCTCCAAAAGAATGTTTGGCCTCTGATAGTGTACCGAATTTGGGACATGCAGAGTTTGTTAGTTACTTGTCTTCTAAGTTCTTCCAGCAGATTTGCAGTATTTTCCAGAAGGTTCTGCTTCATATGAAAATATTACAAGTGCTTTTGGTTTTCAAAAGGACCTTGACTAAAGATGCATGAATAGTAATTCCTGAATAGGGTTTGTTCTTCCAGTGAGATGGTCTGTGTCTCATCCATCTATTTATCAGCTTCCTATGCAAATATATATATATTATATTATAATTATATATATATATATATATATAATCTTTCTCTCTGCTGTCCTTTATGTATAGAACATCCTTTCTGAACTGATCCTTAAGACCTTAAACCTGGTGAATCTTTTTCCTGTCTCATAACATAAGAACAAAGGGATGTTCAATGAAATGGAGAGGTGGCAAATTCAAACCTGCTAAAAGGAAATAATTTTTTTCACATGTGATTAGACTGCAGAATTCCATGCAACAACATCCTGTGACAATGACTTAGGAAGATTCAAAGCTGGAGCAGATGTTTATATAGATATCAAGATTATCTAGAATTATAACAGTGACTGCTAACAAAAGAAAATATTAGAAGGGAGATAAAACTTCATTTTTCAGGTTGTAAGTACCAATCTCTATTAAGAAAAAGACAGAGACCTACTTGTGGGCTCATTGTCTTGCCTCTGACTACTGTGGAGTTTCTTGCATCTTCCATGCAGCATCTGGTGTTAGCCATTCTTAAAAACAGGATATTGGACTATATGGATCGTGTCTGATCTCCTCCTCCATACCTCTCTTCCAGATCCACCTCTGCTGCAATGTCTATAAGAAACTGGCCAATTTGATAGCACCTTATTGAGAATAATAATGACTTTGTCAACTGTATGTTTTTAATTGTATCCCTTCTTTCCTCCATGCTCTGGGTGTCACATGTATTTTGGGGTCCACATTTTACCAAAACCTTCGTGCAGAACCAGAGTTGTCCATATGAAGAAGCTTGCAGGATCAAGACATAAGATGGTAAACTCTCTTTGGAGAAAGGACTATCTTCCTATGCATTTGTACAGCTTCTAGCACAATAGGGCCCAGTCCAGACTAGACTCCCTGGGTGCTGCTGTAATACAATAATTACTATTTATAGATATGACTGGCTAGAGTTCTATTCGTTTTTTTCCCTGAGGAAATAAGAGTTGGAGCTATTCCCAGCTGACTGTAACCATTCAGATTTCAAGTCCCAGGTCTTCAGTAGATGGAACACTGGAGGGCAGTAGGACCTGGGTCTCAAGCATGAAGCAGCATGATCTAGAGCAGCGTTTCTTAACGACTGGTCTGTGGACAGGCACCAGTCCCTGAGATCTCCCTCACACAGTTGAGGAAGGCAGCAAACCAGTCCCTGGTATCAAAAAGGTTGAGAAACACTGATCTAGAGGAATGAGGATGAGAGTGAGTTGGGGAGTCCTGATTTCTAATGCCAAGACTGCCACAGATTTTACTATGTGGTGTTGGGTAAATTGCTTCATCCATCTGCCTGTTTCTCTATGAGTAAAATGTAATTACCTAACTCATGGGTACATTGTGTGGATTGATATTCGTATAGCTCTTTGAAAGTGTAAAATGGTGTATGGAATAATAGTGCTTGTTTTATTAAGTAGACGAGGACATCAGAGCCATAATTTAGATCAGTAACAAGCTCATTTTCTCTACTTTCCCTCTTTCCTACTTCTCATACATCCCAAATGTGTCTGAAATATGTATATGGAGTTTGTTTTGTGAATTGGCCTCGTGACTTTGCTTGTAGATCAAGGTGGTAAGTGACTTTTCTTGTCTTGGCTTTTGGTTGTCTTTTCTTTAGGCTGGCAAATAAGCAGGACAGAGAAGAAGCGTTGGCCGAAGCTGATGTAATTGAGTGCTTATCGCTGGAAAAGCTTGTCAATGAGCACAAATGTCTATGCCAGATTGTAAGTGTGTCTTAAATTTATAAAAAAAATAAATAAATCAAGTACAATAATGCTTGTGTAAGATGCTAATATTATGGTCCTGTAATCCCAGCAAAGATACAGCATGTGAATCTGTAGTGCAAACAGTCCCAATGCTTACACTGACTTTTTGCCTTTTGCCTGTCCAGGAGGAATACTATCTAGGGCCCCATCTGTACATGGGCTCAGACTGTGTTTGCTGAACCAGTTTGAAATCGTTTAAAAATGATTCATGCTAACTCAGTTTAATGAGTGGTCAGCCAGTGTTGTTACGGCCAAACCATGTTAAAAACAGAAGAGGAAACTGGGTTCCGACCTTGGACTCTTATTAGGTTTTAAACACCAGTTTTTAAACAGGATTTTAGCCCATGTGCGTTCTGTAGCCAAACCTTCTTTAAATATCCACAAACTGGATATTTTTGTGAAACAAATTAGGGATGAGAGGTGTGGGTTTGCTCTTAGTCCAATTTGCCAGTAAAGAAGCATTCACAAAAAAAATCACTGCTAAGTGTAAATGGCCATTTCATATATAACTAGGGTCTCAGATTTACCATATGCCCACATTGGGACTCAAACTGTGTGTTTGCAAAACAGTGCTTCAAAAACTGAATAGATGTTAGCCATTGAACCAGAGCTAACAAATGTTGGTCACTATCAAGTGTAGCTGATATAAAAACATTAAGAGCGATTGATATAAATCCCACTACCAATCCCATGAGCCATAGTAGGCCTACATAGTTGTATGGTTTCTTACTGTGATCCGTTTCTGATCAGATTAGCATAACCTGTAGTTGAGTTAATTTCCTGCTCTTCTCCCCTCCTCCAACCACATTTCCAAATTGTCTTCAGTTTCAAGGTGGAAACAAAGTATCCTAATGTGAAATTACCTTAGTTTTAAGAATAATGGCAGTCAGATTCCTATTGAGTTAATATTTTTGTAAGAAATTGGAATGCAAGAATGTATATTTCTTCATTTTAGCATCAAGATCACCTGATGTAATGAGGATTTGACCTTGCAATATTAGCTTTGATAGTGTGTAATCTTTTTCACATAAGTAAATATTTTTGGGGAAGATATTTCTAAGTGGCTCATTCCATTGTGAGACTCTCTCCAAAAAATAGATCTTCCACCTCTCTTCATTTTTCTCTCTAGATTGTCATCCGTCAGTTTATCATCTAGTTTTTATACTTTGTGGTCTCAGGCAAAGCATTCTGTTTGTGCTTCAGTTTTGATGTTTGATATTTTTGCTCTACAGCAGGCAGCTTTGCCATGCACTTCCAGAATCTACGGCCTGGTCTACACTTCAAAGTCAGGTTGATGTAAGGCAGCTTATGTCAACCTAGCTTTGTAAGCGTCTACACTAAAATATCATTCCTGCTGATGTAAGTCGCTCACTACACCGACTTAAGAACTCCACCTCCATGAGAAACATAGCACTTAAGTTGATCTAATTAGGTGGGCGCAGTGTTGTTGTAGATGCTGTGTTGCTTATATCGACTGTTGCTGCCTGGGCTTGATAGCTGGAGCCCCACTGCCACCTCCTGGTGAGGGATTGGATGGCAGGGAGGAGAGTCCAAGTTTGGGCTGCCTTCTGGTGAGGGATTGGGGGAGGAGGGAGGAGAGTCCAGACAGTGGGACTTGGGAGATCAGCCCAGCAGGGCTCCGGACATCACCTTCAGGTAGCAGAGTGGCTGTCAGTGCCTTACAGCGCCCCACGCTGTCAGTTAAATAGGTGCAAGTGCTCCTGGTGGGGTCATGCACCACCACAGAAGCAGCATAGTGTGGACATTAAAAATCAAATTAATTACTGCAGTGGCTGTATGTTGATGTCACTTAAGTCGACTTAATTTTGTAGTGTGGACATGCCCTCTGAGAAAGTTCTGATAACAAAAAGGTGGAAAGGCCCAAAAAAAAAAAATCCATACTTTTGCCAAATACAGTTGCACTTGAATGGCTCATGTAGCAAGACATGCAAATCCAGAGAACTCACTACATATCCAGAAGGACCAGAAGTTAGATTTCTTCTGCTTCTGTCTCTAGGAAGTCTGATGTTTTTAGACTTTTTCTTGGCTCAGAAGGGCTTTCCCCTTGCTCAGGAGATAATCTCCAGAAGACCAACCTCTGTTAGAAATTAATTTAGTAAAGGATGGACAAAATGTATGACTGGATAAAAAATACTGTTTCCTAGCAACGTAAGAATTACCATTCTGAATCTGCTCTGGAGTCCATCCTAGTCTCTTATTCTTTTTAGTTAGAGATGGTCTCTGTGAAATCTGTGATTAAATGTAAAATGCCTGTTTCAATTTGATGGCTCTCCAAAGTCATGAAATGAGCGTAGCCTCGCACTGTTCCGTCTGGTGCTGGCATTTGTACAGCGTTGACAGTATTTCAGGAGGACTCTGTACCTTACTATGTAGGTGGTTTGCACTCTGGATTTGGAACATAAGGAAGCAAAGAAAAACAGGGTCTTTGGGAAACTTCTAAACCAGCACAAATCTTTACTGTTCACAAGTCTATACAAATGCTAGAAACAATTGCTGGAAGAATCCATATGCCAAGGACTTTCTCTAAAAGCAATAACAAAATATATTGTAAAGATTGGAAAAAATAACGTAACCTCTTTCTTAATACTCTAATTTGGGCTAAGCCTGTGGCAAATTGCACTAAAACTTTGTCCTCAGTTTTCTGGACTCCAGTTTTATCCTGAAGCAGCCAAAGGGCAGGAAAGTAGAAGATTCACTGCATAAATAATTTGAGCTGCTAGTATCCCAGTTAGGGGGGAAAACAGCAAGTGTCTGTTGACAGGGAATATTGTCACTACTAGAATGACCAAATCTCAGCTGGCTTGTGGAAGGAAGGCAGCCTAGGCTGACTAGCTCAGTACAATGGTGAGATGAACAGGGAGAATTTGCTTCTGGGGTTAGTGGAGACTAAAACAGCCTTCAGTAAAATAAACAGGGGTTGACTCCCACAAATATTTCTTGTTCTTTCATTTCACTAACTATTTAATTCTAGGTCTCAGAAATTGCTGCAAAAAATCAAAGTAGAAGCAATGGATGCTTCATTGAAGTAGAGCTTTGCAAGCCTTCACCTTTCTTTTCTTTTTTTAAACAGTGGACAGGTCTTATGAAAACTGGCATAAAAAAGTTCTCATTAACTTTACATTTTGGTCACTGCCAGAGTAACCACAAATGGCTTCATTTGTGCATTTTCATCTGTCAAAAAAAGCCTATGATAGGGCAGGAGACAATCTTTGACTGGTGTCTTGTAGAGCCCATTGACTGGTGTCTTGTAGAGATCTAAAACATTTCAAGGAATCCTGTCAGGAGAAGAGACATCTGTACTCTCAAGCCTGGTTCGTTTCCCATCTGTTAATATCCAAATTTCTCCAGGGGCCTTCCCTATTCTGTCCTCTGGTCGATATCTCTGTTCCATCCTGGAGTCTGTTTAATCCTGAAACAATATAAGGCCTATTTTTCAGATGTACTGAGGGTCCATAGCTCTCATTGAAGTCAGCAAGAGCTGCAGGTGCTTAACATTTCTGAAAATCAAGCCCTTAATTGCTGCATTTAAACATCTCACTCTAGTATTTAAGATTATGGATTCCAACAAGGAAATTTCTCCTAGATGCCATTAACTCTAACAGATACTGGAAGCTAACTTGTTTCCTTCTGCTCAACTTTAGTCATATGTCACAAGTTTCTGTGAAAGACATGTCCTAGTTCCCTAAGGTATGTAGTTCCAAGATAAAAATTAAGAAGAGCTTTTTCAATATATTTCTTCAAGGAAGTTTCTCAAAAAGCTCTAAGCTCTGTCTTGTTAGATCAAAGGATTCTAGGAACCGGGAACATTGACATACCTGTAAGGAATGCATTCATCCTTCATGACTCAAAGAATGTATTATGGAAGCTATGTATGGCAAGTCTTATTTGTCTTTTTTTATAAAACACTCTCTACTTACAGCCTTTTTCACTTTCCAGACAGAAAAGATTGACTTCTGTGGAACTTTATATGGTCAGTCAAGATCATCTTCTCCCTTATAGAAGCCATGTTGGTCTTGAGGCACGGTGTTTTTCCCTTAGCGCTAAGAATATTGACAGGCTCCAATCTCATTCAATTATGCAGAAAAAAATGATCTAAAGAGAACTCACAATGAAACTTACACATATCCTACCAACAAGCAGATGATTTGTGACCCTTAGTTACTTTTAATGTCTTTATCACTATAGTATCTAGGAACTTTAAAATATTGTCATTTCTTGTATCCAGGTACAGTCTCTCTTTGAGGTTTTGTTACTGCTATGCTGCAGAAAGCTCTAAACAACGGAGGGAAATGAAATCAGAGGACACTTGTTCCTCTTCTTAGTGATTTGGTTCTACCATTAGATGCTGCAGCTTTCACTGGTGAATAGCACGCTAATTTAAACCTAGGAGAGTGAATACGAAGATCTTGCAAGAGCATATAGTGATAGAACCAAACTAGGATTGAGATGTGGTGGGTCCTTAGCAGGTAGGAATATCGTTTTCTTCTATAAATTGTTTATAAACTCCATGCACAGTTGTGTTGCTTTATGTGTAATAAAGAACAAATGCTATAGCGAAGACATGAAAATTTGGTTTGATATAATCACGGGAATTAAATACTTTATTCTAAAAACAGTTAACAAGAAACTGTTTTCTTTTGTTTTTCAAGAAGCATGAAAAATGTAGCTGTTATGTAGGGGAAGGCTTAAAGGATCTATCAGTCCAGTAGAGAATGGATCCACTTCTGAAGTTGTTATATTTGGATTTGCAGGGAAAAGATGGAATGCATAATTTAGACCACTCAAAGCAGCACTTCTGAGAGAGGGATATGGTTGGATTTGCATGGTACTTATTAGTGGGACAGAGGAATAGTATGCCCATCTTTCCAATTGACTGTGGAGAGTTCTACTATTACTGGAGTGGGACTAGAAATAAGGAATTTGAATAACGTTCATTATTGACACTGGCAAAAGATCTTACATTTACAAGATATTTTAAATGTACAGTGCTTTATCTGGAACAATATTTTGAATACTTACTAACCATTTGCTAAGACTTCATTATTCATAATTTAGAAAAGTGAGCTGAGAGATAATTATTCTTTTTCCCTTTTACTTCCTTTATTAAATTTACAGGAGCCTTGTTCAGCTGTCATGGGCTATGGGAAAAAAATTGACAAATCTATAAAAAAAGGTCTGTATTGGTTGCTACATATTATAGCAAAAGATTTTGATGCCTTAAATGAGCGCGTCCAAAAAGACACAAGAGAGCAAAAAGCATACGAGGAACAAGAGAAGCGAGAACGCGCTGAACGAGTAAGGAAGATCCGAGAAGAAAGGTATTCTCTCTTCCTTGGCTTTCTTTCCTCCCCTGAAGGGGTTGCGTGAGTAAAATTGTCATGTTAAATATTCAAATTCTTGAGTGCCCACTTCAAGACAAAAGTTGTTTCATAATATAAGCAAAGACCTGAAATGGAATAGTCAAGCTATTCTTTTACTAGAACATAAAAGAAATTGCTCAGCACACAGCCTTAAGATCATCTTCTCTAAGGCAATCAATGGGGATTGTCAGAAGTTGATATAGTCCATAGAGTCATTAGTGGTACCTATATAACCTGCCGGGAGGCTTACCCAAAATGGATTCTGTTGCTTGATGCAAGGAGAGCTTTTGGGCCTACCCTAACATAAGTTTCAGCAATGTAATTAAAATAAACTTTTCAATCAATCGCTGAATAGCAAGGGCCAGTGTGGCTAGAGAAAGAGATCTGAATTTTTTGGCGAAGTTGCTGCAACTTTATTCAACTCATTTTAAGCCCCCACCAGAATATACAATAGGGAAGGGACTATTGAGTTTGAGAAGATGCAAGGGCAGCAGTGTAAGGATTTATTACTTCCTTTCAGAGTCCTCTATTGTTGACAGCTAGTCTTGGCAGCTGTTATAGACTATTTTAATTCCCCATCAGGGAGTATTCCTATAAAAGTGCTCCTAAGAGGTGTGGCTTCCATCTCTTCCAGACTCGAAAATACACACCGTCTATAAAGGCCTTTGCATTTTAGTTAAACTGGTGCAAAACCCTTTGTGGACACTCTTAATTTGATTTAATCCTGGTATATTGATTTATCTTAAATCAGCAAGGAATTTAAACTAAATCAGCATAAGCAGGGTGTAAAAACACACTTTTATTTAAACTGTTGTAGTTTTCTGTGTTGCCTGGGTCTTTGTCGAGTTTCTTTGTCTAAGAGAGGTAATAGGGAAATGGTTTATTAGAATAAATGTCTCTCATGGATGTATGGTTTCCACATTTCTTCAAGTGCTTGCTCATGTTGATTCCAAGTAGGTGTGCGTACCCTGCATGCACAGTCCGCCCAAAAGTTTTCCCCTAGTGGTACCCATAGGGTCAGTTCTGGTGCCCCCTGGAGTCGTGCCTTCATGGCACCCTATTTAGGGCCAGCCCTCTGCCACGTCAGTTCCCTCTTACATCCCATTCCACGGTGGCTGGAACAAATGATTTGTTTGCATTGCAAGTTTTTCCCCTTTGTAAACAGTTTAGTAGTAGTAGTTAGTATAGCTGTAGGCTAGAGAACTCTCGCTTATCAGGTAGTCTTTTTTTTCCCCCTTCCCACCCCAAGGACAAGGCATGCGTGGCTTCAAGTCTTGTGGGTCCTGCAGGAAGCTGATGCCCAGGGACAACCCCCACACTTCCTGCATCAGGTGTCTACAAGAGTCACACCAGTGGGACTGTTGTAACATCTGCAGAGGCTTCAGTCCCAGGACCCAAAAAGAGTGAAGCCAGAGACTAAAATTCCCATTTATGGAATCTACCCTTTGTCCCATGGAGAGCCCCATGGAGCAGAGGCCTTGTACCTCAGCCTCAGTGAGGAGTGTGCTGGCGTCAGTGAAAGAGGTGCCTTTTAGGAAGGACTCCGCACCCAAGGAGCCTTGGCACTGGCATGCTTCCCTGGTACCAAAGGGCCTGGCACACGGAGGGTAACAGCACTACTCCCACTTCCCAGTGCTGCATAAGAAGAAGGAGGCAGACTGGAAACGCTTGCCAACACCAAAGACCTCAGCACACAAGGAAGGGAGCAAAGTGCGACCTGCGTCAGGCCACATGAGCCCTGAGCCCAAAAGCACAGCACCGTTGACTCCAGCCCTGAGGATGGGTCCCTGTGGACTCCCCACTGAGGGAGAAGGAGGAGGATTTCCAGCTCCCCTCCATGCCTGAGACATTCAAAGCAGCAAGGGAGTTGATTGAGGAGACAGCCCCACTGCCTCCACCTCGCCATGACTGGGATCAAGCACCAGCACCAAGGAAGTCTATAGTGCCTTCCAAGAGCAAGCCAGCAGTGATGGCCACATCTTGCTTCCCACAGCACCAATACCTGGCACTGTCCAGCACTGCACCCCCGTGGTCTCGGTGGAGTGAGTAGCTCTCTTCAGATTCTGAAGCAGAATCCATTTCATTGAGGAGGGGCCAACATGGTAGTAGGCATCAGAGGGTAGAGGCATCTCACCCCCTTGCAATGCCATGGCCCCCGCAGTAGCAGGTGCCCTCACAGTGGCTATTCTGGACCCCTTGGGCATCCCACCAGCCCAGGGGTCCCAGTCAGGCAGGTCACACTCCTTGATTTCATCAGATGGATGGGCTAGGAGACCATTTATTCTGCTGAAAGCATGCATCACAGCACAGGGGAGGACTCCATTCCCAGAACTGTGCCAGACTTCCCATGTGACCCTGGCACCGAGTATGAAGATGCGGCACTGTGTGACTCTTCCAGTGCTGAGGGGCAGGAAACATTAGAGCATCTTCCTCTTCATCCCAGATGAGGCCATGGCATGAGCGATGCCTGTGCTAGTACCAAACGATAGCAGGGCACACCAAAAGCTACTCCATAGAATAGCACAGAATATGGACTTTCAGCCAGAGGAGGTTGTGGATGGAGTAGACCTGATGGTGGACATCCTGGCCCTGGAAAGTCCCTCCAAGATGGCTCTGCCACTTATAAAAACTTATCTGGGAGACCACAAAGACTTTATGACAAACCTTGACCTCTACGTTCCACAGCAAAGAAAATTGAGAGGACGTATTTGTGCCACAACCATTTCTACATACACTGTCCTTCAGGGTCACTTGTGATGGTAGCCACAAACAAGTGTGAGAGGCAGGGATGACAGGGCCCCATGCTGAAGGCTACGGATGCCAAGAAGTTGGAGCTCTTCAGGAGAAAAGTGTAGTCTATATTGGAGGGCTTCAACATTGAATAGCAAACCAGCAGGCCGTCCTTAGCAGATACATCTTGGCAATCCATGGAGAAATTTGTGGAGTCAGTTCCCAACAGAACTCCAAGTCTGCGTTCTCTGCCATGGTGAAAGAGGGTAAGGCTGTGTCGAAGACTGCTTCAGGAGGCCTTAGATATGGCAGCATGGGCAATGTCATCAGGTGTAGCCATGACAAGGAGTTCCTGGCTCCAGGCATCAGGTTTCCCTCATGAGGTCCAGTTAACCATCCAGGACCTCCCATTCAAGGGCCTGGCCCAGTTTTCCTCAGACTCCAAGCTCCATAGCTTGAAAGACTTAGGGCCGGGGTGGGCAACCTTTCACAAGTGGCATACCAAGTCTTTATTCCACCACTGTCCTCCCCCCACCTTTCTTCCCCAACTGTGCCCCTCCCATATGACATGGGCCCAGCACTCTGGCCAGGAGGAGCTGCTCCTGGCCCCAAACAGTGCTGTGTAGCAGCTGCTCTCCTCTCGGCCCTGTCCCTTCCCCCCTGCTCCTCTCCCACATGATATGGGCCCCCGCCCCAGTGCCCTGGCCAAGAGCTGCTCCCGGCATCACCAAAAATTGTAAACAACGCTAGCGCCAATGGCAGTGTGAGTGTCACTCAGAATCATCTCACGTGCCATGTTTGGCATGTGTGCCATAGGTGGTTGACCCCTGTTCTTGAGCCACACTAAAGTCCCTTGGGCTGCATACTCTGGTGGCCCAGAGGAAGCCTTTCAAGTCACAGCCCATGCCTCAATTCCATCAGAACCAGCCGAGGCAGGACTCCAACCATTAAAAGGGTAGGAACAATGGAAGGAGGCTGCCACAATCCTCTGGCCAGGGCCCTGGTCAAACGAGGCAGCCCTCTGGCCCCAAGCAAAACTTCTGAGGGTGCGCCTGAGGACGGCGCACCAATCAATGTACCAGATCCATCCTTCGGACCCTATATCCCACTTCTGTCACGTATAGTCTCAGTTTACATCAGATCAGTGGGTTCTACACACAGTGAGACTGGAATATTCACTCCAATTGTCATCTCACTCTCCTTCGCATTCTCCACCCTCCCATCCCTCTTCAGGAACCCCTCTCACTACCAACTCTTCCAGCAAGAAGTACAAGTTCTTCTAAAAGTAGAAGCAGTGGAAGAGGTTCCTCAGGAACTAAGGGGAAAGGGATTCTACTCCTACTATTTCCTAATCCCAGAAGCCAAGGGAGGCCTTCGTCCCATCCTCGACTTGTGAAACCTCAACAGATTCCTGAAGAAACTGAGCTTCTGCATGATCTCCCTAATGTCCATCATCCCCTCCCTGGATCCAGGCGATTGGAATGCTGCCCTTGACCTGAAGAATGCATACTTTCATATGACTATTTTGCCTGGCCACAGGAGGTTTCTCCAATTTGTCTTCAATCAGGCCCACTACCAGTTCACAGTTCTGCCCTTTGGACTATCTGCGGCCCCCTGGGCATTCACCAAATGTATGTCAGCAGTTACTGCTTTCCTGAGGAAGAAAGGAGTGCAAGTATATCCTTACCTCGACAACTGGTTGGTCAAAGGACCTACCAGGGCACAGGAGCAGGCAGACATGAGTCTGATAAGAGCTACCTTTGACAGGTTGACCCTTATGAGCATCAAGCAGAAATCGATGCTTACACCCACCAGAGAATAGAATTCATCAGGGCAGTGCTGGACTTTGGACAGGCCAAGGCATCTCTCACGGGGGCTCATTTCCTGGTCATTTGTGACATTATAGAGAACTTGAAGATCCTCAGATCACAGCTCGGAATTACCTAAAGCTGCTGGGCCATATGACAGCATGTACCTACATCATACAGCATGCAAGTCTATGCCTCAGGCCCCTACAAGTATGGCTGACCTCAGTTTACAACCCGCTCAGGTCAATAGAGACAAGGTAGTCTTGCTCCCCCCCTCAGTTTTAGCGTCCCTAGTCTGATGGTGCAATCCTCACGTATGCGCAGGAATCCCGTTGTCATCCCAGCCTTCTCTATGTCTGGTGACAGACGCATCAGCAATAGGTTGGATAGCCCTTCTGGGGGACCTCGGGACCCATGGTCTCTGGTCCCAAGTACAACTTTTGCCTCATAGCCATGTGAGAGCAGTACGTCTGACTCATCAATTCTTCCGAAGTCACTGGAAGGGCAGGGTAGTATCGGTCCTAACAGACAATACGACAGCAATGTTTTATATAGACCTCGCTCCTCTCCCCTGTGCCTGGAGGCATCCTACCTGCCTGGGGCTCAGAATATGTTGGCCAACAGCCTCAGCAGATCCTTCTTCACTCATAAGTGGTCGATCCGCCTGCATGTGTTGATCTTGGTCTTCTGTCGGTGGGATCTTTTCCACATGGACTTATTTGCCGCAAAGCTCAACAGGAAGTGCCTGCAGTTCTGCTCCTTTCAGAACCACAGTCTGGCGTCCATCGCAGATGCCTTTTCATTCCATGGACAGGCCAATCGTTCTACCCTTCCCTCCGACACTGCTCATCCACAGGGTCCTGGTGAATATCAGGCAGGAAAAGTCCGCTGTACACTGCACTCCTCAACCTCTCAGTGTACACATCTATCACTCTACCCCAACTCCTGGACCTGATCACTCAGGAGCATGGGACCTTGCAGCACCCCTATCTCAAGTCGCTGTACCTCATGGCCGGGAAGCTCCGTGGGAAAACCCCATGGAACTAGCACGCTCGGAATTGGTTAGGGAGGTCCTCCTCAGCGGTAGGAAACCCTCCACTAGGGCCACTTACCTTGCTAAGTGGAAGAGGTTTTGGTTTGAGCTACCCAGAAGGATGTACAGCCCACACTGGCATCATTTCTGACAATTCTGGACTATTTGCTACACCTGAAGCAACAGAGACTATCTGGGTCATCAGTTAAGGTTCACCTGGCAGCCATTTCAGCATTTCATCCCTGGGTAGCAGGATGTTTGGTCTTCGCTAACCCTTAGGTTGTACATTTTCTGAAAGGTTTGGACAGGCTATACCCACCTACACGTTTGCCAGTTCCCCATTGGGGTCTCGACCTCATTCTCTCAAGGCTAACGGACTCCATTTGAGCCTCTAGCTAACTGCTCACTTATCTACCTATCCTGGAAAGTGGCATTTCTCCTAGCCATAACTTCCACCAGGAGAGTATCTGAGCTCAAAGCATTTATGTCTGAACCTTCCTTATATGACTTTCTTCAAAAATAAGGTTCAGCTTTGCACTTATCCTGGCTTTCCTACCAAAGGTGGCTTTTCAGTTCCATGTGAACCAAGACACATTCCTCCTTGTTTTCTTCCCGTAACAACACACTAGCAATAGGAACCATAGATTGCATTCACTGGATGTTAGACATGCCTTAGCCGTCTACATTGAGAGAACCAAGTGGTTCAGGAGAACGACCCAGTCCTTGTGGCAGCAGTAGACAGAATGAAAGGGCTAACAGTCTCTTCCTAACGGATTTTTTTCATGGATCACTTCCTGTATCAGGACCTGTTAAGACTTGACAATTGTGCCCACCCCGGCAGTAACAGCCCATTCCACGAGAGCTCAAGCATCCTCTGCAGCATTCCTGGCCTAGGTTCCGATCCTGGACACTTGAAGAGCTGCAACATGGTCCTCTGTTCACACCTTTGCTGCCCCTACATTATTACGCAGCATGTCAGTGATGCTGCTGCTTTCAGTAGAGCAGTACTGCAATCTCCGGAACTGTGAATTCTGACCCTTCCTCCTATGGTCTAGCTTGGAAGTCACCTACTTGGAATCGACGTGAGCAAGCACTCGAAGAAAAGACAGTTGTTCTTTGAGATGTGTTGCTCATGTTCATTCCAAGACCCACCTGCCTACCCCTCTGTAAGAGTCAGCTGGCAAGAAGGAACTGAAGAGGTGGAGAGTCAGCAGACCCTATAAAAGGCACCATAAAGCCGTGATTCTAGGGAGCACCAGAGCCATCCCTACAGGCATCACTAGGGGAAAACTGTCCGGCAGACTGCATGCAGTGTGCACACACCTACTTGGAATGGACATGAGCAACGCATCTCAAAGAACAGTCACAGAAGGTTAGTAACCGTCTTTTTTTAATTGACCAATAGCTTCTGGTCATGTGTGTTTACTTTGGGAAGCACTAGTAGAATTGGGTCAGACTGAATTAGGCTAAAAGTTTTGGGGGGGAAGTGTGTAAACTTCAAGTGCCATTGTAGGTGAGGACGTCCTCCCAGCTAGGCATCATTTCTGCCAGCAGTCCGGGGTTCAGACTTCAGTTACGTAATTCTCATTTGGTTATTAGCATCAGACAAATCTGTTGTCATGAGATATTTATACATATTCATAACTCAGATGGAATTCTGTTTCAATCAATGCTTTACTAACTTCCCCGATTGATTACTGCAGTTCCATTCAGACAGGTCTCCCTAAGAGTTCACTCAAAGCGCAGTTACTTCAGAATGCATCTTTCAGAGAATTTATTCACATCAGTTTTATTCAGCTCTACACCTGTTTTCAGGCATTGCATTGGTTGTGTGCTGTTTTAATGATTATAAGTTTAAGTAAATAAACAATGAAAGTGCCCATGCAAGGCTCTATTTAGCCAGTTAGAATTAACCATGAAAGGCTTCTGTGAAATTTAGTGCCCTAGTACCAATGCTGAGCTATTAGAAGCACCTTAGTATTTAGGAAATCCAAGGAAAAGCAGTGCTAGATAAATTGTAAGAATTTAACATAGTACAGGCCCCTTCTACTAAGCAGCTGCTCTAAATACAGATAATACCCCAGTGTACTGGCCAATACCTTGTTCTTCCTACACTCTTGTCAAAGGCCAGGGGGAAACAAGTGGGCCCTGCAAAAAGGATGCAGTGAAAATGGACAAATCTGGGCTATATCACACCAGGGATCAAGACATTTCAGAGCCCTTATTCAGAATACCCTGCTAGTAGCCTCTTCTGTAGCTTGTAGCAGGGAATGTAGCATTAGTACCTCTGCTGGTCATAAATGTGTCAGCATATTGCATGGAGAGAGGCAGTATCAGGTAGGTTGGCCCCAGACCATTAAGAACTATATAATTAAAAACTAACACCATAAAATCGTCTCTTTTTTTAGATTAGTTCAGAACTTAATTTGGAGTACAGTATTCGAAACACAAAAACATATCGTAAAAAAACAATCCAGCATTAGTTAAGGGATGAATTAAATGACCCTAGTGTTTTCTGTTTCTGATATTTGTGATTCTGTTGCTTCAAGATTCTTCTGTTTTTAACAAAATAATAGAGAACAAAGGGAAAGAAAAGAAGCTGAATGTGAAGGAAGTTTACCTGAGGAGGTTGACTCTGAGCTAGTTTCTAGCAATCCCTTCCAGCCTATTTCTACTGTAATCACTCAGGTACGAGTATTTAGAAATATCAGTCATATTGGACCTACAATTAACACAAGTGTTTGAACAATGATTAAAATCTGTGCTCTTGAGATTTTTGTTCATCTATAAATTTGCATACACATTGTGATAGTTTTCATCTTGAAAATCTTGTTTTTGTGTGGTGTGAAGTTGTATCAGTAATCTAACAGTAAAGAAGTATTTAGTATCAGTTTGAGAAATCTTTTGTTTGCCATGATAACAATTAAGTTTATTTTTAAACAGTGTACTGCAAAACCGTTGCAATGTTCAGAAGGAGCCATTTTCAGTTACCCATTTAATCGGAATCAGTTTAATTCACTCTTTTAAATTTTTGTTGCAAAACTGGTTTGTGTGTGTTTGTACGACCTATTTAATCCACGTGGCCGGTCATCTAGAGTCCCCCTGCCTTATTTAAACATACAGACTTGCAGCATAAAACAGTATTTTCAGTTGATTTAGATTGGCTGTTGGAATGGTGTGTTAGTTATGGAACATGAACGCTTCCTTTTAATTCAAATAGTCCTGAGTCTCATATTTACAGATTTCATATTTACCCTATTTTTCATTTGGTTGATTTAAGATAATGTGCGTAGAAAAAATGAGTAGTTGGAGACTCCTCCAATAAATGTAAATAATCAAGGCTTGGTCCTATTTGCCAGTGCGAGCATCCACATGGTCATACATCTTAAGTCAGCGATGTGCACAATGACAGATTTCTCAGGATTCTACAATAATGCACATTTGTGTACGGGAGGGGAAGAGAGTGCTAAAAGAGCTGCTGATTGTTATGTAAAACTTGTAGAACAGATACTCTATCAAGTCTGCATTATGTAATCAGTGTTCCACCAAGACTAAATGGTGATTTGCAAGGTACTTAAAAACTTGTGTTTTTCAAAACAAAGTAAACAAAAGAATTGAAACGGAAGGAGTTAGTAAAAGTTTTATCATCCTTCCTCTAGGGATCTTGACACTGTTTGTACTTTGTATCTTTTTCTTCCATGGAATTTTTTAAAAAGGAGAGAAACAAACACATTTAGGCCATGAAGCTGTATGCAGCCATTCCTCCCTAAACTGCTTACCACTCAGAAATCTAAAGATCACTTCTAGAGCTTTTAATGTTCATTTTTCTTGATTAAATCTTGAGCAGCATCTTGTGAAACTTGGGGTTTCATTTCTTCTTTCGCACATTCTTGAAACTTGTAATTATGCTACACATGAGAACTTTTTTTTTTTAAAATGGTCTGAGTCTATCCCCTTATGTTTAGGATGCCCTTCCTATCTCTTTAGAGCAGTCTGTGATATGCAGCTTTGTTAAAATATCGTCTTATACTACTTTGCTAGAATGAAAAAAAGATTGAAAAAGAAAAGAGGCAGAGGATGGAGTTTGAAAAGGATGCCATTTCCTTGAAACCTAAAGCAGAGCAGGAACAAATGGACGCACAGAGTCTGACCAGCAGCAATAGCCAAAAAACAAATGATTATAGACTAATAGAGACCTACAAATCTGCACTAGCACAGCAGCTGGAGCATGATGAAGAGAGTGACCAACAAATCTCAGAATGCCTTGATTCAGGTGATCACTCCAATTTGAATATAGCCACTTATTGTCAGGACTGCTACCACTGTTGCATTTAATTTGATTGTCTTATTTTTCACCCAACTCTTCCCTTTGTCTGTATGACTTTATACATGCCACATCCCAAATAACTGATCTGAAGGATATAAATGTACAATTGTTATTGTACAGAGGAATGTAATAATTCAATCAAGAATTAGTATATTCGTCAGTCTTATCCAGTTGCAATCGACCCACTTTTACAGTACCTTCAAATCCGTAACCCTCCTTGCATTAATATCATGGAATTATACTCACCTATGTAAAGACAGTTTGGACCTTACATGTACATATTTGATTATTTACACTAAGAAGATTTAAAAGTCCATTGAGGGGGGTATATATCATGCCAGGACTGCTGTTAATTCATATAGAATGAAAATACTTATAGCAATCCATCTCAACACCTATAGTCCTTAAAAGGACATATATCTGTATTGTAGAATTCATTCTTAACAGTAAATGTGTGTGGTACGTGTTCTGTGTTTTCTCTTTGGTGTAGATAACAGTAAAAGGAAAACAAAGAAACTGAAGTTAAAAAGGAGTCACAGAGTGGAACCAGTCAGCACAGAGGAAGCTGTTCCCAAGAATCCAACCCCACCTCCACCTCTTCCACCAGGTGAGTTAAATATTCTATGGTAATAGGTGTGCCACTTCATGAAAGCTGGATCCTTAAAAGATTTGGCCTTTTAAACACCAGAGAAAAACAGTTTTCACAGAAGATTATGCCATCATAGTTTGATTAGTTTTTTTCTGAGAATTGTCCATGTAGATGCCTGCTTGAATGAGGCTATTGAGCACTATCATTCTGTCAGTGCGTATTCCCTAAATCTCACAATTCACTAGTGCAAGCTAACTTGCAGAGTGTATTTGCTCAGTTCCCTGTTTAGGACTTGTCTATACTGAAACATAGACCAGGCTATAGAAGAAAAATATATAGCTATATCTATGCCAGATTAACTCCCCATGATATCAATAACTAAATAACCCTTTATAAACTGTTCATAAATATTATTTAGATATAAAGTGTGGCCATTCTGATTCCTTGCTTGTTATATTGTGAGCTTCTTCAGCAGGAACAGCTGGAGAAAACACACAATCACTAGTTTTCCAGGAAGTCAAAAGAGAGGCCCAGTGGCATCCTTCCAAGAAAGCTCATAATGTGCTGAGTAAGAAAAATCTGATTATTAATATGCAATACTGCCAGTGGAAAACTTAATCTTTTGAACTACTCACATATCTTGGAAATGATGCACTTTGGTATAGCTTGAATATTACTTGTATGACAGGAAAAAAATACTGATGGTACCTACAGCAATTGACAGGTACAAAAATATTTCAGAGATGATTTAAATATCTTGTCTTACAAATAGTTAATGTCCTGATTCTCAGGATAAAGTGCTTGTCCCATCTGACTGAAGTACATTGTTCTTCTGATTTTTAATTGGTTAACTTTTCCAATGTCTGCATGTATTGATGGAATCTTTTATAAAGGAGTACAGTGTATGGAGTTAATATTAGGTTCTAAGTGTAAAGCTGAGGAAACAGGGAAAGTGTTCTGTCCATTTCTTAACAGAAATGAATGAAAATTCAATAAGTGCAACTCTCCAAATTATTAAGGTACTTTTTCATCACTGCTTTACATTACATTTTAAATTGTATTTTGTTTTCAGTGGCTTCACTAGTATATCATGTGTAAAGTATCCCCTCTACTCTTAGATACTTTCTTGTCTCCTGAGGAGAGAGATTTCTCCCCTCCTCCCCAGTTTTTCTTCAGAGCAAAATATTTTGACAGAGTGATATTGTTTTTGATTGTGTTTGTTTTTCTTTAGTTGGATGGGGAACCCCCAAAGTTAATAGACTTCGAAAACTTGAGCCTCTTGGTGAAACACGTCATATTGGTAATTTGTTTAAAAAAGAGCATTATTCATTCTTTGTTCTCTTATACAGTCATTCCATTCTTCACCTTTTTATTTATTTAATACTTTCAACCAAAAACTAACTCTTTGCTTGTTAAGAGCATCTTTTATTTTCAAATCCTTTAAAAAATGTTCTTGTTCTCTTTATTTCATTTTTCCTCAATAGGCATTCAAAGCAGCATGTGGTATCATAAATCATTTGAGGATGTTGGTACAATAGCATACACCTACCTATCATGATATGCCATATAATATTGCAGTAACAGGGCCCATCCCTTAAAATTTCAAAATCAATTTTTTTTGTCGTAGCAGTTTAAACACTTTTAAAACTTAGAAGTAGATCAAGCATACATTGCAATTGTCCATATGTAATGGAAATATCCTGAATGTGAATAACTCTAATTTGACAGTTGAAGAATATTTTAAAACAAACTATATTTAATGTAAAAATATAGTATATTATGGGCATCATCCATGTGTACTTTGGCATAGACTGGATATATTTTATTGTCAGAATAAAAATTAAAGGGATAATTACATCTTTGAATTAGATCGCTTCACTGAAAAACTTAAGCTGCTGGAAGGATCAAGTTTAGTAACTTGTATCAAAATGTAGGAGATTCCTGATTTTAAGTTTTCCTCCTTGATCTGAATGATTATTTCTCTTAATTCTAATAACAATTTAAAGATCTATTTAAGGCATAAATAATTTCAGTATTGTTTGTTTGCATAAAACATCTTTTATGGCAAAACCTGCAAGAGCTATTTTGTGTCTGGTATTACACCTTGTTCCCAGTGCCATAGGAGAGGCTTTTATAATGTATATTATTTTTCTTTTATGTTTAGTGTATTTTCAAATTCTGAACATTCAAATAGATATGTGAAATTAGATTTGAAAAGAAAAAAATTACTTACTGCACATGACGTGTCTCCTGTAGAAAGAGAAGTAACCTGTAGTTTATATTACATCAAATCTTAATCATAAAACCATCTTACTCTTCTTTTAAGGAGTTTAGAGAGAAGAAAAAGAGAGAGAAAAGCCAGAGAAGAGGTAGGGAGGGAAGGGGTTATATATTCTCTGCTTACATCTTATTTGCTCATAGTGAGGCATCCTGTTTTGTGCCTAGAACATGGGACTGGAAATCAAGAGACCTAGGTTCTGTTCCTATCTCTGCCACTGCTGTGTGTGACCTTACACAAGTCACCTAAACTTTTGTGTTCCTTAGTTTTCCCATCTGCAAAATTGTAATACTACTTTAAAAGCACTTTGAGATCTTTGAACGAAAGATGCTGTGAGAGGAACTCCTATTGACTGCAGGTATCCATTGAAGAAAATGGGAGTTTGGATCCAGCAAGCAAGTGCAAAACTTTATTGTTTAACTTTGTGCTTCTTAGGGATTTATTTACTCGGTGCAAAATTTTCCCAGTAACTAACTTTGTGAAACAACTTTTTAAACTCTAGAGCAGTCAAATCCCCATTGTGTATTGTGATTTCAGGTCCTTTAGTCCCCTGCTATGAATAACATTTGCTGACATTTAAAAACCAAAGTTCTTCAAGTATGTTAGTTTGAATCCCACTTTAGGCATTCACATGCGTGAGATTGCATGTTTTTTATTAACAGTGTCTTTTGGGATCGCCGTGCTCCCTGTTATGCCTCATGCTCCCATGCTAGGGAATAAATGGCAGAGTGGCCATGACCCTCCTTCAGTTCCCTCTTTTTGTCCATGCAGCAAGAAGGAACCTGGTGAATATTCAACCCACTTCTCGTCTTAGAGATTGTAAAACCTTTCTTGTCACCCAGGGCGGATAAAAATCAATGACTTAAAAAAAATCTAAACATTGGGTTTTTTTTGTTTAAATTGGATTGTTTTATTTAAATTGGATTTTTTTAAATCATCAATAAAATACTAAATTTCTCTCTTCTTTAAAAAATAACAGTTACAATTAAATCTCATCACAAACATGCTAAACTTACACTTAAAATGAATTAATGGCTCTAGTCTGCCGAGCCTAACTATCAGCTCTTGCTTCTTGAAAGTTCTGGGCTTTCAATTTCTGTTTTTCTATTTCTCAGCAGACTAAAGTCAAATATGCAAAGAAAGAAAGAAACAGGCTGGATAGGATTGTTGTTCTGTGCTTAGGTGGTGGTGGAGCTGGGCCAAGCAAGGCAGAGGAGTTAGTTAAGACACTGTCTTAAAGACAGAGAGACAAAGGACCGAGGCAGAGTAGAAAGGAACAGTGGAGTGGACTGGAAAGAAAAAAGGGAAGACGTTATTCAGTACATACACCGCTTCCTATATTCTCCCACACTTTTGCCATAGGAAAACTGTCATGGCTTCTGGGCGTAACAGAGACCCTATTTGGGAATATTTTGAAGAAATTCCTTCCTTGGGTAAAAAAGGAAATCGTGTCAAAGGTAAGAAGTGCAAGAAGGAGATGCAGGGCCTAGTTGAAAGAATGAACCATCATAATGAAAACTGCTTATTGGGAGAAATGTGGGTGTATCTGAAGAACAATGTGGATCAACTGGTTAGTAATTTAAATAATTCACTTTGCAATCCACCTGATAGAGCACACATTGGTGGAAGGTTGCTAGATACAATGTATGAGAAGGAATTTGAACAGTGAGCAAGAAATACTGAGGGGAAATTTGCCAGTTTAAGCCTTGATGGGTGGAGAAATGTACACAGTGATCCAGTAATATGTTCCTATGTGACAACAGAAGATGGGGCTGCATATCTTTGAGAAACAATAGATACATCAGGAAATGCCCACACAACAGAATATTTAAAAGAAGTGGCAGTGAAAGCTGTAATAAACTGTGAACAAAAATTCAACTGTCAGGTGCGCAGTTTTGCTAGACAATGTTGAAAACATGGCAAAGATGAGAAGATACTTAGAAGAAGAAATGGAAAGATGCTCCTTAATATATGGCTGCAGTGTCCATTTAATGCATCTTTTAGCTAAAGACTTAAAAGTACGTCTTCTCCAGGAATAAAAGAAAATGTTGTTGAAGTTGCAAAATGCTTCCATAACAACCATTTTGCTTCAGCTTCACTGAAGAGAGCAGGAGGATCCAAACTAATTCTCCCTCAAGATGTTGGATGGAATTCTGTGGTTGGTTGATTTGAACAATTTATTAAGAACTGGCCTATTCTCATAAAACTTTCTGAAGAGAACCGTGATAAAATAGATGAAAGTATCTCATCCAAAGTATCTAATATTGGATTAAAGAGGAAGGTAGAGGATATGTTCAGTATACTGAAGCCTATATCCATAGCCTTAAACAAAGTTCAGATAAATTGTTGCTGCATTGTTGATGCTGTCAAAATTTGGAAGGCACTTTGAGAGACATTGATGAAAGAAATACCTCACCAGAAAGTTAAACTGCAGGCAATAAAGAAGCGAATGGATCAAGCACTAACTCCATCTCATCCTCTTGTGAACATTCTCAACCCCAGATATAAAGGTAGATGCCTAACTTCTGAAGAAGATGCTGCTGCCATGGCATGGGCATCTCAAAATCACTCCTCAGTTATGCCAGTCATAATAAATTTCAGGGCTGGAGTGGAACCATTTAAACAGTACATGTTTACTGATGATGTTTTGAACAAAGTCACGCCCTTGAATTGGTGATCATTAGCCAGGTACCTTGAAACAGAGTTCCTTCAATTGCGAAGCCAACTTTTCACAGCAGTAGCTTCCTCTGCAGGCACAAAGAGAATATTTTCATCATTTGGTATTATTCACTCAAAGCTAAGAAAGCAACTGGGAGTTGAAAAAGCAGGAAAACTCATATTGCTGATTCAGTCTATGAATAAAAATGACAGTGGGAGTGGGGAAGATGAGCGCTAGTTATAGAAGTTTTAAGGATAGCGAATATTTAGTGTTGTGATGACTTGTCTGTTAGTTAATAAAATTTGAAAAAAAGAGGGTTTAAGGACAGCCATCAGCTGGCAACTCAGGAGACTGCTGCAATTGCAAATGTGAAACATTTATGTAACACATTTAAGATTTAGTTTAATAAAATATGAGAGAGAGAGAGAGAATGTGAGAGAGAGAGATTGATTTAGTTGTCACCATTCCTAATGTACTGCTGCTGCGTCTGCAGCTTGACACAGGTAATGAGTATCATCTACTATTTCCTAAATTAAGAAAAATCAAGTTATCTAAAAAATTATATGAAGTATACCCTTCTAGATGTTGTAAAATGCTATACTGAGTTGTAAATTAACATGTTTTAGTGATCAGATTTGCGCCATTGTTTAAGAAATATGTGAGGTATCAGTGGGAAACTTGATTTAAATTGCTTTAATTTTAAATCAATCCATTCTGTTTTCAACCAACTTTACAAAGAAATCTTTTTCATGCGCCTATAACAGTGGACAACAAATTTTTTCCAAAGTGTTGCTTCCTCAGAAATTATTTTGATTATGCTGGATCACTTGAAGCTGAACACAAATATAATTTGACTACTTGGATCACGTAGGAATTTGGAGAAACAAGAAATTGACTTTTATTGAATGTAATGCGTTTAATTGCATAACAGTGCTGACACTTTGCAGTAGTTCAACTGAGCTAAAAATGTTTTGTTGATGATTTTCATTTGTACTCAATGTCTGAGGCTTCTTGTTTGTGTCCAACAACAATCGGCCAGCATTGATGGATTCCAGTTGCCCTCATACCATTTTTCCATCATTGCAAGGTCGTGGTGAAACCTTTCACCATGCTCGTCACTGACTGACTGCACCAGGATTTGCAGGGAAGAAGTCTAAATGCAAATGCAGAAAATGAATCTTTAGTGACATGTTGCACTTCCTGGTTTTGTATGCTTGAAGCATATTGTCAACCAGCTGCACGTAGTTTGGTGCTCTGTAGTTGCCAAGAAATGTATCGCGGCTGTTGCGACATTGGCGAGACATTTTGCTATCACGAATCCTCTTGAAAATACAATTGCTTTATTATTGAGTACACACAATATGCTATGCACATAGAGTATGTGCATCAACATGAATGCAAACTGATATAAATGCAATGCATAGAACGGTGTGTGCAAAATGCTTTTATAGCCTTTCTAAAACCTGTCCTGCCAGCATCCATCCTGCCTAAGTCTTAGCATTCCCACTGCATATTGTGTGGCTTGCAATAGGTGCAGTGTCACTGCATGCTCAGGCATGCTTGGACACAAAATGGAAAACTTTTCAGCTTACATTGTGGGCAACATTTTAATAGACTTAAATTATGAATTGAAATAACAAATATAGGTGATTTCAAAAACGGTACGTGATAGGGAAATTTCATGGTGATTTTTGTAATCAGCAGCCCAAAATTCATAAGATACACCCAAAAGTATTCAGGAAGCAAAATCTTTGTCCAGTGTAATTGGACATTTAAAAAAAATATTACCATCAAGTCC
Organism: Mesoclemmys tuberculata; assembly: GCA_007922155.1. Taxonomy (NCBI): domain Eukaryota; kingdom Metazoa; phylum Chordata; order Testudines; family Chelidae; genus Mesoclemmys; species Mesoclemmys tuberculata. The sequence continues at coordinate 8,561,047 of ML675610.1, forward strand.
TCTTTACACCTCCTTGTACCTCAGGGTAAGGTGCACTTTGCACTAACCACACTCTCGTGGCAGACTCCAAACCTTCAGAGGTTAAGCCCTGCCCAAACCTGTGACGGATTCAATCCCATTTCAATGGGCATAGTTGATGTCTATTCTGTCTGGGGAAGAAACATAGTCCTGGTAGGTGTTTGGTATCCAAATGTTTTTCCTCAAGAACTCTCAAGTGTAGGGACGTGTAGCTGAAGCTACACCTATTCGAGCAATCCATGAGCCGGAGGAGATGAACAACTAAAAGAATCATTGTTAGGTAGTGCTCCCTTGAGGAGACACCACATCCCAGGGTCCAGTAGCAAATGAATGGAAGTAAAGAAGATGCTGTCAAAATGGACACTGGCTATGTTGACATCAATTAGGGCCTTCAGCGCTGGTCAAAACTACCTTGACATCAGCACTAAAAACACAACTTTGGCAGTGGCACCACCAGCTTAGACAGTGTCATCATTGGAGCCAGCACTGGTGGCTGAGACACAGGGGTGAGACCAAAAGGCAGAGTCAGTTGGAGCTCTGAGCATCAGGAGATTCCATCCTCTAAGGAGGAGAAGCATGGTCATTCCTTCAAGGTGAAAGCTTCTGAGGCAGTAAACAAGGATGAATGCTAGCCCCAATGTAGGTACCAGGACCAACCACTATGCTAATTACAGGGCCATGTACACCCTTTCAGAACTGTCATGATCCCCTCTGGGGCCATCATTCGTACCAGGGCAGTGCCCAGCACAAGAATTGGGCCTGAGCCATTACTCCATGGCACTGTCATTTGAGGAGTCTTACTGTTCTTCAGCATCACTGGATTATACCTTCTCCATGGCATTGAGCAGAGATGCCTCTCCTCTACTTTCAGAGAGCAACCCTAGAGTTAGTACCAGAGATCCAGTTGGACCGGATGTTGGACCGACAACTGCAGCTGGGCCAAAACCCATATAACATCTTGCCCTGGCCACGGTGGTCTGAATGGGGACCATCATCTCAGGTATCTCACAGCCAATCTCCTTCTTGTATCTCCAGGAAGAGGAAGATGACAGGCTCCCTTGTGACATCAGTACCCAAACCACAAGCATCAGAGGTGGAAAAGTCAAACTCAACAAAGGCAAGCCCAAGAACAAACAAGCCCAAAAGCTGGATATTTTGGGATACAAAGCCTACCCCTCTGCCTCACTGCAACTATGTGGCAAACTAATGAGTTGTTTGCCAGATATAATTTCCTGACATGAGAAAGGCCTTTCGGATGTGCCACAGGATGCTAGAAGGAATTTAGAGAGATCATTATAGAATGCCAAACAGTTCCAAGGGCAGTAATGGATGCCTGTGGCATGGCCACAGCTGTGACCATGGCTCTTGACATCTGAAATACCAAAGAAGGTCCAATATACTATATAGGACTTCCTGCTCAAAAGAATGGAGCTTTTCACCAAAAGAATGGACAAATCACTCTGTTCCTTGAAAGATTTAAGGCCCACCCCTGGGGTCACCAATGATTTATTCACCATGCCCTATAGGAAGCCCTACCAATATCAACCTGAAAAGAAACAGCAGGTTCACCCCTGTTTTCAAAGTAGATATCTGGACTACCCACTGCAGAAGCTATTGCAATACTTGAGATTATGTGCCGCCTCCTGTCGCCCACCTCACCCCAGCAGTTAAACAGCAGATTTGACAGGAATGTCAAGAATCACATCAGAAATGACCAGGAGACAGCAGTCATCCTAGGGAGCCACCTTGCTGTGTTCCATCGGGCTTGGTCTGTTGTTGCTTTGGACAAGTGGATGTTCAACATAGTTGCCCATGGCTATCCCATTCATTTCCATATCCTCTCTCTTTTCCATCCCTCTTCATTACTGAAGTTTCCCAAAGAACTTTTGCATACTTTACCCAGTTAGAAAACCTACCCCTGCCTGAATCTCAGAACAGTCCTCCTGACGATTATGGAGTCTCCATTTTATTCTCTTTCAGAAGGATCCTTGCATTACTTTGCTCTGAATGCTGTCTTCCTAGTGGTTCTCATTTTGGCTACATGAGTGAGCAAGCTTCAGGCACATATGGCTGTTCCTGTCTCTACAACATTCCATAGTGACAAGGTGGTGCTGAGACCTCACCCGAAGTTCATTCCTAAGGTGGTCTCAAACTTCACGTAAAGCAGTCAATCAGCCCGCCTGTTTTCTTCCCAAGGCACGTTCTGCACTGTGAGAAAAGAAATTACTCACATTAAAGAAGTGGTTCTCAAACTATGAGGTGGGTCTCCCAAGGGAGGCATGGGGATGTGTCTAGGGAGGCGTGAGCTGTGGTTTTTTTTTGTGTTAAAGAGCTCCAGCTGTAGCCCCTGGCAGGTGGGGCTCGTGCAGAAGGGCCATGTGCACCTGGGAGGTGGGGGGATGGGATAAAGGGGACAGCTATCCTGGGGCTGAGAGCCAGATCCTGGCCATCTAGGCTCAGGCTCTCCTTTCTCCCCACCCCTCCAATCCCTCACCTGGAGGCAGCAGCAGGGCTCCAGCTGTCAGACCTGGGGTGGCAGCAGCAGCGCAGAAGTAAGGGTGGCAATGGGGTGCTAAATCTGCTGTGAAAAGTGATTATTGACAAATATCACTTTGTCACCCTTACCTTCTGCATTGCTTTCAGAGCTGGGTGCCTGGCCAGCAGCCACTGCTTTCTGCTCTGCCTTCAGAGCTAGGCAGCAGTATATGTACTTGTAGGTGGGTGAGGCATAAGTGACTATAGACACACAGAAGATGGGCGTGATCAAATAAGTTTGAGAACCGTTGCGCTAGAAGTATTCAGAAGCTTACTTTGTTACGCTGACACGACTAAGCTACTCAGCCTGTCACCTTACCTATATCTAGTCACAACAAGGGTTTCTGAAAGTCTCATCTCACTGCAAAGGGCATCAAAATGGGTAGCATGCATGCTGCTTTGTTGCTGTTGCCAGTTGGATGTTGTTACTCTTCAACCAAACAGCAAGGGGTGTGGCATCAGAGCATAAGCAACAGTCCACCCCTTGCGTCACGAGTGTGCTATATGGCAGCAACAAATAACCTGCTGACCTTTGCCAAACGCCGTGACTCATACTCAGCAACTAAGTCGGGTGCCCAGATCAGGAGAGCAGTACTACAATCTCTGTTGGACCGATACAGTTGAAACTCTTTATGCTTGTCAGTCACCTTCAGTGTGATTCCCCACTGACACAAGCTCCAAGAAGAAAGGTTACTTAACTGACAGTTACTGCAGGTTTCTTTGAGAACATGTAGTCAGTGTGGATCTCTCAACCTGCCTTCCATCACTGCTTTTCACAGTCCTGAGTTAGCACAGGCTTTGAATTGCGAGAGAACTGGAGAGAATTGCAGTCTCTGCACCTTTATGCTGTCTCGTATGAGAACAAGAGGCAATGGACAATGCTATTGAAAAAAAACCCCTCTCATTTCCATGAGGCACTTGCACACCTACAGTGAAATCCACACAGACTGCAACATCTGGAAGAACCACAATGACTACAGAATGAGAAAATTATTTTTGCAGATGCTCCACATGGAGTAGTTTTGCAGCCTTTTAGCCAAGAAAAAAAAAATCCACTGAAAATAACCAACTCGTTAAACTTTTTAAACAGCATCTTGTACTCATGCACAGTCATTACTTTATAAAATGTTTTTTAGCCAAGTCACTTGCAAAGAATGTGTTATAAAAGTATTTGATAGGTCAATAAAGCAAGCACATCATATGAGAATCTAAAGCCTCTATCCCCTTAAATGTGACTTCTGTGCTTTTAATTTGTCTACGCTCATGAAATAACACAAGTGTCCCCCTGACTATTCCTGTTCACTCTTGTGTGTCTGTAAGAATAGGCGAGTAATTTGAAATATTTTTATCTTTTTTTTAAAATGTTGGACAATAGATGTGTAGTACAGTGATGGCAGTATAGGGAGATATAAAAATTAGTACAATGTGCAGTAAAAGAAACCTGGAAGGCTCTGATTATAGTGCTGTTTGAATGTTATCAGAAAAGTAATTTTTTTTAACATTGTTGACTTACAGTAGTAACATATAGTAAATATGATCAGGCTATTTAAGATCTGCATCTTATCATTCTTCCATCATTCTGCATAGAGTTGTATGCAGGATGTTTAGGCAGAGCCAATAGGTAGTATAGCCAATTATATGAAACTTTAACTGAGCAATAATTGTAACTAAAGATTGAAATTTTGCTAGCTATGCAAGTGACTGTAACATAACGTGTAAATAAGTGTCACATTATTCCTATTGAAGGATGTATTTGGATAAATCATAAACACCTTAAGCTACAGGAGCTCAAATTGCCCTCAAAACCCAATCTTCTTAAAATCCCTTTTTAGTTTCCTAGTGACAGGCTGACTGTAACAGAAGCCTCTCAAAAGCTTTTATTTATCTTGTTACAACTCAAAATGGTTCCCTCAATATTGATGTCCTGATGCTTTTCTCTCGCTACTGTAAAATGGGAGCAACGCAACTGACTTACACTCAGTGGGTTTACTTCCATGTAAAATTAGTCTTCAGTAGCTGATCACATCCTAAGTACTATGGGGAAAATAAAGACTCTGATCCCGCTAACATGTATACATGTACTTAAGGAGTATGGGCTATAGACCTGAATTTGCTTGTTTTTTGTTAATTCTAGAATCTCTAAAAACTGTTTAAACACAGATCATTACATTTATAGATAAACGTTCTTCATAAACATATTTTTAATATGAATTGGAATATATATTTGATGTGACTTTTAAAAAAAAATCCTTCAATTTTAGAAAGGTAAGATATAACTGGTTTAGATTTACAGTTCTATTGACAGTACTATTGAAATTGAGATTCATAGGGTTCAAAAAGCTGCTTGTACATTTTCTTCTTTTCCACCTGTTTCCTGTTACCAACCATTCTAGACATTTATTTTATTTTTAATATTTTGCATGCACTTAATCTGCATGCAAGTTTGTAAAAATAACAAGTCTTTGTATAAGGCAGGAGCTCTTTCCTCTGTTTTGTCATGCTTGAATTTGGTGGTAGGAGTCAAATTTTCACACTTGAAACCCCATTGCTGGCAGCAGACCCGTGGCACTATTGGCTAAAAATGACTAAAATATCCGATTCAGAGGTCTAGCATGATTATTATAAGAACTAAAACATAGGTCTCACTCTTGCAATACATCCTCACTTAGAGGAGAGTAAAGAAAAGGTTGCAATCAAATTCTACCAAATTTTACTTAAGTAATTCATTAAAGGGCACAGAAGAAAACTGCAAACACTGAGGAGCAATGCCCTTTTGACCACAACAATAATTCTAGCTTTGATACCTTCTTTCAAGGTCTGGGTATCCCCTTGCCAATTTCCTAAGGTCACCTGTTATTCTTTTTTTCATTATGAATTTAAGTGGTGGTATCTATTCAGTTCTGTCTTCTTCAAAATGCACAGTATTCAGGACTTTGTATAGTTAAGACCAGAAGGTCTGGAGTGTGCATCTTCCTGGAGGAACTGAGCAGTTTCTCTAAGGCAAGAGAAACAAAATAAAGCCTAATCATATAACCTAATCACCATATATAGCTTTTATTATTTATTTTTTTCCAAGTGACTCTTAAAATTCATTAATATGCTTACTCCAAAGTACCCATTTCTTAATATTTATTCTACAATGACTTGGTGAAGCATTTTGAGCAAAATTACAACCAAGACGAGTGCTTTTAAGATGGACACTGTAAACAGTACTCTATAATAAAAAAGTGGTGCTAGCAAGGAAACATAATAATAAAGCATAAAATAACTGCCATTTTTAATTCATATGAAATATTTATATATTATTATATATGGCATACCTGTAATTTGCCAACTTTTTAGGTTATCCAATCAAGTAATCTGGTCATTTGAGTATATCTATGTGGGTTGTAGTCCTATGGTCAGAAGAATGAAAGTGCTGAAGTAGCACACTGTGATATTCCCCTTTGCAAGGTAGACTGGTGAATTGCTGTCACCCCAATCCCCCACTCCTGGAGCCCGTCTTATTCTGCTTTGCTCTGTGAACTCCCACTCATGGGAGATCACGCACAGCCTCCAGCAAGGAAGTTGCCCCCAACTGAGTGAGCGAGTGCCCCGACCCAGCTACTCATGGGATCATGCAATAGTGTGACCCCAGGCACTATCCCCAGTCCCAGATACAATCCTAAGAACTGCCATCTTAGTGTTCAGCGTTGCCCACTGAACACTGGAAACTCAATGTCTTCGTCAGTTTATCGAAGAAATTGATATGCCCCAGCCTTGTTCCTTCAAATGGAGTCTTTAACACACTTTAAACCACATGCACTGCTTTAGATAAAACAAACAAACCAATTTATTAAGTAGCGAAAGATTTTAAGTGATTATAAATCAGAACAAGAGAAAATAGAAGGCAAATTGCATTCTAAACTAAGCTCAACACTTTCAGCAACCTTACAAACTCAGATGATTCTCACTATAGGCTGGTCTGCCTCCAGCCAGGCCCTCCCCCAGTAATCTGCACGTGAGTTGGTTGGTGCTGTTTGTAGATGGAGGTGGAAGAGAGAGAGAGAGCAGCAAAATGTCTCTCCTTTTTGAAATGTTCCTTCTCTGAGGCTTTGCCACCCCTTTCAGGGTCAGGTGACAAACAGTGTCCATGTATAGCTTCATCTATGTCCTGAGTCGGTGAGCATCCCTTCATCCTGGATTTGTTTGTTGACATCTAGGCTAGTCCTTTGTTCCTGGAATGCTGAACTGGGTTGTTCTATACAAGTCCTAATGAGGTGCAAATTACTTCTCAGCTCTATAGAGTTTTGCCTAAATCTGTCTCAAGCCATGAGACACATTTGGGAATATTACATAGCAAAGTCTCATAACCACACACATGCCATTGCAACAAACTTATTACTATAACAATAATGTTCAGTACGCAATGAGCATTCCAAAAACATCTTACATGCTTTTACTATGAATTAAGCAATACACATTTACTACTGTAAGGGTGAAAATGAATGATACATAATTACACCATAAGGATGTACATGGGGGTGCAGTGTGTCTCACATTTTTAAGTTATTTTATTGTCTATGTTTAGATCAAGAAGCAGAATTACAAAAAAAATTAGGCTTCTGTAGTGTCAAAATTCAAGATTGGGGACTAAATTTTCCAAAGTAAATAATGATTTTTGGTTGCCATAATGTTTGGTTGCCCAATTTGAAACACTATTAGAACACTGGATTTTCAAAGAGTGAGCATTCAGTACTTTCTGAAAATCAGGCCTCTTTGACCTCATATACTTTAGTTGCTCAAAATCACTGATCATTTAAAAAACAAATAGGCCTAATTTTTTTACTAGTATAAGTGTCCCTGATTCTGAAGTTTCATAAGTGCTAGACTAGCGGTTCCCAGACTATGGCTCATGACTCCAGATGGGGTCGCAGCAATCCCTAGTATATGGAGGACACCCTTTTGCGCCAAACAGCATGACCTTGAATGTATGATGTGTGAGAGGTCACACTGTCCAAAGAGCAAAATGGCATCCTCCATACTGTCTGGAGTCCTGGCAGAAAATACTGCATTAAAATGGGGTTATGATGACAAAAAGTTTGGGAACCCATGTGCTAGACTTAGGCAAGCCTGTAAATGTCTGAAGTATTCAACAGTGCTGTGTTTGGATAATTTTCTAAATAGGTGGTCCTACAAACTTTTTATTGGATATGATGCTTAATGGTGAGATTAGATTAACACCATTTAAATCAATAATGCTACTAACAGTAAATGCTAGTAAGTAGTATTTGCAGGATCTGGCCCTAAAAAGAATTTAGCTGAATTAATACATCCTTTTGAAAAAGAGAGAGAGAAGCTGATGTAAATTTCATGCTAACATGTTTTTTTTTCTTTTGGTGTGTTTCTTACATAGATTTCTATGGAAAGCCTCTACCTCCATTGACTTTACGGCAAAGACCTAACAGTGATACCCATGATGTCATTTCTTAACCAGATCACATGATACATTTTTAACTTAATCAAAAATTATATTAAATTTTCTTACTTGAAGAAAACTTTATACAGTTGCTGTGAAATGAGACGACAAGAATCCATTTTGTTTTCTGCCATGGGTTGGTTATGCCAGACTTGATTGATCACATTTTCTACATGACATATTGGTTACTGTTCACATTTTCACCAGCTCTTCCTGAGGGATGAAGAACAGAAATGTTTGGTAGCACTTGCGTGCCCCTGGAATTTGGGATCAGGTTGGTACTGTTGGGTTTCATATTGGGGTTTACTTGCCAGACTCTGTAGCCGTGTAACCCTGAAGAAAAACACCTTCAAGAGCAAATGCAATTAGATTGTGTGTGCACATCAAGACTGTGGTTCAGATGTTGTGTAGTAATAGTATTTCTACAGCTAATAATTTTAAGAAATTTTGTAAGACGTGTGCATGTTAGAGTAAATATAGAGAATAATACACTACAAATGTTAACTATTTTTATAATTTTTTCTAATATTTTATTTAGGAATTCATGTTAACATTAATGCCTGTTACTTACCTCCAAAATAGTGTCTAGAAAGTGTTAGAAATTTGTTGATAGCTTTACCCATATGGAGTATATTGACTTTTATGTTTACTATACAATAGCAATACATTTTGGTTGGGATTTCCATCTCAAGTTGCCCTAACTATTTATATATTGCTCCTCTGGCAGTCCTTTGGGGCTTGTAAGATAAATAGATTTTACCTATAAGAATGGTACTTGAATGGACTGTCTAAAAGTTATCTTCTTACAGATCATTTTCTTTTGTTAAATGGGAGTTGGTGTGCATAGTAAATCTGTTTAAAAAAAAAAATCTTAACTGATTACTGTATCTGTTATAAGATAAAATTGCACACAGATGAAATTTTGAACTCATTTCAACTAGAATTCGGGTGAAAAATCAAATCACTTAGCATACATGTCTGTTTAACATGTTCTTTAAAACAATAAAAATGTCATATTAAAAATGTAAAAGCAGAGATTTTTAAGTCAATGTAATGGGCCCAATTCTAACCCTTCAAATAATGTGCCCCTCTCATATTTACCAAAAAAAAAGGGGGGGGGGGAGTGGGTATGTACATATTGGAGGGTAGAATTGGATTTACTGTACTTCAGATATTGGATGTAAGTTTGTATTCTGTTACATTTGGAAGAATCATTTCTACTCCATGTGTGTATATATAATTTTACTATAATATAATATTATATAATATATAATTGGTTGCTGTTGACTGGAAAACCTTCCCTACAATGTTATAGCAAGGTTGAAAGTGTTTGTGAAAAAAGCACAGGTCCTAAATCCAAGGGACTTGGAGTAGGCAGGTATTGGTGACTTTCAATGATACTACCAGCTTCCTATTATCTCAAACTAGCAAAAGACTCTAGGCAGTGCTAATGCATTGAAATATGTTTATCAGCTTAAAATTTGAAAGCATTGCATGAGGTTTTAGCCAGGTGACTCTTGTTCAAGTCAATGGGAGTGACACAGCTAAAAGCCCACGCAATTCTTTTGAAATAAAACGCTAACTTATGTTTTTAAAACATTAGTTTGTTTTAACTAAAACAATCACTAACATGAATGATGTGTGTTGCATTGGGAAGAGAAAGTACTCAAATTCAATGTAAGTATGAAACAGTTTGAATGTGACTATGGAGGTAGCTGGAGAACACTTCCCTGGTAGTGGTAACAGGATACGGTATGGTAACAGGGTTCTGTTTGAGTAAATAATGATACTATTGTGGCACAGTCTGGCTTGCTTTCAATAAACAAGTCTTAATATTTACCATATTTTGCTTAAAATGTACATGCATGATCCCATTAATCTTACCATTTTTAGCTACCTTGTCATACACATTCCTTTGGCTTGAAAGGTCCATATATTGTGTTTTGACACTATCTTCAGTTTAATCTTGACCGTTGGAGTTTTTTCTCTTACTTTTATGCAAAACAAATACAATTAATGGAAGTCTTTATCTTTTTAAAAGTATAACTAAAAGGAATGCTGGCATGGAACCTAAATGAAAAACTGAAACTTAAAATATTGATATTTCTCATATTTGGAATTTGTTTCTATTAAAATAAATTTATATTGTTATGCGATCAAATTTCTAGAAATATTTTCATAGTTTTATATATGAAAATGTATTATAATTATTGACTACATTGTTTTTCTCATTACTTTTTATTAAACCAGCTTTTTATTTGTTGACGATCACATTTCCTGAGGACTTCTATGTATACAATAAAACTACTGTAGAGCATTCAAGTGTTTTCCTTATATTTCATATTAATTACTTTTTGAAGGCAAGTACAGAAGAACCTAATGAATTATTATTGACTATGGGAACCATTTTGCAATTTGCATCGCTAAATACTATGAATTAGTGAGAAAGTGAACAAATTAAAATAAATAAATAAAGGAACCACAACAGGTACTTCATGTATTTTGAAAACTTTAGTTTAATTTTGATATTTCAGAGTGTGGATTTTAATATATTATTAAAAATAATATTGTAAATGATATTTTGAGGTTTCACTACAGCACTTGACAATTAATCTTTGAGAAGGGAGGAGGTACTGCCAGTTTTTGAGCAAACTATAAAATGGGTTAGTGAGGTTCTGCTGTATTTGTGTCTAGTATTTTGTTTGAGATTTTATCAGTGTATTCAACTGAATGTTTACTCCTAAATACATGGATGATTCACACATGCAACTATTCTTTTAGATAAACCTGCTATCTTTGCAACATTTTAACTTCTTTGTGGGAAATGAGGAAAGGTAGGTGAGATAAGGTCCCCCCCATAATATAAGGTCATAAGAGGGCTGCAAATGCTGAATTAATGTGAACATTTAATTAATGTTTCAAAATGAAAACCAGTCCCTTTTTTCTTTAACACCTTCTACCCTGTTCCAATAAGGGGGACACGAAGATTACTGAAATGCTTAAAATTTCTTTAGTATAAATAATACTTAGAACTTTGTATTCTAAAAGTGCAGTACAACTCTTACATTTTGGCATGGGCTACAGCCACGTTTTTCTGATTAATAAAGTCTCATGTAAATTTACAGTAAGTGAGAGAACTCCACACTTACATAGGACCAGGAGAAAACTGGCTCTGAAAAAATTGATTCGTATAACGTTAGACAGCTGCAGCCATTTTATGATGGCTAAAGGAGACTGTGCAAATCTACAGAGGCCCTAAAAGATTTCACATGGTGAGAACTGCAAAAGATGAGGGTTGTCATAAATATATAAATAAATATAGTAGTTCAGTAAACTTGTTTGTGTTTGGTTGACTACAGGGTCCCATATGACTATTATTTTGAATTTCCTCTTGTCTTGAGAAGTGGAAATCCAGATGCTCAGATTAGAAGTCCTGCTATTTTTTAAATTTGGCATAAAAGTGTTTATATTAATTAAATAGATGTTTTTGCTCCAAATTTCTAAAATAGCCATGCTTCAGCGCCGATTTATTTTATATAATGGCAATGTTGAATCATTTATCTGTCAACCTGGCCCACTGCTGAAGAATGAACTTTCACATTTCATTAACGTTATCACTTTAGAGACAAATTATTCCTTCTTATGTCTGGCCAAATAGCTTTCTGTGGCAAAGAAGAATATTGTAATGCTGAGAAAATCTGCTGCCTTTCACCATTGACCACTAACCTCCGATTTACATGTCCATTTCAGTATTTTCTTGTTCCTTGGAATGTGATGTATTTTGCAAGCTTCTTACAAATTGTTTCCTAATCACCAAAGATACAATGTACTATTGCACATAACCAGTATCTCAAAATTTGTCTAGTCCGGGCACATCCATTATTCTGTGGAGGAGAGAAATATAATCTTGAAATCTTCAACTTCCCCACCATGTGATCTGGGAGGACAGCATTCATTTTCATGATCCTGTAATTTTTAATATTGGATAGCTTTCAACCAAAGCTTTAAATTTGCTACCCTCTGCAATCAAGCTGCATTGGATATGATTCAGACTGAGAGTAATATCTGCTGAACTCTTGCTAAATTAACCTAATCTGATTATTCAGGACCATGTCACCTGCAGGTATGATATCTAACATTGAGAGAAGGCTGTGTCTGCACTAATAAAGAAGAAACTCTGGCTCCAGTGTTCTATTTTGCTTGAAGGGGAAGAAAGGAAACACCCCACAATCCTTGCAGCTGGGCTGTGTGGAGGTACAGAAATGAGTACTGGCACAATGGCATGCCTTCTTTGGAGTGCATGGGAGTCTCTGAAGATGCAGATACAACAGTTGGGAGTGGGTGGCGCTGACTCAATATTTTTTAATGCTGACCTTTCCCTTAGCCCAAGACATCTGGGTTTGCAGCCCTCTCTCTGAAAATACCAGAAGGTTTCAAGGGCTAGTCCACATCGCCTCTGCTTCCCTGAAATGGAGCCCTGAATCTTAAAGTTAGTTTTACTTTTAATCATTGTAAGGAATGTCTTTCAATTTTTAATCCGAAGTAAGGCCCCAAAATCACTACCCCACAAACTTTAATTTACTTTTTATGGTGCAGAAACTCTTAGTATTAAGAGCTGTGGTCTGATTTTTTTTTTAAAAAACTGCTAAAAAGTTAATTTAGTTGTAAGATTAAAAAAAACTCCATCTGTTTTTTAAAAAGTAATGTTAACAAGTAAAGTTTTTTTTCAAAATGTTTATGCTCTTTATCAGTAAAGTAAATGAGGTTAAAATACTCTTCTGGAATCAGTCATTGGGTTCATCCCTGTAGAAGACTTGGTCCTGTATATTTGACTGACTACTTTTATCCATGTTCAGTGTATTACAGAAGTTGGCATTTAAAATCAAAATTTAAAAATCCCCAGACCTTTTGCAGTTGACATTTAAGAGAACGTATATTTAAAATTTTATTTGGACTTTTGGCTCTTCCTTGAAGGCCTGACTTGACTAATCTTGGACAAGTTTCTAAGTTTGGTGACAGTATTTTGTAAGAGGCATGCTCTTACTTTGGGTTGTTTTTTTTTTTTAAAGCTAGCCTCACTAATGAAATAAAGGAATTCAGTGCAGAAGTAATCAACTTTGAAGGCCAAGTAGTGTACCTAACTAATGTAGCTCTCTCAAATCAATTCCTATAATATTTTAGAGGACTCTAATTTATTTAAACTATGCCAGTAGTTCTCAACCAGGGGTAAGCAGAGGTCTTCCATTTTGTACATCAACTCCTCTAGATATTGAGCTAGTTTTACAGTAGGCCACATAAAAAGCACTAATGAAGTCAGTACAAACTAAAATTTCATAAAGTGACTCTACATACTATATGCACTGAAATGTAAGTACAATAGTTATATTCCAGCTGATTACAATTATATGATAAAATGCAAATGTAATTTTTCAGTAAGAGTGTGCTATGACACTTTGTGTTCTCGTGTAATTCTGAAAGCAAGTAGTTTTAAAGTAAAGTGAAAATGGTGTAGTACCCAAGGCAAATCAGACTCCTGAAAATGGTACAGTAATCTGGAGAGGGTGAGAGCATGGAGTGTTTCCGTCTTGCCTGTTTTTTATTTTTTTCCTGAGGCTAGTCTGGCCTGACCCAGGATTATCAGCATACTGAAAACATCTTGGATTACCCAGTAAGCGGGTTGTACTTTTTCCTTGGTAGCTGTGATCAGCCCTCATTTTAATATGCACCATCTCATGAAACAGCAGGCAGGGGAACTGGAGCAAGGGGCTGCCCTGTGACAAGGAGCATGAGGGACTGATTTTGATTGCAGGAACGAGACTTGCGTTGTGAAGGCACGTGATCTGCTGCTTCATGCAAGCAGTGAGAGGCGGTAGCTTCGACGGGGAGGACACAGGTGGGCGGGCAGGGACGGGAGGCGGTCACACTCAGACGGCCTTGCTCTGAGTGCTGCGCGCAAGCGAGACGAGCGCGGTCCGTGTGCGAGCGGCGCGCGCTGGAGCGGGAAGGGAGGGGACGTTTGACTCAAGCTCCTCCCGGCTCCCCAGCCCGATTGGCCCCCTGCGGGCCGGCTCCTGCCCGGCCCCGCCCCTTGCGTGGGGGCGGTGCTGCTTCCCGCTCAGCTCCTCCTTCGCGGCCCCTCCCCCCCTTCTGGCCGCGGCGCCGAGCGCGCGAGTTCGGGCCCGGCCCGGCTGCCCCGCCCCGCCCCGCTATGTGGCTGCGTTCGCTGCGCGCCCCGGCCCGGCTGCGCCCGCGCCGCCAGCTCGCTGCCTCCGGTGGGGCGCCGCGGGGCCCGGCCCTGGCGGCGGAGCAGGTGAGAGCCGGGCCGCGCTGCGCCTTGTGCCGCCGGCCGGCCCGGCCCGGGCAGCTGCTGCGCGGGTGGGGGGCGGTGGCTGCTGTCGGACGGGACACAGCCCGGGAGAGCGGGGCAGGCCCGCCGGGCTCCCTGGCCGCTGGGAAAAGCCTCCCCTGCCCGCTGCAGCAGCCCCCGGCGTGCCCGGGGCTCGGGGACTGAATCTCCCCTCCCCGGGCAGGAGCCGCGCTGAGCGCGAGGCCCGGGGGCCGGCAGAGACGGGCAGACAAGGGGCAGGGTCGCTCAGAGACAGCCCGCCCACATGGTGCTGGGCACGTGGGGGGCAGCGCCTGCGCCCCCTTCCTCCCTTGGCTCTTCCCCTGCCGGGCGGGGTGAGCGCCCGTCCGCTTTCCCTGCCTTGCACCGCCGGAGCGTTGCCGCCTCGGCTGCCAGACCCAGGCTGTGCGGGGCGGGTTTTTGGTAAACCCCGGCCCGGCTGGCGAGAACCGTGGGGGTCGTTCTCATTTTTTTCCCCCTGGCCTTCATGAGTGTGGGGTGAAGCGTTAAACTGGGGCCTGAATGTGCCTGGGAGCCTGGGAAAGCGGAGAGAAGGAACCCCAGCTTTATTGTCTGGAATGGTGCTGGGGTTGCTAAAACAGTGCCATGAACTTCTGGAGTTTGACTCCTGAGTTTTGAATGCTTCCTGCTGGCAGGGCTGGGTAACAGGTAGCTTTCGCATGGTTTTGCTGATAGTTTTCCGGAAGCCCGTGGTTCCCAACCGTGGGGACTAGTCTAGGATTAATGGGGGAGATACCGAAAGAGGACAAGGGTGTATCTACATGGGAAATTGACTGGCTTACCTATTCTGGCATGGTTATGTTGCTATGGCTACAAACTCATAGACTTTAAGGTTACAAGGGACTATCATGACTAGGGCCCTATCAAATTGCTGGTCCATTCTAGTCCATTTCACAGCCACAGGATTTGAAAATTAGTCAGTTTCATGTCTCCAGATGTTTTCATCTGAAATTTCACAGTGCTGTGACCCTAGGGGTCTGAAGGCAGCAAGGAGGTGAGTCTGATCCTGTGCTGAGTCTGGCCAGGACTAGCAGCTAGGGGCCCCCGGCTGGGGCACTCCCAGCAGCACAGGGGAGATTGGACCAATCTCCACCTCCAGAGGCCTCCTCTGAGGGTTGCCGCCTCCCATGGAAATGCCAGAAAAAAGTGAAAACGTGAGCCAAACAAACCCAATTTGGAACCCGCGACAAAGACGGTAGATCAGGAATTTCCAGTTCCCAGCACAAAGATGGTGGATTTGTCATTTCTGGTTTCGGTGGCCCTGTGCAAGGCAGAAGTGTGCAGAAGCAACCGGCCCAAAAACAACTGCAAATGGCCATGACCAGCCGAAAACAAGCAGCTGCCCCGAGCCGTAAACAAGCCCAAACCCCACAACCTGCGACTCTTAGGGGCAAAGCAAGCCCAAGTCCACCTGTGCCAGAGCTTCCTGCAGCAGGGGGAGGTACCTGATCAGATTTCACAGGCAAGGGCTTATTTCATGGTTTCTGACAGGTTTTTCATGGCTGTGAAATTGGTAGGGCCCTAATCATGATCATCTAGTCCAGGGGTGTCCAATCTTCTAGATTTCCTGGGCCACATTGGATAAAAGATGAGTTCTTTTGGGCCGCACAGAGAGCTGATGAGGAAAAAAAAAATGGCACAAATTTTCTACAAATTAAGCAGATTGCCTTATTATTTGTCTCGACAAAAAAGTAGTCATGTGTCCATTTTTCTTTGAACAATCTTCCTTCTTCTGTAATCTTTCTCTTTTTTGGTTTAGACTTCTTTTGAGATGCTGTGGAAGCCATGCTGGGATTTTAAAAAAATACATTTAAAATTAGAAAGCAAGGGCTAATAATCAAATATATACTTACATATCCAACTAAAATCGTTTGTCGTTTACAAAGATAGGTAGCAAGAAATATAATCAATTATCACTGGTTATATTTACTGCACAAATCGCCAGAAACATATGTCAAATCGACCGCTAAAAATTGCCGAATCAGCGTTCGCATTGTGGCGTATTCATGATGCGCATAGACATCTATTTCGTGGGAAGAGTAGCGGAGTAACCAACCGCACGGGCGGCAATTTTAAATAAATAAAATTATTTGAGAATGATTTTATGAATCTCTTATTGCTAAAGAACGTGTTAAATCCCAAAATTCTTCGCTTATAAATCAATAGCATGCTAAAATTGTATTTGTAGTCACAATTTTATAAAGTTTGTAAGTTTACGATTTTTTGTTGGGCCGCATTCATAACGGATCTGGGCCGCATGCGGCCCGCGGGTTGGACATGCCTGATCTAGTCTGATCTCCTGCACATTGCAGGTCACAGAACTTCACCCACCTACTGCTTTAATAGGCCTGTACCTGAGTTACTGAAGTCCTGAAATCATGGTTTAAAGATTTCACAGTTTAAACACAGAATCCACATTTACACAGTTAAAGTTACACAGACTCTACCATTTACTCCCTGGGTGGGGTCTTTTTATTTCAGAATAAGAATGTCCACACAAAGTTGTATCAGTATTATACAGGTATGCTGGTAAATTTCCCTGTGTAGACAAGCCCCAAGAAAGGAGCAATGGAGGTGGAGAAAAAGCTACATGAAACTAGTGATTCATGATTTTTTAAGACAGCCTTATGGTTTTGGAGGGCCCAACTTAGGATTTTTGAATGCTTGGAGTTGGCAGCACTGAAGATGAGTGAAGTGCAAGAAGATAACAAGCAGCATAGGCAGTGAAAATAAACTATACTATTTGCAGATTCTTTAATGTAAGATATCTGTAAGTCTTCTAAGGACTCTTTTTATATGTAATTTTGATTATTTTTAATTTGCTAATGTCCATAAGTATTAGACTTTTAATACAAACACAAGTTATCTGGCTCTAATCTCTCTCTTCCTCCCCTTTCCCCTTCCAGAAAATAGAAAAAGTGGTCTTGACATATTTTGGTAGCTTCACTTCTGTGCGCTGTCAAAAATATCCTAACCAGCTCTGATATTTTAGGTCCCATGTTTCCATAGAGCACCCTGTGGACAGACCCATGCTGATTTCAAGGGTTCTGTGTAGACCCAGAGGTCCCCCCATGTAGTTCTTTATGCAGGGCTGGGGGCTTAACCTCTAACAACAGCAGGTGAAGAACTAGGTGTATTCCAGGTCCCGTAGATCAGGCCGCTTCTCTGACTGGAATTTGGTTCTGAACTAAAGCATCTAAAATCTATCCCAACCCAATGGGTTACAAAGCTTTTGCAAATATCACCCAGTTATAAATAATAGTGGGTGTGTTTGTTTTCCGTGTTATATATTTCAGGGCTCCTGTGCCTAGCCTTTCTCAGGTACTTAAAGTGTATTTCTTATCTTGAAAAGTGAAGATGATAGGGAGTTGCATATGCATTGTGCCAACCTGATTTTATACAAGACTTGCTTAATATGCAAGTAAATTTTCCCCTACAAACCGGCCCAACATATGGACTCTGTGTTCTGAGGCAGAAAAATCTGACAGTTTTTCAGCAAAAATATAGTTGCATCGTTGCTGGAAAAAAGTACAACCCTTTCTAGTATAGATAAATAGCCTAATTCTGTTCTTTTGTATTATCACCAGTGATAGAGATTCTGCTGGCCTAGTTATGCTCTCAGCTAAACCTGTTAACTTAAAATTGTGTTTTCAGTGACATATGTGCAGTCTCATTAGCCTTCTCTGTAAAAAAATAAATAAAATAAAAATAATAATCTGAAAAACTTGCTTATAGTGCTTCCATGGGTCAGTCAATTTTCCTGCTTTAAGCTGATCTACAAAGTGTGTGGGGGGAGAGGAGACAAGAAAAAATAGATTGGTGGGTGCTGTCTTTTATTTTTGCTTCTTTATGAGATATAAAGAAACAAATGCATTTTGCTGGAATTTTTTTTTCTTTAGTTTGTTTTCTTGTTTTTTTGTACATTAGAAGTACCAGGTTTTGCCTTCCCACTTTTTTGCTGGAAATCTCCTTGCAGGATTGCAGAACTAGAAATGGGAGTCTTCATATCTGTTAATGGAAGGCGCAGAAACACTGAAACTTTAGTAAAGAGGTTTTTCCTCCTGATTCTGTGTTAGGTGTTTTTGTGGACACATCTATTTAACAAATGCCTACAAACAAGAGCAACATTATAAACAAGCTTTCTAAAAATTCCTTCTCTTAATTACTCAAGCTTCACTGCTGCAGTAGTTTGATTTACTATATCAATAAGTTCTCAAGTCTTCCAGGAACAATGTGGAACACGAGACCTCAATTCTATTTACAAAAACAAACCCCCCAAAACTTCCTCCTTTAAAAGCACTGTCCATTCTCACTTTTTAATTCTCATTTTTTATAGCCTAAAAAAGCACAGATATGCAGTGTTTTCCCTTGCAGGTGTTCTTTAAATAGCTTAATTTGGCACAGAAGCCAAAATACCTGTCTCAGTGGATTGTTTCTGCAGAATGAATCCCTAAATACTACAAGGAATTTTCTTTGTATGCATAAGGCCATGTCCGTACTGCCCCTTTTATCCGCAAAACTTACGTGTCTCAGAGGTGTGAAAAAACACACTGGCAAACTTGGCAGTGTGTCCAGCGCTATGTCGTCAGGAGAGCTTCTGCCACCGACATAGCTACCCGCCGCTCCTTGAGGTGGTTTTATTATATCCACGGGAGACTTCTCTCCCATCGGCAGAAAGCAGCCACACAAGTGATCTTACAGCGGTGGCACAGCTGCATTAATACAGCTGTGCTGCTGCAAGCTTGGTAGTGTAGACATGGCCTAAGTTCTTATTCATGCCTAGAAGAAAGCACTTACTATAATTCTTCAAGGCGGGTTTGGATTCCATATGACTTCACAAGGGTGCAGTTTAACTTTTGTCTTCTAGTTAAGATATATTGAGATGTGTTTCTTAGCGCGGGTACTGATTTTCTGGGGATATGATCTCCTTAATCATGATTTACTTGTTTTGCTCCTGGTATGTTGGAGCCCCAGGATCCTTATAATTTAATTGGCAGCCACAGAGAAGGAGCATCATGAACATACAGTTTGGATGATTTGTTCTCAGGTTAGAAAAGTGGGGGTATTCAGACATCTTATTTTACTGAGGGCTCCAAAATTCCTGTTGCCAGCCCTGAAAACATATACCGTGCTCATCAGTGTGCTAAATGAGCCCTTAATGTCATTATTTATCCAAACAAATGTCTTTAAAGTCTGATGACCTGCAATCTTTGGCTAAGAGTTTTTCATGGTGGCTCTTTTCCCCTCTAAGCTGGAATCAGAAGGGAAGCTTCAAAAGCAGATCTGTCAAGTTGTTCTGGATCACTTTGAGAAGCAATACATGAAGGAGCTGGGAGAGGCCTGGAGCACAGTCAGGTTATTTTTTCTCTTTTCCTTACCTATTAAAATAACTGCAAATATCTATATAGAATGCAAACAAACTGGAACGTGTGCTTCTAATTAATTTAAGTATAAATCTAGGATAACAGCATGGAATGCTAGAGCTCTGTCTTCAGTAATCCCAATCAAGCATCTGGGAAATGAGGGAATGTGCAGGAAAGATAAAATTGCCTGAAGTAGGGATACAGTTTTGGTGACAAGATCCTTATATTAACGTATGGAATCTGATCTTTTCATTCTTGATGGGATATTGTCATGTCCACTTGGACAAGTCTCCACAAGGAATTGAAAACATAAAGGCTGGATGCCCTCTCCATAACCCAACTGTGGAAAGAAAAAGAGACTGTGGTATGAGCTGAAAACTAAGTATAAGTCATCACCTTGAATTGCTTTGTCAATGGGTGTCATGATGACCTTCAAGACAGACTTACAAGCTGGAGAAAATTAAAACAAGGAAATATTTATAACTAAATAGCTTTTATAATTCTTATCTTTGTGCATACACGTTGAGACCACTAATGTCAAAAAAGCAAACAATTGTAAATACAGTTGGTTATAAGAAAAATAAGACAAACTGCTTATTCTCTGTAATGTTACACTACAAGTAAGGAGAGAAATATTTTTTTTCCTTTTCTCCTCTTCCCTTCTGATTTCCTTTTTGCTCTGTCTTCCTTCTCTCTATTCCTTACAGTACATAGAGCCAAATCATGGTCTGGCTGAAGTCAGTGGGAGTTTTTAGTTTGACTCCAAGAGCACCAGGATTTGGCCCATGTGTGATCAAAGGAGGGGAGCTGCATCATCGAGTTTCATATATTTCCCGTAGTTTTTTACTTAAAAAAAAGGAAACAATAATTATATCAGAGACAGTGACCAAAAAAAGGTGAAATGAACTTCAGAAGTACTCACCAGTATAAAAGAGGCATCACTCCAATTACAGAAGAAACAGTAACTTGATTTGCCATTAATGATATTTATTTCCCTGGGTACTTTTTTAAGCTGTGGTTGATTAAAATAACGTTCTCTCATTACTCAGCTTCTTCTGCTACATCCTGTGGTAAGATCCTTATCCCTATCTTATAAACGGGGAAACAGAGTCACATAGAAATTATGTGACATCCCCAAGATATTTCAACAGAGCTTTGACAGTTTACACAACTGAAGATATGCTCACAGAGACAGAGTTGGGTAACATTATTTGAATTATGTTTTACGATCCTGCCATTTTAGAAAATAGAGTTCCCATTCTGGTTTTCTAGTACTCTAAACCATGCTGGGATAGTACGGCAAAATATTATTCCTGGGGGAATTCTGCGCTGCTGCTCACGTACAGAATTCATGTCCCCCAGCAGATTTTTTTTCTCCACAGAAAATACATTCTGCTGGAGAAGCGCTGCAGTTTCTCCTTTTGCCCACCAGGGGCTGCTGTAGCACCAAAACAAAGCACAGCCCGCTCTCCAGCAGTAGCAGGATTCCTAACAGTGCCCTGTCTGTGGGGTCACGTTAGAAGGTACAGGATATGCGGGGAGGACAGGCAGAATTGGGGACACGGAGCTGCTGTGGGTCACATAAATTTGGGATTCAGAAGGACTAGTTGGGGGCACAGACTGAGGCAGGAGCTGAATAGCAATGGGAGTGCAGGGCTACATAGGCATGGGGGTGACTGACAGTGTAATGACACATGGGATAGGGGAGGGCTGCAGGGACACATGGGGACAGGAAGGGGGATGGCTGAATGGGAGTGGAGGGTAGCTATGTGGGTGGTGCGGTGACACATGGTGGCAGGGGGAAGCAGGGTTCAGGGACGCACAGAGATGGGCAAATGTGCCTGACTGAATGGGAGGGACTAGAGAGTCAGCCAGGGTCTGCATGGGGGAGGTTCCCCAACAGTCCTCACCCCCACTGAAAAAAAAATAAAAAAAACCCTGTTCCATTCTTCTGCCACCCACACCCAACAATCTTCCAGGCCAGGCTCCTTCCCAGCAACTGTCCCCCTCTCCCTCAGCTCCTCCGTTACCGCGACTCCCCCAAGCCTTTGCACTGTTTCTGAGGGGTACAGGAAATACATTTCTGTATTGTAGTTTAAATGCGTTGTCACTCAAAGTTCTGTATTTATATGCCTAGTAAGGCATCTCTGTCAAAAAAACATTTCCTGCATCTTTTTTGTCCTCTGTATTGTTACATACTTTTTGGCAGGCACTGTGAAACAAATTACCAAAATAATTAAAATTGGTATGATTATATTGTGTTATTTTGACATAAAATATGCAGAATTTTGCAGAATTTTAAATTTTTTGGCGCAGAATTCCTCCAGGAGTAAAAATATTTCTGAGTAATTCAGAGTCTACTATCAAACATTTTATTTTCAAACACTTCAGTCACTTTTTGTCTCTATCCTCATTGGCTGGTCAAATTGCTTAAACACAGTCCTTCTGAATTGTTTTCTAACAGTTTTCAAAGAAGATTGGGGAATCTAATAAATAAACAGATTTGAATCTGATGTATTTGGTAACTTTCCCTAGTATTAAAAGACCATCTGTAATGTTTGTTTGTTTTTCAGAAAGCTTCTTCAAAGAAGATTGTAATCAATGTTGGATTAAATGTGTTTATTTTAGTGCCTGTGTGATCTGCTCTTAAATGCGTTTTAAACTTTGAATTACTTTTTAGTGTTTACGAGTTCAGTTATTGTTTATCAGTCAGACCAATCCATGGTGTGACTTATGTTTCCCAAAATGTAAACACTAACAAAGTCCTATTTTTTACAAAATAATGCAAAAAGGATCCCAAATCAGACAACACTGTTACTTTTTTCAGTGAAAACCAAACACATTATGCCCCCTCCTACCTCTAGCTCCCAATTTCAAACATGAAAATTTCATTATTTGCGGAGACCATTTACTGTGTGATAAGTTTTAATATGGAGCAAAATACCTTTTATTTTTGAGAGCCACAGTATTATACAATGATTACTAAAGAATTAAGGGTTGATTTAAAAGAGCAGGGGGAAAGATTAATTGGGAGCAGCATTGGGTTTTTTGGTTCTGTCGTTTTTACAAATGAGTTCACAGCTTCTCTATGCTTGTATGCTCCTGAGTTCCTGTATATAAAGATAATGGAGATAAACCAAGTGTTCCTACTTAACGCTTTCTCTTGATACAAGAAAAAGGGATTTTTCATGAAACTGAAAAGTAGCACATTTCAAACTATAGGAGGAAATACTTCATTATATCATTCACAATTAATCTGTGGAAACAGACTTAAACCACTAGAACACACTTAAAATATCGTAACTCTGTCGGAATACAAAACCTAGCTGCGGTGTTCGCTCTGATTCCCTGATATGAAAGGCTACATTATGGAGACTTAGCTGCAACCTGCCAGTTACTAAATGTAACTCTTCTTTGTTTTTCCTTTTTAAATCTCCAGGGAGGTGCTCACATCACCACTGAACTGGCAATATGCTGTCCTGCTTAATAAATTCAGCTATTCCTCTGAACTGGAGAACAACTTGCATTTGAAGGGGTATCATAGTCTTTTCCAGGAAATCTTACCCTATCTCCCGGGATCATTAAAATGTTACATCAGTAGAACACCTGGAAGATTCCCTGCCCAAAAACACCAGATTGGTAAACTCAAGGAATATTATCTGCTGAATGCTGCATCACTTCTATCAGTGCTGGCATTGGAAATAAAGGATGGGGAAAGAGTTTTGGATATGTGTGCTGCTCCAGGCGGTAAATCAGTAGCTATGCTGCAGTGTGCCTTGCCAGGTAATGTATTTTACTGTTACGCCAATTAAAATCCAGAAATCAGGTTCCAGGTGCCATTACCCAAGTTATCTGAAGGCATGTTTGTGTCCATTATAAGATTAAAATTCAGTTTGAAAAGGACATTGTGCTTCATGGATTCAGATTGTTGAATCACAACAGTTTGGTCTAGTGTTAATTAGGACAAAATCCAGAACATGTTAAAATGTACATGGACCTAAAATTAATGTAGATTGAAAAACCATGAGCAGAGTGGTGCTGCTTCTCTTCCTCCCTAGAATGCGCTCTATGTATCATGTACTGCTGCCAAGCATGTTACTTTACCTGTAAATGAATCAGAGTTCTTAGTGCAGGAAAACCAGTCTTTTCCAAGCGTCAAATATTTTTACATCTTTTTGATGATATGGTGTTAATTACACGGGGTTGGCTGGACAAGAAGATAAAGCAATCTCAGTCCCTGGGTGAGAAGATGATGCATAAAAGAAATGGTTCATTAAGCAAAGGGAGAACCTTTGATGAAGGGAGTACCTGTGCCCAAGGGTTGTTCTGCACCTTAGCTGTAAGAGGATCAGAGAAATGAATAAGCTTTAGGAGGAGGATTTCAACTAAAAGAGAGAAGGTGCTACAGTATACGTATGTCATGTCCACAGCCAGCTATGATTTCTGTAGTGTCCTGAGGGACTACAGGCGAGGAAAGTGAATGGGAGCACTGAGTATCTAGTGGCAAAAGCAGGAGGAAAATGAGGTGCTGCGTACAGACATCGGTCCAAGCAACAGCAGGGTTTAATCTAAATGTATAATTGTCATGGCTATAGTACTAGAAGTAAAAAGAGCAAATGTGTTTGTCAATACTCATAGCTTACAAACTCTGGTAGGTGAGGAATTGAAATGCTTGGTAGGGGAACACAAGATGAAGCCCAGCTTGTGCTGAATTAAAAATGACATAAACATCCTCTCCACAACAATGGAAGGCACTCAGAAAAATACTCATACCACTGCTCTTTGAATATGGGTTAACTTTTTTAATTTGTTTTATTATGGAAGTCCTCCACTTAGGTATTTATTACTAAATATTTATGGATCACCTTTTTTGGAGCATGTAGAAATTTTATTAGGATTTATAAAAGTCCGGTAGTATTGTATGTGCTTATGTTACGCCACATTTACAATATAATCTCTGACAATCCCAGGGAAGTACTGAAACGTCTGTCATTTTAATTTACTGTGTTTATAAAAATTTAAGAGCACTGATTTTAGCTAATTTCCATTTAGGTCATCTTCACTGTAATGAATATGATAGTCTGAGATCAAGATGGTTGAAGCACACACTAGAATCCTTCATCCCAGAGCCCTTGAGGTCCTTAATTACTCTTTCTGAACTGGATGGGAGACAGATTGGAGATCTCCATCCTGAATTGTACGACAAGGTAGCATCGTTGTATATTGAGAAGCTGATGGAACAAAATGATCCTTTTTTTGTTCTTCCTTCCTTCCCTACCGTAACCTGACATGTTCTGTAGCCATTTGACCATGTCCTATAAAATGCTGATGAAGTGAAGATGAAACCTTTTATTTTAATGTTGAAGCTTAGTCTCCATTTGATCATCCTCCTGATCCGTTTGGGAGGAGCCTTCTGAGCACACCGCATGTTTTTGTCATACCTTTGAACTTCGGACTGATGTGACTTTGTGCGTGCTTGTGCATGCCGTATGTTAAATTATGTTGCCTATTGACTCATCACCTTGAATTATGAAGAATACACAGCAGTTCCTACTCCGTGTAACGTTTAAATACATGAATAAGCCAGAGAGGTTAAGAGCGGGAGCTAATCAAATGGCTTATAATTCCAACAATGTTGATGGTGTTCATAATACAGTAACTAGTGTGCGGTGTTGTCAAAAGGCACAAAAACAGCAAAACATTTCCAACTGAATAGTTGGTTTTTTATGCTTCTAAAAAGGTGAAAAATGATGCTCTAAATTTCTATTGGAATTACATCCCACTACTTCTGCACAGGGCGCGTTGCACAGATCATTCATACTTTTCTTCGTTCTTCTGCTCATTGGCTGTACAGGTGCTACTGGATGCGCCATGTTCAAGCGACAGAAGTTGGTTATTCTCTTCTGACACGCAGCAGGCTGCCCTTAGACTCACCCAAAGGAAGGAGTTATCTGCTCTGCAGGTGCAGCTTCTAAGGTGAGAAGTGGAAAGAAAAGCTGTTAAAGAAGCTTTCCCCTGGTTAAAGTAAAAGTGTGGCAAGATGTGGTATGTGTAACAACCAAATACAAGCCCCGGCCTACACTTAACCTGGAGATTCGGCGGCAGTCGACGGGAGTTACGCAAGCTACGCAAAGTGGCTTGCGTAACTGCCGTCGACTACTGTACTTCGGTTCTGTGCAGTGTCTTCACTGCCTTCCCGTCGACGCAATGCTATGCCACTTGAGGAGGTGGTTTTACTACATTGGCTGCTTGATCAGTTGAGCAGGTCTACACTGACCACTCAATCGATCCAGAAAGATTGATCGCCGCCGTCAGTGTAGACATACCCTGGGGAATGAGTACTGAACATGAAATTTGGGGTAAGTGCAGACTGTGGTGCAGATGATAGCATTTTTTTTGTTTTGTTTTGTTTAAATTTAAAGTTATATAAAGGAGTTAATGCAGAGTCATTTAAATATAGAACTGCAATATCAGCACCAGGGTCCAAATTGTCTACTGACATACCATCCATGCCATTCTATTGACATCATTAAGAGTCAATACTTGGTCTCAATTGCAGAATGATTCAAAAGCATGTACCCTGCTATTGTACAAACCACACACAGTTGGGAGCACATAAAAAATTCCTTGTGGCTTTAGAGGTATTTTTGATTCCTGCCATATTCCTCATTTTAAGTAGAGCTTCATACCTGTTTTTAAAAACCATTTTATAAAGCCTGCTTACACTGAAGAATCCGTGTGTACTTTCAGTGAAGTGGTCTATAACTATGTCAGATAGTGGAAATTCTTGTCAGGCTTTTTTTTGTTTTGTTTTCTTTTGTTACTTTTGAGCAGAATTCTCACTTGAGGTTCACTTTTTGGCTGAATTGATCACAAACTAGTCAGCGATGGTTACCATTAGAGTTATTACACTAGATCTCAGATTGTTCTGCCTCGCTGTCGGTGTTATGTGGACTGTTTCCAGGAGGAATTTAAGGGTTCAGTGTTGTCCACACTTATACACATGAACACAGTAGGTTTACCCATGTGAATAAGTGTGTTTGCACGATTGAACCATAAGTTTTTAATTTGTCTGCTATTGCTGCTGAATTGAAGCAGATGCCTATAAATAAGAGGTTAAGCAGTAATACAAATTGCAGTGTTTATGTAAAAAATCACAACTTAATCCAAAACAGCCTTGCTACACATTTTACTTGAAAAGGAATTGAGTTCCCCTGCAAAGTTTTAGGCCAGCAGTGCAGAAAACTGAAGCACTTTCTTTATCCAGAGAAAGAGAAACAGCAATGCAGACTTCCCCACAATACTTTACAGATTTGGTTTGACAATATTTTGTTAAAAAAAGAACAGTCCTGAAAGTTTATTATTTCAGCAGCGACTTAGTTTTGGCCTCCAACCACATGAAAATTAATATTTTGTTCCTATTAAGGCCTTTTGGTTTACTACCGATACAGCTGTTGCCTTTGTATGTTTTATAGAAACCAATTTTAAAAAGATGAACTTTTTAAAAACTTGAACAATTAAGTAATGCAATTTACAGCATAATAAAATGAGGATTTTTTTTTGGAGTTGGGTTAAAGAAGAATTATTTTTGTCTTTCCAAAAATATTTTCTGCAGCTGTGTATTGTTTTATAGCTATTGATCAAATACTAAACTTTTAAATGCGCACAGTGATTCACCTAAAAAATATCCCGCTGTGAAAGCAAATTGAAAGAGGAATATAGTAATGGTGGGTTTTTTTTTAAAGAGCGTTTTTTATGGAAGTCTCTATAGGAGCAGTGCACGATACTTTTGCATGACTTCCAGAGAAAAAAGGCCTAACAGAAACCTATGATTGATAACAGAAATATGAGTGTCTTATTGCAGTAATGCATCATGTCACCCATTTCCTTTGAAGAAATCAATCACATTTGAAACACTGACCTCCTTCAGTTTTCTCTTTTCAATATTTGACATGTAAAATCTAATTTGTGAACTCCTAGCAAAAGGAAGCATACATCATTCAGTGAAATTTTGCAAATCTGTATAAATCATTCTGGATTATAATCCTGATATAGAAAACCCTTGACAGCAGGAAACTTGTTTTTAAAAAAGACAGCCAAAAAAGTGCCTGTCACCCCAAATAATATTTAATGCAGTTATCCATAAATCTAGAGGGGAAAAACATTGCATCTGCTCAACGTGCAGTGAACTAACCTCAAGATGTTGCGGCAACAAAAATTTGGATTTGTGAGAACAATATATTTTTGATCTGTAACTTCCAGTAGAAAATGTTAATATATCTTTCCTTCCAATGGGCTCAAATAAGACAGTAAATTCAGCACTGTAATTTTTCACTTGTCTGGATTTTGGAATTTATGAAATAAATCATTGCTGCTATGCTTCTCTTGTCCCTGCATGTCAAGGATTATGAGCCTGATTCAGCAAGTTATTTAAGCATCAAACCAATGAGTTCAATAACTGATTTAATACTACTTTGGATTGCCATAATATCTTTTATCAAAAGATCTCAAATGCTTTACAAACGTGAATGAATTCTCATAAGGCCCCCTCAAGAAAGAGGAGAGAAAAGATGAAACAGTGTCAAGGAGAAGCTAAATGGCTTTTTCAAGGTGGGTCAATGATTCATTGGCGGTGATAATAGAACACAGTTCTACTCACTGTCAGAGACTTGCTCTGAAGTCCTGTGTGTGTGACTATGATCAAGGAACTGAGTTCAAATCCCGATTCTGATAAGAGACTTTCCCAGTGATCTTGAGAAAGTCGCTTAAATGGTCTACCTCAGTTTCCCTAACGGCAAAATGGGGATAAATACCTATCTCCCTCAGAGATTTTATTAGGATTAATTAGTTAATAGAAAGCTCTATGTAAGGACTGAGCATTAATATAGTTTTGCTGTAATTATTAAGTAGAAAAGGAAAGAGAATAATAATAAAATGGTTGAAATGCAAAATGAGATAAATTGATACTGTCTGGTCCAATTTGACCCAAAATTTGTGATTATTTTTTTTTCCAATCAACTTTCAAGTTAAGGTATAGAAATTCAGAGCTAAGACAGCCAAACAATTATAACTCTACCTTTAGTAACAACTTGTGATGACCATACAATTATGATCGCTGGATAGTGTTTGTGGGCCCAGATTATGTTAAACTGATTTTTAAAGGCAAATTTGTTTTTTTTCCCTCCTTTTTTTCGTTTATGATGTCACTGCACAGCAGAGTTAAGGCTGTTCGGGACAAAATTAAGTGATAATGCTTTTTATAAAAAATGTAACCAACGCTCAGGATTTCAGTGTTCTTTAACTATATGGGAAGTTTGAAGAGTCTGTATTATTTGAATTGTTTGAGACAGAAAAATGGTATGGCACAGAATGCTAAATTTCTTAAAGGGTTTAATTCATCCTGTACTCAGAGTAAGAGCTGAAATTTTGGAGAGGGCACACTATATTCTTTGTATGTTATGAAGGGTTTAAACCTATGCTTTAAGTACAGTACACAATTTAGTCGTAACTGTGGAACCGTGGCAGGGCTGCATAATATGTATTTTTTATTATTTGTGTGCAAATGAAGTGCTGTAGTGCAGTACTATGTATGTGCCTGTGTAAAACTTCAGTTTTGCTTTGAATATTAGTAATAATACAGTATTTTACATGGTTTCTGTTACCAGCTCTGTTTGTAAGCCAGGAGGTTCCCAAACCACTTGTGCTTTTTGTTTCTGTATTTTTCCATACACATGCTTTCACTAGAAGTAAAAAAGGTGAACCAATTCAGAAATATTCAGAATTAATAACATTAGTTAAACCCAGGCACAAAGCTTCTCTGTGTTACTCTTGCTCCTTCAGTCCTGGACTTCCCTTGAGCAGAGAGCGCTGATCATGCAGCCACGCTCATTACATGTTGGCTTTGAGATCTACACAAATGGGCGGACTAGGATGAGCTCAACATTTGCCCTTCTGTGATAAAGTAGGATTTTCAGCCCATTTCCCCTAGGTGAATGGCTATTACGGTAACCTAATATGCCACCTAACCCACACTGTCCCCTCAAGGCCAGCCTTTTGAAAATGTTGCCTCCTCAGAGAGAGTGAGCAAAATCTACTGCTTTTCAAAACACAGGTATTATATATTTATCTACTTTCCCTAGAAGTTGAAAAATAGTGATGTGGTCTCATTGAAGAATTTATTCGTTTTTACTGTAAAAGGGCATACAATATGTAATAAATGTTGCACATTGCCAGATATATCTTCCAATCATTTGCATGTTCCCCTCCCCCAGTTTCTAGGTTATTTACACATTTTCACTGAGGTGGTGAATGTGCTTAACATGTCTGGAAATAAACTACAGAGCTCCTTTCTATTCATTTTGATTTTTTTTTTACCATGCTTTCTATTCAGAGAGGAGATAGATTTTCTGTCTATGTGAATAGGTAAAATATCTTATTTTCACTATAGCAGCATCCAGTCATGCAGCAAAAGTTTAGTGTTTTTAATTTCTCGGGGGTTTTTTCCCCTGGGAATTATAACTCATTCATTTAATTTCATTAGGCAGTACAGTACAAGGTACACAGATAATTATACAAGATCCTAACTTAGGTGACTATTTTGTGATGCTATATTTAAACTTAAGAGAAAAACAAGACCTTACCCCCGTCACATATTATTTTTGAAAGCTGCTTGTTTTAAAAAAAAAAAAAAATCTTGCTGTATATGGTTTTCGCCATTGTTGCTTTCTGGTGTTTTGAAAGACAAAGACTGAATGCTTCTCCCATACTTAGCTAAAGAGTGGTTCCATGATTTCTCAGATTACATGTATCTTTTTCACATAAGTCTTTCCTTGCTGTTAGTTGTCCCTCTTTGATCAGATGGTCTCAATGAGAACCACAGCATAAACCACTTAGGTATGTCCTTAACTTTAAGCACATTAGACCCATTAAAGATGTTCGTCACTTATTTCATCAGCTAAAGCTTATCTGAAGTGGGGATTTGCTCCATCAGTGACCAGTGTTGTTGCACCAGCACAAACCATGTAGCCAGGGGAAAACTACTATAAGCCACAATTAGCAGCAGTGATTTACTCCAGAAAATAATTGTATTTCAAAAGGTCTGTATCTCAGGGTCTGAGTGGCTCAAGAGAGTAGCAGTTGGATATAGGGCCCTATACCTGTAGCCCTTCCATTCAAGTCCAGCTGAAGTCACTAGTGACCTCAAGGCTTTTACTATCTAAAGCCATTCAATGACACGTGTAAATGGGAATTGGTGATCTCAGTTCATTTCCTAATGAACAAATGTGTGTTCATATCGCAAAAATGTCATCATTGGCATTAGTTTGGCACTACTGTTACATTCAGTTCTTGCCCTCTCTGCTGAGACTATCTGGAGAGTGAACAAAACTTATGGGATATGTGTACGTGGCAATTAAAAGCTCTGGGACCGGGACCCTTCACAGGGTCCTAGACTCCATCTCAAGCCTGAACTTCTGCACAGCATTTAAACAGCCCCTTATCCTGCGTCCCATGAGCCTGAGTCAGCTGGTGTGTGCTAGCTGCGGGTTTTTAACTGCATGTTTCAGTGCACTGTGGAGTTTTCAGTCTCCTTGGATGTCAGTTTGCTGCTTTTCACTAGCCCCAAGTTTAGTAGAAAAGGAGAAAAGAATGGAAGGTTCGCATCTTTGTTTTTCAGTGGGCAAAGACTGAAAAATCTAGTTTATCCTTATAGTTCTGTATGTGAAAATTTCATTTGAAATCATGAAAACCATTTCAAACATTTCTAAACAAAATTGACCCTAGGAGCTCAAGCCTTGAGGCTTCTAGCTCCGCTGTTGTTCTCAGGGCCTGTGTGTTCCACTAGAGCTGCCCTTGAGCAGGGAGTCCAGAAGACCTGTGGTTCCGGGCTCCAGAGCAGTCCACGTGGCAGGGCTGCCCCGGAGCAGTGGTTTCTGGAAGCCCAGAGTCCCCCAGGCAAGATAGCAGGAAGTCAGGCAAGTTTCTGACTGAACCCTGTGCACGTGTCATTGGAATTTCATTGAAACTGATGTTTTTGTGAAACGTTTTGTTTTTTTCAGATGGGTGTTTTCTGAAGAAAACCTGTTTTGTCAGAAAATTCTCGACCTGCTCTATGTCCCCAGTCACTCTGAGGCTTTTTACTATCCCAGCTGTAGTGCTGCTTGGGATAATTAGGGCTGCAAGATGAAACCCCTAGAAGATTTTGAGTCTTTTGTTCCTCCTTCCTGAGTAGAGGAAGTACTGCTTGGGCCATCGCTGTTCCTGGTGTTTATTGAGTAGTGAACTAAGTTGTTGGCATAAAAAAGAACATTCAGCTTAGGCATTTGAAAGTTTGCAAGAGAAGAAACCATTTCCATTACAATTACATGACTAGCATATTGAAGTTTTGCAACTGCAGCATATCTGGAATGCCTCCTGCAGATGGAGGCTGTCTTGCTAAAAATAACGTTGCCATTTGTGATACTTGCAGTATGGAAACTCAGCATGGGAGAGCTTGCAAGCTGGGTGACCTTTAATACGGAAATAAAATATCTAAATGTTACACAGTTGACTGGTTGTCGGTCTCTGGTACAGGGCTTATGTATTTGTAGTGTCATAAATGACGCACACTAGCGCTCTTGCTAGCAAGAGGATCATCTCCAGGTCTTGCCTCACAGTCAGGAAAAGGCTCGGAAACTTCCACTGAAACTTTTTAAATAATTTTTCAAACTGATTTTATTTATTCTTGGAAAGGGGCCTGTTGTCTTTCAAAATGTTCAGGCTTCTGGGAAAACAAAACAGGTGATATTTTCCTTTTTTTTAAAATGACTCCATATATCTCCTATTTTTACCTTACGTGCTGTTTGGAAAGGCATTGTCTCTAGATAACAGGAAAGTTCACTGTAATGAGGAGAGAGGAAAACGTGCTTGGGATACAGAAAGAATATGTGTATTAAAGTCCTGCCATTCCCTATGCCTTGCTGTAATCACGATATATTGTGAATTAGGTATTGTAGACGCAGGGGATTTCCCTGGCCTTGACAGCTTGATTTTGGACAAACTATGTATAACTGACATGACCCTGGGATAACTGGTCTCAATTTGATTTTTGAAAGGGGAGGGGAACATCCATGATCTAATCATCTCAAATGAGACAGGGTACGGATGAATAAAGGTGACTTCATATGCTTTGCTGAATGAATGGTTTAGAAGGGATTCATTGCTTTTTTTTTCCCCAATCAAAACCAGAAAAATCCATTTTCTGCCTGGTGACCAAAAGATGGCACTATTGAAATGCTGCATTGTTTTTGTAACTCCTCTGTTGCCCTGAAACCCATCTAATCTTTCTTTTAACACTGAAAATGGTTAAATTAATGATATAATTAATGCTGACCCTTCTGAAAAGATGCAGAACATATTATGCACAGAAAGAGCAGTCTGGGGACGTGGGATTTGTAATATGAAATATTATACCATATTGTTTTTGATATGCACTTATGTGTCTGTTTTATAAAAGGCCGTGTTTGTAATGCCGTGTCTTTAAAAAGGGACAAAATGGCAACCTGTCACATTGTTTCATTTACTTTTAGTGTGTAATACCCAGTTTTTGGCATTAGATAACTAACTCCAGAGTTTTTGTGACATTTAAGTGTTGCAGTTTTCCAAAGTCATTGAGTGCATGTCTCTACAACAGATCTTTTTATTTTTTAAAGATATTGAAGTCATCTTACTGCTCTGTTTTTCTTTTTCATTTCTAATTTAATTTTTAAGTGTCAGTTTCCCCTCCTGTTACATTTAATGTAAATCTTGAGATTTCAACCAAAGAAAACATTATGTATGGGTTAGAATACTAGGTGGTTTTTACAAAATCATAACCAACAACCTTGCCCTGGCAGGGGGCATCAGATTAGATTGCTTTAATAGCTCTGTTCCAACTCTGACTTCTCTAATTTAATTATGCATGTTAGTAAAACTGACTCCTAAGAATTATTCAGTAAAAAAAAGAGTGATAATCAATTCTTTGTAAATGCATAAGTTCTATCATAGGGAAAAAATTACACTCCTGTTAATTCCATTAGTGTTGTACCTGGGCTTGCTAAACAGTCATCTGCTAAATGGTATACAGCTATGCCTTTACTATTACATATGTCTGTCTTGGAGAGATTTAAATTATTTAAAGGCAAATTTAGTTATCCAAAAATGTTAATATCGCTTGTCGGCAAGCACCGTGCAAGCTTCCACAGACATCTGCCAGTTACCCTCAAGTCTTATTTGCTATTTCCTAGTCCCAGGCTTTTAGAAATTGAAAACATTATTAAACTGTTTTGAGTATTTGATACTTCAATGGGTCCCGTAAATTGTAGCGTTCTGATATCTTGTAAAGTAACATGACATCCAGGAGAGGATTCATTTTTGGAGCTAAACATTTTATTTTCTTCCTCAGTGCCTCTCTTCCCTTCCTTCTCCCTGCATCCTCCTCCTATTATAAAACCTAATGACATCTTTTGCATCTTCTCTTCCTATACGCACATACAGATGTGCATTATCTACCTGGAAGCCCTTGCTGCCTGGAAGAAGATATCTCTGAGTAGGCCTGGAAATTGTGAAAGAACCATGTTAGGGATAAAGTTGAGCCTCACCAATTTACCATACTACTTTTTTTAAAACCCTAAGTATAGGTAAAATCCTGTGCTCAACAGCTTGTAGCCTCTGAAGCCCCAAAAGTACAAAATCAGGCTCTTCCAATGTGATGTGATTTTTTTGGGGGGTACCTACTTGGCTAACTGGGAAGCTGCTTTTGCAGGCTGTTGTGCAGGTCACCTTTTCATAGCAGTGATTTGTTAGGCATTGTAATTGTAGTGCTATCAATGGTTTCTCTTGTGTATAAAACAAAAATGGGGATTATGTACAACAAAAGTGCTAAAGAGTCTGCAGTTAACAATTGCCCATCCTTGTTAATATGCAGTCATGGGTTTCTTTTTTATGACTTCTTAACCAAAGAGCCTTACAGGAATTTATACTGGATTACTTCAAAATTTAGGTCAAAATGAGGCTTAAAGTATCACTCCCTCCTGCACTGAACTAGAGCTTCAGTATCAAAGGTTCCGTTCCAAGCCATTTCAGTTATGTGCAAAAGTAATATTTTTTAACCCAGTCTGATGAATAGAGGAACTCGGATTTACATGGTTGAAATCACATTTAGTGTAAGTAGTTTTATATTTTAATAGTTTAAGTTATAATTAAAAGTTCATTTATGTTTTAAAAATTGTAATTGAGGGAAACTTGCTAGAAACAAATAGGATTGCCGTGTAATTGTTGTAAAGCAATGTACTTTCGTTTTATTTTTACCGATGTAGGGCCCTTCAGACGTTGCTTCCATTTTAATCGTGCATATTTTGAAATAAGTAGTACATGTGTAAGTGAACTGTGGTACTGCATTTTTAGATTTGGAGTCCTTTTCTTAAAGGGGCAGAGCACCTCATGATAAATTCCAAGTGCCTTAGGCTTATTTTTATTTTTGAATAGCCATTAATTGTATCAGTCGTTGAGGGCACTGAGCACCTAATAGGATTGGATTTTTTAATGAGTGAGTTCTAGGTGAGCAATTACAGGCTGCCTCAGTCTCCTTTTAACCTGGTGAAGTAATCCTTTTAGATTCTTGGACCTAGATCATGATGTAGGAGTTAAAACAGTTTTTTATTTGCAATCTGACCATTCTGGGACATGATCCTGCCAAAGTTCACAAGCTTAGTGGTCTCAAAGATGGTCTGGTTTTGATGTGAGATTTCCAAGACTTGCTGCAGGAGATTGTTGGTCATTCCAAAGGCGCTGCTCTTTCCTTTGGCTCAGCATTGAATCACTGCTCCGCCATAATATTGTTGGGGCACTGTGCTGCTAAAGGGCTGTCTTTTGGGCAAGGTCTTGACTACTTGGACTTGTGAAAGGTGTTACGGGATCTTTAAGTGTAGGGGTGGTAACCTTGAAGTTATGGCCAAATCCCTCTTTGATATTTGTGTTTTATCTATTGTAATTCTCCTTGCCGTTTCAGCTGCTTAAGTTTTTTCCTCTCCTAAATTGCAGTATAGTGTTCTTTACTGTACTGTTAAACAGCTGGTGTCATCTCCTCGTAGCTGTCTGCATTTCAGTGATGAGTGAAGAGATTTCTGTGTATTTAAAGTTAGTAAATCCCTTTGGGATTTTCTTGGAAGAGAGGTGCTATATAAATGGAGGAGACTCTGTATGTTTAGCAGTGAAATCTCTCATGTTGTAGCTCGATTGTAATCTGAGCCACACGGGTTTGCACATCTGGAAATCTTTGTTAGAGGAGGGGGGGGATCTACTTCTGTGAAAATGGGTACAGTAGGTAAGTTTTTCAAGAAGAGGGGATTGCTCCCCAACAGACACCTCATCCCAAGTTAGAACTTAGCCCTTTCTTTCCATTTTGGAGGTTTAAAGATGTGTTGATAAACACAACTCCCATGAGAGGAAAGTCTGGTTTTGTGATAAAGGTAGTGGACTGGACAGGAGACCTAGAGCCTGTTCCCAGCTCTGCCAGAGACTGACTGTTCACCTTTGACAAGTTGTTTAATCTCTCTGTTTGGGTTCCTCATGTGTAGGAAAGGAAGTAGTACTACTTCCTCTCTTCCCTTTGAATACCTTGTCTCTTTATAGTGTAAACTCTTTGGTGCATGAGCTGTCTTTTACAGTGTTTGGTACAGCATCCCCGGGCTTGATCTTGGTTGGGGCCTCTGGGCATGACTGTAATACACACAATACGCTGCATGGTCTACCTCCAAATCTCAGCCCTTCCTTGAACCCTCTAAATAGCATTGGTTACAGTATTGTGCATAATTCTATTTACATGCTAATATGCAGATGATTAATCCTCTCACTTGCCTATTTATATAGGAACTGCCTGATGCTGAACTGCATTCATGAATTTGTCACCATATCTAATGCCTATCCAAAGAGAAGGGACTTAAATTCAGGAAACAACATTGATCACAACACGGGGATTATCCTTCCACTCTTTTTTTCATTATAATACTTTCATTATCTACAAAAATTCCCCCACCCAGCAGACAGAGAAGCAAAACTGGCAGTTTAACTAGGGAGCACTATCCCGTCTCAAAATAATGTGCTGTAGTGTCAGATGTTAGCCTGAATTCCAAAGAGACGCTTTACCACAAAATCTTTTGGATTAGAAAACAGTCCTGCCAATTGATCCTTAACTAACTCATTTCAGAAAGATAAATTACAAATGCTAGAATGAAAACACAGCAGAACAGGCAGCCAACAGAGGCACCAAAGCACCTGGTCTAACCTGTCCTTAAGCAGGAAAGAATATTACTTAATTTACAGCACTTCCCTCAAAGTGTTTATTTGTGTGGAGTCAAATATATATTGTTGGATACCTGCCATGCTTTCCGGCCAGTTGTCCTCCACTAGTCCAGGTGCACGTTGATTTGTGGCTTGGCTGGCCTAAACACTGCCCCACCTCTTTTGCAGACAGTAGGATGGTGAGAGAATGGAGACAAATGCAGAGAGAAGGAGGCGGAAAAGGAAAATGTATGGGGTGAGAAAGATAGACAGGACAGAGATGTCGCAGTATATTTGGTGCTGAGAATTATGTGGAGAAATGGCTGTTTTGAGGTTAGCTACCCAAATGTGTGTACTAGAACTGCATTAGGTTTAACTACAGGAAATAATGTGTTCATCCTGGTAACACATCTAAATAGGATTTGTGGGAGGAAGGGAGTGAGTGTTGCACCCTAAAGACAATGGAGGGTTGATAAGATTATGCCACAACACCCAGTCTGAAAGTGGTAATAACTTACTGTAATAACACTCACTGAAAGAGTTACTCCCTCTTATGTCTCCTTACTTCCTTGGGCAGGGCTTTCCCTTCTGTGCAGAGCTCTTCTAAACCTTGACTTATGTTAAACCCCCTTTGGATTGGGCTTTTCTTTATTGAGGTTTCATCAATAAAGGGGAAGAGTCCCCCAATCAAGTTGAAGGAGCCCAATCTTTTCTTCGAGGGCCATGTTCCTTCCTCCATCTTTTCTTATTCCGAATTGATCTGCCAGGTAAGAGTTGCACTGAACAACTCCTCTCCATTTGTCTAATGTGGAATTATACCTCTCTTTTTAACTTTCCCTTCAAACAAAGCACCCAGTTGAATAGTGTTTTAATTATGCTCTTAGGATATAAATATCATTATGCTTTGTATGAAAAACCAGTACCAAAAATATTACTTTATTCTTTCATAACCCTACAAGAGCAATATTTAAAAAAAAGAATTGGTTGAACCTCTTTTTCCCATGCTATCATAACTGTTTCTTTAAAACGTCCCCTGTCACTTACTCCCCCTTTCTCCAAATACACTGCTGATGTCTATTCTAATACAGTGTTTCCCAACCAGTGTGCCATGGCCGGCACTGGTGTGCCGTCAGGCCTGAGCTGGTGTGCCACGGAATTTCTTGAAAAACTACTTGAAGAGTTGAGTTGACTCATGAATATCCATGAGTTCATTTAGAGATTATATGGTGGTGTGCCTCAAAATAATTTAAAGATATCAGGTTGTGCCATGACAGAGAAAAGTTTGGGAACCACTGTTCCAATATGAATATGACCTATCCCATCAGATCTCAAAAGTGAAGCGTGATCAGGTTAAGCTAGTTTGTGGGTGAAATCCCTGTAAGGAACACTGAGGTGTTACATAGGATGAGGTGGTGGTAGTGGCAGCAGCATTTTTCCCACCAGATCATTGCTGAACCAGTAGGCCAGCATGGTCCTGGAAAATGCTGTCTCTGCAGGTACAGTCTTCCATAGAAGATATAAAACTAGGTCCTGACCACATGAATCCATTAATATTTGCATAGCACTCTGGAAATGGGTGGTTTATTCCAAGTTGAAAAACTGCATTCAACTGCCATTTCAAATGGGAGAGGTGTGCTTCAGTAAACTTGCATTTAATGTTGCCAACTACTGAAGTGGACACGATTCAACCCAGAGATGGCTATCTTCCAGTAGTGACTGAAGTGATCTATTCAAATATCAGTTTATAAATCACTCTTAGGAGCCTTCAGGATGAATGTTGCTAGAAGAGAGTTTTTTTAAGACGACAGCTTTACCAGCAAGAGTAACTCTTAAGCATTTAGTGATGCCAGGTATGAAAAATACTATTGAAAAAATAGATGGTGCCAATGGCTTTTTCCATTGCTTATATAACATTTCATCTGTGATAGTTGAATGTACCTTTTAGATCTCTTCTCAACTGTTTAAGAACTTCATGGGCTGTATTTTTTCCCCTTCCTAATAAGATCCAACATTTCTGCTTTAACTGAAAGCAAACACGGCCCTTGTTTCTTTTTCTTGTGTTTGGAGTTTGAGGGAAAATAATAGATGACATTTCTAACAGTGCGACTGTCTGTAATTGCTATTGTTTTGTTTTGTAAAGCATGTGGTTGTGCATTTTAATGTTTAGCATTCATGCAATTAGAGCCATTTGATTAGACAAGAAAGGGCCAAATCCTGCAGCTGTTAAATACATGGAAAAGCTTCTGGATCAGCCTCTAAATATGTCGCATTACTAAGCAAGCAGAGTTCTTGACCCATCATAGGGAGATTGTAAGATGATATAGTAGGAAGGTATCTTCCAAGTAGGGCAATAAGCTTGACTTGCAGAAATGCATACCAAACTTGCAAGCCTGATAATTCTGTGCCATTACTGCAGTTGCATGTGCATATTTGATATCTGCATGTGCAAATGGCCATCTAGGTATTTAGCTGGCCGGTTTTATGTCCTATCATCCAATTCATATGCACAATCGCAACACTGCCACATGTAAATTAGGCATGCAATTGTGCATGCCCATATTTGAAAATCAGGTCCATAGTGTACTGGTTAAACATTAGTAAGATGATGATTGTGAAGTATGTTTTGAAATAATAAATTAAATACTATTTTAAGCATATCCTAGAAAAGTTGAAAATATACACGCAAATGAGAGAACAGAATGTAACACAGGTAATTCCCAGAGTTACAGTGAAATGCTCAGTTGTGACAATTTGTTGAAGGTTTATTTCTTCTGTGTATGTTTTGTTTGGTTGTTTTTTTCCCATAACACCCTTTGTTTGTTTAATAAGTCTGACTGATCAGAATATGTTTTTGTGGTTTCTTACAGGTCTGCCATTAAAGCCTTGTGCCCTGGAGGATCCGTGGTCTATTCTACATGCACTCTCTCAAAGGCAGAAAACAGTGATGTAATCAATCACATCCTAAACTCCTGCAGTAACGTTCTGCCTGTGGATATAAGTGAACTGGCCAATGCAGTTTCCAATGAGTTCACTCTTGTTACTGGTGTCCAGCGACATGAACTTTTAGTACTTCCAGCAAGGGGGAAGGCCTGGGGGCCGATGTATGTAGCTAAACTAAAGAAAACTTAGTTGAGGTGGCATGTATTAGGCTTTTTTAAGTCACATTGGCAAATTCTTATTTATTTTTAATACACTGTATATATATGTGATCTGTGGCAAATATTTGTCCAAGTAGCTTGGGCTTAGAGTTTTGAACTGGTATATCAAATACTGTCAAATGATCATTATATTTGAGGTTTAATTTGGCAAGAGGACAATATCCAGTGTGGCTCAAGCCTGCAGTTGGATCTGCAAGCACAAACATCTGGCATCTGGACCCATGTGGAATCCATTAATATATAAATCCACAGAAGCAAAGGTATTCCACATCACAAGCTTCCATAATATTTATATATTCTTTCCTCTTGAAGATTCCAAAAGGCCGTGACCCTCTATGTAGTGACATTGCAGAAATGCAACTGCTTTCGGGGTGGAGGACAGCAGCCAGCTAGCACAAACCTTGCTGCATAGTGAGGAAGAGATGGAATTTTGTTTACAAGCCAACATGACCTATGCTTACAAAATAATGCCTGAAGAACTTCAGTGTCCACCTGAGGTGGACAGGACCTATGCCATGGTCTCATCTGACAGACCTGCACAAAATAAAACTGCACAGAATTTAACTGCTCTTTCACAATGGGCTGCATGACCTCTCCTGGCTTTGAAGTGGTCCCAAGGAGTCAAAATGTCAAACCTGATACTCTCACATTCCTGCTAATGGCACAAAATGAAACACAAGTTGCTTTGTTAAGGAAAAAAAATCCTAAAATACTTAAATAATCTAAATTTGATGACAGGAAAACAGATACGCAATGTAATGATTTTGTTTGCAAAGACATTTTGTACATCAAGGAAAGTAGTCCAAGTACAATGCACAAGTTTCATATTGTTTTCTATCTAGGAAACTTCAGCTTTGCCTTTTGCTTATGAATAACTCGGAGATGAGAGAAACAGGAAGAAAGGAACAATTATCCCTGGGGTTTTCTTGTGCTAGAGTGTGGTGAAGATGAAACAAGGGTTAACTAGATCTCTTGGGACATGAAGGCAGCAGATGAGGATGCCACATGTTGCACTCCATAGGTCATGATGCCAGGCCCTGGCCCAACAGATGCTTGTTCCTAGATTCCAATGCCAGAAGTGGCCATTGTGGTCATCTTGTCTGACCTCCTATATAGCACAGGCCATAGAACTTCCCCAAAACCATTCCTAGAGCAGATCTTGAGAAGATGTCAGTGATGGAGACTCCACGTTGACCAAATTGGTAAATTTTCCAGTAGCTAATTACTCTCACCATTAAAAACGTACACCTTATTTCCAGTCTGAATTTGTCTACTTTCAACTTCTAGTTGTTGGATCTTTTTATATCTTTCTCTGTTGGATTGGGGGGCCCATTGTTAAATACTTGTTTCCCAAGGATATACTTACAGACTGTAATCAGGTCACCCCCTTCATCTCTAGATTGAGCTCATTGAATCTGTCACTATGAGGCATGTTTTCTAATCCTTTAATTATCCTCATGGCTCTTCCTGAACCCCCTCCAATATTATCAACTTCCTTTTGGGTACCAGTACTGGATGCAATATTCCAGCACCAGTCAAGCCAATGGCAAATATAGAGGTGAAATAACTTCTCTGCTCTTACTTGAGAAAACCCTATTCATGCATCCAAGAATCACATTAGCTCTTGTGGCCACAGTGTCGCATTGGGAGCTTATGTTCAGCTGACTCTCCCCAAATCTTTTTCAGAGTCACTGCTTGCCATGATAGAGCATAAGTAAATATGGCCTACATTCTTTGTTCCTAGGTGTATACATTTACATTTAGTTATATTAGAATGCATATTTGCTTGCGCCCAGCTTACAAAGTGATCCAGATCACTCTGAATCAGTGAGGTGCCCTCTTCATTATTTATCACTCCCCCAGTTCTTGTGTCATCTGCCAACTTTATCAGTGATAATTTTATGTTTACTTCCAGATCATGGACAAAGATGTTATAGTGTAGGGCCAAGAACAGATCCCACTGGAAATACATCTGCTTGATGATGATTCCCCATTTACAGTTACATG
Organism: Mesoclemmys tuberculata; assembly: GCA_007922155.1. Lineage (NCBI taxonomy): Eukaryota > Metazoa > Chordata > Testudines > Chelidae > Mesoclemmys > Mesoclemmys tuberculata. The sequence goes on from ML675610.1 coordinate 8,603,248, forward strand.
AGTCCTATCCATTAGCCAATTTTAAACCCATTTAATGTGTGCCATGTTAATTTTATCTCTCGTTTTTTAATCCAAATGCCATGAGGTACCAAGTCAAACACCATACCAAAGTCTTAAATATATTGCAGCAATATTGTTTACTTGTAATCTCATTTAAAAAAAAGGTTATCAAGTTGATTTGTCAGGATCAATTTTCCATAAACCCATGTTGATTTGCATTAATTACGTTACCCTTTTTTAGTTCTTTATTAATCAAGTCCATTCTTAGCATGTTGTAGAAGCAAGAGCAGGTGCCGAGAGCGTGCAAAGGTCTCGGCATTAGACAGGCACGCAGAGGATGCATTGAGCATAGAACTCTGGCACACTAGCGCCAATTACTAGCCAGTGCAGGCTACAGGAATGGCCACCAGCAAGGCAGCGAACAAGAAAAGTCATTGCTCAAACGTAGTACTCTCCACCCCTGATCAAATCCCCATGGTCCTCAGTAACATGCCACCTGTCTTCCTCTCACTCCACATCTTTCACTGCTGGAAATACCTCTACAACAGTGGCTTACGCCAGCATTACAAACATTCAGTAAGAACTGATGAGGACACTTTTGGAAAGACTGACTAGAGCAGTGGCTCTCAATCTTTCCAGGCTGCTGTGCCCCTTTCAGGTGGGAGATGGGCACGTGACCACTCTGAGGGAACTTTTACTCCAAAAACTTAGGCCCAAGTATGTTTAGGCACCTACAGAGTTGTGCATCACAGTTGTGCTGAAACCAGGACCTAGCTGCTGAAAATTGGGACTTAGGCATCAAGCCCCTTATGTGCATTCAGTCCCTGGAGCCCAAAGGAGCTTTCTGTGGGGAGCAGGATGCTGTTGGTGTATGGAAAGCAGGTGAGTGCTCAGCGATGTGGGGCTGTGGAGATGGGATGAGTCTCACTCAGGAGAGAGGTGAGATGGGGGGTCCCACAGCATGGAAGAGGCGAAGCAAAGGGAACAGGAGCAAGTTTACTTTGCTCACTTCCCTAGCATGGAGTCTCCTGTCGTGGAGATCAAAGTGTTGGGAAGAGAGGCTTCTCCCCATTACCCCAGAAGGGGCTAGTTTTGTCCATAGCTTATCTGCCAGTCAGCGATAACTGTCTGGAGTATCCGTTACGTCACGTATTGAGTGGTCTGAAAAACAGCTATTGCAGAACTGCTGAATGAGGGAGCCAGTGGCCTAGGCGATCCCAGTGCAGTCTGGCTCGAGGGGTGGAGGTAGCAGGGAACGCTCCCCACGCCCACCGCTCCTGTCTGCTTTAAATGCTGTGAGGAGTCCTCTAGCAAAGCAGGTAATATAATCTGCCAGGTGAGAGTGCCTAAGTAGGAGAGCAAGCCTTCCCGGAAGGGGGAGAGGAGGGAAAGCAATCAGCAGGAAGCAGTGCGTGGGTAGATGTCTTTGAACTATCATGTAAATAGGGCTCTGGTTGGTTTTGGGGCAATTGCTGTACAATGGGGTTAAGTCTAGTGGGAGTTGCATGGTCAAGTGGGTTTGGGCACTGGGCTGAGAGACAGGACACTTGTGCTCTGGCCTCAGCTCTGGGAAAGGAGTGGGATCTAGTGGGTTAGAGTAGCAGGCAGAGCTGAGAGTCAGAACTTCTGGGTTCGAACCTTTGCTGTGGGAGAAGCAGTGGGAAGTGGAAGGCTGGCATGAGGGTTTTTATGCAAATGAACTGTGCATATTCACTGCCTATGTAAATTAAGACATGGTCTCATTTGCGTAAATCTGTCAGGTAGCTTGGCGGGGCTGGGTTCTGGACACACCTATCCTCCTTGGGCCGGGATCCAGGCTGTCACATGCTCCCAAATGTACTCTGTGGTCCAGCCCATGATGGTGCACACGAGCTCTGGAACACTGGCACAGAGAACGTGGGGGAACAAAGGGCTGGGGTCAGAGTGGCTGGGTCGAGGCTGTGGGGTGGAGCTAGGGGGAAATGTTTCAAGTAGTTCAGTTTATGGTTTTTTCTTTTAAGTCATACATCTTTTAAAGTAAACTGCTTTGAAAAATACTCTGCTCAGGAGTAGTTGGTTTGAAAGGTCATTTTCCAAGGTCTCTTCACTCCTGCCTTTTTTATTTCCAAATAGGTCCAGAGATTACTGGGTTTCTGTAAAATCTGATTTGTATGCAGAGTCCGTCATCTTAAGCAGGGACTACTCCAAGTTCTGGTGAAACAGGTTTCTTATTTGCCAAGTTGTTTACTGGTAAAAATTGTCTTCTGTTTACTGCAAAGGTCAGCGACTATATTGACACCAGCTTTTCATGGGTGGTTTTTTTTTGTTTTTGTTTTCAGATTATCAGAATATGAATTGAAAGGGCAAATTATGATGAAAGGGCCTTAAAACAGTAGGTTCACAGGCACGTGGTTAGCTTTGACATTCAGTTTGTGGCAGGCTATCCAGCAGGCTATCATGCAAGTACTTGAAACAAAACCAGAATGATTAATAACTGCAATAACTGTACACTATTCAGAGAGTTTTGTTACATAATTGCAGTCATAATGAGCACTACAGACAATCTGGAGAAGTAGTTTATTCACTGGGTTATGAAATGTTATGTGACTTTGTGATATCATATCTGGTGTGTCGGGAGAGAGGATCCCAGTGCTGTGCCATGCTATATATACACCAATTTCACAAGGCTCTAAAATACATGAGCAGTGACTTTAATACATAATATGTAACTATTCCGAATGCAAAGGGACAAAGACTACCCGCTGTTATTGAAAAATAACTCAAAAGCAGTTTTTAATTCTGCACCCCATGAATTCCCCTGCCAGTTTTTGTGGTTTTACAGTGTTGTAAGCCTATTTTTTAAAATGTTTTTTCTCTCCCTCCATTGCTTTGTAAAATACCATGCAAACCAGGGAACCTGTGGCTCTACAGGGACAAGAGTAAAACTGACTGTACACAGCGTGCAATTGACAGGGTGATATGCCATTCTTGGTAAGTATTAGAGGTAGAAGATATCTTGTTCAGCAGTATAATGCTTTTGACATGTGGTTACCCATCTAGTGTAAAGGGTAATCATTCACTCTTACCGAAGCTAGTTCATTATTCTCTGTTATCCTGCTGGAGTTCCCAAGTTATTTCATAGCAATGCAGAGATTGTCTCCTCCCTTTCAAAATGAAGATGACACATTATTGCTATCACTGGACACATTATGTTGTGCACAGAGGGGATTTGGGCAGGCCACAGGGAAAGGAAAGAATATCACCCCATTAAGGCTATAGAGCAGCAAGTGGAGCCATCCCAGAGCTGTAACTGTAGGCCTGAGGCCACAGTCGCCTCTAAAATTCAGGGGCCTCCAAGCTGGGGCAGATGCAACGATTAATGATTCCGTGTGCTGGTGGACCTCAGTCCTTGGTGTGGAGGATGTGCTGCATGCCACGTATGGTGAGGCATTCTGCTGTGTGAGCTTCTCCAGTCTTGCTCTCCCTTTGCGTGGGGACCCAGGACTTGGGCTTGTGTGTGCACCACTGGCATTTTATTGTCAATAGTATCTTTGAGAACCAAGGAAGATCTGAAGGGTATTGAAAGGAGGCAGACAAGTGCTAATGTATGCAGATGGTATGCTACTTCTATGAAAAGATCCAACAGCATCTGTCCTGAAAACATTAAATATAATATCTGAATTTGGAGTCATCTCAGGCTACAAAGTCAACTGGATGAAATCACAATACCCTTGTCAAAATGCTTTCCGTCAGTTTTATTTGCTCAGTGGGAATTGAAATGGAAAACCAAGAATATCACGTACTCAGGAAGCAAATTAAACGTATTAAGCTATATAGTTGAAGATAACTCAGGAGACAAGCAATACAGGAGTTCTTGAAAGTTAGGCTTCTCTAAATCACAGCATATGGGCAAGTCCCTGTGTACCGTGAGTCACATTAGACCTAAATTATGCAAGGCCTCCTGATTTATATGAGATCTGCACTGAGTCAAGCAGCAGTGTTAAGTGATTAGGAAATCCTTCTTTAATCTTCCAAAATAATTTTTTTAACTAAGGGCTGGTCTACATTACATACACAGGTAGGTTGACGAAAGGTGCTTATGTCGACCTAATTATGTCAGTGTCTACACGTCAGCCTTCCTTCCGCTGATGTAAATGCCCTACTAAACCGACATAACTCCATCTCCACGAGAGGCGTAAGGCTTATGTCCATGTAGTTAGGGCCATGAGGTGTTTGTGTAGACGTTCCTGCCTTTAGTATCTGTTGGCTGGCTTGTGTGTTTTAGGACGGGATCCGTGAAATTGACAAGAAAGCTGGGCAGCTAGAGCCCAGCTGCCTCCGGTTCCTCAAGAGAGCTGGGCGGTGGGACCCCACTGCCAGCTGGGAGCTGGGGCGAGAAGCCTAGGTGGCTGTACCCTGCTCCTTGGGAGCAAGAAGCCCTGGATGGCTTTCTTCCCACTCCTGGTAGGGAATGGGGAGCATGGGGGGAGGGCAGCCTGCTATGAGCCTGTGGGGCAGCCAGGATCCTGGCAGGGAGCTGCCAGCGGAGCTGAGAGATGGGGCTGTCAGCTCCCCACACTGCCCCTCTTAGGTCAATGGCAGTGCTTCTGGTGAGGAGGCACACCACTGACCCGAGGAGGGCAGTTTGGCTGTAAGTCGACCTAATATAGGTCAGCTTACATGTCTAGTATAGACATACCCTAAGTCTAACGCACCACAAAATGGCAACCTGTAACTAATACCTGTTAGTTATTTGCATTGTAAAAGGGGAGTACTGCTCCTGGGGAAGCTAGGAGGTCCAAGGAAGATTTTTTTTAAGACTTCAGGTGGTTGGTAGTTCAGGGCTCATGCACTAACACAAGCATCAGAAGGTGGCTGAGACACTGTTTTGAGGAGAGCAGCATGAAGATTGCAAGAGGAGGCAGCTACCCAACAGAGTTTCACTTCTGAAAGTCCGTGCATGGCAGTTTCCTCTTACTTCCTCTTCCTCTGCTTCCCCTCCAGACAGTGCTTCAGCACTTTTTGCCCTCTTCCTCTGCGGGTTTGTCTACACTTACAGTGCTGCAGTGTGGGGACCAGAACTGGTGCAGCTGCGTTGCTGTAATGCTTAGTGAAGACACAACCTATGCCAAGGGGAGAGCTTCTCCCATTGGTGTCGGTTCTCCACTTCCCCAAAAGGAAGTAGCTATGTCAATAAAAGAAACCCTTTCATCAACATAGTTCTGTCTATACTCGGGAGTAGGTCAGCATATTTATGTCGCGTGGGATGTGGATTTATATTGACATAAGTTTCTAGTGTAGACTAAGCCTGAGAGAAGAAGGTCAATCGCTGTTGTGCTGAATTGCACAGAATCTCGCTGCTTCCTACTTCTCCTTTAAGGGCAGCAGTACAGAAGGAGGTGCTGCAAATACGCCAAACTGTCTTTGTGGGGATAATGTACAGACGGAGGAGGAATGCTAAAAGGCAGGTGGACAAGCTGAGGGGCTAAATGATGACAGGAAAATGTCCATTTAGGCGGATTTATTCAGTACCCACTGAGATTTATGTGGCCTTTTGGAAAAGCGATGAATGATGGGATCATTTGTGCAGCCATGTACAATCACATTATATGCAGCATACACTGGGCCCTACATATGGGAAAAGCAGAGAAGACAGGGCAGAGGGTTATATATGTATTAGTGTAATTATGGAGCTTAAATATTAGCATTGTACCTTTTTGCCATTATTTTTATTTGTATTGGCAAATATAAAAAAGGAATTTCCTTATTTTATATGGAATGATGATAAATCATGTAGGAAGCTAGTAAAAATTGCATGCAAGCCAAAGTACAGGCACTTTTGATGTTTGCCAAATTTGAAACTTTATCTAATGGCATATGACACAGCTCAATTAAACTCACTCTGGCTTGTCAAAAGGAATTCTCCTCTGTGGATTAGAGTGGAAAAACATTACACTCACAAATGAGTAGGGACTGTTGTGCTCTGCTAGGGGACTAAAAATCTCTCAGGTGAGTGATATGCCAATCTTGGTAAGATGTGGAGTAAGAGAGGGAAGCCGTCAGATGTCCTAAAAGATGCATAAAATAGCAAACTCAGTCAAGTCAGAAGCACTAGGATAAAACTTGAAAGTGCTACAAATATTTCTCAGAAGGCCGGGGGCATTAATTGGTTCCAAATGAAGAAAGTAACTTTATCTCCCCATCTGTTTCCACCTTTCCCCTCCATGAAACATCCCCCCCCCATGTCTTTCCCTTTCGTGGACACTCCCCCAGAACTCGCAGTGGTGGAAGAACTGGAGCAGGGATTTCCCTACATCCCTCTTAAGTGGCTTATACACCCCCTGAATTGCCCCATCACCCCCCCTCAGTGATCAACTAGTTACATGCAGTGTTGCCAATTTAGTCATTAGTTGGAAATTTCAATTGAAATTGAAACATTAATACACACTTTAAAAGCATAAACAGTACTTGATAAAATACTTGTATCTGAAAAAGAATAATAGGTTTGAAAAGTATGAACAAAGACTGGCTTCCTCCCACAGCTGTTGTTTGATGACAATGTCGGCGCATTCATTTCGGCCAGCCTAATAATTTCACGTTATGATTTGTAAGCAAGGTCTGAATGAGCTCTCTCTGGACAGCTGGCAATAAGCTGGAGGGTGTGAGGGAAAGGCTTCAGCACCAACTGTATTTATAGAAACACACCTGCTCTGCCTTAGTTATCCAGCAAACAGCCGTGTTGTCCTAGTGATCTATTTGGGCTGGTGTTGGGTTACAAATCACGTTAGTATTGCATGCAGGAGTAATGAAATGTTATTGTATGAGTAAAGGGCAGCAGAGCTGTACATAGCTTGTCCTGATTGAGGGGGGTCACCTTCAGTGCATAATTTGTGCCAGGCCTGAGCCATGGTGCCTTTTGGCTTGGCAGTTCATAGCCCAGGGCCTCTGTGCTTGCCACATCAGTTATGAAAATAAAAAACATGCTTGAGCCTCAGCACCTCTTTCGTTACAAATTAAGCACTGCCACCCTCAATTGAACTGCAATCTCTATGCACAGGGTTTGGATGCCAGATCCCACTGGAGAGAGAGACGGTGTTTTGCTTGGTGGTGTGGGCTCCGCCTAACAGTCACGGGCACTATTTGTCCTGCCCCTCTCCCCTGTTTAAAGATAGAGATGATTAGGCTCCACAGAAAGGCTTGTGTGTTTTTAAGCGACCCCTAGAGCTGAAATCACTCCTTACCAGGTTTAAGTGCTTAGCCTGCTGTGGAACAGTGTTTCTGTGGAAGAGACAAGGCAGCTGGCACTAGCAGTGAGTTTCTCCCACTGAGAGCCGAAATCACTGAGAACGGTGGAACCTCAAGAGACTGACTTGCAGAGGTCACAGTGGCCGATGGCAGCACATGGTGATGGTGCCGTTCTCTCTCTCTCGTAAGTCTACTGTTGAAACCACGTGGGTCATTAAACAATGGCATCCAAGCATCTGCTACAACAGGAGTAGGTCAATGTCCAGCAATAGAAGCTACACTTGGATCAATCAGAGAGAGATCCATTGAAAATGTACTGGAAGAACCAAAGACTTCAGGTCAGAAGTTGACTAATTAAGGCATTTTTATATTGACTCCTTAAGTGAAGAGGACAAGAAGTGTTTGTTGAGCCAGCTGAAAAAGTACACGGACTTGGTTCTTACAAATCTACAACAGTGACTTCTAGATTCTACTCAATCCCTACGTAGCTTTTACAGATGCCTGTCTTATAAAACACTGACAGCTGAGTGGAGTGAGTTGGCACTACCAGCAATGAGGCTGCTACGTCGTCAGGACTGAATAGAGAATTTAAACAGAGGGGAATGTCATACGGCGAACGAAGTAAGATTTGACTTCAGCGTTTTCTGTATCATCACTAATGGTTTGACCCAAACTTTTGCTTTTTTTCCTGGGATGAAAGAAGTAGGAATTCATCTCTTGCTACCCCCAGTCACAACATCTACAGTTTAGCACTTTTTCCTCAATGAATAGAATTTTGTTTAGTGAAAGACATCGCCTTCTGCTTGATGATGAGCATATCACTAAGGAAAGGAAGTACTGGATACACAAGAAGCCACCAAAGATGAACGCGCTGTATTCAAGAAGTTCATTAACAGAGTTATGCAAAATTACAAGAAACCCAGAAGGATGCTTCATGGCAGTCTTCAGTCGCCAATTTAATTTGCATGATGATTTTAAAACAGGAATTGAATCTAATAAAACGCTCGTGAAATATTTTTCAGTTTTGACTGTGGTGCCCTACAGCGCACCTTCACCCTCATGGTCTCACCCCTCGTCGGCCCTCACCGCCCTGTAAAATCAACCCCTCCCAATTTCAACTCCTGGGGGAAGCACTGGACTGGAGTAATTCTATTCGGAGCGGAATTTGATAACACTGGTAGAACCACCTTTTACTGTGCTGCCCTGCTTTAGGCTAAACACTGTTGCTAGGTCTGATGGAGCAGTGCTAGCCCAAATATAGCAGAATTTCTGAAAATCTTCAAGCCGAGCAGTGGCTGCTTGTGGGGACAGAGGGAGAAGAATACCTTTGGAAAGGTTGGGTTCTGCACCTCAAGTCACAGAACTGTGGTGAATTGCAGGCTGGGGAGTTTTTATTGAAAAGCCAAAATAGGCTAAACAAAACATTATCTCTTGGAGAAAGGTCTTTGCTCATGGAAACTGGGTGGGTTTTCTCCAGCTGATTAATCCCTTCAATTTGCAAATATTTGACTCAAGCCAGGCGTAAACTGAGAAACCAACACCACCTATTTTCTGGCAAAGTGACTGGTGATGCTTCAGGGTGAGACGCCTGGGCAGCTGGATCCCAGAAGACCGGGCAACCCCCCCCCACCTGCCCACTCCCCACTGGCGTGGGATTGTGGTCAGTAACGTTGCAAGGGTATTATTAAGCCTCCAAGTGCCATGTCTGGTTTAAGTAGACTGTTCTGTCTTGGAATAGGATATGGTCCAGTGGGACATTTATTTAACTTTTTGAAATATTACCAAACTCAAGGTCGTGTACTGCACTGCGCACTTCCTTGCAGCAGGAATTTGTGAGGCAGATTCTGACAGTTTCCTACCACTAAATTAAAAACCTCAGGTAAAAGTGAAACTTATTTTCATTTTCAGGAATCACTTTGTCAGACTGGCACTCAGGCAGTGAGCATGGGGAATACACACTCACTAATCCCATCTTTTAAATTGTGTCAGCGAGTCCCTAACACATTATTTCTGACTGGAGATAATTTTGTTTAAGCGATATCTTAAGCGTGATGCAACACCTGTCAAAATGTACTCTCATTGGCTGATCTGCCTGCCTGCCTGTGGAGCCCTGAGGGGATGTAGTGAGTTTGGTGGATTTTTTTTTCCTTGTGGTTTGCAGATTCTTATGCAGACAGCTCCCATGGACCTATTTAAAATGCATTGTAGGTAGTAACTAAAATAAAATTACTTCCTTCAGCAAAAATGTCAGAGCTCCCTTTCATGGATGAGTAGCTGTGAAAACACTCTCAAGAGAAGGGGCTGGTGTAAAAGCATAAAGCTGAGATTGGTATGGTTTTGCTTTTTATATATGTGCTTATGTAATTTTTAGAAGTTCCATCTCCTTTCATTGTTTTTGTTTAAGGTGGTCATTTACATAAATGTTTTCTCTTTCTTGTAAGTTGTCATTATACATGCATTCCCTCTTTAGTATAATGATTCTGTGGCTGTAGGAGTTTTGTGGTCATATCATGGTCACGCAAGACTGATCAACAGTGGAAGTGGGGACAGATGTCAAGACCCACTGCTGCATAAACATGGGCAGTCACCACTTCAGCTACCAAGGGAACTCTGGTAGTTGGAGTAATGTTCAGTCTCTTAACCTCTATGGGAAAACCGCTAGAAGACAATGTGATTACCCATACTTAAGCAAGACTGACATTCCATCTGTTAGAGAGTAGTAAAACTTTTTCTATTACAAATTCTTAGTGAATTTTTAAAATAAATTATGTATATGGTGGGCAACATAGGAAGATGATTCATTCCGTTTTGATGGCATATCATTTGTTGGCTTGACCTTACGCCTTAAAAGTCTAGCCAAAATAATGAGTGAGCAAAAACAAGCAAAGAGCAACTTATTCTCATGCAGTGTCACGGTAATTCTCATAGGATTCTAGAGATTTTTGGATGGGCTGTTCCAGTGTCTCAGCCACTATTTATGTTACACTAGTGTGATATTTATACACTAGCATCTGTCAATGAAGGGTCCTCAAGAGATGTGGCACATCCTTTTTCTGTCTCAGGTAACATATTTGGCCACTTGAGAGAGTCTCTTCAGATCTGCATCTTGGTTCCACAAGAGTGGATGGCATTCAGGTAATCATATTCCAGCACTTCTGTTATTCACAAACAGAATAACAAGGCAAAGCTCCCATCTCTAAGAAGTTTAACACAAAGAATAGCAATTCTCGTAGTGTTGTTTCCTTGGTACTTTCATGTGCACTGGTTAGATGTATATTGTGTCTGCTGTGAATAATAATGTCTTACTTAATTTTAATAATTAAAATATTTGTCTCTAATTAAAGAGGCTCAGACGTGTGCCAGGTATTTTCCCAAACAGAAAGAGGGCATGCTCCCTGTCCTGAGGCACTTATAGATTAAATTAAACATGTTGTAACACAGAGTATGAAGACAGTAGGAAGGGGATGGAGGAAGAATAATGGGGAGGTAACAGTAAGTGATTATTCAGCAAAAGCTAGTGCACAGCCTGGTGAACTAGAATAGGAGTGTGCATATTTGTTTAGAATAAATAGGTGGTGTTGCTATGGTTCATTTCATTAATTTTTTCCCAGGAGTTCAAAGGAAGTGGAAGTGCAGCCTCTTCTATACCTCCTAAAAGCAGAGGGGGGGAATGACAGGACAATGGATGAGGATGTTTGGTTCAAACTAACCGGTGCAAGGTACGGGATAACAAAAAGCATATAAAATGTAATAGGTAGCTAGTTTGTATCAATTTGTAACAGGAGAATGAAAGAATAGGCATTTTTGTGTTGGCCTAGGGGACAGCATCGTGTTCTGTTGATTGAGCTGCTACCTTATCATGGACGCACATATCTTAGTGAACATATCTTAGTGTAGCTCTTATGGGGCACATATCTTAGTGTAGCTCTTATGGGGCACTGTACCATGCTTTGTAGACAGTAAGCCTGGCTGAGTGACTTCGCCATCAAACCACACCTGTGGTCTCAATGAGTAACATTGAGGTCTGCTGAATCAGCACGCTGCATTCTCTGCTCATGCAGCTAACACCATCGCTCCAAGAACCACAGCACTAGCGGCATTAACAACTACTGCAGGACAAACAGCACTGCTGATGCTGATGTGATTCAGTAAGTGGTGAGCTACCCACTCTAGGGTTTGTGATCTAAGATGGCAGAAAACTTGGAGCCAGGGAATCCCCTTATCCCTTCCCTACAAATCCCCATAGAGTTTGATTGCGGAACAGAGAAGTGCAATCCATGTGAGGTCAAAAACGAAAGTGGGGAAACATGGACTGGAATTTGTAGGGCAATGGCAGAGAGACTGTAGCCTTGAAGAATAGTAGTAAAGAAATGTAGAGTATTGCAAACTGTGGATATGGTCATTAGATGGCTAAGACAACACACCACAAACCTGATGGGGCAAGTAACAGAAACAAACAAAAAAAGGTAGCAGAAGCAACACAGCACTGGAAAACGCAAGCTCTGCAAGCAGGGCAGCAAGCAGTCCAGACACGGGATATTCTCCTCCCAGAGTCAGGATAAAAAAAATAGAGGTCCTGGTTCCCAATCCCCTGCTCTAAGTCATGGAATCCCACTCCCTGCTCACAGCTAATAATAAAACCTTTCTCCAATGTTATGTCCTCTCTGTTTGCTAAACTCACTGCTGCTGTCTGTACTTTAAATTGACCTCACAGAGTTGGTTAATGTCTCTTGGCTCTTGTTTCCCTCCCTTCTTACATTGCTTTCTCATTTCTGCCCTCTCTTTGTTGTTAAAGTTATAGCTATTATAGAAAACCTCGTCGTAGAAAGAAATGGAGAAATTGAAAAAAACTAAACAAATCAAATTGCTTAAGGGGGTAACATAACTTAAATAAAGTTTAAAATAAGTAATTTTAACCTTTCAGGAATGCAACAGCTGGAGAGTTAACTTTCCTGAAGATATGGTTGCTAAGCAACAGAAATGCTAGCTCAGTTTCTAATCCAAGGACTAACTACTTTTTGCAACATGGGTTATCCTTATTTTTAAATAATAGCATTTCTAAGATAAAAGTAATATAAAGTAACGGAAAGAACTAAATTAAGACGACAAAGTAGGCAAATAATAAGGACTTGTATCAATTAAGTTTTAAACAAAAAGGTAATAACTTGCTTATTGAAATGTTTGACTCTTTTTTTCTGTTTATTTTCTAAAATGGATTGCCTTAATAACTTTGAGCTCTTATTGCCTCATCTTGTACAATCATAAATACATTTCTGGCACTGTTTGTCTTGAATTGTAAGTTGTCCTGAATGTCATGTGTGTTGTCCTGTGTTGTTATATGTTATGTGTCGTAACTTTTTTTGGTTATTGTTATTTTGGTTTTATTCCGTTGCAACAAAAGCCAATTTTATACTTTTTAAAAATGTAAGTGGTACTATATTATTTTAATAGTATGGTTGTTTTATAACCATTATATACCAATTAATGTTTTTGGAAAACTCAGAGGCCTTAGTTATAAATATATGTATGTATATGTCTGCCTCAACAAATAATACAATGACAAAGAAAAAGGTGTTTTTTTATTATTCACAGGTATTTTTTTCAAAAGGAAAAAAATTTAGAGGAAACCTCAACATTAATGGCAAAGTAATATTAACAAAATGTCAGTTTCATTTTTTAGGTTTTTATAAACTTGTTATTGAATATTGAAATATAGTTATAAAAATGTCAGACTTGACATTTTTGCTATAACAATATATATTGTCTCTGGTTATGTAGCAAAATGTTAAAGCTAACCAAAACAATTTCAACAGGTTTCCACCTTTGTCTTCCAAACACAACCAAGTGTCATGAAAGTTTAATACCCATAGATCTGCATTTAAACTTCATTTTGCTTTAATTTTTATACTGTTTTCTTTTATGTTATGTTAAAGAGAAGTAGTGGTTGGTAAAGTTTGTGCTTTCAAATAGTTAACAAAAGAAGTGCTATCAGAAGCAAATTAACTCTCAAACGCTTGGGGAAAGGGTCTGTTACTGTCTTTTTTGCTGAAACAGAGTGCCCAGGGGAAGAGCACTATACCATCTCACAGAAAATGATGAGCAGCTCATTTAGCAGTCAAGCGCTATATTTATTATGAAAAAAACTAAAATGAGTAATGCTCATGTTAATTGAAAATGAGTGTCTGCAAAAACCTGCGAAAGCATCTGAAGCAGGTACAGTGCTGTTTGTGTTACGAAGTGCTGCTGGTGCTGCTGTGCTCGGAGCGCCAGTATTAGCGGATAGTGCACTGTCTTGGTGAAGCAGACCTCAGTGCTATTCATAAAGGGAGAGACCATGGGCTCAGGTCGGTGGTGACTGCGCTCAGCCAGGTTTGTTGTGACAAAGCACTGTACTAGTGCCCTATAGGAGCTAAAGGTACACTAACGTGTGTCCTTTTGCACATTGATACAAACAAGTTACCTATTACATTCTAGATGCTTTCCATTGTTATCCTGTACCTTGCACTGGCTAGTTCAAACAAAACATCCTCATCCATTATCCTCCTTAGCTTACGAGAAGTCTGTATGTGCCTAGACCATCTCTTTGAATTTTTACTGGAGAGTCGGTGTATTCTTGTACTATCCTCTCCATCCAGAAATGTGCTTTCTTGGTTAGCTGACACCTACTGTGTTACTGTTCTGCCAAGGCCTATCTGATTCATACTCTTATTTATGTGTAGGGCTCAAGCAAAGCCTACAGCACTCACACAAAACATTCGGTATGGTTGACTATAGATCTGCCTGGAGATGCATTTATGCCATGCTCATCCCTGTCCTACCATCATGTTGCTGCAACTGAAAGAAAGATGTCAGCCATTGGAGGGAGTTCAAAGAAGAGGGGAAAACAGCACACTTTAAAGCTTGGTAAGGGGGGAAAAGTCTAGGAAGAAAGACAAAATGCTAAATATGTGTAACTGGGCTAAGCAATGATGTAGGGTCTTGCATCTGCAAATGTTTGAAGGTTGTATACATCAAAGGTGGAGAGGAATTACTTATTGTGGTGGTATAAAGGAGTATAAGTCAAAGTAACGGCATGGAATTAAGATGGAAAATGGAGATTGACTGTCGGGATAACATGCCTGTGAGTGAGATTGAGTAAGTGGTAGCGTAATTCCCTAAGGGAAGTAGCGGAAACTGCATCACTTGAGAAGTTTAAAACTAGGGTTCACAAATACTAGAGAATGAACAACAGGAAATAGTCTTGCTTAGATTAGTACAACTTTTTATCTATTTTCCATGATTCTGTGACTACCCTGGGAAAAGTTTAATATTCTTGATGCACGAGCTGAAGGGGAAGAAGGAAAATTGACATATCCAGCAAGATTTAGAATTGTATTTCGTTATTTCATACAGGGCTTTTATGTTATCACACCCATAAAGTTTCCGTGTATCCACAGAGAGCCAGTTCATCTTTATTAAAGTGCTCCTCTCCCATTGAAGTGAATTGACAAAACTCTCATCAACTTTAATAGGAGCAGGATATGGCTCGCTATGTAGATATACTGTGTAGATATACAATGCTTTCTCTGTATGAAGTGCCTTTCATTTGAGGATCTCAAATGGCTTTATAAAAAGTGGGCAAGTTACAACACTGGATTGATTCAGAAATCTCATCAGCCTGAGCCTATATTTTCAGAGATAGGTACAAAGGCTGCATATGCAAATATGTTTTTTTCTTTTTTGCAGACATAACATGCATGCAGCTAATCTGTACAGAAGAATGGCCACACGGGGTCAGACCCTGGTCCATAGAATCAAGTTAGCTAACCTCATTAGATTTCTTTTGGCTCAATCCTCCAATTTGTGTAGGTCACTCTGAATCCTATCCTTACCCAGCAGCATATCTACCATTCCCCCCAGCTTAGTGTCATCCCTGAACTTGCTGAGGGTGCAATCTACCCCATTGTTCAGATCATTAATGAAGACTGACCCTTGAGGCACTCCGCTTGTTACCAGCTACCAACTAGATATTGAGCCATTGATCACTACCAGTTGAGCCCGATGATCTAGCCAGCTTTCTACCCATCTTATAATCCATTCATCCAACCCATACTACTTCAACTTGCTGTCAAGAATACTATGGGAGACTGTATCAAAAGCTTTGCTAAAGTCAAGGTATATCACATCCACCGCCTTCCCCACATTCACAGAGCCAGTCATCTCATCATAGAAGGCATCCATCTAGACCAGGATCCTCTTTTCCAGTGGTGACCAATGCCAGATGCTTCAGAGGAAAAGAACAAAACACAGTAATTATCAAGTGATCCATCCTCTCTCATCCTGTGCCCTGACTGTGGAAGTCAGAGGTTTAGGGACACCCAGGTTGTGTCCCTGACCATCTTAGCTATTAGCCATTGATGGACCTATCCTCCATGAACTTATGCAATTCTTTTTTGAGCCCAGTTATACTTTTGGCCTTCACATTAACAAGTTCCTCTGGTTCGCTGTGGGTTGTGTGAAGAAATACTTCCTTATATGTTTGTTTTGAACCTGCTGCCTATTCATTTCATTGGATGATCCCTGATTCTTGTGTTATGTGAAGGGGTAAATGACATTTCCTTATTCCACATCATTCATGGTATTATTATCCCTCCCCCCAGCTGTCTGTCTCTTTTCTAAGATGAACAGTCCCAGTCTTTTTCTCTCTCCTCCAATAGAAGCTGTCCCATGTCCCCTAATCATTTTTGTTACCCTTCTCTGTACTTTTTCCAATTCTATTATATCTATTTGAGATGGGGGTGACCAGAAACACATGCAGAATTCAAGATGTGGGCATACCATGGATTTATATAGTGGCATTATGATATATTCTGTCTTATTTTCTGTCCCTTTTCTAATGATTCGTAACATTCTGTTAGCTTTTTTGACTGCCGCTGCAAACTGAGCAGATGTTTTCAGGAAATTGTCCATAATGACTCCAAGATCTCTTTCTTGAATGGTAATAGCTCATTTAGACCCCATCATTTTATATATATAATATTATATATATATGGGATTATGTTTTCCAATGTGCATTACTATTACTAATTCCTATGTACTTTGTACTCTGATATTTCCATCTCTTGCTGATTATCATTATTCCACCAAGTTTCTGTGATGCCTATTCGATCAATATCATCAGTTAATACGAGGCACTCCATTTCATCTGTCTTAGTATTTAGACTTAGCATTTGTATACAGGTGCTTATAAAAATTTGCCAGCATTTAGTTGTCTGCCTACATGAGATGTAGCTGAATGGGATCTTTTTTTTTCTTTTTTTCTTTTTTTTGACTGTTTCTCTTCACTTCAGTCTGTACTTTATCAACTTTTATCTTCATTAGGACACAGAATATCTCCTTTAATAAATCCCCCCCTATGGAATGTCTCTGTCTGAGCCATGTGCTCCTTTGTACCTGTCAACTTTCCCCCAGCCCTTAGTTTTAAAAACTCCTCTTTGTATATGCGAAAACACTTCCTTTTGAAATCTCTGTGGGTAACTGGGTGAGAAATAGATATTGCATAGATAGCACAGATCAGCAGGTTCTGTATATTATACAGCAGACAGCGTCCTTTCCAGAAAGCATCTGCATGGATTCATTTCTTAACAAGGTAGCACATCAAAAATACTCTAAAAGTGGATAATTGCTATTAACTGTTTGAATATTTTATCTCGTCTTTGTTACTAGGAACTATATTTCACAGAGGAAAGATACATTGCATAAAGACCCCTTGGGAAGGAACACGTGGGAAAAGCTGCCAGAAGGTCTGGGGCAGTTGCAGGAGAAGGTTCTCTCCTGGTCAAGAGACAGAGCTCCGCTACAGTCAGGAGAGACAAGGTAGCTGGGGGCGCCCTGACCGCAAGCAGCAGAGGTAAAAGCATGAGACCCACCAGGGGAAGCTGGCAGTTTGCCACACTGGTGTTAGAAGTGGGATCTTAGTGCAGAGGACTCTGAACGTGGGTGAGTGTAACCCACCATTCCTAAGATGGAGGAGCTAGTAAAGGCCCTGGTGCGAGCCACATCTGCCCAACAGGAGGCTACCTGGTCCAGGCTGCTGCCCAGCAGGAGGCTGCGAGGTTGCAGCATGAGACCAACCAGCTGCTGCTTAGCCAGGCTGCCCAGGACCGCGCCCTGTTACAGGAGGCTGAAGGCCCTGCTGGAGCGAGGCAGGCACCAAAGGGGGTCACAGCCCATACGAGCAGGCAGCTATCTGCAAAAGATGATGCCAGGAGATGAGGTGGAGGCATACCTGCTTGCCTTTGAAAGGACGGCCCAGCGGGAAGCCTGGCCCCAAGAGCAGTGGACCAGTATCTTTGCCCCGTTCCTAGGGGGGGAGGCCCAGAAAACATACAGTGATTTGGCAGCAGAGGCTGCTACAGACTACACTCAATTGAAGGCCAAGATTCTTGCCAGGCTGGGGGTGACGACAGCCACAAGGGCTCAGTGGGTCCATGAGTGGAGGTACCAGGAAGGCCAGACACCAGGTCCCAGCTTTCTTACCTAGTTCACCTGGTGCAGAAATGGCTGTGCCTGGAGGTCCACAGCGCAGAGCAGATCATCGAGACCCTCGTGCTGGACCAGTTTGTGAGGGGGCTGCCACCCAACCTGTGGGAAGGGGTGAGCCGGACTGACCCCACCTCATACAATGACGTGGTCACCGTTGTAGAGAGACAGTTGGCAGCCAGGGGACTGCCACTGACTGTTGGGGAAGAAGGGCGCAGGAGAAAGGGCCCGGACTCCTGAGACTGTGGGCAATCCCATGCTGGGGAGAAGGGGGGCTGGAGCGTGGCTTGAGCCCGCCAAGAGGGTTGGGGATCCCAAAAGAGGGGATCCCGGCTCAAAGTCGGGCAGCCCAAAAGAATGGGGGCTGTCGCAACCATAGGGTAGATGTTACGTATGTGGGGAACTGGGGCACATAGCCACCCAGTGCCCCAACAGGGACGAGCCCATGCAATGTGGGCTGGGTGAGTGTGCCGGTCCCTGCAGCTTGGTCTACCCAGTGGGGGTGGCGGAGACCCCCCGGAGATACACAAGGCCAGTAGAGGTCAATGGTATCGGTACCATGGCCCTAATAGACTCAGGGAGTGCGATCATGCTGGTCTCAGAGGAACTGGTGACCACAGAGCAGCGGTCTCAGGTCAAACGCACTGAGATAACCTGCGTGCGTGGGACAGTAAATATGCACCTGAGCACTCCAGTGAAGGTTGGGGTCCGGAGAGAATGGAGAGGGTAACTGTGGGCATTGTCCCAAAATTCCCCTATCCTGTGCTGATAGGTAGGGACTTCCCAGGGCTTGAATCCCTACTCACCAGGGGAGACTCCTTGATGGGTGCGCCCTGAGTAGCCCAACCCCTTAAGGTTGAGCGGAGGGAGGAGGGGGGAGAGATGTGGTAAGATCAGGCCAGATGGCTATAAAAGAGTATGCCTGGGCTAGTTTGAGGGCCCAAAAGAGTTAAAAACCCTCTGCTGGCAGGCAGAGGGGAGAGCACAGCAGGGCAATTAACAGCACCTGGACCCAATGAAGGGCAGGCCAGGGCTATTTAAGCCTTGCCTTTCCTAAAGGAAGGGGAGGGAACATGTGTGGGAAAAGCTGCCAGAAGGTCTGGGGCAGCTGCAGAAGAAGGTTCTCTCCCGGTCAGGAGACAGAGCTCTGTTACAGTCGGGAGCCGAGGTAGCTGGGGGCGTCCTGACCACAAGCAGCCGAGGTAAGAGCGTGAGACCCACCAGGGGGAAGTTGGCAGTTTGCCACAGTAAACAAATGGTAAGGCCCCAGGTTGGAGCTGTAATATTTTGCACTTTGTGCTGCCAAATGAGAGAATCTGGGTTTTGTTCCATGCGATAACACTGGAGGCCTACAATGGTGGCATGATTAGCCTGAGCTGGAGAAGTAGAAAAAGAGAGGAGACCCTGCTGCCACCTATTCAGAATCCAGCAGATGAGGCCTGCTCTGCCCTTAAGATTTTTGCTGTCAGAGCTATATCGACTAGGGGTGTGAAAAAAATCTCACCCCCACTGACGTAGCCATGCAAACAAAAGCCGTAGACACCGTTTTATCAACAAATAAGTGCTCTTGCCAGTATAACTTACCTCATTTGCAGAAGTGATAGGAACTACACTGCCAAAAGCGTACCATTCGCTGTCTCTCCAGTAGGAGGCTGTGCCAGCACAGCTGTGTAGCTAGCGTAGCCAAGGCCTTCCTGAGTAGCAGGGGAGAGGCTACCTGTTCACTTTTCCACATATTCGTGACTTGGTTGCACCAGTGTCCCTTGAAGCAGAATTTGACCCATTGCAATACTTTCACAATGGGATAAATGAAATAATTTAGGGACACTTCCTACAAATAGGCTGGTTTCACTTATATAATGCCCTTAGTTGAGGACCTTAGGGTATTTTAGCAATATTAGGCCATGTCTACGCTAGGAGTGTCTTATCTGTAATGGAATACGATACCAGCAAATCTGCACTTTGCACCAGTATAGTAAAACACTGCCTGTGTAAGAAACAAGCTATTCTAGTAAAGGTGCAGCTTTTTCTGTGTAACCGTATCAACTCTAGGTGTTGCTGCCCTGCATCTCTTCATGATCCTGACCAATTTACTATGCTGGCTTGCAGAAGTTTGTGGTGTAGAAGTAATTTAACCTCACAGCATCCATCTAAGAGTTTGTATCACTGTCCCCACTGAGAACAGACTTGCCTAGTGTCACACAAAATGTCTGTGTCAGAGTTGGAAACTAGGCCAGATATCCTAGTTGTTTTATTTAGAAAACCATCTTTCCTCCTCTATACTGATGATTTCAATAATGTATATCAAACAGCATTAACATTCAGAGCCCAATGAGAAAGCAGGGTTTGCAAAGATTCCAAAATGGGAAATTTGAGATTTTTAAGTTAAACTCCTAAAGTGTAGCTGCCAGTTGTGTGCCAGTGAAGACTAAATAATTCATCAGACTGCATTGCACGTGACTGATCACCTAGTCTCATGGTGCAGTGCATTCTCTCATTCAACGCTTGGGCTGCAGCCACACATCCTGAAATTGGTTTGTGCAAAACTTACAAAATGTCTCATTCACAGGACAGCCGCTGAACTGCAGTTGCCCCTGTTCGGGGAGAGAAGATCAATGAGGAATAGACCTTTACCTTTTGATTGTTAGTTATGCTGTACTGAGCAGACACTATAATTGGATGGTCGGATATTGCCCATCTGAAGCACATTTGCTTTGTTTACAACAGAATAGACAAGTTTTCTGTGCATATGAGCGGTCAGCTTGCATGCAGAACTTGTACATGTGTAACTATTCTGAATGCGTGTAGCTTTTTTTTTTTTGTATGGCTGCTTATGGGGTGCTGAAGCTGTCCCTTTTATTTTTGAAGTACAGATACGATGTAGACTTGATCTGCCACACTTAAGACCTTTCATAGGTTCCTACCTGTCTTTGAGAGTTCACAGACCCTGACTGAGCATCAAACACCCAGAGCTGTATGTACAATCTTAGCTCTGATATTTCCTGACTTCACTGCTTAAATATTCAATCTTGATGGAGCTTGTTCTTAATGGAAAAAAGCTATTGCAGCTGCTAGGAGAGGATTGTTTTGTGGCTCAGACACTGGCCCAGGGACCAGGGTTCAGTTCCTAAGCTTGGAGATTTTCTGTGTATCTTTAGACTAGCTATTAATGACGGAATTTTCAAAAGTGTTTAGGATTAGCCTGGCTTTGCTCCTCTTGACATCAAATGTTTGTTCCTTCAGTGGGAGCAATTTGGACAGTGCTGAGTGCTTTTGAAATCCCATCCTTAATCTCTTTTGGCCTTTTCCCGTCTGTAAAATGGGAATAATGGTTTTTCTTCAAGTGTTTGCTCATGTCCATTCTACTATAGCTGTGTGCATGTTACCATGCATGGCTACCTGGAACTTTTTTCCCCTTAGCAGATCCTGTAGGGCTGGCTCTGGTGCCCCTGGAACCCCGCACACCTGCCATGGTATATGAAGCACTGCCAGCCCTACGCCCCCTAAGCCCGTGACGGTTGCTGAAACTAGCCTTGCTCTCAGCAAGCACTGTTCCCCTTGCTTGGACTTGTTTGATATTCTAAGTTAGTTTTAGTTAGTTAAGTAGCTGTTAAGAGTAGTTAGAGATAAGGCAAGTCCCTGTGGGGACTTGGAGCGGCCAGGCCATGCCCCGGTCGCTGGGTTTCAATCGTGTGCTTCCTGTGTGAAGGCCTTCCCACTCAGTGACCCCCACGACTGCTGCCTTAAGTGCTTGGGGAAGCACCCAAAAAAGAGAAGTGCAAGATCTGTGGGGTTTTCAAACTGAGCCAGTTTCAAGCTCAGCCAGTCCAGGGCCTCTGGCTATGATGATGACTCAGGGTCTCTGTAGGAAGGTGCAGAGACCTTCCACAGCGGCTGGGCCCCTGAAAGGGCCGCCGCCCCAACCACAGGCCAGCAGGGAGTTAAAAACCCCACCTGCCTGTCAACCCAGGAGGCAGACTGGGGTAGGCCCAGCGGGCTGGCCAATCCCCTCCACGGAGGGCGGGACTTCCCCTGGGGAGAAGGGGATAAAAGGTAGGGCCCGCTGCTCAGTCAGAGGCAGACTGCCAGCGGGCACAGACGTGTCTCCCCGCCGGCTGCAGCACCGGCCTGGGCCTAGCCGGGCCGAAGCCCCGCATAGGGCCTTCTCTGAACCAAAGAGCCGGGAGCGGCCATACCACCCAGGACCCGACGACTGGATCGGGACCCCGGACACCAGGGAGGGGGCCGAACTCCTGGACCCTCTGGGGTGGGAAACCCCTCCCGAAGCAGGTCCTGACCTCGATGAGCTACCAGCCGCAGCACCCCCGGAGGCAGGGCTCGACCTGGAGGAGCTGCCTGAAGCGGAAGCAACCCTCGGACCCTGCGACCTGGAGGAGCTGCCCCTCGCCGAGGAGTTCCCCGACCTGCCGGCTGTCAACGAGGAGGGCCTGTTGAGTCTGCCCCGAGCGGTCTATCCAGCTGACCGGAGGAAGGAGGTACCTGGGACTGGAGGGGAGGAAGTGGCCCAGGGGCAGCCCGGGTTGTGGCTGCAGCTAAAGGCTCGACACTGTCGGCGTGTTGCGGTGGGACCCCGCCGGCACAGTGGCAACGCCTCTGCCACTACTAGGGCCCTGGGCTGGGACGCAGTGGAGTCGGGTGGGCCTGCGTCCCCCTCCCCCTCCCCTTTTTCCCTGGAGAACCCGGCAAATCCTCCTTCACCCCCGGCTCTGATATAGCTTGCTTGCCCGCCCTGCCAGGGGCCGGGGCAATAGACTGCTTGCTTGCCCGCCCTGCCAGGGGCCAGGGCATACGGACTACTTGTTTGTAACTAATTCCCCGTTTATCTACGGAAGGTGCAGGGACCTTCCACAGCGGCTGGGCCCCTGAAAGAGCCGCAGCGACCGGCGTGGTACACCCGCCAGCCTACAGTCTCCCAGGAGGGACGGTTGTTGTGTGGTCCAACACCCCCACAAAGCATCACAGCCTGTGGTGCAGTTAGCCCCGGGTTGGCCCCAGGAACAATGGCTGCAACAATGGCCTTATTGGGCCCCATGGAGTATCCAGGTGGGGCCAGCGCCCCAATCCATTATATCATCGGGGGTGCAGTCTGTGCTTCCGGCACAGGAGAAGGCCCATAAGCATCACTACTCGGATGAGGAGTCAGACCCCTCTGGAAGGAACCTCAGTGGGTACAACCCTTCGCCAGGAAGGGGCGCACCCACAGGTGGCACCTCTGCAGTCCTCTTCCTCCTCACCTGATGAGGCAGTCTCCTGGGACCACTTGGTGGCACTGGAGGATATCAGGGTGCACCAGGAGCTCCTCCAGAGGGTGGCCTCCAACTTGGGACTGGAGATGAAGGAGTTAGAGGAGGCCGAAGATAGCCTCTTTAATGTGCTGGCGGCGGCTGCCCCAGTGTGAGTGGCCCTCCCAGTCCATGAAAGTGTCCTTAAGATTGTAAAGGCCCTGTGGCAAACCCCTTCATCGGTTGCCCCTACGTCAAAGGTGGCTGAGAAGAAATACTACATCCCAGCCAAGGGGTTTGAATATTTGTTCACACACCCCACCCCGGGAGCCCTTGTAGTAGATGCGGCTAACCAGCGGGACAGGCAAGGTCAGCGAGGGTCAACTCCCAAGAACAAGGACAATAAGAAGCTGGACTTGTTTGGGAGAAATATTTATTCCACAGCAAACCTGCAGTTCAGGATTGCCAACCACCAGGCCCTCCTGGGCAGATATAATTTCAACCTGTGGGACTCCTTCAGGCGGTTCACTGAGGCCCTGCTCCAGGACCAGGCTGTGGACTTTAGCACTATCATGGAGGAAGGAACCGCAGTAGCTAAGGCAGTGCTCCAGAGATCTTGCGATGCTGCTGACCGTGGGTAGGGCCATAACCTCCTTAACTCCTCCTGCATGAGGTGGACATCCTCTTCAACCTGGGAATGATGGAAATGGTCCCTCAAAGGTGAAGGGGGTCTACTTGAGGTACTTCATCATCCCCAGAGCGAAGACCTTTGTCGTCCAAACAAATATGTCAAATGACTCAGGTTTCATATTGTCTCCCTAACCTCCATAATCCCTTCCCTGGATCCAGGGGACTGGTATGCCGCCCTCAGTCTCAAGGATGTATACTTTCATGTGTCCGTCCTCCCCAGAGACAGGCTTTAACTCAGTTTCATGGTGGCTGGCTCCCACTACCAGTTTATAGCCCTGCCCTTTGGCCTATCTTCAACTCCCAGGGTGTTCACCAAGTGCGTGGCTGCCCACCTGAGATGAAAGGGTGTGCAAATTTTTCCTTACCTGGATGATTGGCTGATCAGGGGCAGGTCCAGGTCCCAAGTGCAGGAAAGCGTGACCCTCACTTGCTGCATGTGCAGCAGGCTGGGACTGCTCATAAACGAGCAGAAGGCCACACTAACCCCAGTGCAACAAATAGAATTAATTGGGGCCACCCTGGACACTTCTGAGGCCAGAGCCTTCCTGCCTCAGTCACATTTCAAGGTGATGGTCTCTATCATCTCCTAGCTGCACCGATGCCCACGACAACAGCTATGCACTGCCTACAGCTGTTAGGCCACATGTTGGCCTGCATGTACGTAGTGGGACTAGCTTGCCTGAGGCTCAGACCACTTCAGGCATGGTTGGCCTCAGTATTTGTTCTGAGCAGACACCCACTAGACTGGGTGGTCACAGTTCCCTTCCCCCCCCGTCTTAGCCTCCCTCAACTGGTGACAGACCCCCAGAGCAGTAATGAAGGGTGTTCCATTCAGGGAACTGGTCCTGTCAGTCACCCTAATTTCCAACGCCTCAGATGTAGGACGGGGAGCCCACATCAGGGCCAACCCAGACAGTCAAGGGCTCTGGTTGGGGAGGAGAGGTGCCTGGACATCAACGTGAAGGAAGTGAGGGCCATTTGCCTAGCGTGCAAAGTGTTCCTCCAATTCCTGTTGGGCAGGGTGGTGCAGGTGCTGACGGACAACACTGCAGCCATGTTTTACATAAACAGACAGGGGGGAAGCGTGCTCCTCAGCCCACTGCAAGGAAGCCATCCGTCTGTGAGACTTTGCCTTGAGACATGATTTCCACTTGACTGCCTCTCACCTCCCGGGAGTGAGGAACGACGAGGCGGATCACCTCAGCAGGTCATTTCTACCCTGCCACGACTGGTCGTTGCACTCAGAGGTGGTGGCTGTGATCTTCCAGAAGTGGGGCGTTCCCCAGCTGGACCTATTTGTGTCATCTGGAACACAAAGTGTTCAAGATTCTGGTTACTCTGGGGTCGCGAGACTGGGTCGATTTCCAACACGTTCCTCATGGACTGGATGGGGACCTCGTATGAATTTTCACCTATTCTGCTCCTACCTAAGGCTCTGCTGAAAACAAAGAGGGACAGGGCAAATATTATACTCATCGCTTCAGTCTAGCCGAGACAGCACTGGTTCAGCACACTGCTGGATCTTTTGATCGCCCCACCCTTGGAGCTCTCGAGGTGACACGACCTTTTATCCCAGGACCACAGTCACCTGTTGCACCCGGACCTGGACTCCCTGCACCCAACGGCCTGGGGGCTCTGTGGCTGACAGAGGGAGAGTTAGCCTGCTTGGTGCAGGTTCCGCAAATCAAGCTTGGCAGCAGGAAGCCTACACAGGTTCTGTATCAGGCTAAGTGGAGGTGGTTTACCTGCTGGGTGGAGTCCCGGGGCATTCTGCCCAGCTTCTCACCTATACAGGTGATCCTGGAGTACCAGCTCCAGCTAAATCTTCAGGGACTGGTGCTGGCTTCACTGAAGGTTCACCTGGCAGCCATTTTGGCCTTCCATCAACCACTAGAGGGGAGATCACTGTTCTCCCATCCCATATCGGTCAGGTTCCTCAAGGGGGTGGAGAGGCTTTATCTCCAGGTCCGTGATCCGTGCCTCCCTGGGATCTCAACATGGTCCTCTTGAGACTCTCAGGGGCTCCCCTTTGAACCCATGGCTTCATGCCCACTGCTCATGCTTTCATAGAAGGTAACCTTCCTGGTGGCCATTACCTCAGCTAGGAGCATCTCCAAGATTAGGGCCTTGACCTCGGACCCCCTTATACAGTATTCTATAAGGATAAAGTACAGTTGAGGCCGCATCCAGCCTTCCTACTCAAAGTGGTTTCCCAATTTCATTGTAATCAAGATATTTTTCTCCCCGTGTTTCTCCTCGAGCTCATGGTTCGGAGGAGGAGAGGAGATGGATGTGAGATGAGCCCTGGCCTTCTAAATCAAGTATACAAGGCCGTTCTGGAAATCGACACAGCTCTTCGTCGCAGTGGCCAACCAGATGAAAGGCTACCTGTCTCCACCCAGCACATCTCCTCGTGGATCACATCATACATCAAGTTCTGTTATGAGTAGGCGAGGGGGATGCTTCTGGGAACCATCACAGTGCACTCAACCAGAGCTCAAGTCTCGTCTACAGCCTTCCTGGAGAGAGTTCCCCTGCAGGACATCTGTAAAGCTGCCAACTGGTCATCAGTGCATACCTTCAAGTCCCACTATGCCTTTATTCAGCAGGCAAGAGAGGACGCAAGATTTGGCAGAGCGGTGCTGAGGGCAACTCACTGGTAACTCCGACCCACCTCCAAAGGTATTGTTAGTCTGTCACCTATAGTGGAATGGACATGGGCAAGCACTCGAAGAAGAAAACAAGGTTACTCACCAGTAACTGATGTTCTTTGAGAGGTGTTGCTCATGTCCATTCCACAACTCAGCCCCTGTCCCCACTGCCGGAGTTTGCAGAAAGAAGGGACTGAGGGGGCATAGGGCCAGCAGTGCCTCATATACCACAGCATATGTGCGGGACTACAGGGGGGCACCAGAGCCGGCCCTACAGGATCTGCTAAGGGGAAAAGATTCTGGGTAGCCATGCATGGAGGGTGCCCACACCTATAGTGGAATGGACGTGAGCAACACATCTTGAAGAACATCAGTTATTGGTAAGTAACTTTGTTTTCCCTGCCTTACTATTTGTGAGGTGCTACAGTGACGAAGGCTATATACGTAGGTTGGCTTTTAAAAAATCTGAAATTATACAATTAGGGCCATAATTTTGTCATTTCACACAAGCTATCACTAGGGTTTTGACAGTTCACTTTTTAAAATACAGGGCTGCTTTTTAATGAGAGAACTCATTATTTTTGCTTGGAGTATTTCAAGCAACACTTTAATAGTGGAGGGTAGGGCTGAGGGAAACTTCAGTCATTAAGTTTCTTCCTGTATCCTATGTTGCAAGGAGGATCCTGGCAACTCACAACAGCTGTTGGTAACCTACAAATTATTCTGTTCCACCCTCGCTAGCAGATGCTACAGTAGTGGCTGGCATATACTGTGAGCTCCAGAGATGCTGAATATTAAAATTAGAGAGAGTGAAATCTGTAAACACAGGTGAAAAAGTTATTGCTTGTACAAGAGATAAGATTGGGCCTTTAATAAAACAGCCCTGTACCTTCCTCCTAGCCTCTTCCAAAATACAAAACCCAGCAACCACCCAACTCAATCTCACCTTGGTGTGAAACGTGCTGCTCCCTTTTTAAATTACTGATGCCACACCCAAGAAGCACACACAACACTTATTATTCTATTTCTTCATGTTGCAGGGCCAGCAAAGTGTGCATGATGACAAAGAAGGTGGCATGGGTTGATCCAGAGATTTGTCAGTCTAATTTCATGTGCAACAAAATAGAGTGTTGTGAGCCGGACGAGGATGTGTAACAATACCCATAAGAGAGGGGTTGGACAGACTCAACTTTATTGAGAGTATGTGGTTACTCTGTGGAGGCTCCTGCACAACATGGTGGAATAAAACACTTTGTTGGATTTTTTATGGGGTCAGAGTGGGGCCGAGAAGCTCTTTTGGTAAGCTTAAGAGAAGAAATACTATCTTATGCCAGGTGCTACCGCTACAGTTACAAAAGCCCAAAGGAGCCATGGCTGGAATGAAAACTGCAAATATTTGGGGGGACAAATACGTATAAACTGTTTTGTAAACTCTGTGTTTCCCACACTGAAAAATTGCAAGCGTACAATAAACAACTGGAACAACAGGTGACTGGGAAAGTGCAGATGACTATAGTTTTAAGGTATTCATCCTAAGTATTATCTATGCGTTGGTCATTTCAATGGAAATTTTTAAGGAACAGTGGAAAACCTTTACCAATGAACTGGAAGAAAGGAAGAAAAATGTTGGGTCTATGTTTTTTTTTTTTTTTTTTTTTTTTTTTTAATGCTTTATGATGTGTAAATGATGCAGATCTGGAACTTCAGTTCTTCCCATCTCAAAACACATTAATAAGAAAACATTAAATAATATGAAAATGTGTGAAATTCAAAACCACTAAAAGTAAATATTTTTTCATCCAATTTGTCATTAAGCTGTGGAACTCCTCGCCACATGAAGGCATTGAGGCCAAGAATTAGGAAGATTCAAAAAGGGGGTGAATATTTATATGGATATCAAGAATAACCACAGTTGTCATAATTAGATGATGATAATTTTGTGGAAGGGCTATTAAAATCATGCTCCAGTGTTTAAAATAATCTCTAACTATTAGAGATTAGGATGAGACCTAATATGGATATCTGATTATTCCAGATCTGTTACTATAGGGTTCTTACTCTTTCCTCTGAAGCATCTGGTGCTGGCTACCGTCACAGGCAGTATACTGGACTTGATGGACCCTCTATCTGATCCAGTCTGGCAATTTCTGTTTTCCAATAAAGAAGGCCTGCAAGGTTGATATTTTTATAAAGGGTTTTCTCCCCTACTTTTTTAGGAATATAGGAAACCTCTCCCCTTGAAAACAGCATTGGATGAAAAATTGACATTTCTGTTGTATTAAAGAAATAAGGCCCTGCCAACGCCTCTGCCCCCCTCCCGGCCCCCCTTGGCCGAGGGAGAGAGTGCCAGTGTCCAGAGGCAAACCCATGATGGGTCCCCTCGGAGGCTGGTTGAGACCCCCGTCAAGGGGAGAGTCTCCCGCTGGACAGGTGCCGAGGGTAGAGCACGGAAGCTTCCCTCCAACCTCCGAGTCATCCTCGTCGAACGAATCCTGCCCACGGCACTAAGGTCGGTCCCTGGCACCAGAGGCATCCCATTCCCGGCCGCGCCTCTCGAGAGCTGCCTTTTGCTGCAGAGGCAGCTCCAGCTCACAGTCCCTGGCACCAAGCTGTTCCTCTAGGCGACACCGGACCTGGTCACCGACATGGAGCCTGGCACCAGCAGACTTTCCGGCACCGCGCCACTATGCCTCTTGATCTGTCCTGACCTTTCCTGGACAGGCTGCAGCCCTGCTTTGCAAAATGGGTGGGCATTACATCAGACCGCTGGGCCTCGGAATAGTTCTCTGAGGATACACCCTTCAGTTCGTGGCCTGTCCTCCAAACAACCCTCCACCCCCGTCCCTCTTCAGGGACCCCTCGCATGAGCAACACCTCTTACAGGAGATAACAGCCTCCTAGACCTGGGGGAGGTGGAATTGGTCCCCCAGCACAAACTAGAGAGAGGATTTTATTCCAGAGACTTCCTCATCCCCAAAGCAAAGGGGGGCCTGAGGCCATATTAGACCTACGTCATCTAAACAAATTAATAAAATGACTCAGGTTCCACATGGTCTTCCTAGCCTCCATTATCCCTGCTCTGGATCCTAGGAGTTAGTTTGCCACCCCTGATTTGAAGGATGCATACTTCCATGTATCTATTCTTCCCAGCCACAGGCACTTCCTCCATTTCATGGTAGCTGGGCTCCACTACCAATTTACGGCCCTGCCCTTGGGCCTGTCTTCCGCCCCCAGGGTGTTCACCAAGTGCATGGTGGTGGTGGTAGCCCACCTGAGGTGGCGCGGTGTCCAGATCTTCCCTTACTTGGATGACTGGTTAATAAGGGGCAAGTCCAGGACCCAAGTGCAGGACAGTGTGTCCCTCACCTGTGCCACATGCAACAGGCTGGGGCTGCTCATAAACTAGCAGAGGTCAACACTATCCCCAGTGCAGCAAATAGAGTTCATAGGGGCCGCCCTAGATGCTGCACGGGCCAGAGCCTTTCTCCCGCAACCTCCGTTTGAGGCTATGGCTGCGATCATTGCCCAGCTGCACCGGTGCCCCATGGCAACAGCCAGGCACTGCCTACAGCTGTTGGGACACATGGCAGCCTGCACGTATGGGGTGAGGCTGGCTCGCCTCAAGCTCAGGCTGCCCCAGGCATGGTTGGCCTTGGTGTATGTGCACAGCAAGCACCCCTTGAACAGGGTGGCCCCCCCTTCAGTCCTGGGATCCCTGAGTTGGTGGAGGTGTCCCCTTCAGGGATCTGGGCCTTTTGATCATCCTGATCGCCAATGCCTCAGACGTTGGGGGGGTGGGGCGGGGAGCCCACATCTGTGCCAACCTGAGCACTCAGGGATTCTGGACAGAGGAGGAGAGGAGCCTCCATATCAATGTGAAGGAGCTCAGAGCTGTCAGACTGGCATGCAAGGTGTTCCTCAGGTTCAGGATGGGCAGAGTGGTACAGGTGCTGATGGACAATACCGCAGCCATGTTTTATATCAACAGACGGGGTGGGGGGAGCGAGAGAGGCGGTCTTCGTCCCTGTTCCGGGAGGCCATTTGACTTAGGGATTTTGCAGTGAGGCACGACTTTCATTTATCTGTCTCTCACCTCCCAGAGGTGAGGACTGATGAGGCAGACCACCTCAGCAGGTCATTTCTACCCTGCCACGACTGGTCACTGCATCCAGAGGTGGCGGCTTTCCTCTTCTGCACGTGGGGTGTTCCCTAACTGGATTGGTTCACGTCGTCCTGGAATAAGAAATGCCCGAGGTTTTGCTTGCTCCAGGGTTATGAGCCGGGCTTGATATCCGATGCGTTCCTCATCGAATGGAAGGGGACCTTCATGTATGTGTTTCCCCCCCATTCCGCTCCTGCCCAAGGTCCTCTTGAAAATCAAGCGGGATGGAGTGGACATGACACTAATTGCCACGGCCTGGCCGAAGCAACACTGGTACAGCATGCTCCTGGACCTCTTGATCAGCGCTTCAGTAGAGCTCCTGAGATGGCACAACCTGCTTTCCTACCTGCTGTACCTGGACCTGGACTCCCTGCACCTGGCAGCCTGGAGACTCTGTGGCTTACAGAGGGAAAGAGACCCTGTTCAGCACAGGTCCAACAAATTCTGCTGGGCAGCAGAAAACCTTCAACACAGGTTCTGTACCAGGCCAAGTGGAGACAGGTTTCCTGCTGGGTGGAGTCCCAGGGTATCCCGCTCAGCCCCTCCCCTATTCAGACCATCCCAGATGCTACAGTTGAAACTCCAAGGCTTGGCCGTAGCCTCCCTGAAGGTCCACCTGGCGGCTATCTCAGCCTTCTGCCAGCTGCTAGAGGGGAGACCCCTGTTCTCCCATTCCATGTCAGTCAGGTTTCTAAAGGAGGCTCTATCTGCAGGTCGGTGACCTGGTGCCTCCCTGGGATCTTAACCTGGTCCTCTCCTTACTAATGGGGCCTGCCTTTGAACCTATGGCTTCATGCCTTCTGCTCGTCCTCTCCTGGAAGGTAGCCTTCCTGCTGGCTATTGCCTCAGGTAGGAGGGTTTCCGAGATTAGAGCTTTGACCTTGGAGCCCCCCTATGGAGCCCGTATTCTTCAAAGATAAGGTGCAGCTCAGACCCCTAGTTCTTCCTGCCAAAGGGGATCTCTCTGTTTCATTGTAATCAAGATATCTTCCTCCCCGTGTTTTTTCCCAAACCATATGGTTCAGAGGAGGAGTGGAGGTGGCACTTCCTGGATGTAAGGTGAGTCCTGGCCTCCTACATCGACAGGACGAGACCCTTCTGGACGACGACGCAGCCGTTCGTCGCAGTGGTGGACCGGATGAAAGGATCCCGTCTCCACCCAGTGCGTCTCCAAGTGGATCTTCTCCTGCATCAAGTGCTGCTATGAGCTGGCAAGTGTACCACTCCCAGGGATCGTCACAGCGCACTCAACCAGAGTCCAGGCCTCGCCGGCAGCCTTCCTGGGGCGGGTGCCCCTGCAGGACCTCTGCAAAGCTGCCACCTGGTTGTTGGTGCACACCTTCACGTCCCATTACGCTATCATCCAGAAGGCAAGGGAGGATACGGGATTCGGCACAGCCGTGCTGTGGGCAGCTCACCGGTAACACCTATCCACCTCCAAGGTATTGCTTTTTAATCGCCTATATTGGAATGGACATGAGCAATCACTTGAAGTAGAAAACAGGGTCACTTACCAGTAACTGTTGTTCTTTGAGATGTGTTGCTCATATCCATTCCACACCCACCCTCCGTCCCCACTGTCAGAGTTGCCAGAAAGAAGGGACTGAGGGGCCATAGGGTCGGCGGTGCCTTATGTACTGCGGTATGAGCATGGTACTCCAGGGAGCCCCTGAGCCAACCCTTCGGGGTCTGCTAAGAGGAAAAAAGTTCCAGGAACCCATGCGTGGGGGCGTGCACTCACCTATAAGTATGTTTTACATTTTTTCCCTTTCCACTTATCTTCTGCCAGGTAAGGAAGAAATTAAACGAGTCTCTCCTAAACAGAAAATAGTGCTTCATGCTGTATGTAACTGTACCCCACAGCTGACCTTCCCCCATCCTGTGGATTTCTTAGTAAAATAATTCTAAGTGTGTGTTTATTTCAGTGTGCTCACAGTGTGAAGGAGACAGGATCTGGAACACAAGCATATCATGGCTTGTGCCTGTCTCATCCTATGCTTCTGGAACAGATTTTTTTAACCGTGGTGTAGTCAGTGTAAATGTTCTACAGATATTGTAAAAATCTTCTTGTATTACAACTTTCTCAGCACACTCATATAGTGAAACTAATGAAGTGGGATTGATCTACAGGAGTTTCCCCCTCCCCTTTGATCTTTATGCTCTGGTAGAAGGCGTTTGGGCTTTTTGAACATTTCCATGAGATTTGTCATTCTGACTGGACAGGCAGACTCTATTTTAACACTTTGTAAAGGATCAGGAGCTGAGGAGTCTCATGTTCAGAAGAAAATTACATATGAACACAGCTGAATATTAGGGCTTTGGATCCTTGCCACTTTCAACCACCCCTTTCTAAAGTTAGGACTGTCTATTATGCTAAAACTTGTTAGTTCCTTATCTAAATTACGCCAGCACCATTTATGCTAACTATCAATAAAATATCTTTCCTGAAGGCAGAGGAGAATTTACAAAGCGGTGTGCAAACAAAGAGCAAAATCCAGGCGTGAAGTAATCTGGGGTAAGCCCATCAGCTTCCTTGGATTGTATTCATTCATAGCAGGTCTGAATTTAGTTTGGATAATGTGACCCTAAGAGCAGCCCAGTGCTATGGGGCACGGTGCTCCATGATATGTAGTACTGAGTCTCAGCTGGCCTGAGCAGCTCAGAGGATCTTATACACCGTTGCCATGATATTTATCCAAAAGGGAGCATGTAATAAATCACTGGAAAACTAATAACTTACTGGTCGTTAATATTCGCATGTGTATGTTTAACCTACAAAGAATTATTTAACTAAAATGTGTTTTTAACCCTGCGTGTCAGGGGAAGTTGCTAAACAGGCTTTTTTTTCAAGAAGGGATTGATACCGCAAGCCAGGCGTGGCCAAGAAGAGTGAACTGTTCATTTGTCTCAGACTGCAGGAATCTCATTTACATTGTGAAAATCACAAGCGGGGGGAGAAGCCAGTATGGTGTCTACACCCAGCAGAGAAAAGGAACTTTCTCTGGGGATACAGCTAAAGAAAATACATTTCAAAGGTTTCCTGGACTATATAGAAAGAAAGGGGGAGAAAACCAGTAAGTTATCCTCAGCTGATGAGTCAGAGAAACCAAGTGCTTTCAGTTCTGTGATTGGATCCTAGCTAAGCACTGACCAGTTAATTCCACCATTTCCCTGGAAGATCAGAGAAACCATGATGTTTTGGGTGCAGACTTGTCAACTCTCTCATCTCAACTCCTATAGCTATTTCCTATGGTCTCTGTTCTAATATATTTATCTCATAAACCCACTCCATTAAAGGATGTCAACACAAATGTTAGGCTTAAAGACTTCCTAGCTGCTCTTTCCCTGTAGCTCTGAACCTGTACAACATAAATATCTCTTCTCTGTGGCAGTAGGTCCACTGCTCACTACACCTTCCCTAAAGTCCCACTGTATTCCACAGCCCCTGTTTCCATCAAGGTTGGCAGCTATGGTAGGATATGCGTTTGTTAAGAAATGATATTGAGGACGTTGTGGCTGAAGCAAATATAAGCGAGTCAGTTGTGTTTTTTGTTACAGAAGAAGATGGTATCACATCAGAGCTTGAAAAGCCCGTAGCTCACTTATGTGATTAACACACATCTCCTCCTTCCTAAAGCAACTGGGGCTGTGACGGGCAGCTAGTCCCTGGAGCAGTTACTCAGGTGTTGAAAATGATCAAAGCACCACTGATTGAGCCTCAGCTGGTGTGAATGATCAGAGCTTAGCTGACTTCAATGGAACTGTGACAATTTACCCTGGTTGAGGAGCTCTGTCCTGTCCTTTGAGAGGGAGAGTTTCCCTGAACTCTCACACAATCAAAGTGCTTGTTTCCCACTGTTTAACTATCAGTTTTGGACTGTGCTCCCTAGCATGCCCAGGGATTCAAGCACAATCAGATGCAAGCTGTGTCTGCTGCAGACAGGCTAGTGTAAGGTGCTGCCTCCTCTTCAGAAGAAGAAAACTGGCATTTGTTGAATCCCCCCAAGCTGACAAAACTTCCAAACAGGTGAGTACGTAATTGGACTGCCACAAGTACCCGAAAAGATTCAAAAGTATTTGAAACCATGGAGGTTTTAAGACATGAATTAGGGGAGGAAAGTGAGGAATAAATCCAACACCTGACAAATTAAACTCCTGACTCTGAGTTTCAAAGAAGAGAGTTCTCTCATTTGTGTCATAGATGGACATTTTTTGGTTAAAATGCTCTGGTTTTACTCTTATAGTACAAGAGTCTTTTATACTTATTGACAGCTGCTTTGTATAATTTATGTGGTGCTGAAGGATGACAAAAAGAAGATGAAAGCTTTTCAGCTAGTGTTATTTACTGTACATGTAATTCAGTCAGCTTTCAATACCTGGGATAGTGGGGGGAGGGGTTGCATCTTTATTTATGTGTGTGTATTGCGAGAGACAAAAATAATTTTACTTTAGAT
Source organism: Mesoclemmys tuberculata (assembly GCA_007922155.1). Lineage (NCBI taxonomy): Eukaryota > Metazoa > Chordata > Testudines > Chelidae > Mesoclemmys > Mesoclemmys tuberculata. Next base: position 8,638,193 of record ML675610.1, read on the forward strand.
TTTAGTGAATAAAGTCAATCCATCTTCCATGCGTACTATCATCTCGTACACCATTTCCCTCACAAAATAAGATCTGAATTGTTGAAATTAAATTAGAATGTCAAGGCCTTGACCTACGTAGAAACAGACCCCAAAGAATAGCTATATGGAAGATGTTCCTATCGTGTGTGGCCTGTAATGCTGTTAATCTATGATCATTGCTAATTCACTTCCAATAGCCTGCAATATTCATGCAGTTCATTGTCAATATTAACATTCAGTATTATATGCATAAAAAAGCTTCCTATTTGCTTCTTTTTTTAAAAAAAAAAAGCATGGTCAGATTCAGGTATAACACTCTAAAATTTGTATTTTATTCAGGCAATCCAGATCTCATTACATTAGGCAAACACTGTACAGGAGAAAAGTGGATCATGTAAATATCCCTGATATTATTCATGAATTTTCCAACTGTGGTAGTTTCAAAATATGTTACAGATATTCTCTTATAAATGGCCTTGTTTAAATTCTGGTATTGTATTGCTATATTTTTTCATTACTATTTAAGGAGGTTTTGATTTACCTTTTGGGATAAGATTGAGTATTCTGTCTTTTCTCTAATTTTTCTAACTATATTGTAACTATTTCCCCTTGCTTCATCCTTTGGCTGGCCCCATGGTGCCAATCTGTATTGCTGGTTGGGATTGCCATCTAAACTCAGTAAGTTTAGCTTTAGAGAAAGTACAGTTGCTAGGAACAAGGCGGTTAAATATTTGTCCTACAGGCAGTCTTGCAATGTAGTGCTCATAGCATATTTGCAATTGGTGTAATAGAATGTGCAGGTAATAGACTTTGAAGTATAGAAGCAGGCCTAATTCTGCAATCACTAATGGGCAGTGTGGTTATCTGTGTGGAAAAGGCCTGTTGTTAATGTTGTTTTTGGACCGTCCTATAGCATTTAATAACCTTTCTATAGGACGGCTGAAATAGCTTATAGAAAGGAGAAAATGTTTTAATTAAATTCCATAGCTTTCCAGAGTAATTTCTATAGAAGCCTATTACACAGCTATAAAATCCAGTTGTTTCATCCCTTTTAAATTCAGCAGGACATTTTTTTTATAAGGAGAAGGCTGCAGGTAGCCCTGCTGAAGCCAGTAGGATGACTTGTGGTAGCAAGTAACTTCACAGGATTGGGTCTTATGTTTACACAATGTTAAGTCCTGTGCACGCCATTGGGGCTAACCATTCATCTATGAACATTAGTAGTCTCAATATTGGTTACCGTACATGCAGCATATCTTGCATATCTTTCTCTGCTATTGTTTTTAACATTTTCAAGGGGAAATACCTATGATGTACTGTGCTGTGTAAGTGGATGAAATGACTTGGGTGACTTGTCTATATGCAACTTTCAATTCTGTTTGATGGTATGAACTCGGTGTATTTATATATATAAAAAAAACACAAACTCTATTTTTTTCTGACTGTTTTGATTATAAGCCTGTTCTGTGCCTTGCCGTTAGCTCTGTAGCCTCCATATTGAGCTGAAACACACAGGGAAGAAACAACACTTGCACCTAGCATCTGCCTAACAAGAGAGGGTCATGTAACCTTGATGGTCATCCACTGAAATGGACAAAGAGTTGGCTCCTGCTAAGGACAAACCAATTTTCAAATCTGGACTCCAGGTGGATGGTGATGAAACAACAGACCACCTGACTAGGGTTTGAGGCTGACCAGGGAGGTCACCTGAAGGGAGTACTGGAAGTTTATAAAAGGAAGGGGCCCTCACCAGCCATTTTAGACAAGAAACCAAAACCAGAAAGCAAGGCTATGGAGGAGGAGAAGAGGGAGAGAGAGGATTCTTGACTCCCTAGTGGGCGCTGATCGAATTGCAAAGAATAAGCAAGAGTGGTGAGGAAACTGAGGCAGGGAATGATGTACAGATGCTTCTTCTTTTGCATGGCTCTGTATACCTTTTGTACTGCTACAAAATCTGAGCATTATTTGCTTGAGCTATCACATGTCCCTAAAGGACATAAACCAGAGTACTGACAAGAATGGAACTCTGGGAAGAGCATGCCTGAGCTCTACTGGGGAATCTTGGAGGGGGTGGAGGGTGTAGAGCACTAATCTTGAGGCCTGAGTAGCTGGACTCTGGGGTTGTACTTCCATGAAGCAGTGCCAGACAGAGACTGAACGAGAGTGCCTAGAACCTTTCTGGACCAAAGGGGAGCTTAAAAGCACCTGGGTTCAGTGTTGGGATCCAAACACAGCAAGTTGGTGAGTGTCCAGCAGGGAGACCATGACCTGAGCTGTTGTGACTGCCACAAAAAAGAGAAACAATTGTCTCTAGGATGAAAGAGAAGGAATAAAGGAGGCAGCAACGGACATGACTATATTCCCCCTTTGAATTCTTCTCAAGGCTCACTCAGGCTAGTTTAACATTTGTCCCTTCCCTTTTTTTTATTTGACCAAGGACGTTGTTTTCCATCCTCTTGTTTCTCTTCCCCTCCTGTTGCAGAAGTTCTTGGAGTCTTTCCCAGTACTTGCTATATGATATGGCTCTGATGTATTGAAGGCTTTCTTGTGACAGCGGTAACATCAGTCATTGCATTACGTCTGTGAATACCAGCTCCAAAAGGTTATTTGGCAACTGTTCATTCAGATTTTCATTACTGCAAGAGAGCAATTTTTCTGAAGAGCTGTCCCCTTGTCAGACAAATAAACATCAGTACTGTTTACGGGATTCTTCTCATTCTCCTTCCATCTGCCATGGCTGGAAACGGGCTCTCAGGCCTCTTGTGGGGACAGGCAATGGGATGGCTTGCTCAGCGGCAGGCTGGCCAAGCTTGCTCTTTTTGACCGCTTTGAAAGGCACGTCAAGGCAGATTCTTTTTTCCAATTAGCTGAAAAGGCACGCAGTTCAGTTTCACTCCACTGAACCCAATCTGCAGGATTGACAGCATGCCTTGGCTAGATACTTCCAGTAGATAATTAAAACGATGTAATGTGAGCAATGCATGAACTAACGTTTGCATTCCCATATGAATATTCAGTGCAGTAGTATTTTTGGTGGTGCTGGTCATTTTCAGTGATTAGCAGGGCTGCCTAATAGGGGCTTGTGATATATTGACTGGTACAAAATGGGACCAATTAAGGAATTATGACAGGTCCAGAGGGTCAGAGATTAGCTGTTTGTTGTTAGTATTTAGAGCTTTCCAGTAGACAAAGACCCAGAACCTACATTGCTCTGTCCAGCTTGACAGAGGACGATAGTCCTTTTTGGGTTGTTAAAGGAAATGACATGCTTTGTTTTACTATAAAGAGGAGTAGTGCTGGACTTCTTTGGATTGTGGTTTTTACCCTCCCTCATTTATGACTTCTGTCTGCTGAAGTTAATAAAAGGATTGTATGTTCCAGTTATTAATAAAAAAAAGAGGAAAATCATTAGTGCAGCCAAGCTTGACTTACTCTTGTGATAAAAATACATGATTACATTTGCACAGCAGATGACGGCCTAAAATATTGATTTATTGCCTTATTTACCTTCACCCAAGAACTTCATAGCTATGGGGTCATTAATACATATAATTCTCGGGGGGGGGGGAGGGAAAGACCAAACCAAAACATGGAAATGTGTTCAGATCTAGCCCAAGGCAAAGTGAGAACAAGCTTCATAATAGCTCTTTGACCAATTAATGTGATAAAGACACAGAGGGGAGTGAAAAAACATTCCCTAATAACTGTGAAATGTGGTTTGCCTCCTTATTTACCCTGTAATATATATTTCCTTGATTTATGACATTGCCTCTCATAAATCACTAGATGTACTTACCACAGAGTTAAACACACAGCATAACTCATCGATGCTGGCAAAAATGTTGACGATATTCCAAAATAACCCACCATCCCTTTTGAAAAGGGGAAAAGATCTCGCTCCCTCAGCTCATTCCTGCAGAAGAAGCTGGTGTGAAATATTGGCCCTGAAGTCCATCTGCTCACTCTTTGTTGGAACAAGGGGAAAAGCGAGTGCCAGAGACAAGGGCCTTCTAGTAAGAAGGTCTTGTGACAAATCTTTGCTTATAAATTTACTCTGCCTCTTCAACACCCAATCTATGAACAGTCAAGTCAAGCTCCTCAGTGAGGGAGGAGGAGGAACATTCTGTAATATAGTAGCCATGATTCAAAATGCTTTATGGGTTAACAGTGATGCCTTGAATTATTCCAGGAAATGAAGTGAAGCGAATGAAGTCCATGGAATCGAGGCTGGGTGTGATCAGTTTGCCTACATTCTGCAAGGTGCTACGTGCTCTTACATTCCACCAAAGTCAATAGCAGTTGAGAACACTCAGTATCTTACAGAAGTGAGTCCTCTGTAGGTTCACTTCTTAATGTTCTGATGCCATCTCATTTACTTTCTTTAATTTACTGAGGCTATGTACACACTACCGCTTAAGTTGATATAAGTTATGTCACTCAGGGGTGTTGCTCAGAGAGTGGCTTATTTACACAAGTTACACCAGCCTCAGCGCTCATGTGGACAGCGCTATGTTGGCTGGAGGGCTTCTCCCCAAAAATACTGCCACTTCTGACAGCGGCTGGAATAATTAAGTCGATAGGAAAGCTTTCTCCTGTTGCTTTAGAGCGTCGGCACAAGCAACATTACAGGAGCTCAGCTGCCAGCTGAATAATGTAGTTGTAGCCTCTGCCTGTAAGCTCTTTACGGCAGAGGCACTCCTTTTGTTCTGTATGCATAAAACACCTTGCACAACAGGGTGCTGGTGGGTGACTGGGGCTCCTAGGCAATATTATAATACAAATAATAAAGGATAAGAATGCACTCACTTTCACGTGGCATTAGCTGCACTTGGTCACCAACAATTTTTGTTTAAATCAACATTGAAACAGTATATCATATAGTTCCCCACAAGTGTCTGTAGAAACAAACTCTTACCAATTTGTATCTATCACTATAGATATTACATTCCTAATATATTGAGTCCTGTCTGGAGTCTCCATACAGGCTTTTAATCTGACCCCAATTTGGTGGATAGATTTCACGGAGCACTGAAAGCTATCAGATTAATTTAAAATTTTCCCTTCCTTTTGATGGTGGAACTGTTGTTTTTAACAAGGGATGGACAAACCTTATTGAATTTGAATTGTGCAAAATAAATTCTGGATTCACAAAGTTCGTTTGATTTCACAAACTGCTTCCCCACCACCCCCTTTTCCCTACACACCCCGTGTAATTTAAACTTATGTTTTCCTCCCAAACATAACATCAGAAGATCTGTTTGAACAAGCTGCCAATTGATGCACTGGTTTCTAATTACATGGGTGAGTATGACAGGACCAACTGTTTTCCTTTATTTTTGGAATTATTTTCTGTTGGCAAGAAGTTGCCCTGATTGGAGCCTCTAGGCACAACTGAAATATAATTAAATTCTAACAGTCACAGCAGGCACTTTCCATTAGATAACCTACTACTCTTGGCTAATATGCAGGGAATCCCAGATTTGTATCTTGGGACTTATAGGCACGGCACATACAGTGTGGCAAGGCTCCCAATTTACACTGCACAGCTGCACAGAGTTTTGCAACATAATGCAGCAATGTTAATTGATTACACATCTCTTAAACTTGACGGCATCATGTGGGGAGCAGGGAGAAGCTTGCCAGAGGGGGCATATGCTATGAAGGCTTCTGCGCCTTCACAGAGCAGAGCTCCTGTCCTGCATGGGACTACATTAGGGCCATGCAGCTGAAGAAGGCACATGCCATCTGGCACTCCCTAAGTATTACTGGAATGCAGATCCACACTTGCAAAGTCAAGAACGTCCAGAGAACCGCCACCTTCTCCTGCAAGCCTCCTTTCTGTCCATGGCTGTGCTTTGGTCCCTTCTGGTCCAAACGCTGTGGTCCCCTCAGTCCGCCATGCAGTCTGAGTATTGGCAGCACCAAGCATTTGAAAATTGAGCTGGCCCTCCAACATAATGGATTGGCTTAAAAATCATGGGATTTTTTTAAAAAATGGTAAATGTTGGGCTCTGTTTATTTGTCTTGTGGTCTCTGAGTTTTTAAGTTGTATTCAAGATGTTCTCATGCAGGTTTCACTAACATTTCAGTAGATTTCTGCTGCCCAGAGCTTAAGCTTATCAAAGTCATTGGCTAAATGGTTGTTACTTACAAGGCTTCCCTATATTTAGGTAAAGTGAGAGAGAGAATTAATCCTTTACCCCAAAAAACTTGCTGGAGATTTAAACAATTGATTTTACACAGGTAACAAATTAAAAGTTTGATAGCGGCATAAAGAATGCATTTAGTGCTTGATGCCGATTTATTTCAATTGCTCTCGAAAACTACTACCAGCATATTATAATGAGGTATACTGGTAGATGGTAGACATGGGTTTACAATGTATATGAGGTGTTGCACTAAAGCAGCATTTTCAATAACGGGGGGGAAGACAAGGCACCGTAGCTTAAAAAAACTGTAAATATTAACTTCTGTATTCTGTGGAAATACACAGTCCCTTTTCAAGACTGTTTCAAGTCAGAACCCAACCGTAGCCCAGTGCTACCAACTGCCCTGGTCCAAAACATAACTCTGTCCATCATATTGCCAGCTCTATAGGCAAATGGCAAGAGAAGGGAATTAATGTAAAATTTATGCCCACTACTAACACTTATTTCCTTGTAATCTTGATTGATTTGGGCAGATGTCTGCTCCTAAATAGTGGTTTCAGGTGAATCCTTGGGCCTGGCTCCTCTCCCATATGTTTTACACCTGTATAATTCTTTGTTCCTGATCTGGTGTAAGAAAGAAGAAAATGAGGCCCATTGGAGTATACTTTTACAAGAGCCTTCTCTATCTAGACATTCCAAGATGGGCATGGAAAAATGGTGTTCTGTATGAATCAGTGGGAAGGTTATTCCTTTTCTCTGGTGCTTCATTTGCAAACTGCACACAGAATCATAGGATTAGAAGGGACCATAAGGGTCATCTAGTCTAACCCCCTTCCAAGATGCAGGATTTGTTGTGTCTAAACTGTCCAAGACAGATGACTATCCAGCCTCCTTTGTGGAAGCTCCTTGGCTGGAGGTTTTCAAATCTCCTGAGGCAGTCTGTTGTCCTATTGTTCGTACAATTAGCAAGTTTTTCCTGAGATTTAATCTCACATCATAGCCTGTGGAGTGTACATTAACGGATCAGATTCTGAACTCGTTGTTGGCAAAAAATTGAGTTAACTCCACTGATTTCACTGGCAATACCTTTACAATAGTTACCTTACACAGTTTACACTGGGGTGGTTGAAATCAGAATCTGGCCCAATGGGGCTTTCTACTTGTACTCTGCTGTTAAACAAAATTATAAAGTGTGATAATTAACTTCTGCAGGGAGCTGCTTACAGGCTTTTTAGTGTGTGAAATTTCTGCCCAGTGTATTGGAGTGTGATGATTGGATAATTTATTTCTTAAAATAGAATAAGTTCACTATTAAACTTTGACATAGGAAAAGCTGTAAATGGAATCTAAAAAGATGTCAAAAGAAGTTACAGCAAATGAAGGCAACCATGTATGTCTAACAAAGAAATGGTGCTTACCTCCTGTGGTTTAGATCTCATTAATGTGAACACGTTAATGGGAGATTCAGTAATGGACTTGTCTACCAATTAGAGTAAGTCACCTTTTTTGTTTTTTTGATGTAGGAATGGTAAGTGAGTTATCAAATCTTATGAGTTAAGATCATTTAGAATTAACTATATTTTGAATACTTTGCATCAGACATTCAAACCAAGACTTAAATCAACTGCTTAAGTTTAGGCTTCTCAGTCCATTTTTAAGCCCCTACATGTGTCACTGAAGCCAATGGGGGCACTTGTGTGCTTTGGACTTTCCAAAATCAGGCCATATAAAGCCTGATCTGAAGTCAATGGAAAGACTTCTGTTGACTTAGATTGGCTTTGGTTTGGGCCTTTATTTACCGGTAGATACCTATGTATACCTTTAGGATCCTAAATTTACACTTGTTAAAAAAAATCTTGGCCTTTGTCTAGGTACTTGTGTGATTCTCATCACCATTTGTTTACATGCACTATTGCTAATTTGCATGACTCATGGCAGATGCATTGTGAATTACTGAGTTTTGCAAATCAGCAAATTAACAATTTTAAAAATGAAGGATACTTGTGACCCGAAGACCACCTCTGTGCCAACAATCAAAGGATTCACTGCTGTGTAACAGCAACTCCTAACAGGCTTGACAAATGCATTGTGCTGAGCACAGAGCTTTCATGGTATTTCTCCATAAGTGATGTCATGTGAGATCTGGAGTAGATACTTATCTCGTACTGACGCTCATAACCATTGTGAGATCTTTGAATAGTTGGGTATACTTACTGAAAATATGTTTTAAGGTCTGTCATCAACCAAAGAGAAAAACAGGTTCTATTTCGAGTGATTGCTCATATCCATTCCAATATAGGTGAGTGCACGCCTCCATGCACGGGTTCCCAGAATTTTTTTCTCCTTAGCAGATCCCATAGGGTCAGCTCAGGCACCCCCTGGAGCGCCACATGCATGTTGCAGTATATGAGGCACCGCCCTGACCCTTTGGCTCCTCAGTTCCTTCTTTCCACGTGTGACACTTGCTGGAACTGCCTTGCTCTCAGCAAGTATCATTCCCCTTTGCTTAAACTCTTTGTTCTTCAAAGTACTGTGGTTAGTTTTAAGTAGTTGTTAAGTTTAGTTAGATAAGAAGTCCGGGAGGGACTTATGGTGGCCAGGCCATGCCCCGGTCTTGGATTTAAGGAGGCTTTCTTGCTCAGCGACCCCCATGGTGCCTTAAGTGCCGGGGATGGGGAGAAGAGCACAGGAGAGTCAAATGCAGATCTGCAGGGCTTTAAACCATGGTCTTGGAGAGATCCAGTTACAAGCTCCCCTCATGGAGGCAGCACTCCACTCCATGGCACCAAGAGTATCCTCAGTGCAGAGAGCAGCACCAGCACTGGTCTCAACTTGGCACCAACCAGCATCCCCCGGTGCCAAAGAAGAAGAGAGAGTACGTGGAGCGTGGACTCCCCTGCACTGTGGGTACAGGCAGGGTTGAGTGTGGTGATGCACTGGCCATGGCCCGTTGAGTCTTCTCCGGTGCTTGCATCCCCGAGCAGGGAGCCTCTCCCAACTCCTGGGAGTTGGAGAGTGCCCCTGCTGATGCCTTCAACACTGGAGGCTTTCAGGCAGCAAGAGCTTTGTTGGCCTGCTTATGCCACCTCTGCACCCCCTCCCCAAGGGAGAAGGGGCTGGTGTCCCAGGGCAAGCCCGCATTGGGTCCCCCGAAGGGTGGTGGAGACCCCTGGTACAGGGAGGGAGATCTCCTGCCAGATGGCCACTGGGGGTAGAGCAAGGACGCTTCCCCAGGAGTTGCTCCAGATCGGTGTCGTTGAGCCGGCCTGCTTCAACTCGGGATGTGGAGTTCCCCTCTCGGCACCAATGTCAGTCCCCGGCACCGAAGGCAGCGCAGGCCAAGCGGTGGCACCGGTTGAGGTCCTCCAGACGGCGCTCAGGCAGCTCCGGCTCCTCATCCACAGCACTGAGGAGTTCACCCACACCGAGGTGGTGCAGAACCCGGTCACTGTTGGAGGACTCAGCACTGAGGGGTTCGCCCACATTGAGGTGGCGTGCAACCTGGTTGCCGCGTAACAACCCAGCACTGCGCAGTCCCTGATGTGGAACCCGGTCACTGGACTCACGCTCAGCTGGGGGCTATGCCATGCAGTTTACCTCTCCCCCTTTCCCCAAATACCTCCCCATGAGCATTCCTTTCTAGCATGGGTAGGGTTGCAGCCTGGGATGTTACCACCACTAGCTCGCCTTGACCTCAAGGATGCATGCTTCATGTGCCCATCTTCCCCTGCCTCAGGCAATTCCTCCGCTTCACAGTGGCTGGCTCCCACTATCAATTTACAGCCCTGCCCTTCGGCCTATCTTCGGCTCCAAGGGTGTTCACCTAACACATGGCGGTAGTGGCTGCCCACTTGAGACGAAAGGGTGTGCAAATATTCCCTTACCTGGATGATTGGGTGATAGGGGGCAGGTTCAGGTCCCAAGTGCAGGAGAGCGTGGCCCTCACTTGCTCCACGTGCAGCAGGCTGGGACTGCTCATAAATGAGCAAAAGTCCACTCTACTCCAGTGAAATGCATAGAATTCATCGGGGCCATCTCAGACAGAGTCTTCCTGACTCAGCCACATTTCGAGGCGATGGTCCCTATCATCTCCTAGCTGCACCAATGCCCACGACAACAGCTAGGCACTTCTTGCCTGTTAGGTCACATGGCAGCCTGCATGTACATAGTAAGACTAGCTTTCTGGAGGCTCAGATCACAGGCATGGTTAACCTCGGTATATGTGCCGAGTATCCACCCACAGAATCGGGTGGTCACAGTTCGCTGCCTGTCCTAGCCTCCCCAAACTGGTGGAAGTCTCTCAGGTCAGTGCTGAGGGGCGTCCCATTCAGGGAACTAGTTCCGTTAGTCACCCTATTTCTGACACCTTGGCTGTGGGTTGGGCAGTCTGCATCCGCACCAACCTGAGCGCTCAGGGGCTCTAGTTGAAGGAGTACAGGCACCTGCAATTCAATGCAAGGAGCTGAGGGCTATTCGCCTAGCAGGGAGGGTGTTCCTCCGATTCCTGACAGGTAGGCTGGTGCAGGTGTGGACAGACAGCACCACAGCCATGTTGTAAATAAAGAGACAGGGAGGAGAGCGCTCCCCAGCTCTCTGCTAGGAAGCTGTGAGATTTTGCAGTGCAGTACAACTTCCTCACTCCCAGAGGCAGTTAAGTGGAATGATGAGGTGGATCACCTCAGCATGTTGTTTCTACCCCACCACGAGTGGTCACGGCACCTGTAGGTAGTGACTATGGTCTTCCAAAAGTGGGGTATTCCCCAGCTAGATCTATCTGCATCAGCCTGGAACGTGAAGTGCCCAAGGTTCTCCTTCGAGTGGTTGCTCAGATGCATTCCACTTAGGTGTGTGCGCGCCCTCGTGCACAGCCTTCCGGAGAACTTTTCCTAGCAGCCCCTGCAGGGGCCGGTCTCAGCGCCCCCTGGAGTCCCGCCCTTATGTGGCGGTACATATAGCGGGACCGGCCCCTCCCCTCCTCAGTTCCTTCTTTCCGCCCGTGACGGCCAGTTGAGAACTACCCCTGCTCTTCAACAGTTTGTGTTTCTCCTTTAAAAGTGAGTAGTTAGTTTATCAGTTCACCCTGAACTAAGTTAGTTTTTAGTTAGTGAGGGTTTTTAGTTAGTTAGGGAGCCTTCGGGCTCAAGGCGTCCCGGCTATGCCGGGTTCGCCGGGCTTCAAGCCATGTGCTAGCTGCGGCAAGGCCTTCCCAGCTAGCGACCCCCATGACCGTTGTTTGCGGTGTTTGGGGGAACTGCACCGGAGAGACCGGTGCAGTATCTGTAAGTCCTTTAAGCCTCGGACTCAGAGGGAGCGTGAAGTGAGGCTTAGGGCTTTTCTGATGGAGTCCGCGTTAAGTCCGGCGTCCGAGCCATCGCGGACTACTCCGGCACCGAGTGTGTCTTCGGTGCGGAGTGCGCCTCCGGCACCGGGGGTCTCGGTGCCGAAGAGGAAGAAGCGCCATCCACGCTTGCAGCGCTCCCCCGCACCGCAGGAGCGGCCGGGGTCGAGTTCGGAGGTGCTCCTCCTCATGGACGTGCCGCCGGCATCTGCTCCGGCACCGGCCCCTGCTCCGGCACCGGCCCCGGCACCGACACTTACTAGGGAGGCTCCCCCGACTCCTGGAAGTGGGGGACCCCCTATACGGGACCCTTCGACGCCGGAGGCTATCGAGGCGGCTCAGGCTTTGTTGGAGCTGCCTACGCCTCCGGCACTCTCTCACCGGAGAGAGCCAGGGCCCGTTTCCCGGGGCAAACCCGCGATGGGGGGCCCCGAAGGGTGGGCGGCCCCGGCACCGGTGGACAGGCCGCCCACCACCCGACGCAGGAGAGTCGAGCTCGGAAGCTCCTCTCCATCTTCGTCCTCGGACGACGCGTCGCGGCACCGTTCCCGGCACCGCTCCAGGTCCCGGCACCGCTCCCGGCACCGTTCCAGGTCCCGGCACCGCTCCGGACATCGCTCTTCGTCGCGGCACCTCTCCTCGTCGTCGAGTTCTGACTCGGCACCGAGACGGCGTTCTCGGCACCGCTCCCCAGCATCAAAGCGGCGAAAGACTTCCCGGTACCGGTCGCCTTCTTCTTCGGCGTCGCCTCGTCGGCACCGAAGTCAGAGTCGCTCCTCGAGGTCGTCGCGTGGCGGATCTCGGAGCGCTCCTTCCCGGCGTCATCACCGCCTGCGTTCTCCTGACTCGGGGTCCCGGACCCGACGTCAGGAACGTGTATGGTCGTCGGCACCGCAGCCGGCACCGCAACCGGCACCGCAACCGGCACCGCAGCCGGCACCGCAGCCGGCACCGCAGCCGGCACCGGACCCAATACTGCTACCGGCACCGGCACCGACTGTTGCGGCACCGGCTTTGCCCTCGGCACCGGTGCCGCCTTTGAGCTGGCCACAGGGACCCTGGCAGTGGCCGTTATGGGCCCAGTGGGCGGCCCAGATGGGGCAGGGAACTATGTCGGCCCCTGCCTCTGTCACCCAAACTCAGCAAGCACCTTCGGTGCAGGAGGGTGACCGCTCCTCTGGGGAAGAGGAGGTGGAGGAGGACCCTGGGGAGGGACCCTCCACTGGGCCCCGCCGCCCTTCTTACTCCTCATCGCCTGATGAGGCGGCGGTAAGAGACCAAGGAGCCCCGCTCATTGATTTTAAAGCCCACCAAGAGCTTCTAAAGCGGGTGGCTTTGAACCTTGGCCTTGAGGTCAAGGTCTTAGAGGAAGAGGTGGACCCCCTCTTCGGCCGTGTGGGGGCCCAGGGACCAACGAGGGTGGCCCTTCCCGTACATGAGAGGGTCCTGCGCCTGGCTAAGTCAGTCTGGCAGACCCCTGCCTCGGTTGCCCCGACCTCTAAGGGCGCCGAGAAGAAGTACTACGTGCCAGCCGAGGGGCACGAGTACTTGTATGCGCACCCTGCCGCGGGTACTTTGGTGGTGGATGCCGCCAACCAAAAAGACAGGCAGGGTGCTCAGACTGCCTCCCCTAAAAATAAGGAAGGCAGGAGGCTGGACCTTTACGGTAGAAAGGTCTATTCTACTGGGGCGCTTCAGCTGAGGGTGGCCAATCATCAGGCCCTCCTCGGCAGGTACAATTTGAACCTATGGGACTCCTTAAGGAGGTTTTCGGAGTCTCTCCCTCCAGACCAGGCAGTGGACTTTGGTTTGGTGCTGGAGGAAGGGTTGTCTGTGGCAAGTGCGGCCCTGCAGTCTGCATCGGACGCCGCAGACACAGCCAGCAGGGCTATGGCCTCCGCCGTTGCAATGAGGCGGGCAGCGTGGCTGCAGTCCACAGACTTGTCGTTGGAGGTGCAGCAGTCCATCCAGGACCTACCCTTCGATGGAGCCGCCCTCTTTTCGGAGAGGACGGACGAGAAGCTGCACGCTCTCAAGGACTCGAGGGCAACGTTGCGCTCCTTGGGCCTGTACACGCCCCAGGCGGCTAGACTGCAGAGTCGCCAGCAGCCGCAGCAACCGCCGCAACGTCAGCGGCAGCAGTCTAGGCCGCAGCCTAGGCCCTTCCCCACCGCAAGGGGCAGGGATAGGACCAAGGGCTCTGGACGGCGCGATCGCCCGCCGCCGTCCTCCTCTTCCTTTAAAGGACCCTCTCAGGGCCCTAAGGGGAAGAGACAATTTTGACGGTGTCTCCGAGGGTGGCACCGTCTCATGTTCCCTGGGTTCCCCGCCTTTCCTGGACAGGCTCAAGCCGTATCTCGGCCTGTGGCGGGAGGTAACATCGGACCAGTGGGTCCTCGATATCGTGCGCTGGGGATATGCCCTTCAGCTCCTGGCCTCCCCTCCCCACTCCCCACCCCCCCCCGTCCCTCTTCAGGGACCCATCTCACGAGCAATTACTCCTTCAGGAGGTTCAATCCCTCCTAGTCAAAGGAGCCATAGAAGTGGTTCCACCACTCGAGGTGGGGAGGGGATTCTATTCGAGGTACTTCCTCGTTCCCAAGGCCAACGGAGGCCTCAGGCCTATATTGGACCTGCGCAGGCTCAACAGGTTCATAAGAAAGCTGAAGTTCCGCATGGTATCCCTAGCGTCCATCATTCCCGTTCTAAACCCAGGGGACTGGTTTGCCGCCCTCGACCTGAAGGATGCGTACTTTCACGTCTCCATCCTTCCCGCCCACAGGCGGTACCTAAGGTTTGTGGTAGCTGGTGGCCACTACCAGTTTACGGCCTTGCCCTTTGGCCTGTCTTCCTCCCCCAGAGTGTTCACCAAGTGTATGGCGGTGGTGGCGGCCTTCCTGCGGCGCAGGGGGGTCCAGATATTCCCCTACCTGGACGACTGGTTAATCAGGGGCAAGACCAAGTCGCAAGTGTGCGAGGCGGTCTCTCTCGTCCAGTCCACCTGCCATGCTCTGGGGCTGCTCATAAACGAGCAGAAGTCGACGCTGCGTCCGGTGCAACGCATAGACTTCATAGGGGCCCACCTGGACTCGGTGCAGGCAAAAGCCTCCCTCCCACGTTCGAGGTTCGAAGCCATGACAGCGATAATATCGCAGCTTCAGAGGTGCCCCACGACTACAGCCAGGCACTGCCTGCAGTTGTTAGGCCACATGGCCTCGTGCACCTATGTGGTGAGGTTGGCCCGCCTCAGGCTCAGGCCCCTCCAAGGTTGGCTGTCCAGGGTTTACATGCCCAGCAGGCATGCTTTGAGCAAGGTGGTAACGGTGCCCCCTTGGGTGTTGGGGTCACTGACTTGGTGGCTGGACCCCAGGACTGTGTTGGAAGGGATTCTCTTCAGGGCCTCCACCCCCTCGGTCACCCTGATCACGGACGCATCGGACCGGGGGTGGGGAGCCCATATCACCGGTGGTCTGACCACGCAGGGTCGCTGGTCCCGGGGGGAATTGGCCCTCCATATCAATGTGAAAGAATTGAGGGCGGTCAGACTGGCATGCGAGGTGTTTCGCCACTCTTTATTGGGGAGAATGGTGCAGGTGTTAACAGACAATACCACTGCAATGTATTACATCAACAAGCAAGGGGGGGCGCGCTCCTCGGTGTTGTGTCAGGAGGCGCTCCGACTCTGGGACTTGGCGGTGAGATGCAATTTCTGTTTAACCGCCTCTCACCTGCCTGGGGTCAGGAACGACGAGGCGGACCGCCTCAGCAGGTCATTCCTACCTCAATACGAATGGTCTCTCCACCCAGAGGTGGTGGACAGGATTTTCCGCGTGTGGGGTGTTCCCCATCTGGACCTCTTTGCGTCAGCGCAGAACGCGAAGTGCCCGAGGTTCTGCTCGCTCAGGGGTCGCGAGCCGGGCTCTCTTTCGGACGCATTCCTCCTCGAATGGACGGGGGCCCTCCTGTATGCGTTTCCCCCCTTCCCGCTCTTGCCCAGGGTCCTCTTGAAAATCAAGAGGGACAGAGCGGATGTGATTCTGATCGCCCCGGCGTGGCCGAGGCAGTACTGGTTTTGCCTGCTCCTGGACCTGTCTGTCGCTCCCCCGATCGAGCTCCCGAGGAGACCGGACCTGCTCTCCCAGGACCACGGCCGGCTACTGCATCCCAACCTGGACTCCCTGCACCTGATGGCCTGGAGGCTCTCTGGCTGACGGAGGAGGAGAGAACCTGCTCGGAGCAGGTCCAACGCGTGCTGTTGGGAAGCAGGAGGCCCTCCACGCAGCTCGCCTACAGGGCCAAGTGGAGGAGGTTCACCTGCTGGTCGGAGTCGCGGGGCGAAAACCCCGGTACGTCCCCCGTGCAGGCGGTCCTGGACTACCTGCTGCAGCTTAGGCTACAGGGGTTAGCGTTGGCCTCCCTCAGGGTACACCTGGCGGCCATATCGGCGTTCCACCAGCCGGTGGGGGGACGTTCCCTGTTCTCCCACCCCATGTCGGTGAGGTTCCTCAGGGGTGTAGAGAGGCTTTACCCGCAGGTCCGTGACCCGGTGCCTCCCTGGGATTTGAACCTGGTCTTAGATAGGCTAACGGGTCCCCCCTTTGAGCCCTTAGCCACCTGTCCAATGATGATCCTTTCCTGGAAGGTGGTTTTTCTCGTGGCCATTACCTCGGCCAGGAGGGTCTCTGAGCTAAGGGCCTTAACCTCGGAGCCCCCCTATACCGTGTTCTATAAGGACAAGGTTCAGCTTAGGCCTCACCCGGCGTTCCTGCCTAAGGTAGTCTCCCGGTTCCATTGTAACCAAGATATTTTCCTCCCCGTGTTTTTTCCTAAACCGCACGGGTCCGAGGACGAGAGGAGACTGCACACCCTCGATGTGAGGAGGGCGCTGGCGTTCTACCTGGACAGGACGAGGCCGCTCCGAAAGACCACGCAGCTCTTCGTCGCGGTGGCAGAGAGGATGAGAGGCTCCCCGGTCACCTCCCAGTGCATCGCCAGGTGGATCACCGCCTGCATCCGGCTCTGCTACGAGCGTGCAGGCGTCCAGCTCCCAGGAGTGGTGACGGCCCACTCGACGAGGGCCCAGGCCGCGTCGGCGGCCTTCCTGGAAAGGGTCCCCCTGGATGACATCTGCAGGGCTGCCACCTGGTCTTCGGTGCACACCTTTGCTGCGCACTACGCTGTCGTCCAGCAGTCAAGGGACGACGCGCGAGTCGGCAGGGCCGTGCTGAGGGCAGCTCGCCGCTGACTCCTACCCACCTCCAAGGTATGGCTCGGGAATCACCTAAGTGGAATGCATCTGAGCAACCACTCGAAGGAGAAAACGTAGTTACTTACCAGTAACTGTTGTTCTTCGAGATGTGTTGCTCAGATCCATTCCACACCCACCCTCCGTCCCCGCTGTCGGAGTCGGCAGAAAGAAGGGACTGAGGAGGGGAGGGGCCGGTCCCGCTATATGTACCGCCACATAAGGGCGGGACTCCAGGGGGCGCTGAGACCGGCCCCTGCAGGGGCTGCTAGGAAAAGTTCTCCGGAAGGCTGTGCACGAGGGCGCGCACACACCTAAGTGGAATGGATCTGAGCAACACATCTCGAAGAACAACAGTTACTGGTAAGTAACTACGTTTTCTGCTCACTCTGGGGTCATGAGACCAGGTTGATTTCCGAAGCGTTCCTCATCGACTAGACGGGGACCCTCATGTACGCATTTCAGCCCAGCTCAAAGTCCTGCTGGAAGTAAGGTGGGACAGGGCGGACGTCTTACTCATTGCTCCATCCTGGCTGAGACAGTACTGTCTCAGCATGCTGATGGGCTGTTCGATTGCTCTGCCCATAGAGCTTCCGAGGCAGCACAACCTTCTCTCCCAGGTCCATGGTCGCTTGTTACACCCCGACCTAGACTTCCTGTGACTCACGGCCTGGAGGCACTGTGGCTGACAAGTCTTGCTTGGCAGCAGGAAGCCTTCTACACAGGTCGCGTATCGGGCTAAAGGGAAATGTTTACCTCTTGGTCAGAGTCCTAGGGTATTCCACCAAGCCTCTCACTGGTGCAGGTGATCCTGGAGTACCTGCTCCAGCTGAAACTCCAGGGCCTAGCGCTAGCCTCCCTGAAGGTCCACCTGGTGGCTATCTCGGCTTTCCATCAGTTGCTAGAGGGGAGATCCCTGTTCTCCCACCCCATGTCAGTCAGGTTCCTTAAGGGGGGGGGTGAAGTGGCTTTATTGGCAGGTCTGTGACCCAGTGCTTCCCTGGGATCTTAACCTGGTCCTCTCTGGACTCATGGGGCCCCCCCATTTGAGCCCATGGCTTCATGCCCTCTGCTCGTCCTCCCTGAAAGGTAGCCTTCCTGGTGGCCATTGCCTTGGCTAGGAGGGTTTCTGAGATTAGAGCTCTGACCTTGCAGCCCCCCTACACTGTATTCTTCAAAGATAAGGTGCAGTTGAGACCCCACCCAACCTTCCTGTCCAAGGTGGTCTCCCAGTTTCATTATAACCAAGATATCTTCCTCCTGGTGTTTTTTTGCAAACCACACGGTTCGGAGGAGGAGCGGAGATGGCACTTACTGGATGTGAGATGAGCCCTGGCCTATTACATCGACAGGACGGGACAATTCCGGAAAAAAACACAGCTCTTTGTCGCAGTGGTGGACTGGATGAAAGGTTCACCTGTCTCCACCCAGTGCATCTGCAAGTGGATCACCTCGCGCATCAAGTGCTGCTATGAGCTGGCAAATGTACCACTTCCAGGAGTCATCACAGCGCACTCAACCAGAACTCAGACCTCGTCTGAGGCCTTCCTGGGGCAGATGCCCTTCCAGGACATTTGCAAAGCTGCCACCTGGTCATTAGTGCACACCTTCACGTCCCACTACACTATCATCCAGCAGGCAAGGAAGGACGTGGGATTCAGCAGAGCTGTGCTGCAGGCAGCTCACCAGTAACTCCTAGCCACCTCCAAGGTATTGCTTTTTAATCCCCTATATTGGAATGGACATGAGCAATCACTCGAAGTATAAAACAGGGTTACTTACTAATTGTTGTTCTTCGAGACGTGTTGCTCATATCCATTCCACACCAACCCTCCATCCCCGCTGTCGCATTTGGCAGAAAGAAGGGACTGAGAGGCTGTAGGGTCAGCAGTGCCTCATATACCGTGGCATGCGTGCAGTGCTTCAGGGGGCACCGGAGCTGACCCTACGGGGTCTGCTAAGGGAAAAAAGTTCTGGGACAAGAGGAAAGAAGTGTATCTCTGTCAGTCTGTAAATTAAGCATGATAAGTCAACGCATTGGAAACCCTATTTACATACAGAGTCACCAGGAAGGAAGCACCCCAGAGAGTGATCCACTGGTTCACCCTGTCTCTGAGGGCAGACACTGAACTTCGGGGGAATTGAAGGGGAGGGCAAAAAAAAAGGCCCCCTTCTATCCTGAGCATGAGGAAGTAATCAGACAGTGCAATTACATTCAGGAAAATAGGATCCAAGGCTGCCCTGAGTGGAAGTACTGTAAAGGACCTTTGGATGAAGTAGACTGACTTAAACACAAGGTTAGCCTGTTAAATTTAATCTCTAGATAGCGTGTTATGATTTTGTTCTGTAGGTAACCTTTCTGTTTCTATTATCCTTACTCACTGTCTCTTAAATCTTAGGTAGTAAACTTTGATTGTTTTCACTAGAAATATAACTCAGTGCTGTGGGCTTATATAAGAACTTATCCTGAGTTGAATCATTCGAGCTGGTATGAACTGGTCCCCTGGGGACTGCAAACCTGGTACAACAATGAGTTTTCAATAGATAAGGGGCTGAATGCTACAAGGGAACTCCTTAAAGGGGCTCAAGGAGTGGGGTATGCCTATTGTGAACCTGACAGGCAAAGAAAGGGCTGGCATAGTCTGAGGAGATTGTTTGGATGGCTAAGAGACAGGAAGTGTTGGGAGCTGACACCCATTTAAGCATCAATAGGTCTTCCTCTTGTTGGAGACTGTGTGTGGGTGGGGGGGACGGAATGGAATAAGGTGACTCAAAGTCCTGGGCACCCCCGGAAAACATCACAATTCTCCATCACGAAATATATTTTCCTATTTTGTCAGTGTTGGCAAAGTTGTAATTATTTATAATGCTTCATAGTCTACTAGTCAATGTACTGTCCTATATTTTTCAGAAATAATGAAACAACATAATACAAGACCTTACCATAGCATCTGCTATTAAATCTTTGAGAGTTGAGGAGAATCCACCAATTTATTTTGGTTCAAACGCTAACGAATATGATTTAGTAAAGTGCAGATTAGTGAGCTTCTACTGGACTTTTTATCTGTTCTCATTTTAAAGGTCCTCTTTGTGTTCTTCCGTTTTACTTCTCAGACAAAATCTACTGCATCCATTTCACAGCTTATCCTGGAAACTCTGGGCCTAACACTACCCAGAAGCTAATGGCTGTACAGGTGGGATGAAGTAGGCCCATTCTTTTTATTTATACTGGAGTAGTAAGGGCCTGTGAAAGAAGAGAATTGAGTAATGTGGTGTTTCCTTGGCTTATGCAGCTGGCAGACCTCCTAGGGCTGGCCCTGGAGGGGATTCCCAGTGGCATGAGCTGGAATTGTTGCACTTTAGCAGGACTTGGTTCCTGCACTACAAAGGAGGTGTCCCATATTTCCCTTTTCTCTACTGCTTCCCTGATAATGCACCCTTCCCTCTCTGTTCTCCATTCTGAACACCAATGGGCAACTCCACTCTCTTCCTTCCCACTGAAAATCCTACTCCCCTCCCCAGCGCGCCCCATGTGCCCCCTCTTCCCCACAGGCTGCCTTCCTTCTGCACAAGCCTCAGAACTGCCTGCTGCCCTCACTTCCTTCCACATTTCTCCCCATTCTCCTCCTTCCCATGTCCCCTTTCTGCTCCCTCAGCCCCATGCCCCTGGCTGCTCTGCATGAGCGCCTATACCCATTGCAGTGGCACTACATACTGGTCCCCTTGAACAGGTGTCAGAATTGTTGCTGTGCCACAAACCCACAGGAGGAATTGTGCCTTTGACATGGGCCACCTGCATCCCTGTCTGAGTCAGAATTCAGAAATGTATTCCATGGGTGGGTGGGTGGGCGTATGAAGGATACAAGACTGATTGCTGTCAGCCCAGTGGGTGACACTGGAGCAGAATGGAATCTGAGCTCAGTGCATTTGAACAGGCTAGTTCTAAAGTGCTGCAGTTAGCTTGCAGAGCCCAGCCAAGTACAAGACACCAAAACCAGAAGTGCCAAAACCTGTCCCCACCCAACCCCATCTCTCAACTAGAAATCTTAGAGTGTGATATTTACTTGGAGAGGCAGCAGGATCTAGTGCTTTGAAGAGTACATTGGGGATCAGGAAGATGTGGGTTTTATTCCTGTCTCTGCCACTAACGTGCTGTGTGATCTTGGGCAAATTACTGTGTGCTTCCCTCTCACTGTATGTCTATCTTTGTTATTTAGATTGAAAACTTTTAAGGGCAGGGGAGAATGTCTTAGTACATGTTTGTACAGTACCTAAATCAGGGAGGTCCCCATCTCTGCAGAGGCATGTAGTACCACCGTAATACAAATAATACTTTGTTTCCTCCTTTTTGCTTGTGACTGCATCATCCACTATTCCTCATGAGATACGATCCACTCATATGTTTTCTATTGCTCTAACACTTACACATCATTGAATCTTAAATATTACATTCTTTACTCCCACTTACTTGTTAATATGAGTCATTCTGATGTCTGAATTAATAGCGTGCCTTGCATTTGGGACAGTTGCTTTAACCATGTGCACGTTTCTCTCTCTCTTTAGTTGCTTTCAAAGATAGCACATAAATATTGTATTAAACGTGTTATACCTGTTCCTTAATTTTTTGAATGACAAAAAAGTCTTCATTCATTTCTTTTTCCTCCTACAAAACTTGATTTGTTTTTCTCTGGAGCTACCAGAACCTATAAATAAGCTAGCAAAAAATCAAATATTCTCCTTTATGATTTATTCCACATTTAGAAACCTGATTTTCAGATTATAACCACAAGAGGAAGACTGGGACAAAATGTGCTGGAATCTCTTTAAACTCTCCAAACAATCTGCTCTTAATCTTTCAGACATGCTACTTCCTCGTACCAGAGCACACAACCTATAAAATAGGAATATTTACCAGAGATTTCTGCAGAATTTGTCAGGTATTTATAGGAACTTTAACTCCTGTATTATTGGAATTCCCTCTCTTTGTGTTTTTGTTATTGACAAAAAAAAATTGCTCCTATACAAAACATATAGCAGGTGCATTGATTTTTAAACTTTCCTTCATTGACTGTAAAACCCTTTTGTTTTACCAGCCAATATATCTGGGCACACTGAGAGTCATATCTGCAACCATCTCCTTGGAACTAATAATTTAGTATTGAAAAGACTTCTCAGTGACCATCAACCAGTGGATAAATCTCCTGCTGTCCATATATACATTTGAGAAGATCTTGGGGAGGGGAAAAAATTGCCAATGAGCTTGTATTTTATGAAATCTGGTTTGTAGCTTGACTTTCCTTGTAGCAACCACAATCTGTTAGGCTCTTGCATCTGCTTTTTCATTGGATAGTTGTGATATGGGTTTCCCAGTATAGCACAGCACTTTCTCTTTTACCCAGCAGCTGAAATGGCATGCTTTCTCCCCTCTGGGGTTCAGAGATGAGATTCTGTTATCATTTAGATCATTGTAAATCCAAATGAACTCCAGGGAAGCCAGTGGTATTACTCTGAATTTACACTGCTATGAACGAGAGCCAAATTTGACCCTTTAATCTCTCTGTGTCTGCACAGAGAATGCTCTCTGTAACTTACCTTACCAGCATGTTATTCCTATGTTTGTTCTCTTTAGGTAGTTCATTACTGCAGACTATGGCTACTTCAGTTGTGGTATTTATATCTTTTTATTTTTGTGTTTATTTTATTTTTAGTTATTTTTTCTGTCTGTGGGATAAATTCACCCAGCTCTTGCTGCACCATAATGGAAAGCATCTTATAACAGAATTTCACATGTTGAAGCGGCTGAACATTACTGTACCCTCCTTTCCCCATTGAGTGGTCTTGTAATAGCCAGGGCACCTGTGATTTCCCATTTTTGGCTCTGACTGGGAGATAAGAGGTGGCCAGATCAGCAGGAAAATGTGCTAATTCAGTGTATTCCTAAAATGTCCCCTGCTAGCAGTGATCCCATGGAGCCCATTTTTGGATTTAAAGGGGCCTCAACCCTTAGAGGTCTGGGGAAGATGTTTAGTGGAAACTTAACTTGTCCCCATTTTCCACAAAGGGATCATTTCTGAAAAACAAGGGGCTGATCTGGAGCACTGAAGTGTCCGCTGCTCCTGCCCGGGGTGAGTTTGGTTTCCTTTTTCTTGTTTTGTATGTTCAGCTGGAATCTTGAATGTCTAAATTTAAACAAAAATAATTGTACGTAGTTAGTTTTTGCCTGATTCTGTCCGGTTCATTTTAGTGTGGCAATCAGCAGTATAATAAATAGGTGTAAGGTAACCAACCCATATGATGCTGTTAGAGAAAAGAAACTACATTTCCATATGTGCTTCACTCCTTGCAGTCCTATCTCGTTTACCTTCAATGGGATTTAAAATGAACATAGGAATTACCATGGCAGAGTAGAGAATTGGATCAACAAGTCCAGTATTCTGTCTGTTTGATACTGACCAATACTAGCTGCTTCAAAGAAACTCAAAAAGGGAATAAACATCAAATCTGCTCTTGAAACTAATGTTGGTGGGAAATTGTGTGTCCAAATGCCTGCATTTTTGCATTTGTAACAAAGCAAGGTATCTCTTAGGCATTTCAAGGTTCTCAAGAGAATCGAGACTGAACTCTGGCAATTCAGAATCTCATGCTATTAGTTATGTTGGTTTAAATCAGGAATTAACGCAACTGACTTCAGTGCAGTTACCGTAGACTTACACCAGTGTAACTAAGAACAGAGTTGGGCTGTCAGTTTAATTGGCGAAATGGCCAATATATGTATTGGAGCCATACATGTAGCTAGTACCTCTCCTCGCCTTTGCTGCAGTGGTAGGTGGATGTGAAGGTTTTCCTTACAACTAACAGTGCTTATTATATGTGAATTGCTAATAATGTTGGCTGGAGTCTTGAGTTTCCAAAAACCTGTTTAGGCATTTGACTGGATTACCCTTCTGTCTGTGTCCTGAGGAGGAGGAAAATATTTTACATTTGTAAGAAAGAATAAATGAAGTTGTTTTCAGTGGCTGTATCTGAAGGATTGGGAGTCAGTTATCCTAGTCAGGTTCATCTTTAGCACAGCAGCAGAAAAAGACTCTGAGGCATTTGTACTGTGCTAGCAAATGAGATTTAAAGTTGCTACGTGTGCAAGGTGGGTGTTTGGGACATGATTCTGTCCCCTGCAGGGTAAAAATGCCTTCTATTGAAAGCAATGAGAGTTACTCATATCTTGGGAGGTGGACATCCAAGCTTTCAGTCTTCATGATGTGGATTCAACAACAACGATTAGACCATTTCCTCTTCATTCTGAACAGAAAGAGAGCACGCTGTATAATCAGTTTCACCATGGCTGTGGACATGCCACTGGGGTTTGTTTTATTCTCTCCAAGTTTCGTGTTGGGGTGTTAGGATTCTGTGTTGTGAGTGTTCCCCGATGGTAAAATCTGCTTTGTCTTTTTTCCCTTTCAACATTGTTGTCCTCTTACCAAGTCTGCACTCTATTGCAGTTTCACTGTATATGAGTGAGGTTTAATTTCCTCAGGGCAAGGAACTTTGCTTTACATGGTTTTATGAACTACCAGTGTATATTAGATAACGTTTTCAAAATTAACTTATGCACTTAAGAGCCTTAGTCTAATTGACTTGCCTGTGAGACAGACACTCTGAAGTGCCTAAGTTCTCTTTGAAAAGAGGACTTAGGAATCAGTCACTTAAGTACTTTTGAAAATGTTGCCCATTGTACTTACAAGGCTTATAGATAATTATTTGGGTGCTATGACTTTTTATTTTTCTGAAGAGGCTACATAGAGAGTCCTTCAGAAAAATCTTTACTGCACATAGAGGTTGCTCTACTAGATTTCTTTGACTTACATCTCCTTGTAGTTTTGCCTTCTTCAGAATCTACGGCTCTGTTTTCAGCCAAAGAGAGGAATGCTAAAGCGCATTAGATTCCTTTTTGCTTGATGCTAGGAGAAGGCTGACATTTCACAAAACGTATTTAGGAAGCAGCTGCTGATTTGGAAGTCAGGTAACTTGTCTGATTTATCTCTCACTGTGCTAGAACACCTTGTCACATATGAAAAAACCCGGTCATGTGTAATCCTCACTTGGTCTGCCATTCTGAAGCGCTGATGTTTAATTGCAATTCAGTATTTAACTTGTCTTGCAATATTGGTTTGCACTTAGGTAGGAGTACACCCAATCTCCTGTTCAATCTTTGACTCAACAACCACTTTGGTTCTAGGAGGTGGCCATTAAACTGCTGAGGCTTCTTGTAACAAAAAATAGAGAGACACACAAGGGAGTAAGCTGGAAACGCAGATGGAATAACCTGCCAGGAATCAGCTGATGGGCTCACCTGGTGGTAAATTGGAATCGTCAAGAGCTGATGGAATTTATCACTCTCGGGACATGAAGATTCAGGTGGCAGAGAGGATCAGGATTCTTTTCTACCAGGTGCATAACTTGTGCCATATTTGCTCCTGTTCTCAGACAGTAGTAATCTCGCTGCTATTCAGACCCTCAAAACTTCACAGCTGGGCCTTTGTAAATCCCTCTTGTCCAGACTGCCAAAGTATTCTATCACCTGCACCTAGCCTGGAACGTAGCATCACGCTTTCTCACTGGAGTGAGTATCTGTCAATATGTTAAGTCTGGTTTTGCTCTCAATTACTGTAAATCAGGAGTAGTTTCACTGAATGCAATTTAGCTATCGATGTGTATAACTGGGGCAAGTAAGGAAATAATTATGCCCATTACACACCTCCTGCATTCATTTTGATAGCTGACAGCACGTACTGTTCCTGGGAGAATTCCAGCCCAGTCATTCCAGCCTAAGGGTGCAGAAGGTTCAGACAAGCATGCAACTTTTGAGTGCTTGCGCAATCTGATCCTCTGCAATGTTTGAAGTTCCATCATGTGACTTCCCTGCAGAATAAAACAGGAGGAGGCAGGAGGCCATAAGGGAGAACTCTGTCCTTTAAAAATTTTTTTGCTAATTAAAAATGTTATCAGGGAGAACTGAAAGAGCCACTGGCCTTTTGGAATCCTCTGCAGGTGTGTGTGTGGGAGGGGTGGGGGGCTGAGTGAGAGAGAGTGTTTCCCTCCTTGAGAAACTGAATGACTATGCTCAAACAAGTGCTAGGAGTCACCTCTGCTAGCCAGAGCCGTGGATGGTCACTTCTGGTGCGAGTTAAAGTGGCTTCACTATTCTAACACCCATTACCCACTGCTCTTTTGATCTTCTTTCCCTGCTTGAAGAGTGATCCTCTTACTGCAGCTGCTTCCCCTCACCTCACCCTGATTTTCATAAACTGGCTGTTTGAGGCAGCCATTCCTCTGCAGCACGGAGCACGGCTCACTTGCTGGTGGATTCTCTGTACCTTAAAGTCTTTGTAAACCACAATTTGAGGACTTTAATAACTCAGCCCTAGGTTAGGGGGTTCATTACAGGAGTGGGTGGGTGAGGGTCTGTGGCCTGTGTTGTGCAGGAGGTCAGACTAGATGCTTCTGACCTTAGAGTCTATGGATCCTCAGCTGAAGAATAATAGTGCCGAGACCTGGGAGAACGTCTGACATTGGCGGGCTGACGGTGTGCTTCAGAGGCCCGACACAACTATTCAGGGTTAAAAGCACTTGCACTTACAATGGAATTTACATGCTTCAGAGGTTTTCTATCTCCTTAAATTGTCTGTAAGGAATTAATAAGTTAGAGGCATTCAGCTCAGAATGGTGGTTTGTTTGCCTTTTTATTAACTAGCGGAGGCATGAGGAGACTGTGGCTTGATATTATTTACATACACGCCACCTTATGAACACGAAGACAGTTCTTTGATGCCCTTTTTTTTGTAGTCCTTTGTACTTAATCTCATCCTGCAGGTGATAAAAATGAACACGCCCATTGTAATCAAAATACTTTGCTTTGAGACCCTCCGGAGTAAACTAGCACATAAAACACTTTATAAACATTAACTAACTCTGCTGCACCACTGGGATTATTCTTCTTTTCACTGGTAGGGAAACTGAAGCAGAAGGTGGTTCAGTGACTTGTTCAAAGTTAATGGGTTGGCAACAGAACCCAGAAGTCCTGACTAGCAGCTCCTCCTCGAACTTTTTTTTCTGAAGAAATTAGGGGTTTTTTTGGTTTGTTTGTTTTACACAGCTATTAGTAGACTACCCATTATTTCATTTAGAATTCTCTTTGCAGACCAGAGAGGTTTGGGTCTCTTCATCAGAACTTGCAAGTCTTTTTGAGGCTTACCTATTTGTCATCAATGGCTAAAATCTGTCACTATCACTGGGACTATGTATTGAAACTTTCGTTGCTTTTGTTCCTCCCACTTCAAAGAAAACGTTAGAAACGTGAATCCTGTTACCTGCTCAAGACCATGGCCTAATAAATCTGACTTTAGAGGTTTTGAATGGAAAAAAAAAAAGTAGACTGTTTTGTAATTTTTCAGCATTTGAAAATATTTCTGGAGGCAAATCACCAAGAAACCGTGTATTTGGGGCCTGCTAGGCCCACAGTGCTGAAGGCTCTGTGCCTGGCTTGGGAACTTTAGGGTTTTTTTCCCTTAATGATCAGAATCGCAACAGTTCTGGTGTTTGGATAAGTCTCCAGATGCTTATCCAACCCTATGGATGCTCTCCAAGGATATGTCTACACTGGAATTAAAAATCCACAGCTGGCTCATGCCAGCTGACTTGCCCTCAGGCTAAGAGGGGGTGTTTAATTGTGGTGTCAACATTAGGGCTGGATCCCAGGCTCCACGACCCTGTGAGGTTGGAGGGTCCCAGAGATCAAGGCTGCAGCCCAAGCCTGGATAGCTACACCACAATTAAAAAGCCTGTTAGCTCGAGCCCCACAAGCCCAAGTCAGCTGGCACGGGCGAGCCACAGGTAGCTAATTGTAGTGCACATGTACTGCAGAAGGCCCTTTATCCCCAAGTACTCCTTGACCATCAGCTTCCCCAAACCAGCACTTGCCATCTTGGTGCGAAGTCTAATGGCATCTTCAGGGAGGAGCTCCTTTCTCATTCCCTCCATGGTGGAATTTCCTTTGAGGGGAAACACACCTATTTCCCATGTCTGCTTCTTTAGAGCTGTGCTCTCAACCTTTCCAGACTACTGTACCCTTTCAGGGGTCTGATTTGTCTTGCATATCTCCAAGTTTCACCTCACTTAAAATCTATTTGCTTGCAAAATCTGACATAAAAATACAGAAGTGTCACAGCACACTGTTACTGAAAAATGGCTTCCTTTCTCATTTTTACAATTTTTAATTATAAAATAAATCAATTGGAATATAAATATTGTACTTACATTTCAGTGTATGGTAGATAGAGCAGTATAAACAAGTCTTTGTGTGTGTGAAATTTTAGTTTGTATTGTCTTGGCTAGTGCTTTTTATGTAGCCTGTTGTAAAACTAGGCAAATATTTAGATGAGTTGATGTACCCCGTAGAAGACCTCTGTGTATACCCAGGGATACACGTATGCATGGTTGAGGACCAGTACTTTAACGGATAACAGCAGATACATTTTCTGGAGGTAGCTCCCCTCCTCTCTCCCTAAAGGTCCTCAGGGTTTTTCCCTAATTTCTCCTGGAGCAAAGAAGTGATTCCTATGGGCTTCTGCATTATTTCACTCCCTGAGATTCTCACCCTTCTCTTCTTGAAGAGGGCTTCTCTTTCCTTTATCCCATCCCTTGTTACTCTGGGTCCCTCTCTCCTAGCTCTCTCTCCCTCAATCCTGAGCTGGTCCTTTTTAGCAGAGGTCCCACTCCTAAATCACGTATAGCAGTAAGGGAGGAAAGAATAGCTACTGCTGTGAGAACAGCTGGTGGCTATTCTCTTTTGGCTCCCTCTTTCATTGCTTTCTCTTGTGTTCTCAGATAGAAGCATGAAGGGATGTTAGATGGGTGGGTTCTGAGTTACTACAGACAATTCTTTCCAAGTGTCTGGATGGTGAGTCTTGCCCACATGCTCAGGGTTTAGCTGATCGCCATATTTGAGGGTGGGAAGAAATTTGCTCCCAGAGCAGATGGGCAGAGTTCATTTTCCTCTGTAGCATGGAGTGTGGTTCATCTGCTGGTGGATTCTCTGTACCTTGAAGTCTTTAAACCACGATTTGAGGATTTCAGTAACTCAGTCACAGGTTAAGGGTCTATTACAGCAGTGGGTGGTTGAGGTTCTGTCGCCTGCTTTGTGCAGGAGGTCAGACTAGATGATCATATTGGTTCCTTCCGACCTTTTAGTCTGAGTCTAAGCAAGAGTGGAGAAGTGGCTGAGACAGGGAGAAGAGGAAGCATGCGACCACAGTTTTCTCATCTTCTCAACCCAGTGACCACCTAGGGTTGGAGACCAACTTCTTATTTTTAGTTTTCTGGCTGCCCGGTCCTCTAGCTGGGCCTGAGTTCAAACATGCCTCTCAAGGTCCAAATATGGGGTCCAATGGGTAACAATGACCCAGACTGAGGGAATCATACAGGCATTTTGAAGAGCCTGGTGATTGTGTGTGTTGGAAATCTGCATCCACAGTTTTTTGTTCCTTATTACTGAGGTCACTAACTTTCAACAGTAAAGATGAGGAGACCACAGGTCTGTGGAATGTAAATAATAATGGATCTTAAATGATACTTCTTTCCACTCCTAAACCCTTACCAAAAGCAATATAAAAGTATTAAACATACACTATCCCAAGCCGAGCTTTGACTCTGAAAAGGCTCCATGTTCCCTCTACAAAACACTTTGCTGTTTCTTTTTATGATTTTAGGTGGAAGGCACTCAGATACTATAGTGATGGGTGGCAATATAAAACCCTATGATAGATAGATATGTTGAAATGAGTAATGCCTTTCAAAACAAGAGGCACTTGAAAAGCCTGGGTTCAAAAAGCAGGCACAATCAGTAAGTCTGAAAGAATTCTAACCCGAAGACTTAGTCTGGTATTTTAAGACATTGGTTACTGTGGGTACGATGCTTTATAGTGAAAGCCATGCAGAATTTCCCTCCTACGTGAGATGAAAAGCGTTAAACTAGAAGACAAAGTTCCTTTTTGTGATCATGCTCAGACTGTAGCAACAGCTACTGGAGTTGATATTACAAATGTCTGTATGGTGTATTCATCTCTGTGTAAGGGTTTTGAGACAGGTGATAGAATGGTTATTACACATTTCTCAAAGATACAGGGAAATGAGCAGCCTGATAACTGCCTTTTCATTTTTCCATTGTTCTCCAAGTAGTGTGAGTGCTTTAATGTCTTATGTATTTGTTGTGACTTGTTTTTATCTCTAATGGTTTTTAAGAACATAAAACATATGGCCAATTAATAACTTGCATTTACATTGTCAGGCAAAGCTTTGCATGAGTATTCTTTGCTTAGCATTTCTATATCAGTCACATTTATTTTTTTCTGTCCTGAAGTGTGTGTCTCTGTAACTGTGGCTTCTCATTTCACAAGATACTAGACGACCATTGTTAGGACAAAAGAAAAACAAATATCTTGGTTTTCCTCAGAGTGAAATATCTATAAAAGCAGGTGTGAAATGTACTGGTGAATCATAAAATTGAACGTTAAAGTACAGGGCACCTGAATGTTATTGCCATCTCTCCTATTTAGGACTGACTGAGATAGCAGCATGACTCTGAATAGAACACCACCAGTGCTTAGCCCTTGCATTTCTATATCAATAGAGGATCTGGCCCAGTATGTCTCTTGATATCAACTATCATCTTGATCTATCAACTTGATATCTACTATCATCGACTGAGTATTCAGAGTTTAAATCCCTTCTGAGTTACTCTTAGAAAATCAGATCTTGTCCAGCATAATTTAGGATGTTTAATACTGTAGAATTTTATCATGAAAGAACTTTACAGATGTTCACTAAGATGTAAGTATGTATTCCAATAAATAATCAGAACTGGAAAGGATCTAGGAGACTGGACTGATAATAGAATGTGGACCTTTTTACCTTCAGTAAGCACTGGGAAAGGGACTGTTAGCTGTGATAGGGGAACTCTCCTAAATCTGTTTCACTAATCCTTGCTCAAAACCCAATGGAGGACCTGAATGTAGGGAGCAGACAGGCCAGGAGTATGGTGACAAGAAGACCTATATTGCTCCCCTCCTTTGGCACGCAAAGGTAAATCCACTAAATAAGTTAGTGTAGCCTATGGCTGGATGAAGGAAGAACCACTCTATACGTGACTATGCATATTTGGGTCCAGGAACCCTCACACAGGAGACCCAGAGAGAGGCTTCAATTTAAGAGCCACAATTCAAGTTCATGAGCTGCATTAATGGTTGTAGGGAAGAAGCTTTATAGCTCCTCTTCACTTAAGACATGACAGAGAACTCAGACTAGCAGTGCTTGAAGGAAGGGAACTACATGATTTGAAGATCAGAATCCTGTTGCATCCACAGTTCATAGTGAGGTTGGCCATACATACAAATTCATTTAGAGGCATCTTTCAAAATGTGTTTACTGCATCGTACCCCACTGGACTACGTAGTTCTTGCTCAGAGCAATATTTGAATATAATTGTTTTCCCCTGGGATACTTCAAAGCCCAATTGTCAAGCAGAAAATTTGTCTCCTGATTGATCCCCACTGCATGCAAAGAGATCTTATAACAACCAAAAACACATTCTGAAAACGGTTCCACATTCATGATGCACTTTGCTATAAGGTTAGTTAAGCTGACTTTTATTTAGTAACCGCTTCAGTTGTAGAGCTAAGATTTTTACAGTGAGGTGGAGTGTGGAACCATTATGCAAACAAGTTTTATGTGAAATTAGCTAGATATTTATGAAATACGTTGGCTTGCACAATAATCCTACTGCTCGTGTAAAGCATTACGTTCTAAATCGTGGCTGCCTTGCAAAGTTGTCAGTGGTATGGTCTCTTGGTGTCTTGGCTGAAGTCTTAACATATAAAGATCAAAGCTAAGCCAGCCAAACATCTCTCTGTCATTGTAGTGCATCAAAGAACATTCCCCAGGAGGAATAGTCCCATGGAGAGTAGAAAATATCATTTGCTATAGATAGATGATGTTGCGAAAGAACTTGGGTCATGCTGAATTTCAGGGTATTGTTGTGACCTTCTCCTTGCCCGTATCTCTTCTTTTGCTAATATGTGGTGTTGAGTCTTAGGGATGATTCTCCACTCTGTTTCACCAGTGTAACACAAGCGTAAATCCACTGAAGTAAATAGAGTTAGACTGGTGCAGAACTGGTGCAACAGAGTGGAGAATCAGGACCATGGTGTTTGACATTGGGTAACTATGGCAAGAAATGGCTAACAGATTCTATAGTTCACTGTAGTTGTATTCACTGGATCACAGAGGCAACAAAGAAATAAAATCAGAGGCATACAGGGGTGTGATCTGATACCTATGTATATATTAAAAGCTCTTGGACTTCAGCTATTGGAATCAATGGAAAGTCTTCCATTGCCATCAGTGAGCTTAGGGTCAGGCATTTAGTATTCTCGGGGCCAGATCCTCAGCTGGTACAAACTGGTGTAGCTCCACTGACTGCAAAAGGCGCTACGCCCCTCTACGTTAGCTATGGATCTATCCTTTGGTCAGACATTCTGATATTCGAGAACAATCCCTTGAAGATATTGTTGAGACAGGGGTACTGGGGCAGGCTTGTTAGGTCATGGGAGTGCCGGTTCAAAGATTAGGTGTGGATGGGAAATGGGAAGAGAGTTCAGTTGTTGAAGATGGTGGAAACTTTGGAATAGATACATGAGGTAAAGAAGAGAGTATAGTTCTGCTTATGGAAATTCTACTTCTAAAGTTTTTTAAGTCTCAAGAAAATATGGGATTGGGTTTGGTTCAATTTTGGGTAAAGTTATTTACTTTATTTGCACCTGTTCTCCCATTATAGAGAGAAGTTCATGCCTAACTCTCTCTGTTCTGACATTGGTCTCATTGAATTATTCTGAGAAATAGTCTGTTTGAGAGCCTGTCTAGCAATCTGTATCATTTATGCAAACAATTGTACTGTGTTGGGTGATGGTTTTTTGTTTTTTTTTGTTTTGAAACAAGGGAGTGTAGCGGATCTGGTCATAAACCTTATTAACATTCTGACCATTGGCATCATTTGCCAATTCATAAAATGAAGTATTAAAAAATCCTAACCTGTGTTCTCTTTTGTGAAGGGAGCTCCCTCTGTTAGATCCATTCGGTTTCAGACCAGCTTATCCTTTTGTCTGTTATATACAGACATAACCTTACCAAGTGATATTGTGTAAATAAGAGAATGCTTTGTGCACATAGACACCCACTGTTGAACAAATCTTTAGGAGTCTGCATTAAAAATAAACACAGATGAAAACCAGAATACAGCATTTATTTTAACAGCAGGAGTTTATCACTGGTAGTATCCCCTGATGTTTCTGTTATTAAATTAATGGCTTTTAAAAATAAATTTGCCAGCTCAAAAATTTAAATAGATAAATCTTTGGTATTTTAACAGAGGCAAAGATAATAATGAACAATTCTTCACTACATCAGGTAATTATATCTGCAGTCATGTACAGAGAACTGATGGCTCAACACAATTGATGCCTGTTTTCCTACTGAAAAATGCAGATATTTAAGGACACAATCTAAAGCCTATTGATTTCTGTGGGCATTGAATTAGGTCTTAAGATACAGATGGGAGTTGGGTACCTAAATCCCCTTTCTGTGATATCCTCAATAACAATTCATGAACACTGATTTATTTAGCCATGAGCATTGTTGTTTGATATCATTTTTTTAGGTCAGAGGAGCAAAGAGATGTGGTTTAAAGGATTAGTGATGGAGTGTAGAACTTCTTAGCTTTCAGTCACAGATTCAAGTCTGGCCCAGGTCAATAGTGAAAAGTCACTGAAGAGCTATGAAATAGTAATGAGCTAAGCTGGGGGGAAGACAAGACAGAAGCATACGCAAGTATTCTTTCGTATAAACAGTACAGATTTATTTTTTAGTTAATTCATTTTTTATAAATCTTCCTGGGAGCACACTTTTATTAGTGAGACTGTCTGAAGAAAGTGAAACTGTGAAGACCACTTTTGCAAGTCCTTGTGTGAATATCGGGTATAGTCATGTGAGTATATTCGCAATGGAAGCACCTGTGCGAGTCTCTGGAAATCTGTGGAGTTTTGAGTTGGACAGAAAACAAAAATGTGACTTAGGGGACCAGTCAGACAGTGAGGATATTGAATGTCTGCAGGAATACTCTCAGGAGCATGTTTTAGAAGATGCCTAGTTTTGAAATGTGTTTGTAGAATGGATATGTTGAACAACTGTGAATGATGTAGAAATTACTTGTTGCTAATTGTCCATCCAACTCTAGCAATGACTGAATGAAAGGAGCTGGAGATCTCCATCAATTACTGGTGGTGTTCTCTTCCCTCTGCTTCTTGTCAGTGCTGCCAATTCAGATAGTTCTTGGGGTGGGGGATGGCAAATTTGGTGTCTCATCCCCGCCACAGGGACATCATTCCAGTCCCTGTTCATGTTCTACTCTCCTCCTGCAGGGACCCAGGTCTCCCTTGGCTGGGGAGTCTCTCCTCTCTCTTACCCACACAGTGCATGAGCTGGTACTGCCAGATGGAGAATTCTTGCCAGATTCCCCTCTGCTCTGATGTGCAGGAACAGACGTCCCATGCACCAGGTTGCAACCACATGGCTTGGCTGCCCCTCTGTCTGGACCAGGACAAATGTGTCATGCACCAGATTGCAATGCCACTCATTGAAATTTGTCCCGGCTGCCCTTATGTCTGAATGGAGACGTGGTCAGCTCAAATTTCAGTGGCATTGCAACCATGCAGCCAAAGCAGCATTCTGGACCAATCCAGCAGCAACTGTACTGATTTAATATGGGACCATTGCGTAAAAGCAGTTGGAACATGGCTTCCCTGACTCCACCATCTGGCAGCACCAGCTCACACACTGGTGGGGGGAAGGATGTTTGCCGCCAGTTGCCTCCAGCTGGTGCCACTGCTTCTCTGATTTAAATGTGTGACCTTGCACAAATCACTTAAGCTTTTCTGTACTTCAGTTTTACTCTCTACTTTCCTAGAACGCACCGGGAAAGAATTCATAGTGCATCTCTGCGGTGGTAAGGACCTTGGGATTTTCTCCCCCACAAAGTCTTAACGCCACAGGTGAGTGCAGTGCCAGTGTGGACATAGTAACCCAAGTATTGTCACTTGAACAAGGCTAATTTGAGAAAAGGAACTTGAGCATAGATAACTCAAGTTAAGGCTGCAGTGAAGACAGACCCTTAGAAACTCCCTAAAAGAGGTCTCTACTGCACCCCATTGAGAACTATTCCCAAGCACCAATATCACTTAAAATTTAAAGAGTTCAGGTCTGATATTTGTCAGTCATCTGAATGTATAGTTGAGTGATATGAAATGATTGCCCTTTAAAATCTCTGCAAGAACAGGGAATTTAGCTGCTAACATTTACACTCATGCTTTATTTTTTATGCATATGAGTAACTCTAATGAAAACAATGTCTAAATCCTTGCAGGACTGGGCTCTAACCACTCAGGATGAAACCCTAGCCCTGATGAAGTCAGTGGTAGGACACCCCTTGACATACATGAAGCCAGAATTTCACCCTTAGCATTCAGCAGATATATGCATTGTTCTCAAGAATTCTAAACTGACGCACCTTCAGGTTGCCTCTGTTCTGTTAGTGAGATGCAGCATATGGCTAACTTTTCTGTGGAATGATGATCTGTTAATGAAGCAGACACTTGCAGCAAGTGTCCTTCCTTTTCTAAGTTCCTGGATTCAGTGAGTTGATCCATCAATATTCTATTGGATGCAAAGGCTTATTTTTTTCTCAGAGCTCGTTATACAGAAGAACAGCACATTTGTGATTGGTATGCAGTTGAAAGTACAATTAAACATTTCAGAATCTGGAATAACTATGTAAGCCATTTTTTAAAAAATGGCAACACAAACAAATGTTCATTTAGCTGCCACCAGCTGTCTATTTTGTATGTAAATGATGAGCCCGTGGAGCTGTCTAGTTGCATTGAGCAAGTATGTGCTGTAGAAGTGTATTGCGATACATCCTGCAGGTGCCTCTGTTGAGGAAGTCTTTTCACTCAAAGGACATTGAGCTGATATCATATACAGCTGGTCAAAGAATGCCTTGAGGCTATTTGAAATTTTCTGTGGGAAATGAAATGCTTTGATGAAGCTTGCTGCAAACTATTATTTTGTAAAATATGGCTAGTTTTGACTCTTGTTTTCCTGCTGATAGTTTCAGACATCTTTCTGTGCAATTCAGTATGGCTTTTCTTTCTTTGAACAAAGTGTGACAGATACTGCAACTGCATACCGTATCTGTACGGAATTGAAAACCATATTGAATAAAGTTTATTAATTATTTATTGCTTTGGGCCCATGGGAAGGGTTACCACAGTTCCTCCAGGAGCTAAAACAGTGGTAGGTGATTAAGGAGAATACTTAGGTTGTAAAGGTCTCTGGAGAAATACCACTCCCTGGAGGGTTTGCATAGACTGGGTCCAAATGGGTTTTCCAGAGCAAAGAAGGGGGGTTGTGTATAAAAGTATGAGCTTGAACCAACACAGGGTCTTTTTTCTGACCCAGAAAATGGACAGGGCTTCTTGTTCAAATGGAGCTCCAACCCTTGTGGAAGGCTTGGAAAGACTTTGGCCTGCTGGGTCCAAGAAGATTGATGGGTGGCTCCTGGTACGTTTAGTGTGTTTAAATGTGTGTGTTGATTTTAATGTTTTCGCTGCAATTCTTTTACCTTAAGAATAAATGTGCTTGCTGAGAAAGAGCCATTTGGGAACTTGTAATTGCTGGCAATGCACTATTCATAGCCCTTGCAGAGAAAGCAATACACAGGCATTGGCCGTTATGCAGACTGATTTGCGTAAGGCAGGGAGCTGTGCAGCCTTGAAATATCTTGGTCGGAAGAGAGAGGGACCAGAGTCCGTGCCCAAAGACAGGTGATGGCTGGTACCTGACGGGGCACTCCTGGAGTGGACGACAGATGGGGGGATACAGATGTGGTTACCTGGAAACTGTGACAATAAGTAGAATACTTCAGAAGTCTAAAAGACAGTGGAGGCTTCTATCTGTGAGGAGACGTGTGTTATTTCTTTAAATCTGCTGCAGGAAGCCAGACATGAGGAGGCAGCTGGGGAGGGTTCTAGGCAGAATCCCCATAGTAAAGCAGAGAGAGACAGAGTAGGTTTAGAGAGAACACTGTTTTCCTCTTTCTATTAAACTTCCTCATCATGTGATAGAAATAAGTGACACTTCACCCTTGTTATATGACTTGGAGTCAGAAATTGACTAATTTTGGAACAGCATAAATAAGGGGGGAAAATAAAGGTTAACAGTTTGATGAGCCCACAGCATGGTCTGAGCAGATGGAGTGCTGCACCAGATTCCAAATGGCAATGAAGCTTAACTTGGAGAGGGGCATAATATGGGTCAGCTCATTAACGGAGGCATTGGGGAATAGTGAGGCTGAAAATATTTCTCTGTTCCCTTCACTGAGGAATGATGTAAGAATAACTATGCCATAGTTCTTGGAAAGCATGAGTATTTTGTGCCAAGGAGGAATGTTCTATGTGATCATATTGACTTTTAGCGAAGAGTACAGAGGCTGGGAGAAAGTGTTGCAGACTTTATAGGGATCTTATGTGAACAAGCTTAGCATTTGTCTTTGCTTGCAATATAACGTACTATTATTTCTGCAGGACCCTTGCCTGATTTAGATTGCACAATGACGGAGTCAGGGTTGCAGCATTTATTTTAAAATACTTATTAAAACAGAAATGAAGAGCAAAGTTGCATGCACACTCTGTGGAAGTAACAGAGGCCTCTTACTAGTGCTGTCAGAAACAAAAAATGCCAATCCTCTACCCTTCATACAGTTGCTTTAACAGATCAACTCTACAGTTCTACACCCAGACCCTGGGCCAGTCTAATACAGGGGTAGGGAGGTGGTGGGGTTGCTTGGGGCTAGTGATAGGGATGCCCACTCCAACCTTCTCTCCCAGAAAAAATTGCACACTGGCCTGGAGATCTCCTGGCCAGTTATGTTCTTTCATCTCTCCTCTTGTGTTCACCCCACTCCTGGGTGTCGTCCTGCCAGAGCTACTGCTGGGTTACTGAAAGCAACCGGCTGCTTTCCAAGCCCAGGATGTTTGCTGCCTCACCTTCCCTCTGCAGTCAGCTCCCAGCCTTGATCTCATGCCATCTCTGGCTCTCTCCCCCTAGCTTGGTCTCCTCCAATTTTAGGACATTACTTTCCTTTCTGGGTGTTATGTAGTCCTTTACTGGCTGCATGTTGAACTGAGTAACAATGCCCTCCATTGGCTAGATCCATTCCTGCAAAGTCTGCCAGGGCTTATCTTATATAGAGTGATAAATCATTCTTACCCTCACTGCTCAGTGAATGCGCGTCTGCCTCATTCACACCATCCAGCCTGCAAAATTTCTGCATTAAATCCTCATTAAAAAGGATTGTGCATGAACACAGTACAATATTAAACCACTGACACTGATTTAAATCAAAATGGCTTCATGTCGGGACATGGAAGAGATCCTGTGTTCCCTAAGGACTAGCCCTATGCCTAATAACAGCTTCCTATCCCATCCCAGGGTAGGAGGGATAATCTAGTATATAGGACATGGGTCTCGATGTCAAGCAACCTGGATTCAGTTCCTGGTTCAGTCTTCGACTTTCTGTGTGACACTCAGCAAGTCACTTAATCTACCCCATGATTTAGAGCCCCACCTGTAAAATGGAGTTATTAGTTCTCTACATCTCAGAAGGGGGTTGTAAGGATGAAAGCCAGTAACTGATTGTGAAGTGGTCTGATGCTATGATGAGAAGAGCCATGATGAGTACATAAACAGAACCTCTTTAGGGGCTAGATCTGTTAATAAACTTTTTTTAAAATGACAGACATCTTCACTCTCTCCACACTCTTTGTCTATCATTGTTCTAAAAAATAACAGAACTAATTTTGCTTGAACTTTACAAAAATTTAAAGGATAAGATCTGGAAAATGTGAGCTCAAAATGTGAAAGTGGCAAAAAGTTATAAGCAACTATAGAAGATCTTCTGGCACAAAAATGCTTATGTAACTTTAACTATCGCTGTCTCTAGCACTCCAGCCATGATGCAACTGAATTGTATGATTTTACCCGTGGTGTTTCTCCTCAAGTGTATCCTTCCTCTCTCTAATGTTCTACACAATCCATGATACATATTTCCCATTTTAAAAGCAATTTCCAGATTCCTGTTTCAGAAATATTTCTGATGAAACCTTTAAAAGACAACATAGTGGATAGTGCTGGGGCGTGTACAACTTTCTGTGTTATTAACTGAAAACGTAAACTCTACTAATGAGAACACAGAAAAAGGAAATAAGAAAAGATTGAAATAATATGTATATGTAGGTTATCTTAGATGGGGTTCTTCAAGGACTCATTTCAGTAAAGCATTTGTGTCCAGATCTATTCAACGAAGTATGTAAATAGATGTTTAAGTCCCAGTTCAAGTCAGTAGTATGTGACAAGCCACTGCCCTCCACTCCTGTAATCTCATGCAAATGGCTCCAATACCTCCATTTTGCAAACACTGACATGTAGTTTGTCTGTTATCTCCACCTCCCTTTACACTCCCAAGCAACAGCTCTGCTTCCAGTGAAATACCAACATCATCCCCATTTGCCAGAGAGAAGAGAGTGAAGCTATCTCTCCATTAAGGTTTCTTCCTTGAACCTGGCCTTGTCAGCCTCATCCCCATTCTGTCTCTCCTCCCTGTTGCACTTCCTTCTTGTATCTGTCTATTTCTTCCACTGGATGGGTCAACTAGCTTCTTAACTCTCCCTATCTCAGACTAATCTAGTAATTAGCCCCAGCTCCCCTCAATCACACCCAGCTCCAGGGAAACTAATTTGACTTACAGTGACCAGTGCTGATTTAGCTGCTGATTTGCAGCACTCTGTCAGGTGGTATTTACAGACGTGCTGAAAATCAAGACTATGCTTTGAATAGAGATTGACTGCTCAGTTGGGGCTCAAAGCTCACACATTGGCAGCTGTCAAACCATAGCATGAAAGACCAGCTTGAAGGGAAGAGAGGCTGGAGTGTGATCATTTCAGTGAAGAAAAAATGTCCAAAACGCAAAGGTAATTGCTGGACAAACATTCCTTTTTTATTTTTCAATCTGATATTTGGGGGAGGGGAGAAAGGGAAACAAATATTCGGAGGGTTTCATTGAGGAAAAAATAAAGCAGTAATGAGAGGAGGCTATGGCTGTGTACACATTATTACCAATGATGTAAGGAAGTGTAGGCATACCTCTCAACATGTCAAAGTCCCAATGTGTGATGCAATGCTCCACAGTTTCTGCTGGTTTTATTCCGCTAAAGTCAATGAAGTTATGCCAGCACTTATGTGACTAGGTATGTGACAGATCCAAAATGAGGGGTACATAATAAATAGTAACACAGGAAACTTTAGAAAAAACAAGCTGTGGGATACATCCCTTTGAGGTGTTAGAAAGATATCTATACTAATGTCATGATTCTGTTCCTGTTGTACATGACTTTGGAGAGTAAAAGTGTAGGAACACCAAAACTGTCCAGGACGAAGGGGAGTGAGATCCGTGCAATAGAGGTTTGGGAAGCTACACTTGGATTACTAGGAAAAAGGCTTAGGTCCAGGACCTCTACAGCAGCTTTCTCCAACATACTTCCAGCTGAGTGTGCAAGATCAACTTGATAGGGGATTGTAGTGTTTCAAAGCCTGTCTGAGACAGAGGTGTGAAGAGAAAGGGGGAGTTTCAACTTATGGTACTGGAGAAACTCTGCATAGGAGAAGGGACATTTTGTATAGAAGGGATGAGCTCCTGGTTATTCAGGTTGCTGACACAGAGCATGGATGAGATTTATAGGAGTTACTCTGAAGTAGGAGCTTGGGGAAAGCCAACAGTTGCTGAGGGGCACTTCAGTCAGACAAAAACCTCTGATAAGATGGTCAATAATACAAAGGTAACTCTGTTTCAAGTGCAGGACAGGAAAGACATTAGATCTGAATAGTAAGAGGGGACTGGTGGCTATCACAGAGTTAAATTAGGGAAAAGTAACAAGTTGCCAGACCAGAATTAAATTGAAATGATGGAAAAGCAATGTGAAAGAAGATGGGGAGGGAAATAATCTAAACAATACTTTCAGTTGGTTTAAGAAGCAATGCATAGTGTAGTGGCTCTCTACATTTCAGTCAAAGGTGTGATTGCAGCTCAGGGGGCCATTTTAGCTTTATTCTAGCTAGCTTTACTCTAGCTAGCATAGCAAAATACTAGTGAAGAAATGGCAGCGCAAGATTCAGCGTAGATATAAACTCATGTTGCTAGCCTGTTCCAAGTTTTGTACTGCTCTCTGCACAGCTATTTTAGCTGTCCCAGCTAGATTACAGTCATGACTTGGCTCTGTTTCTGTCCTTTGAAAATTGGGCCAATGGTGCCAAATCTGTAATGCCAGCTACTTCACTGAATTTTCACCAGGGATGAATTTGGAAGATGGCATTTTTTCATTTTAAGATTGCATCATTAGACTTGCATTGGCATTGCCCCACTAGACATTGGTTCCATGCAAGCAAGATTCAGTATCCTGTTGTCACCTGCCACAGCTTCTTTTCACTTGGCATATTTTACCAATTCAGTTAGTATCATTTGCTGCTTCAGTGTTTGAAATATAATTGTTTTTTCCTCATTTTTTGCATCTTTATGACAGAGTTCTAGCACCAGAATTATATAACAAATGCTATAAATATCTGGCATATTATTCAGCATTGGTTATGGTCTCTAATAAACCCAGAATCAATACTGGAATTTTATGGGTATAACATAAATATCAAAGTGAGAGATGCCCAAGTGCGTTGAGTCTGATTATATAGTTGCTTCTTGAGGCATATGCAGATGAGAGTCTTAAGCCCCAGAGTCACTAGCGGACCGTGAGTCACATCTGTTTAGTTTATTGGCAAAACCTCTCCCTGTAGTTACTGGCTGAAACTACTTTGCCTTTTTGACCTGATCCCTTTGTTCAGAAAATGGACCTAAATCAATGCAACTTTTTGTTTCTCTCTGATAGCCGTAGCTGTTCAGACTCTTTCAAGCTACCTGGATAACTGCTGGCTATAAGTCACTGATTAGGACTTCTGATTAATGATGGGAAACTTAACAAGGTTCGGAAGATTGGATGTGCATCCAAAAGTTTAGGGAGCAGATCCTCCCTAATGTTGATGTATGTTGTCATAATGTCACTGAGTTCAGTGAAGGGATGACAATTTATACCAGCCGAGGAGATGCTTACCTGGAGCTCTTTGGCCTGTTAAAATGGGCTGAAAATCTTGTAAAAATTGGCTTTTACAGTATGTTGGCTGTTATATGCTGGAGCAGGAGGAGGAAATACAAAGGCAGGTGAAACTGGAAGGGGAGGGTGCGGGGAGGGAATAATAATTAGAGAGAAGATTAGATCATGTGTTTTGAATCTCAAAAGAGTTTTGGGCAAAATTTCAGGCCGCTTCTTATTTTTCACGAAATGGTCCCCTGTCCATTGTACTAATAGGCTTACTCTTAAAACAACATGTGTTAAACTGCTCCTGCTGCTTAATTAGTTTACCAATGATGACACAGTCAGTTGATTATAACATTGCAGTACACCCCTCACAGAAATATCTGTGACAAGAGATGGTCCTGACCCAAAACCTGAATCTGAACGTTTGCACATTTGGGGGAAATGTGGAATCTGAGATACTTTGCAACAGAAGGTTTTCTCTATTATGATATCAGTCAAACTCCTGGATCCAAATTGCTCAGAATTCTGGGGAGTTGTCTGGGCTATTAACAGTCTCTAAAGGTGACATTACAAAGGCTAGTCTTCAGCAGCAGAGACTGAACTACATAAGAGGAGCAAGATGACAATAGAGGAAAAAGCTTCCTTTTATACACAAATGCCATGGAACTCGATCTAGCTCAACACTAATATAGCATCTGCCACATACTGTGTGTCTGCAAAAGAACTCTCCCTTGAAGTCTCTACATCATGATTTGAGGACTTCGTAACTCAGCCAGAGGTTAGGGGTTTATTACAGGAGTGGGTGGGTGAGGTTCTGTGTCCTGCAACATGCAGCAGGTCAGACAGATGATCGTGATGGTCCCTTCTGGCCTTAAAGTCTGCATCTATATTACATGAGTGCCCCAGATCTTAATTATTGTAACTACACTCCTGTGAGGTAGAGAAATATTATTATCCCCATTTTATAGATGGGTTGCTAGGCACAGATAGATTGAAGAGGGGGAGTTTCCAAGATACACTGTGGAAAAACTCTCCCAACTGCTAAGGAGTCAGGTGCCTGCCTAACTGTGTGCCTTAGAAAATCTTCTCCTATATGATTTGAACAAGGTCGCTTAAGAAATGTGGGACAGAGCCAGGGAACAGATCTGTCTCTCCTCAGTCCCAGTCTGGCACCTTATCCACAAGACCATCTTTCTTTTTGTACAACATGCTGGGTCCTTGC
This sequence comes from Mesoclemmys tuberculata, assembly GCA_007922155.1. Classification (NCBI taxonomy): domain Eukaryota; kingdom Metazoa; phylum Chordata; order Testudines; family Chelidae; genus Mesoclemmys; species Mesoclemmys tuberculata. The sequence goes on from ML675610.1 coordinate 8,681,523, forward strand.
ACACTGACTCAAACTAGTTATGTTATGCAGTTACTATAACAAAACCTGTATTAAACTATTTGCATGGAGTAGAGGCATTGGCCTATCATAGTTGTAAGCTAGTGTATGTTGCCTGGAAAATTCAGCTCAGAAGCCGTAATTTTTGATGAAGTCCTGTGTGTGCAGCTTGGAGAAGAGTTGCCTACTTTCTGGGTGACAGAAGTTGCTTCCAGAGAATACACTCTTAAACTGTGACTGAATGTAGTGGAGTGTGTGACACGCTGTATTCCCATGTACGCCCTTATGGTGTGTTTTGTGTATCATTCATGTTCACCCTTATAGTGTAACTGTGTATTGTCTAATGAGAAGTATGTCATGTAAGGTGTTTTTGGAATTCTCGTGACATACTGAACACTTATTGTTATGGTAACGTGTTTCCTACAATGTCATACGTACATAGTTATGAAACTCTGCTATGTAATATTCCCAAACGTGTGTGTCACATGGCTTGAATAGATCCAGGCAAACACCAAGCAGAGATAAGGGTTCACGCCTTGCAGAGGCATGCATACAGGAACAGTGGACTGGCCTGAGCACCTGCTAAGGTGACCCTCATTTGACTCAAATGGAGGGAAATCATGCCCATTGCCAGACACGGCTGATCATCTGCCTCCAAGGGGTGACGAGGAAACGTATTGAGGCAGAGACATCTTTGTCTCTGGAGTTCTCCCTTGCAATCCATCCATGAGGCAACAGCAAGCAACTGACAGACTGCCTTTGGCGAGGGGTGCAGCGGGCGACTTGTTGAAGGAGCCAGCCAGCCAGTGTGGTAAGCTAACATCAAAGACTGAAAGGCTACTGAAGTGCTGAGTTTAGTTTAGAATACGATTTATCTTTTAATTGTGATCAAACCTTGATTCATGTTTTTCTGGCTTATACTCACATTTATTGCCTGCAGCAAGATTTTATTTGTTTGTTTTATCTAAAGCAGGGCATGTGGATTTAGTGTGTAGAGACTTCACTTAGAGTGGCAGAGCTGGTGCATGTCAATTTCTCTGATAAACTGACAGACTAATATAATGAGGTTGCAGGGTGCAGTGTACAGTACTGAATCCTGTAAGACGGCAATTCCTGGGGTTGGATCTGGGACGGGGGATGTCTTCTGGGGATCAACCCCATGAGCTGCTTGCCAGAAGCACTCCTTCACTAGGTCAGGAACCGATTACTCACAGAAGGCTGGGTGTGGGCCAACCCAGGAGTGGGTGGTTCACACAGCAAAGCAGAGTAAATTGGGGCCCAGAAATGAGGGATTGGGGTGACAGCTACCCACCAGTCCAGATTGCAGGGGAAACATCACAGGGTGCATCCTGAATCAATTATGTGAATGGGTGCTGTAAGGAAAGGTGCATTTCAAACCTGATTCTGATACCTGTTCTTCTGTTTGGTATTGCCTTAATCCCCAAGTCATCCAACTGAAGTCAGTGGTGGCTATTTTGTGGAGTAAGGTGCTGTTCATTGTAAATAAAGGTATTGGAATTGGCCCCTTTAGGAACATTGAGGAGATAAAAAAGTCAACTTAATTGCCCCTAGTTAATAATGACTCTGCGTCTCAGCTTGCGTTAGAATCTAAAGTACTGGAAGCTCCTAATCTTTAGTGCTAAGCACTGGACTGCAGTGCCCATTAATGAAGATTTAAAAAGGGTGTTTTCCTATATATTGCATAATGTGATTGCCCATCAGCAAGTTTGTTAAACCTGATGGTTCGGTAATGCAAGTATATGTGTTTCTGGCCACGCGTGGTACAAATATTTATAGTCTGATTATGCACACCACACTGGGTCACTGTATACTTGGAAACAGTGGCAACTTGTGCTCGCCCACGGGGACTTGACTATTATCTGCTGCTAGAACGTGTCATTGCTATTAAAGATCGAAACCCTTGTTTGCTGCAGAAATGTTCGGGTTGCAAGGTGCTGTTTCATTAATCCTATTTTCTGCTTGTTCTCCTATCCTGGGGATTTGTGGCTCCCAAGAGCGGTGTGCTGACCAGATGACTCTATTACAGGGAAGGTAGGCCTGGACCTAAAGCTCAGGCTGTGTAGCTGGGGGAGGAGGCTGTGCCTGTTGCCGTTTTGCTCAACACAAAGGTTCAATTTCCTTGACAAATGATGGACGCTGCCTCCAAAATTGGAACTCTGATCCCAAAGGGGCCCTGTGTTATTATAACATAAAGAATGGTTATTAAACTGTCAGAGGGTTAATAGTTTCATCTTAATAATCTTTATGGATGGTGCACATTTCACCAGTGCTCCAAAAGCCCACAATGAGGTTTAAAATATTTTACTATTGGCTTGCCCTTCGTATCCCAAGGAAATCTAAGGAGAACTTGTCTTGCTAATAAATTCTTTATCATAATTTAGCTGGTTTTCCCTTATAGAAGGGAAATAGATCTTTTGCTATGCTGGGTGATTAATTGATCTCATTTTATCAGCAAAATTAAATTCTCTCCTTTTATCTAAGGAGTTATTTAAAGAAGACTCAACATGATCCCAAAGCATGAACCCTATGACCCTGGGTATAGGCATCTTTACATTTTATTAATTTCTTTTAAATTATTTCTATTTGAAGAATTCCCTTCATCTTTGAGGGCCATGTAGCTTTCATTCTCAGGATTTCAGGATGACAAATGGGATATCCAATATGACTTAATCTTGGACCTCAAGGCATTCATGTAAGAGCATAGTGCTCACTGCCCCTCTAGCTGTTCTTACTGTGGGGAAATCCTGTCGTCTTGCCAGTCAAATTACCAAGACAAATAACTAAACAACCTAACAAAAGCCAAAATAGCTGTAGAGTATATATTAATTATGGAAACTCTTAGCTATAGAGATTTTAAAATGTAAAGCATCGATTGCTCAGAAGGAAAAAAGGAGGTACACAGTGTGTGAGGATTTGAATCATCGAAGCTATAATGTGACACTAAGATTTAAGACCTACAGAAGTCTCAAACTTCCAAATGACACAAGCTAGCAATTGCTTTTTCTGGCACAGCATGGGATAGTTCCCCTTTTAATTCATGAGGCAGAGGTGTTGCTGATGGAAGAAGATAGGTGTCTTGGTTTGTTTTTTAGCCTTAATAATTTACAGGACTAACATGCAGTGAGTCTTATCATTCTTATCAGCAAGATAAAAAAAGTATGGGTTGGATGAATGGACTATAAAATGGATAGAGAACTGGCTAGAGCAAAGGGCTCAACGAATAGTGATCAATGGCTCCATGTCTAGCTGGCAGCCAGTCATAAGTGGAGTGCCCCAGGGGTCAGTCCTGGGACTGGTTTTGTTCAACATCTTCATTAATGATCTGGAGGATGGGGTAGATTGCACCCTCAGCAAGTTTGCAGATGACACTAAGCTAGGGGGAGTGGTAGACACCCTTGAAGGGAGGGATAGGATACAGAAGGACCTAAACAAATTGGAGGATTGGGCCAAAAGAAATCTGATGAGGTTCAACAAGGACAAGTGCAGAGTCCTGCACTTAGGACAGAAGAATCCCATGCACAGCTACAGACTGGGGACCTACGAGCTAGGCAGCAGTTCTGCAGAAAAGGATCTGGGGGTTACAGTGGATAATAAGTTGGAAATGAGTCAGCAGTGTGCCCTGGTTGCCAAGAAGGCTAATGGCATACTGGGCTGCATTAGTAAGAGCATTGCCAGGAGATCGCAGGAAGTGATTATTCCCCTCTGTTCGGCATTGGTGAGGCCGCATTTGGAGTATTGTGTCTAGTTTTGGGCCCCTCACTACAAAAAGGATGTGGAGAAGTTGGAGAGAGTCCATCGGAGGGCAACAAAAATGATTAGGGGGCTAGAGCACAAGACTTATGAGGAGAGGCTGAAAGAACTAGGCCTGTTTAGTCTGCAAAAGAGAAGAATGAGAGGGGATTTGATAGCAGCCTTTAACTACCTGAAAGGGTGTTCCAGGGAGGATGGAGCTAGGCTGTTTTCAGTGGTGGCAGATGACAGAACAAGGAGCAACGGTCTCAAGTTGCAGTGGGGGAGGTCTAGGTTGGACATTAGGAAAAGGTTTTTCACTAGGAGAGTGGTGAAGCATTGGAATGGGTTACCTAGGGAGGTGGTGGCATCTCCATCTTTAGAGGTTTTTAAGCTGAGGCTTGACAAAACCCTCACCGGGATGATTTAGCTGAGGATATCCCTGCTTTGAGCAGGCGGTTGGACTAGATGACCTCCTGAGGTCCCTTCCAACTCTAATATTCTATGATTCTCTGAGTCCAGCTACCAAATGGTGGACTCAGCTAATTGATTTAATCCATTCTAGTGTGGACATCATTTGGCAGGCACAACAATTGGCAATGAAGTGGAAATAGACGGGGTATAAACCCTTATGATCCAGGACATGAAGGAAACTTTCCTCTACACCAGGCAGTAGTTAATTTGCTCAAGGATAAACTATTCATAATAGTCTATTATGGGGTTTCTTCCATCTTCATTTGAAACATTTGGCTACGGTTAGAGGTGGAATACCAGACTAAAAAGACAATTGGTCTGACTTGGTATGGCAATACCTATGTTTCTAGTGGACTATTGTGTGCAACTCCTGAAAAAATTTGAAAAATAAGACAAGCCAAGAGCAACTTCCAGATGAGGCAAACAAGCCATAACACATGCTGGCTGAACCAATCATTCTCTTGCTTTTGACTCATGGGTCAGAGTTTATTGCTTATGGACCATTAGGATCCTGCTTTTGGTCTCAGTTAAAGAAATGGGTTGCATGGACACTCAGTGAGTCTAGTCAACAGATGAGGGATTTTTCCAAAGGTTCAAAACTATGCTAGTGTTTAGTCAGCAGGTTATTGACAATATATGAGATTCTCTCTCTTCTTGTTGAGGGCTACAGACTAGTAAGAACCCTGATTTAGGACCAAAGTCCAGGAATGCTAGTTCGCTCCATATTATACTTCTTTCTTAAATCACAGGTCTGACTCCAGAAAAGCTTGGTAGAAAATTGTAATTGTGGAATTTCTATAGTCATTTGTCCTACATTATAAAGGCAGTGTTCATGATGTATTTTTATTGGATATCTGTGAAAATTCTGAACTGGAATTCATGTCCAAACATTTTGAAAATGACCTTAATGAATCTATTGTATCAGACACTTCTCTGCCATATAATTTTGATATAGAATTCCTATGGAATTCCACAGAATTAAGCAATAGGAGACAGTAACTAGATAGCTGATCCATTTCCCTATATTTCATATGAAAGGAATAAAAAAATAAATCGCCACTTCGTGAAGCAGAGTAGACTGACAATAATGCAGACAACAGCATATTGGAAGGCAATATATGCAATAAAATTGAAGTAAAATAGGTACATTCAAAGACCTTTGGAAGCCTTTTATTGAATACATAGACAGAGGCTATAATGACAAAATACTCTCCTCCCTCCCCAAACTACAGATGATAAACAGAAAATATGAATGTATACAAAGAGTTTTGTCCTATTCTTGGACTCTTATCTTCTCCTTTTTAGTAGTCCACATATAAATCAAAATGAACACTCAATATCTGTACATAATGAGTATGTATTCACAGAAGTAAATGTGTGTTAGGAATGAAAGAGGTTTGTCTGTGTGTATGGGGAGGGGTCCGTTAAATGCATAATTATGCTGAACAAACTTTTGTCTGGTTGAACTGCACGTGGTGCAAATGCAGGGACTGGATGGTGATGGTGGCCAAGAGAATGTCCAGTGTGGCACCTCCTCTTCTTTTAAAGAAAACCAAGCCTCCCCTTCTCCCCCATTCCTAAGCTTTCTGCCTCTATAAAACACAGAAATCTTGGATGAGTATCTTAATTTTCTAACTGTAACATACTAACTGAATCAATTATCTCTCCAAGAATCCTCTTTCTATATCATCCTCACATATGACCTTGTCTGGCCCAGATGACCTGCAACAGATCAAGGATATGGAGTAGAGATGAGAGTTTCATGGGCAGAAATCACTTTCCAAATAGGATGTGTTGTGATTGTTTTTAACTTGCTTTACTGAGGCTGTGGTGGAAAAGAAGAAATCTTTTCCTCATCACTACTGCATACACAGAATTTCATTTAGCACAGCTCTTTCAGGTAGTTGATTTGATTAATTCTGGCTGTGTCCACTCAGTGTCAGACTCTTTTCTTACTGCAAGGCATTTTCTAGTTACTTTGAATACAAGATCAGTTGGATTTGGACCAGGTTGGCTGAATTTGTCGTGGCAGATCTGGGGCAAGAGAGGATAAACATTGTGTCTTCTCTGATAACATTCCTGTTTGTTTTCACTCAGATGTTTGAGAGGCACTTGAGGAGTTTCAAGTTGCAATTTACAAGTTGGAGCTTTGTCCCTCTTAGACCCAGATTCAGGAAAGCTTCTTTATTCAGGACAGAACTTAAGCATGTGCTTAGGCATTTGCTGAAGTGCTTTCTAGAGTCAGGGTCTTAGTTACAAAAATATAGCAGAGAGGTCATAGGTACACTGTTCATATTTGTAATGCCTCCATATGAAGGGACAGGAGAGACTGTTGACTTCTTTAAAATTAATGGATGTTAAGCCCTCCTTCATGAAATTACCTCTTGAATCTGGTTTATTTGACAAGTCTCTGTTTTGCCTCTAATTGTGCCTTTTTGGGACAATTGATTAAAATTGTCATAGTACAGAAACTACTGTGTAATCTGGAGTCCTCAAATTACATAGATTTCTCTGTCTGGCCTTAGGGCTGGTTATGGTGCAGAGATGTCAATGTTTGGTAGCTTCCTAGCCATGGACATAGGTCAGGTGTCCATTCTGATTCTGCTAAATCTGCCAGCAGCCGTTGCTATGTTAATGACTTTGTTGGCTCATATCTGAACCCTTGCTGGGACAGATAGTGCTACCCTTACCTGGTTCAATTCTTTCCTCTCAAATTGGTTCCAGGTGAGCAGTAATTCTCCAAAAAGGGCCATGAAGTACCCCGTATGAGCACACACGCACATCTTACATAAAATATGCTTTCAAATGATATATGTTTAGAAGAGGTAGGACATGGTGTTGTCACGTGATACTGCAAGAGTGCAGGCAAGGTGAAACAATGGTATCCAAAACGAGACAATGTCATGTTTTGCACAATTTCGGAAAAAGTTTCAACTACAATTTTTTACTGTATAAATTAATTTCAACACCTTAATATGGTGTTTATTGATCATAGCTACTAGACAACAGTTATTCAACTATGTTTATTAGCTTTGCAAGGGCATAAATATTTTTTCCCAGAAATGATTAAGCTGTTCAGGATGTGGCAAAAATGGTGACTATCAACATTTTGCAACATAATAATATGAAATGTTTTCACATAGCATATTCTTTCTTGTCACAGTAGCTCATGAGTGATTATAATGGTTTTCTATATTTTCAATGGAAATTTCCTGACTAGTTCAGTCTTGCATTGAAGGTTATGCACTAGTAACTCTAGATTGCATGCCCATAGTTTCTACTGCATAGTAGGTAGATATAAATATACTTGAATTCCTAATTTAATGCTTTTCTATTTCTAAGCCTTTGTTTACCTAATCTGCCTGGTAGAAAGTTTTAATCTGTAATTGCCTATGCATGCAGTGCTAGCCTTTCAAATATTCTAGGAACTAGCTTTTTAATTCTTATGGACACATCAGTTTTAGTGTTAGAGATGACAATACACAGCTTCATATTATGGATATGCAAAAGCTATGAGACAAAAAAGTGGCCTAAGAAAAAGTAGTGAAGACAAAGTCCAGAAACAAGTCCTTGACTCTGCACTGAAGAGGGATGAAGAGCATGTTAAAGTTCTTAATAGCTATGCCATCAACAATATGACAAACCCCTTTGACCCTGAATCACATCCAGAGGTGCTTATCAACATATCTACTGGGCTGCATGTAACATCGGATGTACAAGAGTCTCTACTGAAAATAGCAGATGTTGGTGAAGAACGAATGGGGAGAGCTATAAAAGGTGCACTTGATTCTGCTGGGGCACATAGCTTCTTTAGCCCAGTCAGAAAATCTGGCATCAAAACATTTGCTGTCATGGCCAAGACGACCCAATTTAAGTCTGGCAAGAGAGGGATAATCACAACAGCTATCATTCTGGAAATTGTTTTCCACAGAACTCTATGCTTAGCACGATGTAGAGATGATGTTTCAATGGCAAACGTTCTTGGTTACTCAATAGGACCTGTGCCTATGTCCCTCTTCCAAGCTTATGAAACAATGAGAAGAACAGACAAAGCTGAATTAGAGTATCAACTGGAAGCTCAGGCTAAAAGAATGCAACAAAGAAACCACAGTGTACATCAGAGATGCCAAGGCTGTCGTACAAATATGGCTGGAGACAAATTCCACACATTTGGCGAATTGACTGCTGAGTACTTGAGGTGGGAACTAAAACAGTGTTCTCAAACTTTTTGTATTGGAGACCCCTTTCACGCAGCAAGCCTTTGAGTGTGACACCCCTTGTAAATTAAAAATACTTGTTTTATGTTTAATACAATTTTAAATGCTAAATTTATAACTTGATTGTTTAAAATGAATTTACCTCTTCTCAGCACTTTTAAATTAAGACAAAACACATTTTTATTGAATTATTGTTATAAGCAGAAAAGTTATTTTTTAAAATAGTTACTGTTTAATACTGAGCGTGAGAAGAAACTTCGAGTATCACTATTTACAGCAGACTTAGCGCCCCATTGCCACTCATACTTCTCCGCTTCTGCTGGTGGTGGCACTGCCTTCAAAGCCGGGTGGCTAGTGGCCCCCACATAATAACTTCAAGACCCCCTGGGCAGTCGGGACCCCTCCGTTTGAGAACCCCTCTCCTAAAATAATTTGACACAGCTTAATCAGAAACCAAAGGTTTTGACAGATGAGACAGTAGTAACTCTGTGAAAACTGTAGAAAGACAGCACTGGACAGGATATAAGGTTGAATAGAAGAAATAATAAGTGATTGGCATATGCCCTATACTGCCATAGAAAAAGCTTCTAAATGTGGCATCCAACAAGCCGTCACTTGTAAAATTCCTCTGTGAACATATGGTTCAAAAGGCACCTAATGGTAGACGTGCACCCGCACAAACACTCCTCGTTGCTGGAGGTTTTTCTGGTTCTGAACTGCAAAATCCATCACCACTAGAAGTGTTGAAGCCCAAGATTTGTACGGTACAGTACTTTCTACAGTATTCTCGAGGAAGCAGACACAAGAATGCTGCTGCATTCTGTATGTCTGTATGGCTTTTGAGTTTCTTGGTGTCAAAGGAACCACAGTAACTGCACTTAGGTCACCTAATACAGATATTTTGGTCCATGCTGTTCACTGCTTTCCAAAAATGGAACACACACATAACATATGGACTGAAACGGGCAACGTTACCGGCACAGCTGACCAGTGTCCCTTCATACCTGTGCGTACAGTTTGGGATGCACTCATTCCTGACTTTTGAAATATACTTTCTGCTATGCACACATTAACAAGATGTGACTCTGTCATCCCTATTTGCTATGGGGGGGGGGGATCTGTGTTTTAATGTTGTCAAAACAAAAGGAGCTTACTGCTTCAGAGATCTTGCCAAATGGGGAGAAAGTAGCAGACAAGCTGCAATTTCTGCAGCAAGGAAGTTGGTAGCAGTGCTATATGACCAGAGCAAGAAAGAAAAGGAAACCCACAGAGACCTGAATTTTGTGTCTGTATACCCATCCAAAAGGACAAGTCACCTGCCAAACTCCCATCTTGTGAGGACAGTTGTGAAGAATGTGTCAAAAGAGCATCTTGGAAACAAATATCTGGATATCTTTGCACATAGATAAACCCATATTGGATCACCATTGCAATGTAGATGGAAAAATGTGGATGATGAACTACTTCCTGTATTCTTCAATGGCCCAATGGCACCTGAGTTTCTACAAGACCTTATTTGGACCGGTAGGGATCACTGCACAACCAGCTGCGTGAATGATCAGAATACTCTTCCCTGCACAGAACTGGGTACATGCCGAGGCAATGAAGACAGGAAACTTGTGCATGCTCAACAGAGATTGTAGTGCTGTGCAGGATGATTATGTTGACTAGAAATATCACCAAAGCTATTACATTTCAATAATACCTGTACAAATTCATTATTTGATTTTGTTTTATCCTTTAGAGTGGTGTTGTGATGCTTTGGGGTCACAAAGAAATCCAAATGTATGTCTTGAAATAATACACAGTCATTAAACTAACAAAATTGAATGCAAATATTTCAAAGTGGTCATTTTAAAGTATTGATGGTGTCCATATTTATTCCCATTTCTATGGCAACTGCACCCCTTGACAGTTCCACATCATACCTCACTTGAAAGTAGAAATAATAAGCTTTCAAATGATGTATGCTGTGCATGTGTGTACATGGAGTACATTAGTTCGACCAAATTGATGCTGTCTGTCACTCTTCTACAGGGACTGGTTTTGTGTAATTGCTGATTTACCTGAGGGAAATCCACAATACTATGTTGCTTCTTTCCTTCTGTGTTGGGAGTCTGCAAGATGATTTGGTCTATAGTAGTGTCAGTTTGCATCTGGTGTGCAGTACTATTTCATTCTCATCAAACCCACATGATGCTATCGTTCACAGTTTGTGGGCTGGCTTTGGCCTTGGATGAGAGTGAACTGTGTTAAAGTCAGTGCTAGTAGGTTGGAAGAGAGGATATTGAGGGTATAGGTAGAGGTGGTACTGAGTATTGAGGGATCTACTCATGTCTTGTCCAAGAGGCTATTGGATACATATGATCATACCGATTAAACTCTTCTCATTTATGTCTGGTAACTCAATTGCTGTTTTTCATTTTGTGACTTCCACAATGGATTATTACAATGCTGTGTACATGGTGCTACCCTGAGGACAACTTGGAATCTACAGCTGATGCAGAATGAGGTATCCCTCCTCTTTGGCAATGCTAATCACAGGGAACATATTGCACCAAGTCTCTGACAACTGTGTCAGCTTCCAGGTGAAATTGAAGGTAGTCTGTCTTTATATCACTGTATTGTCTGAGTTTTGGCACTGTGTGCACGTGCGTGCATGTGTTCGTCCACCCTTCTAGCTCTTTCTCTCTGTTCCTGTTCCTCGTCCCCTTCCTCCTATAGCATTTGAGATCAAAATGGATGCTCATTCCAACAGTACCTACTCTTACTTTCAGTCAGGATAGCTCTCCCACCTGGGTTTCACTTTCTTCACTGTTTTGACCAAGCCTGTGTTCTCTCATGGTTGAAGATTCTTGTCTTCCCTGTGTTTCAGTTTAACTTGTTTTTGTGTGTGGGGGGAAGACTCTTTTGTTTGTAGAAGTCCTTTGTTATGTGTGATGTTGCATCTATGCTCAGAGATGTTGGACCATGGTGAATGCTCTGGTAGCAAACGGGGCTGTAAAGAGGGAATCCCTAGGAATCATAGGGCTAGCATAGCTGGTTCTATGCCAGCTGCTCTGAAAGCCTTGGAGCAGAGGGAATATTAGGGGTATAGTATAGGATAGGGATAGAGATCTTAGGAGGGCCTGTGATCAGAACACTGCCGCACATCAGCCATAAAGCCACTTGTCCTCACCTCTATCCGGTGTTGCACCGATTGTTCAATTGGACCTGAAGATAGGGTCTGTAGTGGGTGCATTTTATAAATTTTTAAGTTAAAACAGAGCTCAGTTTTCTGTACATTCTGCAGACAAAGATATGGCATTTCTATCCACATCTATTATGGAGTCTCACATCTTGTTTTACAGCTTCTAGAATATAATAAAAATTATTCTTGAAATGAAAAGAATTGATACTGAGTTTGCTGTTTCCCGGAATCAAAATCTGGGCTGTGCTCATGCTCAGGCAAGTCTGACCTATGACTGCTCACCCAGGGGCTGATGTCTGCTTGTCACTTTGTTTCTAACATCCAAAAGGCTGCTGTGGCTTTAAGGCTCACCCAGTCAGCTGTGTTAGCGGGGAGCAAGCTCTGCCGGCTTTAATCACTCACCTTAGCCTTGTCAAGAGGGAGAAGCAGAAAATGCAGCTCAGCAAGGCTGTGAGGGCATGAAATTGTGTTAAGCAACACTCATGAAAATGACTGGATTTGCTATTTTAGTGTAAGTGTCTAAATGTTTTTGAAATTGTAATTTTCCTGTGCTGTTATGTGTAAAGGTGACCGCTCCACATTGGGCCCTCAGCAGTTTGCACTAGACAGCTAATCAGGTTGATTCATTTGTTGAAGTGGTCAGTAAGCACTCTCTCTGCAGTTGCATAACAGGATTGAGCTCTTCTTTGACTCACAGAGATATAATGACGTGCGGTTATTTGTAAGGGTGCATATTAGAAATACAGACCTTTCTGAAGAAAACTGTGACAACTCATTTAGATTTTATTTTTGTAGTCGTCAGTATAGTTATCTGAAGTGCTAACATTATACCCTTATTCAGTTTCCCAGCAGTTTTTAGGTACAGTAAGGGCTGTATTACCTAGGAATCTAGAATACATGGTAGAGAGCAGGTTTTCTTATATCTGGCCCAAATGAATACATTTCCATAGTCAAGGTATTTCTTTGAGGTTTTTAATTACAGAAGGAATGATCTAAATGGGACAGACTGTTTGAGCATTACCCAGTTCTACCACATGATGGCAAACATCAGTTGAATGAAAATTACAGGATTATCAGAGGTATGTCTGTGAATGAAAATGAATTAAATGTTCTATTTGGGTCTACAGTGCTCAGGGATCATTTTTCCCTCACTGTTGCTTCAATACACAATTTAGCTTGATCAAAGCGAGGGAAGGTGGAGTTGGCCGCATCCATCATAAGCTGCAATAGATATGGCCTCACTCCCCCCCCACCCCACCCCCCAAAAAAGGGAAGAACTACAGTAGAACCTCAAAGTTACAAATACCAGAGATATGAACTGACGGGTCTATCACACACCTTATTTGGAACCGGAAGTACGCAATCAGGCAGCAGCAAAGACGAGGGGGAAAAAAAAAGCAAATTCAGTACAGTACTGTGTTTAAATATAAAATATTTAAAAAAATTAAATAAATAAAGGGAAAGTTGTTAGAAAAAGAGATCTGACAAGCTGGCAAGGAAATTTCTGGGTATGTTTAATTTAAATTAAGACAGTGAAAACTAGCATTTTTCTTCTGCATAGTAAAGTTTCAAAGCTGTATTAAGTCAAAGGTTCAGTTGTAAAATTTTCAAAGAATAGCCATAACATTTTGTTCAGCATTCCGAACAACCTCCATTTCCAAAGTGTTCATAACTCAGCTGTATAATGGTGGATAGGGAGTGGAAGGGGAAGAAAGTTCAGCAAATAAACCCATAATTTAAAAGATATTGGTGTCATCAAAGATATTTGTAGATTTCCCTCCACGCACCCCCAGCCTTTCTCTTCAAGTGATCAGCAAAGACTGAGGGATCAGGGAATCCTTTTAAGTTTTGCAAGACATATGGGAGAAATGGTACACTAAATGATTTTGTAAGATAGTGTTATTTGTTTATTAATGGACTTCTGCCGGAGCCTAGTGAATAATACCTAGATAATACATTTCAGTGGTGGGGAAAATGCCACTGTAGCTACAGGTAATAAAAGCATTTAGGGCTACTTCAGTATCAGAAAGGTATGGTATGGTATATGGATCCACAATGTTGTTTAGAGATGGGTCAGAGTCACAGGAATCATATCCAAAGCTAAATCCAGATTTTTTCGAAGAGGTGCTTTGATCTGGATTTTGGATTCATACCCATCTCCAGTATCTATTAATTATTATTAAAACAGCAGACCCTTGTTTAAATATTTTATCCATGAAATTGGTTTATGTTGCCTTTCATGCATAGCTTGCATGAAAAGGATCCCGATTATTGGGAACTGTTTAAGCATATTTCATGTTCTTTATTAGTTGCATTGTGCTAGACAGTATATGAATATATAAGGAAGAAACAGTGCTTGCTGCAAAGAGTTTACAGTCCATATATAAGGCTATGGACAACAAGTGGATAAAACAAAAATAGGGGAAAGCTCTTTGGGGCAGGGGCTGTCTCTTTCTGATTGTACAGCACCTGGCTCAATGGGGTCATAAATGCACTGCAATACAAATAAGAAAAAGGAAACAATAAGAGCATGAAAAACAGTAGTCACAGCAAACCTGTCATCTAGTCATTGCCAAGTTTTTTGCAGGTATCAAAGTAGAAAAGAGTCCTCTGTTCTGTCCTGGGTTTCACTGTTATATTCTAAGCGTGGCTTATCTGGGGAACATTAATGGCATGAATCAGAATTAAGGGTTAGGCTGAGATTTTTAAGGTTGCCCCAAAAAGCTTCCTGCCCTGAATATGTCTCACCAAAGATGGTAGGACAGTTCACCCTCCTCCTGCAATGGGAAAAGGGAATGGTGTCAAGAAGGCAGCTGAGTCCCAGTGTGTGCATTCTCCAGGATTGGGCCCAGCGTTACTGCTCAGAACAAGTGATGCTTATTTACTAGCTGACAGTAGAATTCACCCTGGCTGCTTTTGGAAGGTGCTATGTCTTTATATTAATCACAGTTTGTTGGGTGACCTTCCATTCATAAGCACAAGTCAGCAAAACAAAAAAAAATCCCTTGGCATGTTTCTCACTCGTATAATGAAAAGCAGTCGGATCTCGGAAGTGAATATGAAAAATCCTAAGCCTCAGAATGCCTTTGACATCTTTATTAGTAAACAAACACTAAGAAGCTTCATTTCTTGTAATACTGAGTTATGGAATTGTGTGTTCTATTATTTGCTCTTGCACTCCCTTCACTCCTTTTTCCCCCCTCCCTTCTCCTATTTGACAAGCTGATTCCAGAGGCCAATGACAATGCCCATGTCTCTTTCAAGTTGAATGCATTTGCTCTGTGTTTGAGAGGGTTGTTTTCCTGCCCTTGGGTATCAAGTCACGCTATATGAAAAAATGCAGGAGTTCATTGACTGCTAAGTGCTTAGCCACTGCACTTTCCTAAGTGAAGGCAACTGGTGAGCAAGTGTAGCATTTAGAAATTTAAGAAAATATTTCTCCATGGGGATGCTTGCTTATTCCATTGACCCCACAACTGCAAGTTAAAATGAAAAGAAAAAACAATATAGAGATTGCTTCAGCTGAGAGAGGAAGAGAGGCAAGTTTAGAGATCTGATATTTTTTGTAAGGCAAGAATGACTTTTCCCCTCATTGACTTTATTGACCTACATAAAGAAACCACAACACTTTGAAACTCTGATTTTAGACCTATTTTTTCTAAAATTATCTTTTTGTGAAACACTCTTAAAATGAATTTTTGAATGACATAACAATTCACAGTAGTGAAGTTCTGGAACCTTCTTCCAAGGGGAGCAGTAAGGGTAAGAACTCTAACTAGTTTCAAGACTGAGCTTGAAAAGTTTGTGGAGGGAATGATATGATGAGATTGCTTAGAATAACATGTCACCCAGCTGTTTGCTAGTTATGGTGTTAATTAGTGAGATGCTTAATACTCTTCCTCCTGGACAAATGTCCTTGCATTGCACTCACAGTTTGCTGACTTGCTCCCTGGGATGAAAAATCAGTTTTAAAAATATTGGTTTCCCATTTATGATCACGAATATCTTGTTTGTCACAATAAGGTAGAACAATGTACCAGTCTCCTCTGCCACTTCTTTCTTGCCACTTCCCTGTTCAGGGTTGGTGATTTTTCATAGCCTTCTTCCAAAATACATGATTGTACACCTGCCTGTCATGGAAGTAGGTCTCTCTCTAAAGTTTGTTGATATCCCGTTCAGAATGGTCGTCTTCCATTCACGATCATTGCAAGAGCCATCTATTCAACATAACGCTCGGTTCTCTGCTGAACATCCCCATAGCAACGTAGCCTAGCTCCCTTCAACTTATCTTCAGTGGGGCAACCTGCATTAGGTCCCTCGCAACCTCATTTTATTTCCTGCCATGGAGTGGCCTACTATTTGACCCCTGTAACCTCTTCATTTTAATGGTGAAGATCATGCAGATATCTTTTCTTATGGCAGGCCAGGTCTTAATCCTTCAATCATAGAACAGAGGAGACTTTTTCCGCCTATGTCCAGGTGACCTCCTGTGATGGGGCGGACCTGGTCTTTCATGGACATCTGCTGGAGACCCTTCAGTCCTACTCACCCCACCCCAGAATAGAAGAAGGAAGGTGGGTCCTCCAGGCGTGTCTAGAAAGGTTGCAGGGAAGTAGTCAATTAGAGCCCAGCAGGCTCAGATGAAAGGAACTGCAGGGCCTTAGCAAGGCAGTTCCTGGCTGGAATCAGAGGGGAAGGAAGGGTGCTCTGCTCTGGCCAAAGGCACTTGACTGGCTACATTTACTGGCTCAGCGAGGGGGAGGACCTGAGAACTTTAACCAAAAGGTGATGGGTAACAGGAAAGGAACCAGGTAGGAAGAGGCCCAGGGAATGCAGCAGTAACTAATTAAAAGAGGCAGAATGTGGCTGCTGTTTATAGGGTCCCTGGGTTGGGACCTGGAGAAGTGGGTGGGTCGAGTTCCCCAGTTGGCCACTAGTGAAGTGACCTAAGTCCCTAGAAAGGAACAAGTCTCCTTTAGAAACTCAAGCAAAAGGTTGCATTTAAAGGGCCCGTAGATGGGCCTGAAGATCATGGTCAGGGCTGACAGTTTGAACTATTTCCTATCCATTTTTGTTTGTGACTTGGCTGGAGGGCTGAGCCACTGAAGACCCACCTAGTGAGGTCTACAACCTACAAGGGGTGCCAGGAGAGGGGAAAAGATTGCAGTGTCACTCCCAGCGAGTAGGAGGCACTCGAGATGTGTGCTGACCCATCATACCGCCCTGTAATAAGAGTTCAGGTCTCTGTGTGATTCAACTTTTTAGGAGCTAGCCTTTGAAACATTCTGCATAAGTGGTCTCTCCCTGTAAGAAGAGTTCAGATTCCACCTTTCAAGCTTCTCTTGGTCTTTGGTCCCTGATGCTTACTGGGCAAAAAGACCACCTTCTACTGAGGGAATGTAGGTCTCACCTTTTCCCCACTCTAGTATATGGCCTTTTTAAGGCCCTTTGCTCAATGACCACCCTGTAAAAAGGTTTTGGGTTGCCTCTCCCATGCCTGTATGGCCACAGGTTGCTTTGACATGCCATCTGTGTAAACAGGGTATAAGATCAGTCCCCTCAGTTGTAAAATAGTGGGGCCTTTTCATGCCTTGGGACCATTGCTGTCTGAGTGCGCCTGCTCAAGCTCCTCATGGAAGGCACAGGTGATAAGCCCTCTCGGAACAATGGATGGAGTCCTTTGCCCTCTTGTACAGGAGCCTCAAGTGCTTGATTCATTTTCAGTACTGGGCCAGAGTCTGTTCAATGACCAGCTGCTCTAGCCTCAGTGAAATTTCTTGGTACAGATGAATGTTCCTTCCATTCCAGGAGAAGCCATGGAGGACGGTGTACTTTAACCACACATGGATCAGTACCTGTGTGTTCTCGGGTGGCCAGGTGACTGCTTTCAGAGCAGGATCCATTGCCACAGGTATTGATCTGTAAGGAGTGCAGCAGAAACCCCTGTTCTGATATGGTCAGTGAAGCACGCTACTACCAGTGAAAATGGGGGCACAAGGATCTGTATGGCTTGAGTAAGAGTCAGGAAGAAAAAGGTTCAGTGCGTTTGGAAATGGAAGTTGACTATTGAAACTCAAGACCTGATACACATGCCTTTTCCCCATCCACATGTGAACAGATAGGGAGCTGCGCCACATCCTTCAGGAATGCTAACTTACCTTGCTCTTCATTCACCTTTAGACACATACTTCTGGGGCTTAAGTGACAATGGAGGAGGGAGGATTGTGGCATAAGCACACTTATGGACATATGTACAGTTGCTAGTGTAGATGGGCACTTAGAAACCCACATCCCACTCCTTCACATTACTTAGGGTCTGGCAAATTGTCATTGTTGGACCACAAGAGACAAGCTATTGGGATGATAGAAACCAAGAATTCATGGCAAACAACATATTGGACTCATAGGTTTCCCTTCTTGAGCACATTCAGATTTCAGTGAGGACCCCAAAATCTTAGTGCTAAATATTATGTTTTGATTATTCTACACACATTCTATTATTGTCAATAGAGGCAGAATATTTTAGATAATGCAAGTAACTGAGGCCTAGTCTAAACTAGAAAAGTAATCCCAGTATAATTCTGTTGGTTGGGGGTGTTTTTGCTTTATCAAACAAACTTGTGTATATACCAGTATGAAGTTGCTTTATGGCAGTATAGTTTATATTGTTTCCTGAGCCATAATAATCTGTACTGTAAAAATACTTATACCAATATAATTGTTTTAACACTAGGAGAGTGGTTGCAGTTTAACTGTGCCATTACAGTGAAAGCAGCAAAACTATCTAATGTAGACAAGCCAGAAGCATTGAAAACATAAGAACAACCATAGTAGGTCAGACCAATGGTCTATCTAGCCCAATATCCTGTCTTTCAGCAGTGGCCTAGGTACTTCAGAGGGAATGAATAGAACAGGTAATCATCAAGTGATCTATCCCGTTGGCCACACCTAGCCTCTGGAAATAGGATAGTGCTTGTTGATCCCAGAAAAAGAGGTAAGACATTTTACATACAAATAAAACCCTAAAAAGATTAGAATGTAACATTAGCCCTTGTGAAGAATAAGGTAGACACTTTGGGCCTGATTTTCAAAATTGTTTGCCTGTAATTGAATGAGCAGAACTGCAGACACAATTGCATACAGAATTTGGTATACAGTGATTGGCAATGCAAGTCGGACGTTTCTGGATGTAAATTGACTATTAGATGCAACACTTGCCATTTCTACATGTAAATACCTGATTTGTGCATGCAGTTGTAATTAGGTGTGCAATTGTGAGCAAATTTTTAAAAAATCAGGCACTTGTCCACTTGGCAAGCAGCTATGCAAATATACAAGTATTACATTAGCCACCTGAAAGATCCCCTGTGGTTCCCTATGCTTATAAATATTCTGAATGCGTCTAGAAAGGAAATTCTCAATTAGGTTGCCAAATTAGGTTTCATGCCAATAAACTGTATAGCACTTTGTTCTAGTTCTGGTAACTTGTCAGCAATGTTATTGTATATACTCACACTTGGGACTCTTGATTCCTAGAAAACTGAAAACATCCTAGAAGTGAATTTACAGTCCTCTTGAGCATTGCTGAGTATGAGGCTGACAAAACTGATGGAAAACATTCAATATGGTCAGAAGACAAAAGGCTGGGGTCCCCACACAAGCAATGCTAATAAATGGATAACACCACTGAGATATTCTGGAATGCAGACTGGATTAATGCGGGGGCTTTGGGGACTGCAGTCCAGGGCCTCGGGCTAAGTGGGGCCCCGCAAAAATAAATTCCCGCCCCTCTCCCATGTGATGTGGGGCCAGTGCCCTGGCCAGGAGCCACTCCCAGCCCCAAGCAGGCCACACAGCAGCAGCTGCCCCCTCCCGGCCCTGCCTTTTTCCTCCAACCCCTCTCCCACATGACATGAGCCCAGCGTGAGTGTTAGTGCTGCTTGGAATCACCTTGTGTGCCACATTTGGCACGTGTACCGTAGGTTGCCGACCCCTGTTCTACATGTTTTAAGACTGAAATCTAACCACAGAATGGCTTTATTTTAATTAAAAGGCAAATTTAGTACAGTGTTAATAGCCTCCATGCCATAATTGTGATCATGTCATTTTAAATTAGAAAAAAAAAGTTGTATACAGGTCTCCCAAAAAATCTAATAGCCCTGGGCCTACAAGAGATTTAATCCAGCCCTGCTGGAATGAAAACTGAATGTACACTATCTTGTGAACAAACACATGTAGAACAGGGGTCGGCAACCAAACACATTGTGTTTCAGTCTACATGTTTTAAGACTGAAATCTAACCACAGAATGGTTTATACACTTCACTCTCACAATGGACCATAGAAGAAACGCATTCTGCCGAAACATGTCTTCCTGTGGACTCCTTAGCATGCACATGGCCAATGGAGATCAGGTTGGTCTGGCACGATCTACGTAAAACTATGTTGTATTGTATCCCAATTACCGTTCACCTCCATATTCTTAACTACTTTCTCTTTCAGAAATTTTTCCAAGACTTTGCATACAATTGAGGTCAAACTAACAGGTTTGTAGTTTCCTGGATGACTTTTTTTCTCCCTTTCCTAAAAATGGGAACTATATTAGCAATTCTTCAGTCATCGAGTATGACCCCCAAGTTTACAGATTCATTACAAATCTTTGCTATTGGTCCTGCAATTTCCTATGCCAGTTCCTTTAATATTCTTGGATGGAGATTTAGTCCATTAAGCCCCCTGATTTAGTCCCATTAAGCTGTTTGGGTTTGGTTTCCATCTCAGATGTAATTTCTACCTCCGTATCCTCATTGCCATTAGCCAGTCTGCTACTACCCCTAAATTCTTCATTAGCCTCAATATCTGACTCAGATCTTACCCGATAATCATGCTGCTGCCAATCCTTTAGTAACTAAAACCTAAAGGTTTATTAATACAGAAAAGAAGAGAGTTAAAATGGTTAATAGATCATATACCATATACATGCAATTATGGCAATGTTCTTATATCCGGTTTGTAGCAATGATGTTATAGACTAGAGTCTTGTAAAGTCTCAGATAACTTCCAAAAGATTGAAAGGTCCTCAATCCCTAGTCAATATACTCCTTTCTGTTGTAAATCCACAGTCAGGAAAGAGGCAAAAAGGAGTTATTCCAATGGTCTTTTATACCCTTTGCTATGTGCCTGGAAATTTTTTGTTTCAAACACAGCTCCCTGCACAGTTTGTGGAAAATTACTGGCAGAGGATGGAGTCCACGGTCACATAAGCAAATCGCATGCCCTTTCATGGCTTGCTGACTCACAGGGGCAGCCATTGGCCATGTGCATGCTAAGGAGTCCACAGGAAGACATGTCTGGGCAGAATGAGTTTTTTTTTCTATGGTCCAGTGTGAGAGTAAAGTGTCCTTAATGGGTAATCAAGCTTGAATAGTCCATTCAATGTGCTGGATAGACTGGATGTAAACTACCTTGTGAACAAACACAATAGTGACATAGGTATATAGCCAATACTCATAATTTCAGATAGAAAAATTATACATGCATATAAACAGGATAATCATGCTTTGCAAATATCTTTTCCATTGACACCTTACGTGACATACTTTGTACAAGATTTGTTGCAATTGTCTAACAGTGGCAATATCCGTTATATATATATATATGGTCATGTTTCAATCACACAGCATCACAGTGAGCACTAAGGCATGTGTGCTTCAAGGCAACATAACTGCTTTCTGTGAAGGCACTCCTTGTTGGAATGCTTCCTTGTGGTCAGGCGTGGCATAGAAGTACACTTTCCATTTTGGCACCCCTGCAGACAGCTACCCGGGTCCTTTTGGTGGTCTGTGACTGCTTTCTGTGACTTGGTACTCAAGCTAGGTCACGTTTGAGTCCATCCCCCTTTTGGATACTACAACCCCAAGTCCACATAAAACTGTATCCAAAGTTCAGTCTCTTCAGACCCTCTCCTGGGTGGTTACTAAAACCCAGGGATCCTTGCCCAGGATCTTCAGCATAGACTGCTCAAAGAAAACTCAACTTGGGTATTTATTGTCCCATGTAACTTTACCAAACCCTGTCTTGGGCTTGCTCCAGTGAGAGCTCTTCATCCCTGCTGTCCAAGCACGCTCTCAATCTCAGCTCCATTTTGCATCATGTTTTGGGCCACTGAAGTGAGAATCACTATCCAGCCGTAGCCTTTGCCTTTTTGTCTGTCCTTACCCAGGGTTTACCTTGCCTTTAATGGCTTTCCCTGACACCCTAAGCTTCCTGGGCTTTCTTTTCTGGTCCTGGAAACTCCTTCCTCAGGCTCAGCCCTAGCAAGCAGCACTAATGCCTGCAACATTCTTCCTTGCTCTTTTTTCGGTGTGTGGTCTCCCAGGCATTGTCCTAGCTCAGGCCCCTTTTGTTCTGGCTCCAGGCCTCCCAGGGTTCTCTCAGCCTTTTGCCTAAGAGAAAATACCCCAACTCACTTTCTTCTGGGACTGCTCCCTGGTCTTCCTTCCCACTTCCCTGTGCTCCTTTATTTGGTATTACAGGAACACCGTTTGTACAACTGAATCCCATGTGTTTATGGTTATGCAGGTAGAATCTGGTTCTTCCTGTGCTGTCTTTGCTTTGGAAGGAGTCGGCCTCCCCATTGTCATGGGCTGTAAAGCAGCTGAAGCTTCCTAGATCATTGGAATCAACATCTACAAAGATAAATTTGCCAATGCTAAAGAGTTGGGAGCCACTAAGTGCATCAATCCCCAGGACTTCATGAAGCCTATTGAAGAGGTGCTGGCTGAGATGACTAGCCTGGTGTGGACTATTCCGTTGAGGTCACTGGATGCACTGATGCCATGGTATATTATCTGTTAGCACAAAATCTATTACTGTGTTAGATTAGGGTCAACCTATCTGTTAAGGTTCCCATCTAGTGACTGAATTCACTGTATGTGTCTGGATGTGACATGCACCAAGCACCACCAGAGGAATGCATGAATTGAAACCTCATTATTAGTCCAGGTAAAAAAAAAAAAATTCCACTGAAACTAGTTTTTGACTGAAAATTGGGTTTTTGATTGAACAATTCTTATGGCATCTGCTTTTGGTGGAAAATTTTATATTTTGTCAAAATACCAAACTCCTGAAAACCATCATATTTTAGATAAAAACTGAAATATTTTGGTTCAAAATGGTGCCAAATTGCCTGATGGGATTTGTAGTTTGATTCCTTATGTACCCATTCTTCTCTACAGGCTGCCTCCCAAGTTGGACCACATCTTCCATGGTGCACCACTTTTTCATCTTCCAGTTAGGGGAGTGGTACATTGTAAACATGGCAAGCCTCTGCTCAAGCCTCTAGTAGATGTGAAAGATTCCCTCAGCTGGGGCTCCCTGATGCTTAGTTTAAGTATTTTTATGGTTTCTCCTTTTTTGTACTGTACATCTCTTTATGTTCCAGCATTTAAATATAATAATCCACTTGCGAATAGTTGGCTCTTAGGACAATTCCCTAGATTCCTCCTCAGTTCCTCTAAGTGTTGTTCAACTGAAACTATACATGTGAGCACAGTCCTATTACACTTAGACTCCTCCGCAAAGGCCTGAGATTAGGTTTTCTAAAATAGAAGCTCAAAATTAGGCTCCTAAATCCATATTTCTTCTTTGAGTATATATCCATATGGTGCTCGCTCTTGGAGATTTGAATTAGCAGTATCTGCAGGCTCATTCTTGCACACCATGCAGCCTCATATGCCAAAAATATTTTTTTTAAATCAGATTTTTAATTTAAATTGGATGTTATTTAAATTATTTTTTTCTTTTTAAAAATAAACCTATTTAAAATTACAGTGGAAATTATGGCAACATATGTACAATAATTTATAGTAAATAAAAAATTAACATTAAGCAGTACATGTTTGCTGCTGGAGTTCCACCATTGAACTCGTGGATGTCACTGGCTATGCACCCAGAAAAGGTGTGCGTTAATCTGCTAAACCAGCTTTTGACAGTAGTAACCTTTTGTCCAGGTGCAAGGAGATTATATTCTTCATATCCACTTACTCAAAATTAAGAAACCAGTTGGGAGTCGAAAAAGCAGAAAAAAGTTTTCCTCTTCCTGTCTAAGAATAAAAACTAAGTGTGAGAGGATGAGATTCTACTAGATATAAAATCTTGAAGGACGTGGTGACCAGAAACGATAGCTTCAATTCACTAACTACATATATTTTCTTTGTTTAACAAATGATTTAGTTTTAAATGCAAAATGTGTTTTGTTAACGTTCTTTTCTTATGTATCCAGCACATTTAGGTAATTGAAAAAAATGCTGGTTTTGCACATTTCTATTTGAATTCCAGTTTAATTTAAATAGAGCTTGACACAAATCATGAGTAAAAACTGAATCATCATCTAGCAAATAAGAAATATATCATTCACCATTTTCTAACAAAAAAATTAAGAATCTGAATAAACGTTTATTAAGCTAAATAAATGGGTATAACTCAAGTTTGTCCTTCTGTTTAGCAAAAAGAAATACCAAATTTAGTGTAAAGGCTATATTTAGTTGCAAATAAACATGTTTTAATGTTTACCAAACACTGAGTAT
Organism: Mesoclemmys tuberculata; assembly: GCA_007922155.1. NCBI lineage: Eukaryota > Metazoa > Chordata > Testudines > Chelidae > Mesoclemmys > Mesoclemmys tuberculata. The sequence goes on from ML675610.1 coordinate 8,705,734, forward strand.
CAGCTTTTGTTCATGAACATAACAAAGAAGTACAAATGCAAAACAAGATAAAAATCCCTTATTTAAATTAAGGTTTCCTGCTTGCTGATTTAAATCCTTAAAATTGGTGATTTAAGTCCATCCATCCTGATGTGGAAACACCAGTGCTGCTGGTCTCATTAGCAAGAATTTTGGAAACAAAACACAAAGGCTCAAACTGAGTCCTCATACTCAGTCTTGTGAGCTCATTGCAGCTCTCAGGTCTTGTAGTGTTGATTTGAGCACTGCGTACCAATTCACTACACTTCCTTGCAAAGTAGAATTCATTCTTATTGTAAACACATCTGCAGCTTAAGCCATCTTCATCTTATGCAATCGATTTTTCTTCCCCTTCCATCTTCTCAAATGGGTATAATGCAAGTCACATTCTATAAAGTTTTCTCTTCTTTACATGGCAGTGTGGTGGACTGGTAGGGCATTATTTTTTTTTCAGGGTACAAGTTGACTCTCTCCCTAACTGGTCTCTGATGACATGAACAAGAAATGTTACTCAGATGCATTAATAACTCACATTTTGCCTTTTGATATGAATGAATGATTCGAATTGCTGCAAGCAGGGAAAAGGTGAGATACTTTTTTATTCATCCTGATAATTTCTTGAGTCAGTTTGATATATGAATTTCTAGGGAGAGATTCTGTCATTTCTTCACCAGTTTTGGAATAAGAGAGATTCAGAATGGAAACTGATTCAAACCCCTTTTTTCCACAAACTTTCAGTGTGTTTGTATCTGGTTCTGAAGATGGAAGCTTGTGTCTATCTGTATAAGGATTTTAAACCAGAATCCTGAATCCAATCACTCCTGAAACTTGAAGAAACCTGAGATCAGGATCTGAACCTCACGACTCCGATCCATCTGTCATATAAAAGGTGTAAATAGAAAGACAGTGGCCTGTTCCTGGAAGAATTCTCAGTGTTTGGAAACTCTGAAAATTAGAGCTCTTATTTAGGAGTCTAGATATTTAATTTAGATGCCTGACTTCAGACACTTAAGTCTGAAAATTTTGGCAATATGGGACACCTGGACATTTAGGAGAAACGTTCCTTATTCTCTAGAAAAGGTTTATTTCTCTGTCTGTCAGTTTGTACAATGCATAGTCTATAACGTGAAACTAACTGGAGGAAGAGAATGGGCTTGTTGTAACATATATCAAATATCAGCCCTATGGAACATTGTTCTCTCTTGATATATAGGACATTATTTATGTGTCTGAGGTATATCTTGATTTGTATGGAGCGTTATTTGGGAAACACTTTAATTCTTGCATTTTCTGTTTGAGTATTTCCAGCATCCTGTTTTTTTAAGCTCCTGAGGGCTGATGAGTGGGGTCTGAGCAGCACAGCGCCTCACATCCAGAATCACCTGTCTGACTCCTTCTCATTGTAAAATCAACATACAAACTACAATTTTGACTATTCTTTGCTTCTAGAGATGTGTAAATTGGGCCTAACTAAACCTGAAAACATCTGAATAGATTTGCAGCGTTTTTTGTTTTTGTTTTTTGTTTTTAACTAAGAATTCGACCATCAGTCCATAGCTTTGAGGTATATGAGGAGTGTGGAGCATGTAGGAAGGAGATTATCCTGGAGATGAATCAGCTTCCAATTTACTCAGAATTAAACTAAATGAACCACTCCATCAAATTACTACAATACCTCTCTTGGAACCTTTTCCTATTAGCTTTTTAATCAAGGTTCCTCTCTTCTTTCTAGACTCCACAGTTTGGTCAATACCAAGTACCAACCAAACTGCAAGCGAGAGCACGTAACTTGAGTCAGCTACAGAGAGGACTCATGCTCAAACAATAATGTAATTTCACAAGATATTTATCAGGCAAAATAGGTAAATCTTTTGTTAGCATGGGTCTCACATTTAAAACTGAATTTTTACCTTCTATTAATGTAACATTGGATTAAATATATGAAACTAGTGTGCTTTGCTATGTTCTATTGTTCTATAATCTTTGCATGTTCTATTGTTCCATGATCTCTACTGCAAACTTTGTGTAAATGTATCCGGATCAAAAGTGAAATTAACTAATTCAAACTTTCTGTTTGCCCATCCTTAAAGCGTGGGAGATCATGAATAGTGATTATTGTAATAAGAGAAATTCTGACATAAGCATATTGATCAGGATGCTGCTGACAGCTCTCCATTCAGCATATCACCCTCCTGTGAAACAGTTTAACAAAAGCAGATAGGACTGAGAGGGTTTACTGACAGCTTGCTTATATCTGGGGTATAAGCACTACTATAGGACAATCTGTTCAGAGGGGGCACTGTGGCTTCTTGCCTGGGGACATAATGCTACTATTCTGTCCCGGAATGCTACATATAGTTTTAGATGTAGACAACCCCCACCCAGGTCTGCAACCTAATCTGGCCTTCCTGTATAGATCATGTATGATGGAAACCCATTGACCAGCATTATCCCACCATATTTCTGAAATACCTATTTGTAGAGTCATAGTCATAGAAACATAGAGCCGGAAGGGACCTTGAGAGGTCATCTAGTCCTGCCCTCTGAGCTGAAGCAGGACCAAGTGTATCTAGACAATCCCTGACAGGTGTTTGTCTAACCTATTCTTAAAAACCTCCAATGAGAGGGCTTCCATAACCTCACTTGCAAATCTATTCCAGTGCTTAGCTAGCCTTATAGTTAAGTTAGATACTAAGAAAATCTTTCTAACTCTCTCTTGCTGCAGATTAAGCTCATTATTTCTTGTCCTATCATTTCTGGACATGGAGAACAATTGATCACCATCTTCTTTATAACAGCACTTAACATATTTGAAGACTATCAGGCCCTCCCCTTAGTCGTCTCTTCTCAAGATTAAACATTCCCAGTTTTTTTAATCTTTCCTCATTGGTCAGGTTTTCTCATCTTTTCATTTATTGTTACTCTCTTTGGACTCTCTCCAGCTTGTCCACATCTGTCCTAAAGTCCAGCATCCAATATTGGACACACTACTCCAGTGGAGGCCTTGCCAACAATAGCAGAGTGGGACAAGTAATGCCCTTGTCTTACATACACCATTCATGCTAATGCACTGCAGAATATTAACCTTTTTAGCGACTGCATCACGTTGCTGATTCATATTCAGTTTCTCAGGCACTATCCACCAGATCCTTTTCTTCGCTAGTACTGCCAAGGATTAGGGAAATAGCTCAGCTGGTTGAGTGTTTGTTTAGCAGGGTCACAGAGCAACCTCTATTCATAACAGTGGTGGGAATGGAGGTTACAGAAGAGGTTCAGTGAGCAGGAGGATGGAGCCAGGGAGGTAAAATAGAGTCAGGGAGAGCAAGGCAGGAGTAGTGGGGGGATGTCAATGAGGATATGTTTTGGAGGCAGACAAGGTCAGTCTTGGTTGTGGTCAAATAAGGTAACACACAGCAAGGCTGGATGTAGTGGGGCCCAGCAGGGGGGGGTTGACGTCTGCGTGACCCTGGCTGCTTCCAAATTATTATTCATTGACCCCTGCATGACGCCACTATTTCCAGACTTGCTCTTTGTGACCCTTCTGCCTCCAGGCTGGCACCTGGTGACCTCCAGGATCCTGGATGCCTCCAAATTCTTCCACATTAACCCATGAAAGACCTACACTACCTCCAGTATTGCTCACTGAGAGCAATATTGTTTTCCTGTGGGAAAACACCCTCATTTACCCCAGCTGACTGCAAATTGTTCACATCAAATCTTGAAAAACCTCAATACCTCCAGCTTGCTTTCTGTGATGCCATAGGAACTGGCTGCATCCAGACAGGCACTCGTTGATCTCTCCATGACTCTGGCTGCCTCCAAATTATGCTTCATTGATCCCTGCATGACTGCACTACCACCAGCCTCGCTCCTGATACCCCCACTGACCCCAGATTCACTCTTCCAGACCTCTCCATGACTCTGGATACCTCCAAAGTCTTCCTCACTGACCGTTTGTGACATACTGCACCCCCATGTACACACTTATGGTGTAATTGTGTATCATTTGCATTCATCCATATAGTGTAATTGTATATTGTTTAATGCATAGTATGTCAGGTAAGATGTTTTTGGAATGCTTCTGGCATACTGAAAATTATTGTTATAGTAATATGCTTGTTGCAATGTCATGTGTATGGTTTTGAGGCTTTGCTATGTAATATTCCCAAATATGTATCTTAAAGGGTGAGACAGATCTAGGCAGACCCCTACAGAGTTGGAGAGCAATTTGCACCTCATTAGGACTTGTATAGAGCAACCCAGCTGGGCATTCCAGGGATAAAGGACTGGCCTAGATGTCAACAAACAAATCCACAAAGAACCACAGTGACTCAGGGCATGGAAGGAATCATGCAGGGATGTTTTGTCACCTGACCTGAAGGGGGAGAGTGAAAATCCAGAGGGGGGGGAGTAGGAACATTTTAAAAAGGAATGGTTACTCACTTAATGTAGTAACTGATGTTCTTCAAGATGTGTGTCCCTATGGGTGCTCCACTTTAGGTGTCGTCGCATCCCAGGCTGTTCATTGGAGATCTTTTAGCAGTACTCGTCCGGGTTGTGCATGTGCAGATTCCATTGTGCGGTACCTTTGGCACACGCATGACCCGACCCCCTCAGTTCTTTCTCTACTGTAGAGTCCCCTTATCGAACTCCGAAGAAGAGGGGAGGAGGATGGGTAGTGGAGCACCCACAGGGGGACATCTCGAAGAACATCAGTTACTGCACTAGGTGAGTAACCATTCTTTCTTCTTTGAGTGATATCCCTGTAGGTGTTCCACTTCAGTTGATTATGTAGGAGTGACCATCAATTGGTGGAGGGACTTCGGCGTATGGATGGAAGTATGGATAGACCTATAGTGGCATGTGATAAAATCAGGCCGGATGGCTACAAAAGAGTATAACTGGGCTGATAATGAGGGCCTGAAAGGGTTAAGAACCCTCTGCCTGGCAGGCAGAGGGGAGAGCACAGCAGGGCAATTAAAGACACATGGGCCCAATGAAGGGTGAGGCCAAGGGTATTAAAACCCTGCCTTCCCTAAAGGAAGGGAGGGAACACATGCAGTAAAGGCTGCCAGAAGGTCTGGGACAGCTGTGGGAGAAGGTTCTCTCACAGGCCAGGAGACAGAGCTCTGCTACAGCCAGGGGAAGCAAGGTAGTTGGGGGCGTCCTGACCACAAAGGTGGAGGTAAAGTGTGAGACCCACCAGGGGGAAGTTGGCAGTTTGTCACAGGCATCGCTGACAGATGCCTGATCTATTGCATAATGTCTGGTGAACGTGTGGACTGAAGTCCACGTGGCTGCCTTGCATATGTCCATAAGAGGGATATTATTTAGGAATGCTGTGGTAGTGGAAATTGCTCTGGTCGAGTGAGTTCTTGTACTTGATGGAGTCTATAGGTCTTTTTGTTGGTAACATGTATGGATATGTTCTTTTATCCACTTGGATAGCCTTTGGCTGGTTATGGCTTTGCCCTTTGTACGGTCAGCCAATTAAATAAACAGTTTATTTGATTTCCTGAATGTTTTTTCTTCTTTCTAGGAAGACTGATTCGTGTGGAGTGCGGCTTCCTCTGGATTCGCATGCGGCTTGGGATAGAAAGTAGGTAAATGAATGGGTTGGTTAATATGGAAATCTGACACAATCTTTGTCAGAAACTTTGGATGGGGTCTAAGCCAACGTTATCTTTATGAAATATTGTGTATGGGGGATTTGCCATGAGTGCACTAATCTCCCCCTACACATCTGGCTGATGTGATAGCAACCAAGAATGAGACTTTTATGGACATATGTAACAATGTGCATGTTGCCAGCAGTTCAGACAGTGTTCTTGTAATAGCCCTTAATACCAGATTTAAGTCCCATGGTGTTATTGGGGAATGTATGACAGGGAATACTCTCTGTAACCTGGCTAAGGACCATTTTATCATGGGGTGAGTGAAGACCATAGTTTGTTTGGTCATGGAATACTGAAAGTGTTGCCAGGTGAACCTTTAAAGATCTGATTAATAACCCTAATTTTTTTGAGGATGTCGCTGTGATCTGTCTTTCTGTACACCAGGAATCAAATCTGTGCCATTTTTTAAGGTAACTCTTCCTAGTTGTAGGTTTTCTGCTATTTAACAACATCTGACTAACATTTCGGAGCATTCCAACTCCTGTGCTTGGCGCCAATTAGGAACCATGCTGTTATGTGTAATTTGTGTATTTCTGGGTGATAAATTTGGCGGTCCTCTTGTAATAGGAGAACTTCCCTAGGGGGAAGCATGATCGATCTGCATGCAGATGGACTGAGTAGATCTGAGAACTATGTCTGCCTGGGCCATGTTGGTGCTATCGTGATAACCTTTGCTTTGTCGGTCTTGATTTTGTGGATAGTCCTGGGTATCGTTGGGATGGGTGGGAAGGCATAGAGTAGTCCCTTGTTCCAGATGAGCAAGAATACATCGCCCATGGACCCTGCTCCTAGTCCTGCTCTGGAATAGAATCAGTAATATTTTCAATTTTGTTTTGTGGTAAATAGGTTGATTATGGGAAGGACCCCACTGTCAAAAATATCATATAGGACCTCGTTGTTTATTCCTGAGTCTGTGGGAAGTGCCTGCTTAAGCTATCTGCAGTAATGTGTTCTCTTCCTGGTAGGTATGCAGCTGATATTTGGATGTTGTATTTTATGCACCAGTTCCATAGTCTTATTGATTCGGTACAAAGGGAGTGTGAGCTTTCTCCTCCCTGGCAATTGATCTAGAACATGCATGCTATATTGTCAGTCATTATTCTTACTGATCTGTTTCTTATGAAGGTTAGAAAATGTCAGCAAGCATTGAGGACTGCCCTGATCTCTAGCACATTTTTATGAAGAGTGGACTCTAGTTTTGATCACCTGCATTGTATCATGTGGTGGTGCAAATGTGCTCCCCAGCCTATGAGGGAGGCATCTATTGCAATCATAAGTGTTGGTTGAGGTTGTGCAAATTCAATTCCAGACATATGTTGCTTTCATGTGTCCACCATGATAGGGAGTCTTTGATGTGCTCTGGCACTGTCAGCTGTTTTTTGAGACTGTGTTTGTTTGGTCAGTAAACCATTGCTACCCATGACTGAAAGGCTGGCATATGTAAGTTGGCATGTTGGACCACAAATATCATGGCTGCCATATGCCCCAGAATAGTAGTCTTTTTAGCCACTGCATCGCATTGTTGACTCGTGTTCAGTTTGTCAGGCGCTATCTCTGCCAGATCCTTTTCTGTGCCACTACTGCTAAGGGTTAGGGGAGTAGCTCAGATGGTAGAGCACTTGTTTAGCATGCAAGTGGTAATGGTATCAATGCCTGTATTCTCTAGCAGAAGATTGTCAGTGTGTGATATTGACCCTTGTTTCTTTCTGTATAGAAGATGTTGTCAGCCAGGGGGCTGAGCACCTCCAGTGGCCGTTTTCCCAACTAGGTCTCCCATGAAGCAAGCCATGGTGGGATGGAAAGCTGCTCAGCCCTGGCCCTCGTCCACATGACAGCAGCTGACACTGTGGACACTGGCTGATAGCCTGGGGAAATAGCTCAAGTGTTAGAGTTTGTGTCCCTGTAGCAGTCAAGCAAGAGCACAAATCACCCTCGTAAAACTTCAAACCACCAAGTAGCTACCATGGGACCCAAATTCACAGCTCTGGTATTAACATCATGTTCTAGCCAATGCACAAGAAACTGGCTTCCTAAAGGTGATTTGGAAAGGAGCAACAGCCCCCCCACAGGGACTTTGCAGCCTCTGCCATGACATGGGTGGGTCAGGGTCAGTCCCTTGTGAGGGTTCAAAGGGCAGAGCACTTGCCTAGTGTGCAAGAGCTAGTTGGATTGATGCCCACGTTCTCTGATGGAAGTGGGATGCCAACATCTAGCTTTTTCTTTTTTGAAGGAGATGCCAGTGAAGGGGCTGAGCGCCCCCACTGTACCCTTTTCCCATTTCTCCCCATTTCACCTCCCAAGAAATGAGCCATGGCAAGGTGGAAAGCTGGTTGGCGTTGGCTTCCCTTGCAGCAGCCAGCACAGTTACTTGTGGCCAATGGTCTGGGGAATTACCTCAGATGGTAGAGTGCTTGCTTTGCGTACGGTACTGGGTTTGATGCCTGCAGTCTCCTGCCTGCTCTGCTACAGAGGGGGAAGCAGACCCTTACTTGTTGCTCTACTCCGCTTTGCTCAAAACCCTTTCTCATACTGACAGCGAGGAGATCAGGCACATGTGGAGACTTAGCTAAAGTGGTAGAAGCCACACAGGAAATTTGGAGACAGTCAGTGTATCACAGGAGTGAAATCTGAGGGAATGGGGTCACAGAGGGAGTTAGTGAGTGCCAGGATGGAACCAGGAGGTGTCACACAGTCAGGAAAAGCAAAGCGGGAGTAGTGCGTGCATGCGTGCGCGGGGATGTCAGTGAGGATACATTTGGAGGCAGACACTCAATCTTGAGGCTGTGTGGTAAAATGTGCTAACAGACAGAAAGGCAGGAAGAAGTGGGATAGCGTGGGGAAGGAGGAGTCAATGACCCCTGCATAATGGCACTACCTCCAGCCTTGCTCTCTGTGACCACCACTGCCTCCAGATGACCCCTCATTTACCTCTCAGTAACCCTGGCTTCCTCAAAATTGTTCCAAATTGACCTCTTCATGACACCATTACTGCCAGGCTTCCTTTCTATAACCCTCTGCCTTCAAAACCAGCCTAATGGATGCAGGCTGCCTCCAAAGTGTTCCTGAATAACCTCTTTTGACTGAACTATATCAAGCTGTGATCCCTCTGCATCCAGAGTGGCATTTGTTGACATCTCCATGAGCCTGGCTGCCTCCAAATTATTCCTTATTGACCTGTGCATGATACTACCACCTCTAGCATTGCTTTTTGTATCCTGTGCGAACTCAGTGAATCCAGATTCTCTTTTGTTGACCTCTCTTTGACTTTGCCTGCCTCCACTTTGTTCCTCCTTGAACTCACTACCTCCAGCCTTGCTCTCTGACTCAGTATGACCACATATTCAACCTCCTTGACCTCTTTGGGGTCCTAGCTGCCTCCTAATTATTCTTCATTGATTCCTGCATGACCCCACAACATAGAGACTTGCTATCTGTGACATCACTGCCATGAGACTCATTCACTCCGGTTGCCTCCAGACTTTCTCGTTGACCCCTGCCTGACCCCACTACTTTCAGTCTTGCTCTCCATGAACCTGTGTGACCCCACTTTGTCCAAACCCACTCTAATTGACACTGGCTGCTGCTAAATATATGCTAATTTCCATTGCTTGACCCTGCCCCAGTAACTCCTGCCTTACTCTCTGTGATCCCGTGTGACCCCCAGACTCAATCTTGTTGACCTTTCTGTGACTTTGGCTGCTTCAAAATAATTCTTCACTGAGCTCTTCATACTTCCACTACTTGATGCCTTGCTCTCTGTGACTCTGCCTGTTCCTTCTGCCTCCACGTGCCCCACCCCCCTACTCACTCCCAGTCTTCCTCTCTGTAACTCCTCTTTCTCTAAACCCACACTAATTGACCCAGGCTGCCTCAGAATAGTTTCTCATTGACTCATTGACCTTGCTACCTCTGTCTTGGCTCTCTGTGACTGTGTGTGGACCCTATGCCTCCAGACTAGCACTCACTGAACACCCTCTGACCCTGGTTGCCTCCAAATTGTTTCTCATTGACCCCACTACCTCCATTATTGTTCCCTATGACCTTGTATCACTCCAGACTCAACCTCATTGGCCTCTCCATGATCTAGGTTGCCTCCAAATTTTTCTTCATTGACCCAGTCTGACCCCCCTACCTGAAGCCATGCTCTCTGTGACACCCTCCTGACACCTCTGCCTTCATACAGACACTCGCTGACATCTCCATGACCCAGCCTGCCTCTTAATTGTTCCTCATAGACTCCCTTCATGACCCCATGACCTCCAACCTTGCTCTCTGCGACCCCACACTCAACCTCGTTGACTGGTCCATGACCCTGGCTGCCTCATAGAATCATAGAATACTAGAGTTGGAAGGAACCTCAGGAGGTCATCTAGTCCAACCCCCTGCTCAAAGCAGGACTATCCTCAGTTAAATAATTAGTCTTCATTAACCCCCACCCTCCATGACCTAATTATTTCCAGCCTTGCTCTCTGTGGCACCACTATATCCAGACAAACCTGCTTTGACCTCTCCATGACCCTGGCTTCAGCAAAATTGTACCACATTGAACCCTGCATGACACCCAATATCTATAGTGTTGCTCTTTGCGATCCCATGTGAACTCTGTGCCTCCAGATTCCCCATTTCTCCCCTCTCTATGAACTTTGTTGTTCCAAATCATTCCTCATTGATCTGTACATATCCCCACTATCTCCAGCCTTGTTCTATGTAGCCCTGTGACTGAAGTTAGACTCAGCCTAATTGACCTCCAGCATTGCTGTCATGATCACATGTTAACCCTCTGCCTCCAGGGTGGCACCTACTGACCCCTCTTGGTCCCTGCCTGCCTCACAACTGTTCTTCACTGACCCCTTCTTAACCCCACTTCCTCCAGACTTGCTCTCTATGACCCTGTGTGACCCGCACTCAACCTCATTGACCTTTTGATGACCCCTGCTGCCTTCATATTGTTCGTCATTGACCCCTCATAACCCTACGGCATCCACTCTTCTTCTCAGTAGCCTTGAGTGACTCTTGTTTCTCAGTATGCGAACAAATTGACCCAGGGTGCCTCCAAATTGTTCCTCACTGACCCTTTCATGACCCCATTACCTCAAACCTTGGGCCCTGTGACACCCTTCTGACACTACTGCCTTCAAACCAACCATAACTGACCCTTCCTGCCTCTTAGAATTTCCTTATTGACCACTGCTTGACCCCACTACCTCTACCCTTGCTCTCTGTGATGCTTTGTGATGCCACACTCAATGTCGTTGACCCTGGCTGCCTTCAAAGTATTCTTCATTGACCCCGCATGACCCCACTACATCCACTCTTCTTCTCAATAGCCTCGAGTGAACCCTTTTTCTCAGTACACACATTAATTGACACAGGGTGCCTCCAAATTGTTCCTTATTGACCCCATGCTTCACCTCAGTACCTTCAGCCTTTCTCATTGTGACTGCATGTGGACCGTGTCTCTCCAGATTCACACTTGTTGACCTGTCCATAAGCCTGGCTGCCTCCAAATTGTTCCTCATTGACCCCTTCATGACCCTACTATCTCCAGCATTGGTTTCTGTGACCCTGTGCGACCATACACTCTGCCTTGTTGACCTCTTGATGAACTTGCCTGCCTCTAATTTGTTCTGCATTGGCCCCTGCATGATTACCTTGTGATTACCTCCAGCCTTGGACTCTGAGATGCTGTCTCACCTAATTGCCTTCCAAGCCACTATGGTTGACCTTGGCTGTCTTTTAAGATTTCGTCATTGACCGCTGCTTGACCCCAATACTTCCAACCTCGCTCTCTGTGACCCTGTGTGACCCCATACTCAACATTGACCCCTTGATGATCCTGGATGGCTCCAAATTATTCTTCATTGACCATTGCATGACCCTACTACATCCATACTTCTTTTCAGTAACATCATGTGACCCCCTTTCCAAGAACGCCCACAATTGACCCAGGGAGCCTCTGAATTGTTCCTTATTGACCCCTTCATAACCCCAATACCTCCTGCCTTTCTCTCTCTGACCCTGTGTGACCCCACATTCAACCTCGTTTACGTCTCCATGACCTTTGCTGCCTACAAATTATTCTTCATTGACCTCAGCATGAACCCACTACGTCCAGTCTTCCTCTCTGTAACCCTATGTGATCCCTCTTCTTCCAAACTCCCACTGATGCAGTCTGCCTCCAAATTGTTTCTCATTGGCCCCTGCATAACCCCAGTAACTCCAGTATTGCTATCTGTGACTCGGTGTGAACCCTATTCCTCTAGACTAGTGCTCATTGACCCATCTCTGACCCTGGTTGCCTTCAAATTGTTCCTCATGGTCTCCTACCTGACCCGACTATCCTTGCTCTCTGTTACCTCATGACCCCACTGCATCTAGAGAAGCTCTTCTTAGTATGTTAGTGAATTTGCACAGAGCACAAAGCATTAAAAACACCACCCCTTAGCAAGAGGCAGTCAATGTGATGGAAGGGTCAATTAGGGTGAGTCTGGATGCTTTGGGGTTACATGGGGTCTTCAAGAGCAAAATTGGAGGTTGCTGGGTCTCAGAGATGTCCAATAAGGCAATATTTGGCAGCAGCCAGGCTCATGGAGGGTTCAGTGAGGACGTCTCTGGTAATGGGGTCATGGAAAGCAGAGCTGAAGGTAGTGGGAGTTATGCAGGGGTAAATCAGGAAAAATTCTGAGGCAATAAGGGTCAGGGAGCGCTCAGTGAGGATGATGCTGGAGGCAGTGAGGTCTCACACCGTTATTATGCAGGGTGAGCTGAAGGCAGTGGGAGTCATGGAGGAGGTTAATGAGGATAAATTTGGAGGCAGTTTTGGTCACACATGGGTCAATAATAGCCAGTCTTTGGGCAGTGGGGCCACACAGGCAGACAGAGAGCAAACTGGGGGTTGTGGAGATTGCTCAGGGGTCAATGAGGATAAATTTGGAGGCAGTCAGGGTCATGCAGGGGTCAGTGAGGCTATGTATCAAGGCAGGGGGTGATGGTGGGGTGGGGTCTTGCAGGATGAAGTAGAGCCAGGCCAGAGGCAGTGTGGTAATGCAGGGGTAAATGAGAACAAATATGGAGGCAATCAGAGTCATGGAGGGGGGTCAATAAGGGCATGTCTGGCGGGTAGTGTGGTTCCAGGGGCTCACAGAGAACAAGGCTGGAGGTAATCAGGTCACATAAGGTAAGTCTGATGGCAATGGGGCTTGCTCAGGTGTCCTGGAGAGCAAGGGTGGAAGCAGTGGGGTCTTGCAGGGATCACTAGCATCACAGTTTAACCATCTGAGCTAGCGATCCCACTAGAAGTACTCCTCCCCTGGCCATTGTGGTGCAACAGGCCATTGAGGGCCTGGCACAACATGGGCAAGTCAGGGCTGGTTTCTCGTCAGGGGGTTTAGTGCTCGCTTTACATTCTAGAAATATTGGATTGATACCTCCACTCTCCAGGCACTGGGCCAATGGCTCTCACCTGCTTCCTGGGGCCACCTTCCTCTCTCTCCTTTTTGGCCCTTTGTATGTAGCAGTTATGGAAAAGAGCAAGAACCACAGGCTGATGCCCACATACAGGTAGCTAGTAAGCAGGATAGAGACTCAAACCCACAATGGTGATTTTTACCCCAGTCTTTCCCCATCAAACCAGTCAGAGGGATGAGCTCAAATGGTTGTGCATTTGCTTAGCATTCAAGTGGAAGTAGGATCAATGCCTGCCTTCTCCCATGTAAGGTTGCTGGGAGTGCAGACACTAGGCCCTTGTTTTTTGTTTTTTTTTAAACAGGTGTCCCCAGCCAGAGGGCTGAGCCATTCAGTGTCTCTCCCCCCACCACTTGGCCTCTGAGGAAGTGAACTATGGCAGGGCTGATGGACAGTGGATGCGGCCTAACAGCTAGGAGAATTAGCCCTAGTGGTAGAGTGCTTGCTCTACATAGAAGCGGTAGCCAGATTGATGCCTTGTGCTCTCAGGCCTGCAGGGAGCACTCAGTAAGGTCAGGGTCTCCCAGAGACACTTGCCTGAACAGTATATGTGGTTATGCTGTATGTCTGCAGCATCCAAAGGGCCAAAAAAAATACTATTTTTGGATTTTCATACACAGCTTCTGTTTAAGAAAGTGGATGTCGTGTGGTTCTGTTGAAGGAGTTTACCTCTGGAACAACATTGCTTTTACTATTTTGTAACCATTTCTCATTCTAACTAGGCAACATGACACTTTAGAAAAAGCCATACCATTGCACCCTATTCAGAATGACTTTAGAAATTTAATCATTTATTGCTTTTAAAATTCATTTATTCTGACATAAAAAAGTCTCTGTTAGGCCTTAGCAGATTTACTGTCCTATTTTGACTGACTTATGGGGCAGCCTATTGCCCAAGAAAAATAAATCCTGAGAACTCAGCAGAGTATAAAAACATAACGTTCTGTCAAAGAGTAGCATGACTCAAAGAAATTGATTCTGCTGAGAAGAGGACATGCCCATAGTTTTGCACACATGTTATGTGTCTGGTCATGTTTATACTGGTATAAATCAGGAGTAACTCCAACAAAGTCAATAGCGTACACAGTGTAAAACTGGGAGTAAGTGAGAAAAGAATTGGGAGCTATATCTTCAGACTTGCCAACATTTTAATTTAAATGAAAATCATATTTCCTGGTAAATCTCATGGAAAGATAGGACTGAGGAATGTATTTATTTGGTTTCTTATCTATCCACAAAACGTTCACTCATAAGCATAAATAAGAGTACCTGCTGGTCAAACTAATGTACATTTGGTTTTTGAACATGTCTCTTTAGCCCAGTGGTTCTCAACCCACAAGCTGCTTGTGGCCCACTGATCACACAGCTGCTGCCCATGTGACATCTTCAGGGCCATAGAGATAGTTGATATATATTATGCAGATGCGGCCCACATAACACACAGAGAGCTGCATATGTAGCCCACTATGGTAAGTAGGTTGAAAATCACTGCTCTAGCCTCTTACAGTGTAGCATTAGAGTTTTATAAAGATGCGATTAAAGGAGATTCCTGTAGGGTAGCCCCGCGATACTGTGGCGGGTTAATCAGTAGGGGGAATGGAGGGTCTGATATTCTCCATACACATTCTAGGAACAAGACTTAGGGAAGAACTGTCTGTTTTTGTCACTATCAGTGTTCGAGCTGTTGAAGTGAGGAAAGGTTTGTGTTTAGGTTGGGGTCTACACCTGCTGAATGGGAGGCAGTTTGTGAATCTGTTCACAGTATGAGCAGTGAGGTCTGAGTGCCACAGCTGAGGTTGTAGAGGCAGTTGAGCTTTGATGGTATAAACAAAAGGGGCCTGGTGGCAGGGTCTTCCCTGTGAGTGCCTGTAATGTTCTGAGGTGCCATTCAGCCCAGTGACAGGATATGTCACCTGCTGCCCTGTCACTCTTAAATGCTCTGCTGCATCTGTCTCACAGCTGAGACACCAACAGCCAGCAGGCAAGCTGTGCAGCACTGCTTCAGCATTCTGCCTGCATCACAACAGCCCCACCCTGCTCCACACCAGCCTTGGTTACTAATTGCAGGGCGAGCCCCACATAAGCCCTGGCCCAAGAACCATCTGCCCTGAGATGTCCAAGGCCTCTCCTGGAACATTCAGAGGAGAAAGAGGATCTGCTGCATCTTTCAAGAGACAGAAGCACAGCAGCTTGTTGCTTTACCAGAGTTAATCATCACTTCGAGTCAAACACAGAACTGGCTTGGTTTGGAATAAAAGTAAAACAACTTTATTTAAATAAAAAAAGACGTTTAATTAGGTTCAAGTAGAAGGAATAAAGGCAGAATGGTTACAAGCCAGTAAAAATAAAATAAGTTTTCTAGTGACTAAAACTTAACTCTCCAAGCTCCAGCCTTGGTTCAAGGTAGATTTCTTACCAATCTTTCTGCTTTCCAGCCATGGCTGGCTTTCTCTCAGTCAGGACCTTCCACAGAAGTACAAGGCGCTGGATTCCCTGGTCTTTCTAGGTGTAAGATCTTTGCTAAATAAAGTTTTTCACTTCCAGTCAGTTTCCAGAGACTTCAGCCCCCATCTTTCTTAGCTTGCAAGAGCTCTGGCTCTTTTTGTGTCTAGCTGGTGATGGATCCCAAGATGGCTTCTTCTCCTCTTTATATCTTCCCAAACTTACTGTTTTGTCCTCAAGATGCCCTCATGCTGTTCTCCCTGGCCTGTGAACTTCCCATCACCCTGCTGATTCATACGTAAATGGGGCATCTGCTGTTTTGTCACACCTGCCTTAATTTCATTAGAGATAGGTAAATAGCTGCCTCTCTGCTGTCTTGGAGAAACCAGTTTATCAACTCTACATATCCCTAACATCACACAAGAATGTTAATTATCAGTGAGTTACTAGTTTTCCAATGAAATTTAACATTCCATCTTTGGAGTATATATCAGGACAGTGTGTTACATGTGATGAGTATGTCAGACCTGACGAGTTGCTTACAGAGTAGTGAACCACGAATGGGCCTCTGTCACAGTGCCATGACTTTGAAATTTGGTCCCCTCGAAGTCTGACATTGGCCACATCTGAGGAGCTTCGGAATGTGTTGCCGCCCTCATTTATTCCCAGCCACTTACAAGTGCATGCGTGCGTGTATGCACAGGAATTATAAAGGTGGGGAGTTGTTGGAAAGGGAGAAGGATTTCAGCTCTTACTTTAAGGGAACCTAAAGTATTTCTTATAAATCTAAAGAAATATATACTGGAAATGCAGAGTGGCAGCACTGTAGCTTGACAATATGGTAACTGAATGTAAAGAGGTCACTAGTAGTAAGTAAAACACAAACAAAAACACCTGAGGGAGAAATACTAAGGTTCCAACTGCAACTTTACTTTAGCTGTGTTGCACAAGCTACTTGTTTATTTCATAAAGCTGCATATCATCAAACATAGATATACAAAATAACTAAAGTTGCTATTGCAACTTAGATTTTGCATGCTTTGACTTTGTGTCTAACTGTGCAAACTTTATGTAAAATATTCATCCTAATGGGAGAAAGTGGCCAATGTAGCTTTATAGTAAACTGCCACAATCCCACTATTTGCATACATCCGGACCAGTTGGATTCCAAACAGTATTTGCACCTTTCTTTTTAATGTGTGGTTGAAAAAAAAAAGAGGCAAAAATAGTGCAGTGTACCAGAAAGAACACGTTTTATTGCCTGCATTGTTAATAATGATATTTCTTCTAGTAGTACCAAAGCACCAATAAAAAATGGAGCGACATTGTTCTAAGCACTGTACAATGATAGCACGTAGTCTCTGCATCAGAGAGCTTACAGTCCAAATAGACCAGCCATACTCAGGGTGGGGGAAGGAGTAGAACACGCAAGCGGAGTGAACTACATGATGACAGAAAATGTCATGTTAACTCCATGATTTTTCTTTGGAGAGGGGAGGGAATTGCTTAGATGGGGATAAGCTAAATGGAGGGGGATGTTGAAAGGAAAGGGGGGCAAGAAGGGCAGAGGAGAAGAGGATAATAGAGGCAGATATGGAGTGAAATGGAGGTGAAGAAGCTGTGTGGGAGGGAAAGATTTGGAGGTAACAGCCAATCAGGCCATCAGAAAAGTCCATAATATACTAGGAAGATTTAAAATTAATAGCAAATAATGTAAAAGAGAAAAGGGCATTTATTCTCTGTGGAACATCCCTGACTCCCCTATATTTTAACAAGAGCCAAGAGTACTGTCTCCTTTTCGCCCAAAAGGCATACAATATTTTTTTTCTTAAAAAAATAAACTCATAGAACTGCTATTGCCATTCAAACTTAGATTGGTAGAAATGTGTAATTTAAGAAGGGTCAGGAAAATTGAGTTAAACTTTAAGCAATTCATTTTGTCCTGTGTTAAGTATTTATTCACAAGTTTACTACCACAGAAAGTTTAAAATTGCTCTTACGAATGCAGAAGAGCATGTTGAAAATCCCATATCCTTCAGCTGGAAAGGCTAGTGCTAAATCCTGACATATGATCACACTGCTCCAAAGTTGCTAGGGAAGAGGGAAAAATAAGTAGGAAAGGAAGAGAGAACTAGCAGAAGTCAAATGCAGAGCAGCAATTTTAAGTGTCAGGTGAAAGCATATTGTAATATTATCAGAGGTCATTGCAAGACTTCACTGCAAGTCATACAAGAGCCTCACCATATTCCAGTGTCATTGAGCAAGGGCAAACCAAACTATTTCTGGACAATGTAGCAGAATACATTCTACAATTCTAATATTGAGTGGGCCAGATTCGTCAGTGCCCAAGCTCTACTTGGGGCAGAGAAGGTAGGGACCTTCAATGAATTGGTCTATGACAGCCCTGGCCAGAGCCCTAGTTAGATCAGCTTAAGGGCGGCTGTAAGTTAATGCCATTGTTGTATAGTCCCTATGGAACGTCATGCCAGTAAAGAATGGTAGCCTAGATCTGCAACTCCTCTGCCTTCCCCTGCTTGACATTTCCAAATACTCCCACACGGGGGAGGAATTGAAGAGGGGAAGGTAGTTGCTGAAGGAGCTGGTTTTGTTGGATTTAGTCCAGGGGGGAAATTCTCTACTTACAGCCAAAATCCAGCTTCTTTACATGGTTTCAGCCACACACGAGGATCAGTGCAAGAAAAAAAAGCTGGCTTATTATATTTTGCGGAGCCCCTGCTATTTATAAGGGGATTGCCTAATAGAAGTTGCCTGTAGAAGATTGCCTACATGCTTTCCATTATGGAACCCTATTTTCAGTGGCTTATAACTTTGCCAAACTTCAGCTGTTCAGGCTGAAATTTCCCATGATAGGTGTTTGCCTAGGGCTATGTTTTTGAGAAAGTTCCAACTAGAACAGTTCAAGCATTTTTCAGAATGAGGCATGGGAAAAAATGGTTTGCCCATGTTAAAGGATTCTTAGAACTGCAGCTCTAATATCTTCATTCCTTAGAGCAGGGACTTGAACATTGGCAGGGGCATGGTCATTGGGTAAGGTCATCCCTGTAAAAATCTGCCCAAATTTCACCAGGTTATAAACTTCTGAAAAATGTCAGTTCACATGTGCTCTGTTGACACTTGTTAGACTTGGCAACTAAGTTCCCAGAAGATGCTTTTTGTTCTCAGTATGCTCTAGACAAGGGATGCAGTGGCTGAGCAGAACTTTCCTAGGCCCACCTACTACTCCAGGTTCCTGCCTTGGGACCCTACAACATTCAGCCAAGGTCTGCTCAGTCCCCAACTTCGCTGCTCTCTCCCTGGGCTTCTTCCCCACCCTTTTCTTTTCAGGGTACATCCTTCCTTCAGAGCCAGACTCTCACTCTTTTCCTCAGTCCTCTCCTTTCCTTACTAGTGGATGAGGGTCACTGCAGACTTCCTTGCAGCCACCATTTCTGTTGCCAGCTTCCTGGCTTTATACTAGTTCAGTGTCCACCCACCCAGGTAAGCTCCATCTTCCAATCATGGGTTGTTTACCTGCCTAAACCCTTCATGTGTGGCCTTTCCAAGCTTTCTTAGCCCTTTCTGGGATGATATGGGGGCGAATGCCATCATTCCCTGATATAAAGTCCACCCCTGCCAATTTGAAAATTCATGCTCCAAGACAGAGAGATAGTAGAATATTTCAAAGAGAAGGTCTCAAGAATTTAACATGAATTAGAATATTTTTTCCTAGCCTGGTCCTCAGAAATGGCTGAACTCTTTGAGCTGAAGTTTTTCAAAATTTGACAAAGTTATAAGCAACTGAAAACAGGGTCTAAGAAGAAATAACGGGCAATCTTAAATAGGCAGTGTTACCGGTCCCAGGTACAAACTATAATACAGCAAATTTCATCCCAGATTCCAAAGCGCTTTACGAATTTAAGAAACAAGCTTTAAATGAGGAGCACTTTGTCAGATGCTGAAAGACACCCATCCTTTGAGTGAAGGAACAGTTTAACAGTGCACAGCTAGCAGTACCTAGTCTTAGCTTGGATTATTGGTTCTTCACTTCATGTTTGAAAAAACTGGCCAAAAATTGGTTCTGTAATCCATCATATCCCAGGCCTGTGCAGCTTCAAAGGATTGTGGGTTTAAATCAGGGGAAGAAAAAGTGGGAAGTGTTGGGGTATTATAGGGAGCAAAGCTAAAAGACAGGCAAGTGTTCATTGCCCATCTTGGACTGGAGAACATGGGGGTCAATCCTGCTGATGCCATGGCTGGAGCTTGTGTGATGTAAGGTGGGGGGCAGGTGCTGTTGTGCCATGGAAGAAGCACCTTTGACCAGTTTCTCTGCAGGGAACCAAAAACAAGAATTAGAAAAACAAATGTAGTGAAGGAGGAAAGGAAGGCAGTAGAAACAGGCCAGGTCTTCAGCTGATGATTTCAATGTCTCCAGGTTGATTGACAGCAGCAGAGAATCTGGCCCATGAACACCCCAACTGACCTGCTTGTCTGAACTTCCAGACATGGGTTTGTTTGTTTTTTAACATCCCAAGGTCAATAGATACTTTAGCAGAACATAGTTGGGACTGAATGGCTCAGACTGCCCTGGGTACTTTTCCATCCCTCATTTAGGAATCAAAACCCATCTTCTTCCCACAATCCTTGGTTTTCTGTTCTCTAGGGACAAGAGAATGAGACAACATTACTGGTCCTAAGTGACCCAGGCAAGTTACTTTCTCTATCCCAGTTAAGTCCAGCCTTATTCATTCTTGTCCCCCTAATCCATCATATTCCTGACAGACCTGGAACTTGGTATTCTGAAACATATTTATATTTTATTCCAACAGCCCACACACCATTCCTCATTAGAGGCATAGGCCGACTGACAATTGATGATATATGTTCTTGAGATAGAAGGATGGCTTTGTTTATAACTTCTTTTTTTTCCCCCCAAGGACAATCCCTGAAATGTGGATGTTTTGCTTTGTAAACATGGTGTAAACCCATGACAGGCATTTCAGACTAGCCCCCTCTGCCAGCAGTATGGCTCTCCTGAGCTCTTGATGTTTACATTAAGTCAGAGCAGTTCTTGCTGAGCAGTTTTCTGGTCTTGCTTGAATGGCATTGAGTGCTAGAATGGAAGAAAGACAAATGGCAGTTGTTAAACTGGTAATGAACTGCTAGAGGTATAAAGGTACAGGTGTTGAAAAGTTCCTTCTTAAAAATTTGAAGGCGTGAGGCAGTTACTCTTAAATGTGTATCACTAAAAGTAGCTGATGGGTTTTCTTTGGTATAATATTTTTGGCCTATTTCTAAAGCAGTGATAACTCTTTAGCTCCCTCTTGGAATTAATAACATTTGAAATTATCAATAGTATGGGAAACCATCAAACACTAATTTAACCATAAATCTGTTTGTTAACTCCAAAGGCCAAATGGTACATATACAGTTGCACTAAACATGCCTAAAAAGCCCAAATAAGCAATTTACTACATCCAAACAGTAACTAAACCTTTATAAGCATTTGATCCAGATACTTCAGCAGCCTAAACCCAGGAGTGCTTAGATCTAAACTGGTCAGTTCCAGCATGGCCAAGCAGGGATTAGAAATGAACCCTTTAAGAGTTTACTTTTTAGACCCTTTAGCAAATGATGTCATTGCCAATTACTGACTTCAGTTAAAAAAGAATTGGAAACCATTCACTCTAATTTCCAGTCCTAATCCAGATAAGATTTGCAATTATCTTTCTTCCCACAGCCTTTCCTCCCCTCCTTCTTGCTGTCCAATAGTTTTCCAGTCACACCTAGTTCACAAAGACTTTAACACTAGCTTGTGGGTTGAGGAAGGGCCATGCTGACTCATTTTAAGACATTCTCTTTGTTTGATTTAAAGCGATGTGCAGTCAGAGGCCTTCTTTTTAGAAACTTCCCCTTATCTCATTAGTTATTCTTTGAGTCAGACATCCTCCCTACTTTATTCCTTCTGGCTTTATAACTTATTATTTTCAAGGCTTTTCTGCTACTTGCTAGTCAGAACCTTCCTCTACAAGAAGTATTTTCTTAACCAAATTTAAGATAACTGTAATTCTTTAGTCTTACATTTATCCTACACTCCCTAATTAAAGTAGAATATAATCTCAGATGAACTTTACTGTACTGTGTCAACACATAGCATTTAAAAAAGAAGAAGTCTCCTGGCTCATTTTCAGTGGTAAAAGTGAAGACACTCATTGGTGCTGATGAAACATTTTATCCTACTTGACTAATCTGGAGGGAATTTCCAGTTCTGACTCTTCTAGGTCTTCAATTATTGGAAGAGAATCTAAGAACTTTTGCCAGCAGATCTGATATTATTTTTCTGACATCATTGTTCACCTTGACCCATCATACAAAACGTATGAGAATGCTCAATGAAATTGAAAGGCAGCAAAAATTAAAATTAAGGAAATGCTTTTTCTCATCAAAATAATCAACCTGTGGAACCCATTGCCAAAGGCTATCATTGAGGCCAAAAGCTTAGCAAGAGTCAAAAAAGGATCAGACATTTATATGGGTAACAAGAACTTTCAGTAATAATAATAATAAGGATTTTAAAAAATACCTTTAGAGAATACTCAGGACATTTTTGGCCCAAAATTTAAGTTTCATAACAACAATATTTTAAATATGAAGACCCATTCTGATTTATTTATTGGTATTCCACTGGAAAAAGAATTGTAGAATAAAGAAAGCAGTGCCTCCACCAATTGCAGTGCAAACTTTGTAGCATTTATTGAATACCTGGGAACCTCAGAGTGAATGACTAAAAATTAATGTGTACAGAAGTTACTACTGGTTTTCTCAGGGGTTTCCTATAAAGTGGGGTGTAGGAAGGCACCCCGGCCTGCCCCGGGATGGGGAGCCGAAGGAGGGCCACAGCCAATAGAACGGCGGGGTAGTTTGCCGGACAAACCTGCCCGGCAACAGGCTGGGATTGGTCCAGTCTACCGGGCCGCCGGTCAACCCCTCAGGCCAGCCAGGATTGGACCGACGGGGACGGCCAACCAGGCGCCGAGAGGCGGGACTTCCCCAGGAAGGGGAAGTATAAAAGCTAGGCCTCTGGGCTCAGTGAGGGGCAGAAAGCCCTGGGAAGCAGACCTGCCGCCCAGGGCTCCCGCGGGGGAAGGGAACAGCTGCGACCCCAGGCCGAAGCCCCGCCGTTCCCTGCGTAAACCCCGGGACCGGGACTGGGTAGGACCTCCCGGTGCCGGCGATTGGGACTGGCCCTCGAGACCCAAGAGGTGGCTGACATCTCCCGGACCCCAAGCCTGGCCGGAGGGGCCCGACCAGTCCCAGTGGGTCCCACCGCCCGAGGCGGGGCTAGACCTTGCGGAGCTGCCAGAGGCCGGACCTGCCAGCGAACCCCTGGACCTTGAGGAGCTGCCGGACGCCGATGATTTGCCCCGGTTGCCGCCCTCGGACGCCGAAGGACTGGTGAGCCAGCCGTGGGCCGTGTACCCCTCCGAGTTACCCGGGGCCAGCTCCTGGAAGTACAGGGAGGAAGTGGCCCAGGGGCAGCCAGACCTAATGGCTTGAGTAGGGGCACAGGCCCCGCGGCGTGTTGCAGCCAGATCCCCGCCGCACCAGTGGTAATAACCGTGCCACTGGTAGGGCCCTGGGCTGGGACGCAGTGGAGACGGGCGGGCCTGCGTCCCCCTCCCCCTCTCCCTAGCTGCCCCGGAGGGAAAACCCTCCAAGCTTCCAGCCCGACGGCTGGAGAACGCCCCTGTTTGTTGCCTGCCTGCCCTTGCCCAAGGGACCGGGCGCTTGAACTGTTTGTTGCTCGCCTGCCCTGCCAGAGGGTCGGGCCGAAGGACTGCTTGCTCGCCCGCCCTGCCAGAGGGCCGGGCCTAAAGACCAACCGATTAACTAATTCCCCTTTATTTGAGGAAGAGACCAGGACCTTCCCCAGCAGTTGGGCCCACCGGAAGGGCCACTGCGACCGGTGCGGCACAACCGCCGTCCGACAGGGGAATACTCAGTTCTCTTACCTATTAGCAACAAGGCTTTTCAAAACTAAAGCAAGGACAGTCAGGCTTCAGGGCAGAATCAGTAGCAGTTAGGGCTAGTGCTCAGAACTAGAATCAGAAAGAGCAGGGCTGAAAAGGGGTGGGAGCTAGGTTAGAGCCAGAGCAAAGCTAGTGAAGAAATAGGGAAAGATAGGAGTAAGAGAAGAACTGAAGCATACAAAAACCTATGATGGTTAGCACCACTATCAGGCAGAGAAGAGTTCCAAACCATGGAAGGACCCTAAGCTGATGTTTCTCCTGTGAAAGTCACCAGAGCAGCTCCTGGCTTGTGGATTGGCTGGAGCCTAACACAGGAAGACCTTGCTCCCACATGAGGCTTAATTAGATTCCAGTTCAGAGATTTACCTTACAAAGGCAAAATGAAACTGTTTAACAACCCCAGCCGTGTGTGTGTGTGTGTGTGTGTGTGTATTTATAGTGGGCACAGTTAAAATGTTTCCTTTTGCTTTTTTACAAGTAAATAACATATAATTGGTTCTAATGGATTTCCCCTTAATAAGTATAGGAAACAACTGAGCAAACCAATAACATCTTATTTATTGGTAAAAAAGGTATTAAGAAAACTGCGATAGGTGTTCACCCCACAGGAGCCCTGAAGGGATTAAGATGGCCCAGAAGGGGCCAGTTAACCTTCATAGTTGGTGCTGGGAGGAAGCTCAGTGATATATGGATGCTAATTGCTGATGAAGCCCAGCTGAGGGAGAAGGCGGGTCAAGGATATCAACAGAGGAAGTTGGAGACTGTAGGGGAAGAGCCTGTAGTCATTCTCTGGGAGTAGTGCCATGTGGGAGGAGAACAAGTTCTAGCAGGAGTGTGTACAGGAATAAAAATTTGTCTGTGGGAGGGAGGGCACTCTTTGTGCCCCCGCAGCCAGAGGAGATGGCTTTCCCCCTGCCCATGGCTAGAGGAGCTGGCTTACCCTGCTTCAGTAAGTGGAGCGGGCTCCCATCTTCCCACTCACAACCCTGGGGCCAGAGGAGCTGTCATTTCCCAGCCTGAGCCAGCCCAGCGTTAGAGGAACTCTCTCTCCTGGGCCCGAAGGAGTTCTGGGATCCTGCTGATTGGTGGGTTTGCCCCTACTTGCTGTCCCATGCACGTGCCCCTGGGTCCTAGGATCCTAGTCTTGGAAGAAAGATTAACCCTAGAGGAATTATGGGGCAAGAATGCCTCAGAAGGCAAGGTAGGAAGAAGCCTAGGGAAACACAGCAAGGAAGGAGTAGACCTTGTGTAGACCTTGGCTTCTGGTTATTGGATTCTTGGGCTAGAACCTAGTGTAAAAGGTGAACCTGGGTTCCCCTATGACCTACTGAGAATAGGTGCAGGACTGTGGGAGGTGCCATTCTGACAGCTGGTCTGGTGAGACTTTGATACCCCAAAAGAAGTGGACCATACAGTGACCCAGCCAGAAGCCTGAGTCATGAAGAGGAAGCACTGGGAAATACACGATGCAATTATCTGGCTTTACCATCTGAATGTAAAAGTATAGTTGTTGCTTTACATTTTACATCAGCCATACGAAGAAGAAGAACTGCACTTTATGGGAAGAGAAGCCTCTGCTGTGTTGGATCACCATGGGCAAGGGGTGCCATGTGAGAAGAAAAATGCTTTGCCACGCCTGACCAGGAGAAGGTGCTTTTGTGATGTGGAACCCCATTACAAAGACTTTTTCACTGTACCTGCTTACACAAGCAATAGCATTCTATTGGTGCATGGCATGGAAGGAATAGAAATCCCACAAACCTAAAATCTGTCAAAAAAAGAGAAACTTGGCCAAAACCGCATGATCCCCTTTCCCATATGTCTCTATAAAACCCTCTGTATATGCACTACCTATAGGGGGCTCCTGGAGGATGGTCAGAGATGGCCATGGGGAACGGGATAGCAAGGGACAGACTCTCTGTATGCTATCCTCTCCTATCAAGCTTATAGGGAAATTCCCATGGGAGGTAGGTCCTAGCCATATCAGTTAATGTCATTAACTCCTGCAGATTCAGTTTCAAGTAATTCAGCCCACTTTGAAAGAGGAGGCAGAATAATAAGAAAAGCTTTTGTCCTTGTTGACCGTACAAAGGGAAATTCTAGCTGTAATGTCCCATAATACGCCATCTGTGCTATGTTAAATCCTTGGAAAGCACTTGTGTTCAGGGAGAAATCAGCAGGGAGCACAGAGAGATGCAAACCCATGAAGAGTCTTTGTTGAACTTCCTTATAACCAGCCAAGACTGGCTGAGCTACCCCCTAATAGTCTCACTCTATTGCTATGGCAACAAGTGAAGCTCTGTTGTTATGGCAACCTAGGCAATAAGGCAAGACACAAAATACACAACAATCTGGTATTGAGGAACCTTTCCTTTTGGGATGGGCATAACACCTTCTGTTGAGGATCAGGCCTTTGCACTAATTATTTTCTTTCTTCTGGTTATTTACATAGTGGGAGAGGCTCACAATACAACTGCTCAAATTTTACCTTACAATATGTTATTAGAGATTAATACATGCAGTCTCTTGCCAGCCTTCCATAAAGTCTAAACACATTCTCATCATCCTAATACCTAGTTTAACCACCTTAACACACAGGTGTAGCCAGACTGATTCTAGCTGTGTATTTATCAGTGTTCAACTGGGACACGGGGACCTTCACATGAGCACCCTGTCTACCAGCATCACACCATCCTCTCCATCTGGACGCTGACATGTGCTGTTCTCCCATCCCAGCCCTGATTAGATGACAATTTGGGAACACCAAGAGAAGAGTCTGGAGAAGAGAAGACTGAAGGAGGATGTGATAACAGTTTTCAAGTACGTATACGATGGTTACAATGAGGAGGGTGAGCAATTGTTCTCATTAACCTCTGAGGAGGAACAATTACAAAGAAATACCTGCTAAAACTGTGGCATCACTGCTGAAAATGTAACTTTATATGGCCATACACATTTAAAATAAAATGTGTGAATAATGTAGACTTATAATACTCGCCATCCATGGGAGCAGTGATGGGTCCTGTGCTGGACAAGGACCTTGAAGTTTGAAATGAGTTCCACTAAGGCAAGAGGGCCCTGATCACACCCCACCCAGCTCCCCGCCCTTTCCCCCTCTCCAAACACCCACCAGCTCCCTGCCTGGAGAGGCTCCTGCCACCCCTTTTGGATGCTAGTGTCTGCTCGTTCTCCCACGTGGCTCACTTGCCCCTTCCCTGAGCTACTGCCAAGCCAGAGCTGGTGGGGCTGTGACTGCACAAGCCCAGTGACACACTGTGCCCTGCAGCCCGGCTCAACCCCCTGCTCCCTGCTGGGGAACGGGCACAGCTCTGCATGGCTCCAGCCGGCTTGGCTTCAGCCTGTTTGATCTTTGCGATGAGAGGGGTTGCTGCAGGGGGGCCAAGGCAAATTTTGGGGTAGGCTATAGCCTCCCAGGACTATCCCAGAGCAGAACTACTCAGGAATAACAGGAGTTTAAGAAGCCAGCTCCTAAGCGATCAGAGGAGTTAGCGAACTGGAGCAGCAAATGGGATTGTGAGGGAGGGTAGAGAGGGAGCGTGAAAGCCAGATACACCAGATAAGTCTCTAACTTTAGGCTAGTAAACACCCTCTACCCCCCCAAATGCAGTAAAATAGAGTCAAAATAATGCAGGCAGAAGACCAGCAGCAGAATGGGGGATATCCAGGTTATTGCACTGAATGCAGCAGGTGCGATTACTTGCCTTGTGGGTAGGTGGCATGTGTCTGTCTTCAGTGCAAGCAACTCATGGCCCTCAGAGAGTGAGTATGGACTTTTGAGACAAGAATGGCTGAACAAGAGGAGCTAAGGAAGATAGAATTACAGAAAGGAGACTTTCCCGGGCACAGTAGAGTGGTCTCACCAGCAGTGTAACAGACTCTGTGCTATTAAGGAGGATAAAAGTCTCCGGGAAGGAGAACATCAAATGAGAGCAGAGGGAAATCATCCCATTATTGAGACCTTCCTTCCAGGCAATATCATGGTATCCTCTTGCACTGAGGACAATCCTCTGGGTCAGGGGACCCCAATAATTAGGAAGAGACCGGTAATAGTAATGGGGGATTTGATAATTGGAAATATAAATAGTTGGGTTTCTGATGATGGGGACAACTGCATGGTGAATTGCCTACTGGGTACAAAGTTGTGGATCTCTCCAGACATCTAGACTTATGTGCAGTGTTCTTGTTTAGCACAGAAATGAGTTCACAGGCTGAACTTTGTAGCTTTGCAGTTATTTTTCTTTAATATTTTTTTAGTCTGTATTCTTCAGGGTCCAAAGAAAGAATGTCTCTCCAGTAGCTAACTTAGGTCTTGTCTAGAGCTGCAGGTTGCATCAATTTAGCTAAAGTTCATAAAACAAACTCAAAACCAGTTTTAAACAGGTGCCACTTTTATGTGTCGACAAGCTCAAAGTGCAACACAGAACTGTTGGAGCAAGGTTAAGCTAATCGAAAGTCAGGGCATCCAGTGTTAGGGTTGCCACTGCATCTCTATCCTACCTCCCTTTCCTGAATGCATTACAACACACTGTCACCATCAACATTATGGTGGGCCTATAGGCCCCAGTCAGGGTGTAGGGCTCCGTTGTACTAGTCACCCTACATACCTACAATGAAAAGAATTCCTGTCCCCAAAAGCTTTCACTCTAAATATTTAATTCCATTATCACTGTGCTATGTGTCCACTCAATTATGTCTTAACGTACTGGGTAAATTTTCACCCAGGAAAGGGTTTATATGATCATATCCCAAATTAATCTCTAACGCTTCTTTCTAATTTACCTATTGGCTCTTTATTCCAAATGCATTCTGGTGTGCCACTGGACAATACTACTTTCTGTTTGATAGCTAATGCAATACCACACTGGGTCATCGCACATTCTTCTGGAATTTGAAAGGCCCGCATACAGCACTCGGAATGTATTTTCATGTGCATTTTACCAAACATTTCACAGTGCACTGTCCTAGCTTTGATTCTCCTCCCTCTCCTTCTGTCTGAAAGATGCAGTAGTTAGCCACACAACTGCTGGGTAGGCAAGATGTCTGTTCTAACGTCTTTGAGTTAGCATCTTTAGCCTCGTCTAACTCTTCAGGAATACAGGCTGCAAATGTGCAGAAGTAGGGAAATAATTGCTATATGATTTGAATTTGGATAGGGTGTGGGACTTGGGACTTCTACAGGAACTGATTCTTTTGCTTAATACCCGTGTCTGGAGGTGTGTATTTGTTATTGGAAAGACTTGAATCATAAAGCTAAAATAGAGGGTTCATGTGTTGTTTTCTTTCAGATGCTGATACTAAAATGAAATAGCCACAAAAGACTTGAAAGTTCCAAATCTATCTATCTGCATATATGCCTACAATAATTTTATATGACAAAACCAAAGTTAATATTCTGAAAAGTCTAAACAAATTCAAAACTTAAAACAGATGTCTGAAAGAATTTTAATGCTAATATTTGCATCTAGTTGACATTTTATATATGGTACTTAAAGTCTCAAATTACACCTTTCTTTGAGGTTATTTATGGGTTACACAGTGGTTTGATTTTATTTTTTATTTAATGCATTAAAAATATAAGCAATAGGCCCTGTTTGTGTTTGTTGAACAAAAAAAAATGTTTCTCTAGAGTCCGGACCTTGACTATACCTTGACCAAGAAATTCGGACTTTTTCAAAAAATAATTGACTTCCCCTGGTTCCCCTCTTCTCCTTTATTTCTACTTAAATTTATATTTGCCTTCAAGTCTGATAATTACATATAAGTAACTTTATTGGAAAAGGGTACTTTAATGAACTAGAGAGATATATTATTCTTTTTCAGTATTATATTGCAATTACAATCAACATCTAGAAAGAAAACGCAAAATTTAAAATCAACATTCATCATTCGGAGCGTCTCCCCACGCTTTTATTAAACTTGCCCTATTATCCTTAACTATTGCAGCACATATGGTATGTTTGTCATACCCTGACCTGGGACCTCTGCAAAATCAAGACTTAAGTATTGTTGTGAGTTTTAAGATGTCTAAAATATGTTTTCTCTTCAATTTTTTTAGGGGAAAATCCACATAAAGAACTAATAAAATAGTATGTTATATGCTGAACCATTACATTGTATTATGTAAACACATGTTTAAACATTTTTAAAGGTGTGTCTTATGTAAATATTTAAGAACTTTAAATACTCAAGTCATTAATGTGATAGACTGCAAGAGTTCGAACATCTGTAACAATTGACTTTATAATTAGAACCAGTGCAATAGCTATTTTTATGTATCCCACTTTTCGTGCTTTGAAAGAGTGAGTTTATGGAAATATGTATTATTTCACCTCCATTGCATGACAGTGCTGCTATGGTTAAAGCTCTGTAATAGTTCTACCTCATATATCTCAACCATTAGGATCTTATTTTTTAGGTATAGATATTTGCTCCAACCTGCATTCTTGGATTTAAGATTCTTAGCCCAAATGATATTTTTGGTACAGTTTCTCAAAAAATAAAAGGCTTTGTTTTTAGACTTTTGTAAATGCAAAAAGATCAGGCAAATTAATTCATTTTATGTAAAAAGCTCTTATTTTTTCTGTTTTTATTTCTTTTAAAAAATACAGAACCTGATTCTCATCACGCTTTTTTTTTTTTTTAAACACAACGCAGTCATCATAAAGGGGCCTTGATCTGGGGGTAAATGATGTTCGTGATGATGGTAATGGCCCACATTACACAGTCAGAGCAGTGTCAAAGGGTGCTTAATGTGAGACTCAGTCCCTATATGTTTTCATTTCATTTGAACCTAATGAAGACTGGTACATAGGAGTAATTATTTCTAAAAACAGTATCTTAGTATCATGTTCTGCCCTTGGATACTGATGTACTTTTCCCTTTGAGTCAAATAGGTGCAACAAGAGTACATCCATTGTCAGACTTTGACCTTAATATAATAGGGCTTTGTATACCTACAGTTATTTGCCAAATCCTGTCCTTTAGATAGACAGTGTAAGTTGATTAATTCTCAATACCTCAGGTACATGAGTGACTGTTGATCTGTCCTGTATGGGCATTGAGGTTCTAAATGGATCAGATCACAGGTAGGTCTCACAACTGAGAAGGCCCTCACTTGTGGAACTCATGATTCCCTCAGTGGCTGTCTCCAGGAATTAGTACAACATTTTTATATGTTGGTCAGCTCATCATTGACTCTCTTTTTCAGTATCTCTTTATTTGGTTTAATTTTCTTTTTTTTTTTTAAATCAGAGTAGCTATTACGTGGCCCAGTTTGTGCTCGTTTTATTAGTTCATAGTTTACTTACAGATGTTATAGGGCTCAGTCCTGTAAGACGATGAGCACTCTGGCCCTGGTCCATTAAAACACTTAAGCATGTGCTTATCTTTAAGTATTAAGCGTATCTTTAAGCACACGTATAGTCAATGGGACAACTTGTTCTGAAAGTTAAGCACAGTTTTAAGTACTTTCCTGGATCAGTGCCAGGGTGCTCATCATCTTACAGGGATTACAGCACTTTAAAAATATTTTGAATTTTCAGATTGTACGTATTTGACTGGGTTTTAGATTTGCCTGGAATGGAAATAAGGTCTCGACAGGCTAAGGGGAAAAAGGTGTATTTAGTTATGGTTGGTGGTTGTTTATTTTGCTGTAAATAATAGTGTGTGTGTGTGTGTGTGTGTGTGTGTGTGTGTGGTGGTCATTTTCACTGGATGAGCAAATGGAAAATTTTAAAATATAATATAGTACATTTTCCAATTTAAAGTAATTAGCTATTAGTATTATTTAACCAGTAGTTTTTTTCCCAGACGTTTACATTTATATGTTTTTTGTTGTTGTTAATATTATTAGTATTAGTTTATATACTTATTTCTTGGCTTGGGGGTTTTTTCCCTTTTGACTTCAGGTGAATAAATGTTGCAGCGGTGAGCTGTCATAGATGACGTTTGTCATAGATGAAGCTGTTTGTATTTTCCTTTTGCAGATAACCTAGGTAAAAACAAACACATTTAAGTGCGTATTGTTAAAAGTCTAAGTGTGTATGCCCACAAGATGTATAGTGCAGTCCACCCAATTTTCTGTCTAGCCCACTTCCGCACCCCCGCTGGGGAGAGTCTGGTGCCTCCCCTCCCTGCTGCCATTATAGCAGGAGTGAGACAAAAATTCAACAAACAGTGCGGGAGTGGGTTGGGAGTGGGTATTGCAGGGAAGGATTAAAAAAATAGTCCTCGTGCTGCAAACAACATGAACTCCCCAGCCAGCAGCCACCACTCTTCAGCTGCCCAGTTCTTCAGACAGTGCCACTGCCAGCAACAGCACATAAGTAAGGGTGGCAATACCATGCCTGCTGCAGGGCTCTACCCCGTAACATTTTTTTCATAATTTTTCTGCCTCATTTTTCCACCCTCCCATGTCTTTGTGCCCAGGAAGGCTACCCATTGACCCTGCCCTGGTTATGGCCTGCTTTTGAAAATCCCACCCTGAATGTTTAGTACATTTTTTCCTTTTTCCTTTAAATGTTTGTACTCTTCCATGTATTTGCATTTCTTTAATCACACAATGTACTTAACAATTACAAACATAAAAACTATGTTAGAAGAACATAATCGTTGCAAAATGAAGCACTCAAAAGTTAGGAAATGCCAGACTTGAGGTTGCCTATGCAAAGCATTGGGAGCATAGAACTCGAAAAATTTTCAACAAGGGCACAATGATGTACTTTCTTTAGCCTAGTTCTTGTACATCACTGAAATGTGTTGGCTGAAATTTACCAAAACATTTTCTGCCTGAGTCAGAGACCCAGCTTGGAAAATTTCAGTCCAGACAGTTAAAGTTAATATTATAAGCAGTAGAAAACAGGGTTAGGCAACCTTAATAATGGTAACCATCAGTTGTGGTCTATATAACTGGAAACAAATCAGGTTACTTTGGCATCTTGTGTATTAACATCAAAGCTAAGTGCACTCGTGTGTTACAAAAAAATATAACAAAACACAAGACATTGACACAACTGGTGGCAATAACAACTGGGCAGTTGCCATTCAAGGTAAGAAAACTGCCCACAATGTTTGTGATATATCCCATTTGATGCATGGGATTTACCATGGCAAAAGTAAACAGTGCAGTAAATGGCCACTTTTCGTTGGCAACCACTATATCTTCTGACACGGTGGTTGAGTTGGCAAGACAAAGCAAATGTGCCCTTTACTGCAAAATTTGAACTTCTGACCTGTATTCACACATGTAATCAATACTCTTATCAGTATGCTCTGCTAGTCTCTCGCATCATATGCTTTTGAGGCTTGTCAATACTGGGTTTTGGTTTGAAGTGTCTCCAAGAGAATACGAATGGAGGGGGAGCGGTTCTGTACAGTCTTGATTTGAGGACTTCAGTAACTCAGCCTGAGCTTATGGGTCTATTGCAGGAGTGGGTGGGTGAGGTTCTGTGGCTTGCAATAAGCAGGTCAGACTTGATGATCACAGTGGTCCCTTCTGGCCTTTAGGTCTCTGGGTCTTTTCCTTTATGTCCCATGCAGCTAAATGCAGCACACAGTATTTAGTCAGCTAAGAAACTGCATTGCTTCCTCCCTAAGAAGGATGTGGCCATTGTGATCCATGCATTTGTTATTTGCATTACTGTAACTAACTGTACTTGGAGTGGAATGTGGAAGCAGAGTGGAGTATACATCTTTTGCAGAATACCTGTTGCGTTAATGACATAGGCTGAAATTTGCTGATCAGCCACATCCTGCATTCCCTCCACACACCGTCAGGCTACATCCTATATCAACCAAAGGCCTAGGTACTGATCTTCAGTGTAATCAGTGAATTAGGACCCAAGAACTTCTGTGAGTGGCATCTCCATCCATGACTTGCTAAAATAGCTATGTTTCTTTGGGACAAAATGCACTCCCAAAATGCAGGACAAAACTATATCCAGATCTGGAGGTAACACACTGCTGGGCTAAAGGATCTGTCTAAGAAATGAGTTCTCTGAGCCATTGTGACTACCTTGTAGCATGCCTGAAAGGTGGTTAAATTCCAAGTCACACCTCTTTTAAAATATATTCCCAATGTAACTGAATAGATAAAAGAAATGAACAGACCCAAAATATATATTAACCCAAGCAGAGCTTCCTGGAACCAGGAAACAGAGATCATGAAATCATCAGGGATCTGGCTGTGACCCATCCATGCCTATGGTAGCCACCTGAAAATGCCAAGGTCAGGGCAGGCTGTAAAAGGAAAGCAGATTCTTTTAGCACTGGTACATGACACTGAAGTCAGACTTCTCAACCAATCACAAACAGTGCTTCTGATTCCCCACACTGGTTATCAAGAAGCCAAAATACAAATATACACAGTCCCCTTTACTGCATTTCAGTCTCCGGTTCCCAATCAGCCACTAGGTCCAGTAAAGAGACCAGTTATTTAAAACTCTATGTTCTTTACCAAAAAGGTTTCTCTTGACCCCAAAGGGTCAGCCACAGTACCAGATCAATATAAGTTTAGATCTTACCCAAAATACCACCCTGCCAGCCAATCCTTTAGTACATAAAACTAAAGGTTTATTATAAAAAGAAAAAAACAAACTATAAGAGAAATGTTAAAGATTAAAGCAAGCAGACAAATACAATTGATTTGAAAGTCCATATATATCAGGTTTCTAATAGAATTGAGGAGTTTGCAGGCTTGTATAGTCCCTCTGGTGTACATCCAGTACCTGGATGGGTCTCAGTCCTTTGTTTCAGTTCAGTTGTAGATGAGTTGATCCAGAGGTAGACAGTAGACAGAAGACAGACTAAAGACAAAATGGATCTTGGGCAACTGCCTTTTATGTCCTTTGGTCTTTGCCAGGCTGCTTGTGGAATTTTACAGGAATAAGATGGAATCCGGAGTCACATGAGTAAGTCCTGGTGACTCATCTGGTATATCACTGGCTTCTTCCCCTGTGCCCATTGTAGCTGTGAATTTCCTTAATGGGCCATTAAGCAGGCTAATGCTGCAGCCATCCCATCTGGGGTGATGCCCAGACACAGCATAATTTGAAATACAGGTATATCAACCATATCCATAACTTCCATTACACATACAACACATGACCATAAACAGTATCATACTAGTTAACACATTATAACCTTTCTAACAGTACCTGACACAGCATATCTCACATGAATTATTATGATTTTGACATATTGAATAATATAATAAATGCCCCCTCTCTCCCAATCCAGCCAGCATGACACTGGCTTTGCATATCCCATTTGCCTGGAGAGCCTTTAGATACTATGGAGTTATGTGCTATACAACCCCCTAAAATAGACAGAAAAACAGATTTTAATTTTTATTTTTTTACCACCCATCCCTTCCCCACCCCCAAAACTCAGGTCGTCTTAATACACTAATAATAAGAATGCAATTTCCATAGCCTCTAAACCTGTGCTGAGTGGTAGAGTATTAATTAGGCCAGTGCCAAAAATAAAATAGGTCTACAGGCTAAAAGATTTACAATCTAAAGGCAAATAAATATAGCTAAGAGCTGAAATTAGGAGATAAAAATTATGAAGAATTGAGGGCACTAATTGGAGTGATTATTTCTAATTATTTAATCAGAAGAATATAGTGCAAGATCTATGTCCAATGCTTTGCATGTGCTCTGACTCTGCGTTAATACAGGATAAACCAGAATTATTCTTAAATGAATGTAATGCTTGCCAAAGGTCTCAGATTAACAGCACTGGAGTGTGAAGTCTAATCTTTAGGGACACAACTATTGTAAAGGAGATCTAGATTTGTGTTTCTTTGGTACTTGTAATTTTATGAATTCCTGGGGCATTGGGGGTTATTTCCAAAAGTGTCATTTTACTATATAAATCAGTGATCCCTGCTCAGCCAATTAAATTAATGGGCAATTCAGATTAAAATTTTAAACATATGAAAAAGTAAATGGAAAGAATATAAAATGCCACCAGGCTGGGTTAAGGTAAAGGGGAAAGAGAAAAGCAGGGGATAAAAATGAGTACAAAGAGAAGAAACAAAAAGTAATAATGAAAAGAAAAAATACCTATACCAGTAAATTGTTAAAACTGCTTATAGTAAATACCTGAAAAATGTGTCAAAACACAACCTAAAAAATGATGACATGCCCATCTTACAAAGACTGTAGCATTGAAGAAAAACTAAGTAAGGGAGAGAGGGAAAAACCCCTCAAAACACAATCTTGGCTTTAAAAATACATCCGGTCCTCCATGTACAAGTTGCACAGAACAGTCTACTTAGAAAGATGCCTTTTGGCCACTAAGCATTTTACAAAAACATGCAGAATCATTTGACAAGATGTGTAGAAAGGGGAGTTTTTGTTATAATTACGTTGAATGATCAATGGTAATTTTAAATGCACTACAGATAAGCAGCTATACCAGACAGTCGCCTTTTTTTTGCTAGTCTACAAACAGCAATGCACTTTGTAGTGCTATTTCTGATTCTTAAACATTTTTAACCTGAAAATCTTGCCTATTCTAAAGCTAAAGGTCATTCCCTCCTCTCCCCATCTAGAGAGAACAATGCTATTTGACCCTAAGTATGTCAACAGCTGGGTTCCTGCTTATTTTTAGTGATAAGGGTAAACTTTTTTGAAAGTGACTTAGTCACTGAAGAGCCTAAACCTCATTGACTTTCAGTACAAGTTAGGCTCCTAAGGCCAGAGTTTTAAAAGTATTTAGGCACCTTAAGATGTAAATAGGCATCTAATGCACCTTAATTTCAGTGGGAGTTAGGTGCCTATGTGTTTTTAAAAAATCTGGCCCTTTAGGCACTTTTGAAAATTTCACTTTTATGTTTCTCTTTGCAAAAACAACTTGAGCTTGGCTATTTTGCCTCAGTGTATACATAACTGTGTAGCTTTGTGGATACAGCGTAGTGACAGATCATTGTGGCATGTGCCCAGCTGACAGGTTTTCAGCTTTTTTGATTTAGTGATTTCCATATATATTAGGTATTTTTAACAATGTCTCCTTTCTCCGTGCAAGATACCATAGCTTCAACTTTCTGACATTTCTAGCGTGAACACACCCTTTGGTTGTCCTGAGCAGCACCACTGGACAGGGCCTGCACATGGGGGGGAAGGGGAGGAGGGGAAGGGGACACTTTACTGGGGCCTGAAGGCCCTGGGGACCTTACCCAGAAGACAACCCCCATTATGCGTGTTGGAGGGGGCCCGTGTTACAAGTTAGTACTGAGCCCAAAAACATTATGCTTGGGCCCTGTCACTGGGATCAGAAGTGAAGGAGATGATATAGATCTGAAAAGTTAGCACAATGGAGAGGTGGGAAACTAAACTGAGAATTCTAGTGTTAGGGTTTCCAAACAAGTTGCCTGAAACCCTTTGTGACTGTGGAAAGGCAAAACCCTGTGGAACCAGATCCTTCCAGAGGGAGAAAAATATATCTGTAAAATAAGTTTCAAAACTGTTTTATTGTACATGAATGTGTCCATTTCTTTGCTCATTGTTCTCTCCTGGAAGTAGATATTTGAATGTGATGGGGCCAGGATTTCAAGCCAATGACTGTTGCCCCTTTGACTTCAGTGCATTAAGGATTTCACCTGTGGTATTTTAGAAGAGCTTAAAATTTTTAAAGTGGGCTGAAGATTTACACAAACAACCAAACATCAGCACAGTCTGTACTCCCTTCAAAGTCAGCATGACCAGGGTTTTTTGACAAAATGCCACCTAGACTAAATGTTGACAATAGAAGGTGTTTCCTTGTACATACAACCTCAAATCTGACCTGCAAGTAGCTGGATTTGCACTTAGATAATAACCTCAATATTCAAAGTATTTCTGATAATAAATGTAGGGAAATAGAAGGAAATACCTCAAATACCCAGACAATGTCATCTATTTGTCTTAGACAGGCAGGCTCTTAAGGGCCACTGCTGTATACATGATACCATATCATTTATCTGACAATAAATCTATGGAAATCTGTCATCTGTCTTCATCTTTCATTTATCTAATTTTACATATGTGCTGAAGTACCCCAAATAAATAAGGATAATTGGTGAATTACAGGCGCTGCAGGATAAATGGGTGCTTACCTGCGTGCTTTACCATCTGCTTTGTTTTGGACCAAACACCTGTGTATTCAATCCACAACAACATTGTTTGGTTCTTTTATTACCTGGACTGCCAGGGTTGTAAGCTGATTCCTATTATTTCATTACATCTCTTCATATTTACAAAGTCAGCAATTAAAAGTCCTTGGGAAATCTTAAGACTTGTCTTGGGCCTCAGCTTTTCCTCACAAAGATGCAGAAAGCACTATTTTATTGAGCAGGGCATTATTTTTTTAATGGAAAGTAGTATACTTTCTATACATTGTCAGGAAGCTGTTGAAGCCTGAGAGAGCTGGCTGCTGCTGGCTGCAATCATTACAAAATACGTGACCATTGTAGCAGTAACGGGGGAGAAAAAAGCTCTCTTTCCTTGCAAATAATGTTCCATATTGAAATTAAATGTTACCAGTGGCTAGTTTTACAGTGATAATTTCAATTGGCTTCACTCCATCAGCCATAAGGAAAAACACCTGGCAAGCTGTTTCGTTCCTGCCAACTCTTGTTAACCTTTTGGCCTTCACAATAGCTATCAGCAGGCACCAAGTCAGAGCCACTAATAAACTGGCATTAAAAGCTCCACCAGTTAATAATGTTTCATTGCTTTTCAGTGTTAAATAAAAGGAAATGTTCTGTTTAATTATAGTCAAAGAAATTCTGTGATGTTGTGTTGCTTTGGAATGGGAATATGGCAAAATAATAACAATGAAATATTTTTTTAGTTGCAGAAAGTCTCTCCAAAAATACATACGCAGCCAGATGTTACGCAGCAAAAAACAATGTGAGCACAATGTTCTGGTGCTGTGGGCACTCTTTTGTGTCTCCACTTGTTTGTGAACCACATTCAAATGCCTAGCTGGAATTAACAAAGCCCTACATGGAACACAATATTTCTTTCTCTTAGACCATTTCACCGTGTGTGACCCACCAAGACAGCTTTCCTCCATTAAGTTGAAGGAGATGATCACTGGTTGGATTCTGAATGGCCCTTACATAGGTGGCAGTGGTGTAATAAGGAGCTTGAGTAAGGGCTGGACAGAATTTCAGTCCTCAGCACTTACTGGGTTGCTCTCTCACAACTTCTCCCAGGGACACCTGGCACGGCAAAAGGGCAAGGGAGGGAGGGAAGGAGGTTAGATGCAGACATGGCTCTTCTGCCCTCCTCAGGTGCTGGCCAGTGAAGGGGAGCAGTGAATGCAATTCCCTTTTGTGCACCAGTGAGTTCCAGGAACTATTTTGCCTCACTGAAGCAAAAAGCTGGAGGTGGTTCAGCTCTATGTTGCATTCAGTGTCAGGCTGTGCCTCAGTGCCACCACCTAGGTCCCAAAAAGTATGCCAAATGCTATATACATTAACATTAGGGAGACAAGGTGGGGGAGATAATATCTTTTATTAGCCCCACTTTTGTTGATGGAAGAGACATGCTTTCAAGATACACAGAGCTCTTCTTCAGATATGGAAGGCACATAAATACCATTTTAATGCGTCTACTGTTCAGTGTTAAATCTGTGGTACAATTTACACAAGTAAACTCCTGTTACTGGAAAATATTTCCTTTCAAACCATTATGGTTCATCTATGACATAACTGTTGGCATCTCTTTGGGCAACACCTGGGTACTCGTGATTTCCTTCATTGCCACAAACTGCATTATACCTTGCTGAAAAATTGTTATTACCCACTGGCGGAGTAGTAATAACACAAGCAGCAAAGTTACCAAGCACCGTGGTGTATGTATTGCGCTGGCTGTTAAAAAATATATTTCTGGATGTGGAGGTCCTATATTGGACTCTCTTGCACAGCCAGTGATGTATTGTATTCCCTTTTTTCACATTGCAGCACACCTTGAGCATACTACCCTTCAGGATATTCCCAGTCTATTTTCTGAGGCAGAAAGGGTTGGGAATACGCCAGTCTCATTCTCATAATGTGTTTGTAGCAAAGAGGGTAGATGCTTTGAAAAATGCTATAAAAGAACAATGGGTGACTGGGCAAAACACCAGCTGTTGTTCAGGTGTTTGTTTTCCTTACTTGGTTTTTGGATTTCTTAAGGAAAATACATAAGCTGGAGGTTTTTGTCTTACCACGTTTCCCTTTTTGCTGTCCTTTAGGAAACCCAGGACTGTGTCTCCTAAGCAAGCCTCCAAAAGCTGCTCTGCTCTGTGCTAGCACAGCAGGCCCAGAATGATCCTTTGGGACATTTTGTTTTCCTCCCATTGTACAAAACATCAGGAAAGGCAACAGAACTCAGGAAACACCATGCTGCCCACGTTGCAGTTCCTGACAAGATTCCCTGTGTGGAGACAGGTATGCAGAAACCACCAAGTTCTCAGTTTCAAAGGGAGAGGAAGTTCTTACTACAAGGTGTGCTATCCCATCTTTGGTCTTGTTCAGCCTCTGCCTATCCCCTGACAGCCTGGCTCCCTTACAGCCCTACTAGTCCCTCTGTGGCTCCCTATGTAATACGTCTCTCCTTGAGGCTGAGAATGCAGGTGTAACTGGTGCTAGGAGCAGCATAAAACACTGTTGATCTGTTTTTTTTGCCCCCTTCTATAGCACTGTCCTATCATAGGTCTCAGAGTGCTTTTTAAACATTTATGATATAAGGTTCACGACGCCACTTTGAGTTATGTATAGAATATTCTGCCTGTTTTACAAATGGTGAAACTGAGGCACAGAGTTAGTGATTTATCCTAGGTCACACAGGAAGTTGGTAGCAGAGCTGGCAATAAAATCAAGATCTTCTGACTGAATCCTGTACAGTAGCCACAAGACCATCCTCATCTCCTTTATAAATTTCACAACAAGCAAAAAGGCATTGGGGAGTTGTTCTTATTTTGACTGGCTCGATGAGTTCTGCCTGTGTTTAGTTTTATTGGGATGGGCAAAGCTGTCCTTTTCCTAACTAATCTGTCTAGATACTAATTGCTGTTCAATTTGTAACCTAGAATAGGTTTGGGCTGTGGAGGGGACAGGGACAGGGAACAAAATCCTTGACTTGAAGTCTAGTCTTCAGTATGAATTTTAGATTAAAGTTGCTTTGCATTTCAACACATTGGGTAAAGGCTTGCAGGAATAATTGAAAATGTATCCATGCTTTTTCAGGGATCTCCCGATCACAGTATTCTTGCCAAGATGTCCTGAATATTTTATGGGTGTTTGTCACAAAGAGAATTCACTGGATATTAAAGCACTAATAGCAAATCTTGTTCATGCTGGAGTTCTGGTAAGGATTTAGAATGTGGAGATGAACTGGAAACAAAAATACAACTTAGTTGCACCCAAGAGTGGCCAAAGTAATATCGTACTGGTAGTTGGACCCCATCCCCAGCTTAATCCCCTCTCCCAATCCCTTTGGGGTTAGCCAGTTTCTGGACTACCTTTCTGGAAAAAGCATTTTGGGGGGGCAGGGAGAGGGAAAGGAAGGAACTGTAAAATCAAGGAAAACTTGGAGCATATCAACTTTTACTTTGGGAGCTCACCATCACTTTGTTTTCCCTTGTGAACATTGATTGCATTGGCAGCATTGCACAAAGCTGCCATGGTGGCGTGTGGAGAGGAAATGTCTCCTCAGGCAGTAAATCTTTAGGAGGTTTGGAGAAAAATTTTTGTTACTTGAGTAAGTCTTTGTGTTCTGCTCCCCATTAATCTGTTTTTCAGAATAAGACCTGGACATGCTCATACAGTTGCCCTCAGCTAACAAAGGAGAGAAATTCCTAGCTTTTATTTCTTTCGAACAGTTTTCTCTATCTCTGAACATAGGGCATGCATATGCGTTGCTGGAATATGACTGATTGATTATAGGGTGTCTTTTGATATAGGAAAAGGCTGCAATAAACAAATTTAATTTTCTTTTGTTTTAAATAGTTTATAGGCTAGATCAGCTAGAACCTAAA
Organism: Mesoclemmys tuberculata; assembly: GCA_007922155.1. Lineage (NCBI taxonomy): Eukaryota > Metazoa > Chordata > Testudines > Chelidae > Mesoclemmys > Mesoclemmys tuberculata. The sequence continues at coordinate 8,747,390 of ML675610.1, forward strand.
GCAAGCTCATTTGTATGATGTATATCCACCTTTCTTAAAATTATCAAGTAATGACTGATCAGCTAATTGAACAGTGTGAATGGCTAAACATCTGCAGGTGTTCTAAATTAGTTCTGTCAAATTTTCAGGAGTAGCCTTTTGCCTGTTTCATAATGCTGCTCTTAAACAGTGCAGTCAATATTTGGTGAATGAAAATATGCAACTATCAAAAAATTGTGTGTGGGGAATAGGTTATGAGGAGGAACTATCCTCCAGCTACACTTAAATGGTGTATAGACCTTGGGTTGGGCCACTGTAGAGAGGTGAATTTTACATCATGTGTAAAAAGAAACTGTAGAAGTTGAAATGTCCAACACCTTTGCTTTACAAAACTATCCCATCAGTTTTTCAAGCTCTAGCATGAATAGTTCTTTCCTTTTTAAAAAAATTATATATATACTGAATTATTAAAATTTTCTAAATTTTCTAGTGGAGAACATTGTTCCTATTCTTTTTTCAGTTGTACCCCAAACACTTCTTGTTTCCAAGCTTCAGGTTTTTAAGCCACAGTTGGAAATTAGTGCAAATGGGACCATGGACATCTCTCAGGCCTGCTAGAATGCCAACCATCATTCATTGCTCCAGATTATTTCCTTCACTTGTCTGCTAGATAGATGCAGGTGCAGCATGCATGCCAATCCAAGAGCCTCAGTAAATGACTTCTCAGAGTCATATTCTTCATAGGCTAACTCAGAAGAAGTGTTTTTGCAGAAAGTTGCTGTTTGCTCCTTTCCAATGTCACGTTAGCTTATGTCTACCCTCCAAAAAAGTTTGTTCTTAACTCAGGTTAGCTAACCAACCCAGGTGGAAATACCTATGAAGACACAACAGCTCAGCTTTTAACTCATGTTAGCAACTCGAGTTCAAACCCAGATTGCCATACAGGTTTGAACTCAAGTTTCTAACTGGAGATAAAAGGAGAGTGGTTGTGTCTTCACTGCTATTTAATCAGAGTTAGCTAAAGTGGGCTAGCTCAGCTGAATTAAGAGCACAACTTTTTTGCAGTGCAGACGTTCCACTGGCACACTTAGGCTATGTCTATATTACAGTTTAGGTCAGCAGAACTCATCACTCAGGGGTGTGAATAAATGACTCCTCTGAGTGACATAAGTCTCGCTGACATAAGTGCCGGTGTGGACAGCACTATGTCAGTGGGAGAGCTTCTTTCACTGCCATCCCTTCTGTTGCTCACTGAGGTGGTTTTATTATACTGACAGGAGAGCTCTCTCCTGTTGGCATTGAGCAGCTTTATCACACACGCAGCACTGCTGCAGCTGTAGTGGTGCAGCTGCGCTGTTGCAGCACTGTGCATGTAGACATGCTCTTAAGGTGAGACACCAGATACACCCTGGCACTGGGACCTGTATACTGAATTTATACAACAAACCTTGAGGTACTTAATGCAGATTTTGTCTCTTGAGAACATTTTTCCCATGGTCACTTTTGTTTATTCTTTCAGACAATTTGCCATCCACTAAATGATGCATTCAAGTAAAATGACCCTGGGTGACAGCTTCCGTGAAAGTCACACGCCAGGAAGCAGAGGCTATTTCTGTGTCATTCTGATCTGAATGACCATCTACATTGAGCTATAAAATGGGATGTCAAATCGTAGTAATACAGAATAGTTTTCAACACAGTATTCCCATGCTGTTTGAATTGACCTTTAGCAGCAAACTTGACCAATGGAGAACTGTTTGTTGTAGGAGATTCAGTTGTGTGGGAGATACCAGTTCCATCCATGTGCTCATTAGTGGTTACATCTCTTACTGGAAAGAGAGGGCATGTGCAATGCATCTGTGCGATGGCCTTCGCTCTCAGGGGCATTGCATCATGGTCGGCTTAGGCCCTTCAGGTTGCAGGGGGTGGGGCTCGGTAGTGGAGCCCAGGGCCTCTGATGCCACCTTAAGGCTGCCTTGCCTGGGCCACTTCCTAGCACTCCACAATTATTCCATTGTCACCCTCGTGTCCAGTTGTCACCCTAGTTCCAAATTTTTTGCCCTGCAGGAGTAGTTCCTAAACAAAACAAGCGGCATTAATGCAAACAAATTGAGTCCATATGAGAGAGAGAGAGAGAATGTTTCCCTCTTATGGTGTATCTGCAGCAGGTCCTCCCTTTGCTCAGGGAGAGATCTTTGGGTAGTAGTTTGTAGGGAGAGATCCTTCTCTGCGGAGCGGCAAGTTGCAGCTCTGTTTCTCTTCCCTGGTTTGCCTCCACGTGCTCCTTGTTACCTCCTCCTCCACTTGGTGCATCTCTTGCAGGTGTGGCAGGGCTGGCTGAGCCAAAGCAGCTCCTCCACTGCTTGGTGCCCGGTGTCTGTATACCCCATCACAATATGAGTGGATTAGGAAATGGAAAATGGCATTTGAGCCTATTTTTTGCTCATCTTTATTGTAGTATAAGAAAGCTGAACAAGGAAGGATGCCAGGTGGCTAAAAGCTAATCTAACGGCTGTGTGAGAAATGGAAGGGCCCAGCTCAGGAAGATGCAGCCAGGTAGAGAGCTAGTTCTAAGTGTTCATGAAGCAATATGTTGTTTCTTTTCCTGAAGTACAGAAAACAGTCAAGGGGAGGAATATCTGAGGAAATAGACTGAGATGTGACAGGAACACAATAACAAACTAAGACTGGAACGATAATTGGTTTTATATAGCACCTTTCATTCCTAAGTTATTTCAAAGCATTTACAAAGTGGTGGGGTAATCCTGATAGTGTGGTGCCCAAGTAGGCAAAAACATTAGTTTTAAACTTGCTGCCTATTAATTTCATTTGGTGACCCCTAGTTCTTGTGTTGTGAGAAGCAGTAAATTACATTTCCTTATTTACTTTTTCCACACCCATCATTATTTTTATAGGCCTCTATCATATCCCCCTTTAATTGTCTCTTCCAAGCTGAAAAGTCCCAGTCTTATTAATCTTTCCTCATATGGAAACTGTTCCATATCCTTAATCTTTTTGTTGCTATTTTCTGTACCTTTTCCACTTCCTATATATCTTTTTTGAGATGGGGTGACCAGATCTGCACTCAGTATTCAAGATGGGGGTGTACCATGGATTTATAAAGAGGCAATATGATATTTTCCTTATTATCTATGCCTTCCCTAATCATTTCCAATATTCCGTTAGCTTTTTTGACTGCCATTACACATTGAGTGGATGTTTTCAGAGAACCATCCACAATGACTCCAAGATCTCTTTCTTGAGTGGTAACAGCTAATTTAGACCCTATCATTTCATATGTATAGTTGGGATTATGTTTTCCAGTGTGCATTACTTTGCATTTATCAACATTAAATTTCATCTGCCATTTTGTTGTCCATCAACCCAGTTTTGTGAGATCCGTTTGTAACTCTTCTCAGTCTGCTTTGGACTGAACTATCTTGAGTAATTTTGTATCATCTGCAAATTTTGCCACCTCACTGTTTACTCCTTTTTCTGGATCATATATGAACATGTTGAACAGTACTGGTTCCATGGGGGACACCACTATTTACCTCTCTGCATTCTGAAAACTGACCATTTATTCCTACCCTTTGTTTCCTATCTTTTAACCAGTACTCATAGACTCATAGGTCAGAAGGGACCAATATGATCATCTAGTCTGACCTCCTGCACAAGGCAGGCCACAAAACCCTACCCATACACATTTATAACAACCCCGAACCCATGACTGAGTTATTGAAATCCTCAAAAGTGAGATTTGAAGACCTCAAGCTGCAGGGAATCGATCAGCAAGCGACCCATGCCCCACGCTGCGGAGGAAGGCGAAAAACCTCCGGGGCCTCTGCCAATCCGCCCCGGAGGAAAATTCCTTCCCAACCCCAAATATGGCGATCAGCTAAACCCCGAGCATGTGGGCAAGACTCACCAGCCAGCACCCAAAAAGGAATTCTCTGCAGTAACTCAGTTCCCATCCCATCCAACATTCCCACAGACCATTGAGCAGACTTATCTGCCGATAATCCAAATCAATTGCTCAAATTAAACTATCCCATCATAACATCCCCTCCATATACTTATCAAGCTTAGTCTTAAAGCCAGATAAGTCATTTGCCCCCACTACTTCCCTCGGAAGGCTGTTCCAGAACTTCACTCCCCTAATGGTTAGAAACCTTCGTCTAATTTCAAGTCTAAATTTCCTAATATCCAGTTTGTACCCATTCGTCCTCGTGCCTATATTAGTACTAAACTTAAATAATTCCTCTCCCTCCCTAACGTTAATCCCCCTGATATATTTATATAGAGCAAGCATATCCCCCCAGAGCCTTCTTTTGGCCAGGCTAAACAAGCCAAGCTCTTTGAGTCTCCTTTCATAAGGCAGATTTTCCATTCCTCGAATCATCCTAGTAGCCCGTCTCTGAACCTGTTCCAGTTTGAATTCATCCTTCTTAAACATGAGACACCAGAACTGCACACAATATTCCAGGTGGGGTCTCACCAGCGCCGTATATAACGGCACTAACACCTCCTTTTCCTTGCTGGAAATACCTCGCCTGATGCATCCTAAAACCGCATTTGCTTTTTTAACAGCCATATCACATTGGCGGCTCATAGTCATCCTGCTATCAACCAATACCCCAAGGTCCTTCTCCTCCTCCGACGTTTCCAACTGATGCGTCCCCAATGTATATCTAAAATTCTTATTATTAATCCCTTAGTGCATGACCTTGCACTTTTCACTATTATATTTCATCCTATTACTATTACTCCAGTGTACTAGGTGGTCCAGATCTTCCTGAATAGTATCCCGGTCCTTCTCCGTGTTAGCAATACCCCCCAGCTTCGTGTCATCCTACTGATCCAGGAGAAGACCTTTCCTCTTATCCAATGACAGATTACATTGCTTAAGAGCCTTTGGTGAGGGATCTTGTCAAAGGCTTTCAGAAAATCCACGTACACTATATCCACTAGATCATCCTTGTCCATGTGCTTATTGACCCCTCCAAGAATTCTAGTAGATTAGTGAAGCACGATTTCCCTTTACAAAAAACAAAACAAAACATGTTGACTCTTCCCCAACAAATCATATTCACCTATGTGTCTCATAATTCAATTCTTTACTATAGTTTCAACCAATTTGCCAGGTACTGAATTTAGGCTTGTTGGCCTGTAATTGCCAGGATCGTCTCTAGAGCCTTTTTAAAAAATTGCATCATATTAGCTATTCTCCAGTCATCTGGTACAGAAGCTGATTTAAATGGTAGGTTACATACCACAGTTAGTAGTTCTGCAATTTCACATTTGAGTTCCTTCAGAACTCTTGGGTGGATACCATCTGGTCCTGGTGACTTATTACTGTTTAATTTATCAATTTGTTCCAAAACCTCCTCTAATGACATCTCAATCTGGGACAATTCCTCAGATTTGTCACCTAAAAAGAATGGCTCAGGGCTATTGTACAAGAAATAAATTGACTGTGACAGGGACTTTAGAAATCCTGAAGGATAACCTTCAGCAAGGTGCCTAGAAGACAAACAAATCCTGATATCTGTATATTCTTTTGTTTCTAGCACAGGCAAAAGAATAGACACTGAGCTAAGAAACCTACCAAGAATATGCATCTTGCATGTACAGGCACACTGGCACATCAATATGCATGAAAGACACATGGTTTCTCTTGCATAGGGAAATGCCTCCTCTGCAAACAGTGATAAGCCTTGTGGGTTTTTTTTTAATGTTGCCTGTAACTGCTAGGGGAAAAAAAAATTAGATTTAAATGTAAAGCTCCTAGAGCAAAGTTCAGCATTCACAGAGGGGGCGTTCAGCAATATGTTTTGCCTATAGCTTCCAGGGTGAGAATTCAAATAGTAATGTGTACTTTAGGACTGTAGGAGTCTATAATGTGGAATAAATAGTCAAATCACCCAGGAAGGCTCATTTTGTACCCTGGAGATTCTCTACTTTGAAAAATTTCCATTCCTTGCTAATAGTGGTTCAGCTCCATTGACAATAGCAATATATGGAGCTCTAGTGTAGATGGGTTGCTGGCCACTGCTGGAATTCTTAATACTGTGATGCTAAGACTTGCTCCTTGGCAAAGTTAAAAGAAAGTTGTGTTTAAAAGTATTGGCCCACTAACAAGCTTCCCAGCATTAATGCTGGTGTTAGCAGTGGTGCACAATTTTCCTAGCATGTAGCCCAGGCTTGAATTATGATCTAAGGGTCACACAATTTGATGATGTCTGAGGAGATTTCAGAGCTTGTGGAGTGACTCAAGTAATGTCCAGGGAAAGGGTCTTGAGTAAACGGCTGCCCCAGATTGCCTTTCCCACAGATTTTATTTTCTTCTTACCAACTCTGAAGAACAATTTAATTAATTTTAACAATCCCTGCCCCCTAAAAATGTATAGTGTGCGCCATATTTTGTAGCCTTTACTGTTGTGACTGGCCCCATTCTTCCAGTGGGATTACTCACATGACTAATGGCTGCAGGTTCAGGATCTATATATTGTTTACATTTTCATTATTAGTGATATTTATTTATCTAATTTCCATAGCCTACTCCACTATGTGTTGTTATGGCAGGTGTCACCACGTGGTGCAATCAGTCTTTTTCTTAGTATGTAAGCAAGTAGACACTCTTTAGAAGACATGCTATGGTGTGGGCACTTTTAGTTGTACAAGGGAGAGCCATGCTTCTGAGATAGGAAGTTGTGTTTGCCCAGCAGGAATGTTTGCTGACTGCCTTGGACTCTTGATTAGAATCAGCTTTGGCAGCGGAGTTTCCTGGGAACTGGGCATTTGTATCAGGTTAAGTTATCCAGTTAACCATCTCATGTCAGGATTTCGGTCTGTGTGCAAATAAACCAAGCCACACTTAGAACCTACCTAAGTTGTGTGTCACTGATTACTTCTCCACTGAAAACTGATCCTGGAATAATGCTACCACACTGTAGAGGGGTGACACTGGTGTCTGAATGGGACTCCGGTGTTGAAAGTGAGGGCAATAATATTTATTTGAGAGAGGATTTTATTCTGTAAACTGGAGAGTTTTTCATATAAACTGTCGCTTAAAACATCACATATAGAATCAATACTCTGTATAAAAGCAGAGGGGAATGAAATGAAGAGGTATGGGTAAGGAGGACGTGTGCACAGTTGAGATGGGGAAAAAAGATGATGAATCAGTGAGGTGGAGATTTGAGATACAAGAAGGTAATCCCTTTACTTCCTAAAGGTTTATGTTTCTCCAAGCATGCAGCTGCCTGCTCATTCAAGCAGAAGGCTGATTTTTTTTTTGGAGCCAGTTCCACCAATTATTCACCTGAAGTTATCAGAGAAAATATTTTGGTAAATTTCACTTTATAGCCTTCAAAGAGATGCAGTAGGAAAGAACCACTCATGTCACAATGGAACCCACTTTGTATTAAAATAACAAAGGTCTTGCATTCATTGAAAGTCACTTGGAAACTGCATTGCTAACTTTAACAGAATCCCCTATAAGTGTTGCTAATTTGACTGTCATATATATATATATATATATATATATATGTTGTCCCAGTTCTCGCAGCATAAATTCAACTCCTTTGGTGCTAGTGTAGAGCTACCACGCCAGAGGAAACTTTTTTTATTTTTAAAAATAACAGATGAAGGATTCGTTTACATATGCAGAATTCCAAGTCTCCTACATTTTTCATTAAAATAGATTGACAGAAATACAGCTAAATCTTGAAATAGCAAAATGAAACACCCTGAATTCACAACATTAATCCTATTACAGGCTGATACAGATTTTACCAGTATTATGCATCATCTCAGATTTATTTTAGGGCAGTGGTTTACTTTCTTATATGTAGGCAACTGTGGAAATGTTCAGAAGCAAATATAAAGTTAGTTTCACTGTCCTCTTAATACATTGTGAGTTTCTGGCAAGATTTTTTTTTTAGTTTTAGCTACAGGGATTTTGTTAAGAGCTTGGGGAAACTTTCTGTGATTAGATGAATCTTCCTTTGCCTCTTCTATTATCTAGAGTGTTTATACTAAAAAGAGAAATTATTTTTTAAATTCCTTTTGTTTTGCTTAAAATATTTACCCCCTAGAACCTCATGATTGTATGAAATACAAAAGAAAAAAATCCTTGACAGGTTGTACAGTCAAGGTTAATTTCGAAGCAGTCTGTATATTTACTGACTCTTAAGGAAGCGTCTAGCTGCTTTGTATGCTACTTAGTTGTTTCTGGAGCAGAACAAACACTGCTTAAAAGGATTAATTTGGCAGGAGCTCCAGAGACTTTGGAAGGTAAAGAACTGTTTCTTTTTTGTTAATATGACAATTACAAACGGGTAGATTAAAGAAAAGAAAATAAATAAAACTTTGACTTCTATAGTAGACTGTTTAATGGTTCTCTGAATATTTAATCAAGTGCCCAGTGGTTCTGGAGTAAAGAATCCAGATCAAATGTAGAAATTAATTAATTAATTAATTAACTGTTCTGTGGGAACTAAGTGGTGTGGAACTAATTAGCTAGGAGTTCTGCTTGCAAGACTGATACTTGCAACCTCTTCATCCTTAAAGTTTGAGTCTACGTTGGAACTGATCTAAGCTGGTTTGGCAAGTAATTTCTTCCAAATGCAATGGACATGCTGAAAGTCTTCAGCTACATTTAGCTAACCTGACCTCCTTTTGAGTGTCATAATTACTAAAATAAATTTCTTAGTCTCTTCTCTCATCAGTGTAAATCACAAGTAATGCCATTGAAATCAGTGGAGTTACACCCATAAAAAGTGGTATCAATGCGACCAGAATAAGACCCACTGTCTCCAAAAGCAATATCTTCAGGAATGGCAAAAAAAAAAAAAAAAAAGTTTGTCATTGATGCCGTCATCCCTATCCTGGATGTGAGATCTGGGAGTGACATTGTTAAGGGGCTGGCTTTTATTTTTTTTAGTGACTTAAGTTTGAGGGCTGACGTCACTGGTTTTCAGCTTTGTGCATCTGAAGCGACAAAGCAGCCACAAACCAGCTTTAACTCCCCTGGTGTTGATCCCCCTGGGCCCTGGAGTTTTTATAGAATGTTGGGGGCCAGCTCAGAAAGAAAAAGGTCTAGAACCCTGGCCCTCGTGTATTTTTAGGCAGCAATTTGCTTCATGTTCTAGAGGAGAGAATTATTGTGCCTTCTCAAATGGAAATTCAAGGGTGAATTAAATAGACTTCCTTGAAGAGGGAGCTTTAACTTGATTCTCGGAGATTGAAGTAGTTCTAAGTAGCACCATGATTAGTGCTTATATGATACTATATTTCATCAAGAGTAAACGTTTTCTTGTTAACATCACCCAGATATTTTCTGCAGTTCTGTGGTAGCGTGGCTCAGTATTTTCTTAATTTTCTTCCAAATAATACTCCTGCAATTTCCAATGTTGAGTCTGTCACTTTCATTGGAAGGTGGGGTGAGAAGGAAGGAGAATCTTGAAAAAATAAATGATTTCTGGGTTTTGATAATTTATTCCTTGGGGAGTTCCTTATGTCTTCATTTGGATGTATCAGTCTTTCTGTGGACACTTGTGAACACTAATCCAGTCCTAGCTTCAAGTCCTGTGGACCTCACTCAGGCAAAATTCCCACTGAAGTAATTCCCTTTTTGAGTAAAAATGGAATGAAGGACTACAAGATTTGATCCACTGTGGATTTTTTCTCATTACTTGCCTTGGTCCATGACATTGGCCATGTCAAAGAGCAAATAAGAAAATTCTCTCCTCTATTTCGCCTCAAGGACAGCTCAGTTGCTTTCCTGATAACTTCTGATTAGCTCATGTTATGATCCTATTTCCTGAGAGTGTTGTTCTCTATCTGGGATCTTTACAGTGGTGTCTTTAAAAAAAAAAAAAAAACCCACAGACCAAAAAAACCTAATTGCCCAGATATTTAAATCTGCTTACCCAAAGAGCAGTGATCTTTTTGGTCTCCATAAAAAGTCTGTGTGTATTTCTAATATGAACTGTAAGCAAACATAGTAATGACAAATTATGTGTTGTGGTGTGAAGACTGGTGAGCTACTCATGAAAAAGTACTTCAGTATTCCACAGAAACAGCCCAAAATTCTATGGTGTAGCATTGTTTTCACCAGTACTATGGAATATTGCAATGTTTTCTAAAATGAGGGATGGGTCAAATTCTGTGGTTATTTGAGGCCCCCTCCTATTCCTATTGAACTAAATGGGAGGTTTGCCATGTACTACAATGAGAGAAGAACTGGATCACAAGATAATTGAGCTCTTGTTTTAATACAAGAACAGTACTAGTGGAGGCTCTGTGTGTGTGCTCATGCACATAGCCAGGCTTAACATTTCTGGATAATTGTGTGACATTCTTTCTTTCTCCTCACCACAATGTAACTGATTCTGTTCCATCATTATCACATCTCTTTGTAGAGGGCTGGCCTAAGGACTATGGGGTGGCTTAGTGAGATCCTTTTGTCCTCATGTCCTCATACTGCTTCCTGCCACATCCATGCACATATGATTGCCCAATCATTGCACTCCACCACCTCACTGGAAGAGCAGTCATGCTGAAGCAGCTGGCATCACAGGAAATGCTTCATAGTTTGAGGCTTTCTGCCAGTCATGGGTATTGGGGCTAGTGATGTAGCCCCACTGGGCTGATCTAAAGACACAATGATCAACTCCAGTGTGGTGCTGATTAAGGCAGTGCCACAAAGCCCAGAGTTGATATGCCCCAGGTGGTAGGTGCTCAACTGGTGGGAGCCAGAGTGCACAGAATACAGGATTGTTCTTCATTCTTGTTTGCCATAACTGACCCCTTGTCTGTTTGGGTGCCAATGTTAGGGGTTTAATGGTGGCAAGAAAACTCTGTTGTGACTTCAGTTAACTCTGTGTTAGTGTTATATGGCAGATGTCTTGGATCTGTATGTGTCTTGTGCACTCTATTCCACTAGCAACTTCCAGGTTTATAGCAGCAGGAGCAATATCTGTGAAGAGGTGTAGAGGCTATTGAAGTGAGCAGGCTTAAGGCATCCTGTGATATAGCAGCAGGCAGGGTCTAGCTTCTTTGCATGAGGGGATCATGCCCACACTGCACAGGTGTATTCAACAGAAGAAGAGCAAAGTGCCAGTGCTCTTGATCACAGAGTGGATGGGTCTGACCCCCTCTTTGAGGTAACCAGCTTCCTGAGAATGTTGCTTTGGGTGCTGTCCCTGATTTTTGTTGTCTCGAAGTGTGCTCTAAGGGTATGTCTATACAGGAATAAAAGACCCACCTCATGGCCAGGGCTGACCTGGGTCAGCTGACTTGGGCTTCCGGGGCTCAGGCTGCAGGGCTAAAAATTTCTTTGTAGAGCTTTGGGCTCAATCTAGAGCCCAAGCTCTGGGATGCTCCACCCACACAGGGTCCAGAGCTTGGGCTCCAGCATGAGCTTGAACATCTACACAGCAATTTTTCAGCTCCAGAACCATGTTCTGAGAGCCTGAGTCAGCTACCTGGGCCAGCTGTGGGGTTTTTATCCCTGTGTAGACATATCCCAAAGGAGGGTGTGTGGCTGAGAGTAACACCAACATATATGGGCTTTATGGAATTAGTTCATTTTGTCCCACGCCAGCTGACGTTGAGGGTGCATTTGGGCTGTTGGTTTTTGAGGTGAAATGCACTGACTTGTGTCTTTGCTGCATTTGCATGCAGTTGGTTGGTTGCATAGTACTTGTCTAGGTTGTTAAGTGCATTCACCAAAATACTCTCTAATATGCCAGATTCATTCTGCTTTGTGGTGATGCACAGATCAACTGCAGAGATAAAGCACCTTGTGACAGGGTAGCTTTTGCTGGTCGTTTGTGTAAATGTTGAATAATGTAGGCGCTAAGACACTACCTTGAGGGAGGCCATTCTTCTGTTGTTACCATCAGCTCTGTTTTCCACAAAAGTGAAGACACTTCAGTTGTCCAGTATAATCTGTATTGGCTTTGTGAAGTGCTGGTTCTTCATTATCATTAGTACCTTGGCAAGGCACCCACGATGAGTGACTGAATCATAGGTGGCTGAGAGGTCAACAAACACCACTTCCATAATCAATCCACTTTCATCTTCAATATGTTGTTTGAAATTCAGGAGCTGTCCAGTATATGACCAACTCAGGTGAAAGGCAGCCTGTTTGTTGATAAGAAGTGGTTGGATAACTGGTGTGAGGTGATATAACAGTAGTCTCTCAAACAATTTAAAAATATTTAAAAAAAAACAGGAATGAGAGAAGTCCAAAGTTTTTTGAGTCGGATGGTTCCTCATCAGGCTTCAAAAGGGCCAGAGCAGTAAACAGTCTCTGGGCTCTGGCCGTCTGGGCAGGGCGTAGCAAGAAGCAGTCTCAGGGCCTTGAACGTCTGGACCAGATAGAGCAATAAGCAGTCAAAGGGGCTCTAGCCTTCTTGCCAGGGCAGAGAAGTAGGCTGTTTAAGGGGCTCTGCCCTTGGGTGGGGCAGAGTAGTAGTCAGTTTAAAGGGGTCCGACCCTCTGGGCAGGGCAGTGCAGTGAGTAATCAGTTTAAAGGGGCTTTGACCTTCTGAGCAGGGCAGAGCAGAAAGCAATCTTTCACCTGCCCCCCCAAAGGGCAGACTGTGGACCAATTAAGGCCTCTTGACCCAAGGAGTCGGGAGGCGGCCACCCAAGGAGTGGGGAGGCTGCAAGGGGTAGGGGGACCCAGGCCCACTCTAAACCACTGGATCCCAGCCCAGGGCCCCAACAGCGATGGATCGGGGGGATCCTACTGCAACACGCTGACCTGAACTTTGGTAACACAGCTGGACTATTGTCTGATGTCTCTGGGCTACTTCCTACTTTGGAGTGTATCTCTGTTTCCTCAGATTCCTCCATGTCTCCAGGATACACAGCCAGTGGCAGTCCCAGTAGCTCCTCTGGCAGTCGCCAAGAGATGTGGCCAAGCTTCCTTCTCCAGCTTTCACACAAGCGAGCTGCAGGGCTGGCCTTTTAAACTTCCTGTCCTGCCCTTCTGTTTCCAGCCGGGTGGAGGTGGCTTTCCTGGCTCCATCCACCAGGGGTGAAGTGTGGGTCCTTCTTGTCAGTCTTGGAGGGAGGCCATGCCCCCTTGCTACACTGACCATGGTTTTTTTTTCTTTTTCCTGTTTTGGATCATATCCATGTTCTCTTTATAGCTCCACTTATTTTGGTGGCTGTTGAAATCACCAATTATGATGCATAGTACACTTCGCCATTGTGTAGGCTGGTGAATGAAATCGAAAAGTATCTCTGGTGGCTTGTAGATGGATGTTATGGAGAGCTTATCGAGCTCAGTGATAACAAGCTCAATATTATTTTCTTCTCAGGGAGGCAGAGTGCCTATGCTAATGGGAAGCTCTCCTGACGGCATAGGTAGCATCTTCAGTGAATGCTACAGCAGCAGACATAGCTTCTCCTCTGAGCAGGTGTGCTGGTGGCCATCCGGGCACACTTGCTATGCCCCTACTGATCGCAGTAGTGTCTCTCCCCTCTCCCTCTTGGATGCTGTGCAGATTGTGAGTTGGCTTTTGACCCCCTTTCTTTCCAGGGACAGCGTGCCTCTCCCTGAGCTACTAGCACACAGAGACCCAGGAGTCAAGGTAAGCTCCTTGCGGGTTACAAAGCTATACTGAGTATAAACACTTTTCTACTGCGGTAACAGCAGACAGGCACGGGTTTTGTACTGCTCTAACTATACTGGGAAAGTGCAACTTCCTTGTGTGGACAAGGCCTAAAATAGGACATAGTTCTGAAGTCACTTATGTGCTTTACCTATTGCTTATAAGATGACAGTGTCTCTGTGCAGCATGCAAATGTATTGTCAGAAATGATATGTCCAGTCACTGTCTTCCTTTCTCTGGGGCTTAAAAATATTGTAACCAAAGGTACTGCTATATAATAACAGGCATATTCCTGTGTAATTAACATGGAAGAATGCTCACAAAGAATGAGATTTTACTGGCCATTATGAAAGTTGGCTGACATTTACAGCCCATCATTAGCACATGCATCTCTGTACTTTATATAAACGGAAGTTATGGTAAGAGTAAAGAGCAAGTTGTTGTTACGCAGGCTTGGTCTACCCTGCCGGGAAATGCCAGCAACGTTCCCTTACTGCGGCATCTCCACTGCGCTGCGTCCATGGGAAACACCTTCCAGTCGACACAGCCTTACTCTTTCCGGGTGGGGTTGGATTTGCTGCCTCCATCAAAGAATGTAAGACATTACATCAGGGTCTGAGGAGTTTCTTTCCTTCCCAGACAGACCATTCTAATAATAATATTTCATATTTGTACAACACAAATATTAAAATTTAACAGCAAAGAGGTAGTAACCCTTGTCCACATAAAACATATTTTTTCTCATCAGAAGTTCCCTGGCTGACTAAATCCTGACTCCTTCACAGTTTAGTGATTCTTTTTCCCCGCCGGTGTGTGAAGACACAGTTGGCAATTAGTACTCATGACCCCTACAAAAAAACCAAACACACACACATGTTCCCTGCACTTTAACTTGCATAGGAGGGACTGCACCACTGCTCTAAAATAATCAGTCTTTGTGGTAGACAAACAATGACAATATTCTATGCTCACCTAAGATAGAGTGCACTGAACTCTTCATCCTATTCTTTTATTGTTGTTATGCTCTCCCTTAACTACCTTTATCCTGTGGTATTTTTCTGCCTTCTCCATTGGGAAGCCATTGTGTGGAAAATCTTTCACAGGGTATGTGAAGATCCAGGAACTCATTACAGTAGCAGTCCTGCAAGGCAGTGCTGGCCATCAAACTGTGAAATTGTGATCCCTGAAGTGCAGTGTTCAGGGCAACACAGACTGTAGTGTTCCAATGGGCTGAACCACCCAGTCATCACAGCAAATTGATGCAAAGTATCTCAGAATAGCCTGTATTTATTCTGTAATTTATTATCAAAGGGGTATAATCTGAGAAAGAAATTCCTTAGGAAAAGTTTCACTGCATAATTCACCCTTAACACAGCAGCAGCTAATAGTTTTTCTGATCAGTATAAACATTAAGGGTTGTTTAAATGTCAGTAGAGTATGGGACTTAAATGCATGCCAGAGCACTGCTTTGCTTCTATAAGTTGATGCCACAGAAGCCAGTCCTGCATAGGTATGTGCATGGGCACTCAGATATGGACCCTTTCAGACATGGAGTCTCAGTAGGGTTCCACACAGATGTAAAGTTTGTGAAAATGCAGATTGCCCTGTGGGACTGGAGTCCTGGACAGACTGTATAGTAAACCATTTTCAAGTTTCAAAAACTAAACTGATTAAAAAATATCTTTCCAAGGAGGGAGGTGAGAACAATGAGACAATTGGGTTCACCAACAAACCTAAAGTAAATTTAATAAAGTTCATAGATTCCAGGGAAAGTTTCATGAGCAAGATTAGGTCCTGGACTAGTGATGACTTTATGTATCAATATTGAAGCTGAGTGAATAACAGATTTTTTTTTTGGCTGAACTGAAAAAAAATATTTTGTACTGAACTGAAAATTATTTTCAGGTTTTTTTCACCCTGTTCAAAGTTTCAGTTGACCGAAAAGAGTGATATTTTACCTTTTTATTTTATCCCCAACTCATTTTGGATAATTTTATACTGTTTCACTCTTAAAAATCTGTTTTGTTTTGTTTTGTTTTTTTAAAAGACATGCTGTTTCCCAGTGAAAAATCAAAAAGTTTCAAAATGGTTTAAATGAAATGTTTTGAAACAAAAAAGTTGAAATGAAACATTTCCATTTAAAAGAAAAAATATCGGTTTTTTTCCATTGGCTAAAACAGTACACCAAATTCGACCTGAATTTATTAATATTTTCGATGTCCTGAAAAGTACATTTTTTGGCAAATTTACTATTTGCCAAAAAAGTTTGCCAAACTCTAATCAATATCTCACACTTCTGCAGAGCTAGATGTAGACATCTGATACAACTGGAAAGTCCAATTCTTAGTGTCCTAGTAGGACCCCACAGCAATTATATATAGCATTCGAATAACCCAAAATATCAGACTTACACTTGCGACATTTAAAACTGTTTTAGGTAACTTTTTAAAAGGATTTACTGGTGAAAGGATAGGAAAAAGTCTCAAAAATGTCAATACATTATAAGCCATAGTTACTTATCCCTGTCCATTCAATCCTTAGCATCTCACCTGAGATTGGATGCCAATTAGCACCTACTGAGAATATGCTTTTTGTGATTTGAGCTCTGGATTGCTAGGAACTGGATTGACAATACCAATTAATTACATATAACATATCAAAGAGATTTCAGATGGCAATATAAATTTAGACATCACTCTCAAATACAGCTGACTGGATTTACCTCTAGTCTTTTGAAATAAAATTTTGTCCTGGGCTGAGACCAAGAGTAGAAAGTTTCAACACAAAATGAGAATTTGTCAGCATTAGAAAGCTATGAAATCAGAGTTATAACAAAAGCTTGAATGTAGAGACAGAGTCTCATACTCTAATTTACAATGAAGAACATCTTATCCCCTGAGTGGTCCCAATGAAATCAGCAGGGCCACTCATGAGTAAGGAGTGTGTCAAAAGTTTTTTATGTTTGACCAAATTCCTTTGATCTGTAGGCAGTCCCAGATGATGTTTGAAAATCTTTTATAAATCCTGTATGATTTCTGTAATAATGATTCTAATGCTTATTACGGGTATAAAATAAGATTCTTGAATCAAGAAAAATAGGCACAAATTTATGTACCAGCTTCAAGTTTTGGCTCCTCATTCCAAGAATATTATGTTCAGAAACAGAAGCTTTTGGTTCGTCCACCAGTTTGCTGAAGGATGTGATGGCTGCCCGGTAAAAAGAATTCAAAACTATCCTAGCATCATTCTAATCCATTTTTTGGGGAGCGGGGGGAAAACAGGGGAGTCATTCCATTTTTACTGTCCCCGTATCTTTAAGGAATCTGTCAACTTCTGCTGTATGCATCTGAATATATTTGCAAAAAATCGCAGAAGTCTGCAAAAATATTGATGATTGAGTGTTATAGGTCTGTGACGTTAGGAACTTGAACTTCATTGAGGCAATTGCTTTCCTGATCTGTTGGGGTAAGCAAGTCTGAATCAGCTAACCCCCAGCAGATGCTACATTTCTCCTAAGAGGCGTTCTGTTTTATGCAGAGCTCTATAAGCTTCAAAATTCAAGGCCTTATGAGTGTTTGAGGTGACAAATATTCCTGCTGGTATTTGAATGCATTTTAAATGCTGCTGCTAAATATTTGAATTTATTTTAAATATCATTTTACGTGTGAATTGTGCTGGATTCTATGTCCATTTTATACTAACAGACTTAACATGTCGAGAATATATGTTAGATTGATAACCAGGGAGTAAAATGCAGTCTACTAAGTGTATTCAGGAAATTATTTACTAGTTTTTGTTTCCAGGCCTCTAGTTCAGAGAAGCATCAGCTGTTGTAACTAGTACTGAGGCATACTATTTCATAGGGAGACTTGGCAGAATTTGATTATTTTTTATAATTTAGACAAATAATATCAATGTTTATTTTTAAGCATTTTTCATGCAAAATTATGGGTATTAAACATTTTTTATTTGGTATCAGTTTAAATATTCACAGTTGATGGAAATCATAGGCAGGTCAGATAACCAAAGGGGAGAAGAGGGTCAAACAGCAGATATTGAGATTCAAAAAGTTAATGCTTTAGAATGTTAAAACATCACTTGTCAGCATGAGATGCCAAAATATACACAGCAAATATCCTTAAATCAAACTCTAATAAGTTCTAAAGCAGCATTTTTCTTTCTTTGCCCATCTACAAATTTCATTTATTGACAGAGATATTTTTTCTTTGGTTTGTATGTGTATGGTGAAATCAACGTATTGTAATTTGTTGAGAGAAAATCTAATTCTTCCAATTCTATTCATAAGTAAACACACAAAATATTAGTATCGTTGTTCCACTGTTGCTTCTCCAGCTAAAGTATAAAAGGTGTTGAGAGATTAATTAGAAATGAAAAAGACACTGGGAGCTTTGTGTGACTTCTTCCTTTTGCGTGTTGGGTGCCTTTCAAGTTCTCGATCAGCAGTAGCATGAAGCATGTAATTGTTCAGTGCTCTGAGGAGATGGTTTATTTGCTGCAATTTTATTTGCTGAGAAGGGAGAGAAGGGAAGCCTGTCCCTCCAGTAGAGAGAAAGAGATGATGGAGATAGCTAAAGACTGGAATAATGAGGATGCTATACTGGGGGCTGTGAGAGAGAACATAAAACAGATTCATACCAACACAAGGAAGAGATAGGTCTATGTGATTGAGGACTTCATACTCAGAAGAAATGACAGGCCAGTCACTAGACTGGATCCAGAGAACAGAAGAGTGTACTGTCTGCCAAGAGTAAGGATGCAAGATGTGGACATGAAACTGAAGAGGATCTTGATGGCAATGGGGAAAAATCCATGGATTGTACTGTATGTTGGGATAAATGACACGGCTTGATTCTCAATGGAATGGATCAAGGACTATGTTCAGTTTGGTAAGATGCTTAAAGAAGTAGACACTTGCGTGATTTTCAGCAGATTACTGAGAATCAAGCAGTGTCATTATTCCAGTCCCTAGTTATCTCCATCTTAGCTAGTAGCCATTGATGGACTGAACCTCCATGAACTTATTTAGTTCTTTCTTGACTCTGCTATAGTTTTGGCTTTCACATCATGCCCTGGCAACAAGTTCCACGGGTTGACTATGTGTTGTGAAGACTTCTATGTTATTGGACAATTACAGATCTGTTAGCCTCACCTCAGTAGTAATGCAAGATTTTATAGAAAACTGTGAAAGAAAGAATAATTAAATTCATAGAGATAAATGGTAGAGAGGATGTAATGTAATTTACAAAAGGTAGATTATGCCAGACTAACTTGATGTTCTTCTTTTGAGAAAATACCTGATTTTTTAGATAAGAGAAATGCAGGTAGATGTAATATATTTGGTCTTCAGTAAAATATTTGACACATAGGACATTATTAGTTAAATTAGAGAGGATGTGTAGCAGTACAAGCACTGCAAGGTAGACGAGGAATTGCACTGAAGTAAAAGCACTGCAAGGTAGACAAGTGGAGAAGGCAATGGGTTGTGCTGAAAAGTGAATTATTGGACTGGAGAGAGCTTACTAATGTCAAGTGATGTAAGTAGCAGCAAGGGCTGGGTTCCATATCTAGGGGTTCCTGTTAACAATAAAAAACAGTACTGGCTCAAGCCCCCTCCAAGTAATCTGGGAAAATGAATCACCCTCTTTTGCTGCCTCTAAGAGGCAATACTTCCCCACTTGTAAGCACTGAGTCTGTGTATAACAAAAGCAAACTTCTATTAAAAGAAGGAAACGTTAATTTGGGATCATTAATTACTAGAAAGTATGCAACCAATAAGTAACGGTGTCCTTTTTCTCAGTGTCCCACTTTGTGTGTAAGCTTTGGGAACATAAAACATAAACTAGAAGTGAACCAGCTCCTGAGCCCTACCTTCATCATCACAAGCAACCCCAGCATACAATTGCACTCATAAATTTATCCAGTTCTCTCTCAAAACTAATTAAGTTGTTAGTCCCCATAACTCCTAGGTCTGATCATCCTATTAGCTCTTCTTTGCACCTGTTCCATTTTAAATTAATCTTTTTTGAACATGGGTGACCAGAATTGTACACAGTATCCCATATGAGATCTCTAACTCTAATGGAAATGCCTCACCTAATACATCCTACAACAGCATTTGCCTTTTTCACAGCTGCATCACACTGGTGGTTCATGTCATCCCGTGAATAACCCCCATACTCATATTTCTGTCCTTTTCCATCACTTCTAATTGATGATTTCCCAGCTTGTAGCAGAAATTCTTATTATTAGACCTTAAGTGCATGACCTTGAAGTGCAAGGTCTCACTCAGTCACAAGCAGGAGTCAGAAAGGGATTATCCTGCCTCAGTGTATTCTGGGTGGGTTTTTATCTCCTTTGTTTGAAGCATCAGGGATAGCCACATCTGGAGGTGGAACACAGGGCAGGATGGGCCTTGGTTCTGAGGTGGCACCGAGTATTCTCTGTTCAGATGCTTGGTTGACTGGTTCTTGCTCACATTCTCAGGGTCTAACTGATCACCATATGTGGGATTGTGAAGGAATTTTCCCCCAGGTCAGATTGGCAGTGACCTAGAGAGTTTTTCCCCTTCCTCTGCAGCATGTGGGTGTGGGTCACTTGCCAGGATTAACTGGCTAAATATGACTTCATCATTCCCCTGCTGTTGTGGGGGCCTCAAGCACTGATATATCTTGGAACTTCCTATTCTCTGCCTAGGGCCACAGTAGTTTAGTTGCTTGGATCTCATTTCCATGGGTCTCATTTCCATTGTTGGATTTAGTGTGTGGGCTGGATAGTGTTAGGGTCTGTGCTATACAGATCAACTTAGATGACCTAGTGGTCCCATCTGGTCTTAAATTCTATGACTCTCTAGAAGTCTAGCAGCACCCATGGGGGGATGCAGTACCAGTGAGGATGCACTAAGTTGGGTAGGGCTATGCAGTGTGGCTTCTCATATTTGGGCTAGGCTAACCTGGGTGCTGATCACCCATGCTAACTCTACAGTGAAGACATACCAACAGAGATTATTGGGAGCCAGTAGTCTTGTTTTACGTTACTTCCGAATGGGACTTCTGATTAGATTCCTTTGTGTAAATGTTAATGAAACCTCACTTTTATATGTCGTGGGGCTCTGAGCCCTTGGAAACTCATGGACAGCTGGAAGAGGCCTGTCTAGACAAACAAGATGATTTAGAGGCATGGCCTTAAAATATGAGTCCAGGGGACAGAAGAGAAGGAGTTGGTATCTAGACAGCAAGTAAGGCTGACCTGAGCAGTCAGGAAGAGAAGATTGCTTTCAAGAGATGGAAGCTGTTCACTTGTCCATTGCATTGTTTTCCTCTGAGCTAAGCTGAAAATGCCTTATTTAAATTTAGTTTATGAGATGTATAAATTTAGATATGCTAGCTAACTTTTTTTTTAATTCCATTTTTTCTCTGTTTTCAATAAAATTTGGTTTTGAGGGGTTACTGTTGTGTGGGTGATTTCATACAGGCTTCCCCAAAGAGAAAAATAACACTGCAACCATTCAGAAGAGAGGCTGAAGGATGAAGCGTTTCTGGAACATTCACCCCCTCAGTCTTTGTCAAGGAACATGGAAAAAAGTGTCGTACCCCAGTGTTTTGTATTGCCATCAGGCTGTGGAGGGCAAATGTGAGAGAAGATGCTAAAAGAACAAGCTGGAAATGAGAATTTTTGGTGATAGCAGTCACAGATGAGATCTTGGAGCCTGTAGGTGGTGAGATGTTGGTGAAATAGGACCAACACCACCATTTTGAGGACCTTGTCCAGGAAGGAGTACTAAAGCTGGGGCAATAGCTGGTGAGATCTTTGGTGTCTAGTGATGGTTTCTTTATCTCACTTTTTGGAGTTGTTGAAAAATAGACCTCTTTGAGAGAGATGTAGATAATTTGTTGGAAGCAAGTCTCTTCTGCCTTTCACTAACCCAGAGCCTCCTAAATTCAATTTGCATGCAGTGCCACAGATTTCTCCCAATATTTTCAGAACTTCTGCTTGTCTGAGGGGTCTAAATTCAATCAAGGGAGGTGATAAGAATACTCATTTTCACATTGGCTTTGCATCAGTGGTGCTGGAAAGATTTCTTTATATTCAGTCTCTGAAAAATAGGATGATGACTTCTTGCAGTGGGGAATATTTGAGTCTGAACTATATGAAAATGGAAATATACTTTTTTATATAGTTTCTGTTTGTCTAGCTAGGGAAGAAGAAAAGGAGAATTGCTGCTTTGAAGACTTGTTTACTTCATCACAGATAGGTCTTCATGTACTCATCAGCCTCTTAAATAAGTTTAAAATACATCTGTGGTTTGTTAAATACTAAATGAAATGCAGGTGTAATATAATTTCCCAGGAATAAACCACTTTCTATTACAGCCCCTTTTATCATACACATGAGAAAAACTTTAGAGTAGTTACGTAAGTAAGGACAGGAACACTAATTAGCCAATTCTGACTAACTATGCAGCCCGCAAACACTTCGCTTTTCATATTGTCTAGTCTGTGTTTGTGGCGCATGTGAGTGTGTTTCATCCTGTGTAATGAGTTTAATTTTTACTTACTGTGTTTAAGTCCTTGGATAACATGTAATTAATACCATTGAACTACTGCCATGTTTCTCTCATGAAAGTGTAACATATGTACAAATACTTTTTTATTTCAAGTCTACCTTTCTTAAAATTCAATAATGATTTATTTGAAAGAATAAACAAAATTATGGA
Source organism: Mesoclemmys tuberculata (assembly GCA_007922155.1). Taxonomy (NCBI): domain Eukaryota; kingdom Metazoa; phylum Chordata; order Testudines; family Chelidae; genus Mesoclemmys; species Mesoclemmys tuberculata. Next base: position 8,769,737 of record ML675610.1, read on the forward strand.
AGTGATATTATTTAGAATTTGCGGTCCCATAGCACATAGTTGTCCCAATTGAGATTACGTTCCCAATTGTTCCCATAGCACATAGTTGTCCCATCGTTCTAGGCACTCTATAAATATATAGTAAAATATAATGCCTGAAAACAGAGCTTTACTTGCCCAAGTTCACACAGGAAGTATGTAGCAAAACCAGGAATTAGACCCAGGCCCAGGTCTCCTGCATCCCAGTCCTGTGCCTTACCCCCAAGACCAAATATCATTTCATAATTTTTTATATGAAGCATATGTGAAATATGTCCCAAACAGTATAAATAGTCACTAACAAACAAGAAAACTTTACCTAATGCCAACCAAAATAACTAAGCATCAATAATGAGTGCAATAAAATAAAATCTGTTCACTCTATTTTCTTGGAACACTGAACTCCTGTGCTATATGTGGCACCTAAATGCACCTAAATGCACCATGGCATAAATGCAGAGATCTCACCTTTACTGAACATGACAACAACTTAGAGTTCACTTTCATATACAAAAGAGTCCAATTATTTTTTTAGGAGAGACTTGTGTGAACTTGAAAAGTCACTTAAGCTACAGGTTATGTCTGTAATAATCATGGGAAAAATGGAAAGCTTAGATCATGACTGTAGAGTACATAAATGTCAAAGTACCAAATTTTTATTAATATGAAGGGGCCTTCATGCCTAAAGAGATTCAGGAAAACACACTAGTTGTTTGGCATTCCTAAATATGATGAAAATCATCCACTAGAGTGGATATTATTGTAAATCTTTGTCTCCATGACAGATTTACATCTACTAGCTTCCGTAAAATTCACTGTTAACAACACAACACCTATTAAGCTGAGATATTTCTAGGAACAGTATATCATGGTGTTTTACTATACAGTTTACATTATTCCTGGCATTTCAGTGATCATATTATGAGGTGGTTCAGAGGGAAAATATAGTAACTTGCTCTCACTTCTCAAGGACAAGCTTTTATTTCTTTCCTGAGAAACCATTCCGAAAACGATTGGCAAAATATCGGGAATAATAAGGCTGAAAAATGCAGTATGCACAAGGGATGAGATTTATTGAGTAGCATTTGGTTTCTGGAGGTAGAGCTTAATAAATTGCCAGATTCTCATATTTCTTGATTAAAAAATAATTTTTTTTTACCTGCATCCAAATAAACACAGAGCAGAACACTGAGAAAGTTATGTCTGGAATGAATGATGAACATTGACATAAATCTAACTCTAGCAGTTAAAGGGGCTTGGGAAAATCTTGATCTGAGTAAAATAACTTATGAACGGAACAACCGTAGCTATCACTGACTGTTTAATGCCCAGTGTTACCGTGTGCTGAGTGTATCCTTAGAGGAGTGGTTCCCAAACTTTTCTCTGCCATGGCACATCTTGATACCTTTTAATTATTTTGAGGCACACCACCATATAGTCTCCAAATGAACTCATGGATATTCATGAGCCAACTCAACTCTTCAAGTAGTTTTTCAAGAAATTCTGTGGCACACCTGCTCAGGCCTGACGGCACAACAGTGTGCTCTGGCACACTGGTTGGGAAACACTGCATCAGAGGATCTGAGTGCTCTCTCTTCCTTTTAACTGCAGTGGGAGTTAAGGGTACCACTCAATACTTCAGAAGAGGTGCTTGGCAGCAGAATCTTGCAGAATTGATCACTAGATCATGCCAGCTTTCACCCAAATGCGGACAAGAGGGAGTTATAAAAGGGGTGAGACTATCTTGAGACATGCTTTCCCACCTCCTTCCCCTTCCCAGGGAAAGTACTGCATAATTGTCATGGTATATTTTGGGTTCCCCACATTTCTCCCCACCTTCCTTTGAAGCATCAGGATTTGCTCAGTGAAAGAGGCAAGATACCAGTCTTGATAGGCCAGTGGGCTGATCCCATATGTCAAATTAATAATTGTTTCATGATTTCATTGGCATTACACCAAAGATGCATTTGGCCCACTGATCTCTAAGAGAGAGAAAAATACAGTACCTAATATCATGTCATGGATCTCTAGAGGACATTCTCATATTACCCTTTAATACTGGAAACTTTTAAGGTGGCGACCTCATCCAAAACTCTCAGTATTATTCCTGGATTTCAACATCTAGAACCAATCCTGCATGTCTTGCGTGCTCTGAACTCCCATCTTCTTCAGTGGGAAATCATAATGGCATAGGGATTGCAGGATTGGGACTGGAGCTGCAGGAACAACTTCCAGCAAATTTATTTGGTGAGTTCAATTGTGGATTCTGTTCACTGACTTAACAAACAGATTTATTTTTTTTAATAGTTCCCCTTGCAAGTCTATAAAATACAGGTAGTGCAAAGGTTAGTGCTGGTGGCCTATTTTTCCATCTTCGGAAGATTTTGCCCTTTTATAAAAAAAAAAATCGTTGTTTTCTGTTGAAAACCAAAACCTATTGGCTTTTCAAAAGTTGAAATTTTCTGTGGAAACCAGTCATTGTGTGAAAATTTTCATTTTATTCCAAACCCCAATTTTTCCACTGAAAAGCAGCTTTGACAGAATTTTTTTGACTGGTCGTTGTCATTAGTGGTTGGTTGTTCACTGCTACCAATCAGTCTAGTAGCCAGGTGTGCCTGCACAATTGTGTGCCTGCACAGTCTCATGGATAATAGCATATGCCATTCCAGGATGTATTAACAGGAGTGTCGTATGTAAGACATGGGAGATAATTGTTCCACTCTACTTGGAATGGTTGCGGCCTCAGCTCCCCTCAATTGTGGCTCTTTCCACTCCCATCCCACAGCCAGCATGCAGTGAGAGATGCAGCACCCACTTGATTTTCCTCCACTAGGAGCTCTTCTTTCATACAAGCCAGAAGCAAGTTCAGGGGAAGAAAAGAAGCTGCGCCAAGCATCCATCACAGGCACCCATCAGTGCCCTTCCACCTATATCCAGAGAGGGCAGGGAGGCCACTGAATAATGGTTCCTGAAACATATGAGTGGGTGGGCTGTCTGAAGTGAATGGTGGAAGGAGTATGAGATTAGCTAGAGGTCTGGGTGAATGGGTGCCTGGGGCTGCTTGGCACATGGAAAGGTGTTTTCTGTCCCATTTTGGGCCCCGCACTTTAAGATTACATATAACATTACAAGCTGGAGTGTGATTCCTCACTCATGTAGACGTACTCTCACCTAGCTCCCATCGAAGCTAGCATGATAAAAATAGTAGTGCACTCTCAGCAGCTTGGGCCCTGTCTACACTTACCTTGCAGATTCGGCGGCAGTCGACAGGAGTTACGCAAGCTATACAAAAACTTGTGTAACTCCTATCAACTTCTCTGATTCTGATCCTGCGCTCCGTCCTCAATGCGCTGCACCGACGGGAACTGCGGTCCCTCGATGCAACGCTACGCCACTTGAGAAGGTGGTTTTAATATATCGATTTCTGGATCGACTGAGTGGGTCTTCACTGACCGCTCAGTTGATCCAGAGAAATCAATCTGACAGTGATGAATTTGCCACCGTCCATGAAGACAAAGCCTTGGGCAGCTGCTGCAGCGATAGGGGCTAGCCATTCTGAGTACAAGGCCATGTTCAACACAGTGAGGCAAGTGCCACTGCTGCCTCTGTTACCATGGCTACCTTACTATTTTTAGCATGCTAGCTCACATGAGAACCAGCACGAATAAGTCGGTGCAAGCTAGGAATCACATCCCTACCTCATAGGGAAGACATACCCTAAGAAAGATATGAATAAATTGGTGAGAAACCAGAGGAAAGCAACAAAAATGATAAGAGGTTTAGAAAACATAATGATCATGGAGTGTACACACAAGCCCTGGAGAGGATACGGTGGCTAACTAGGCCAATTAACCACCTAGGCTGCACCTGGAGGAGGAGCCAGGGACCAGGGATTAATTGGAAAAGGCTCAGCTGGGTGGGAACAGAAGGACCTCTATAAAGCCCAGGAGCTGAGAGCAGCTGGGGGCTGCAGTCACTCCCTGGGAGAAGGGAGGTGTGTTTCGTGTTATAAAGGCAAGTAGCTTACCCGTATTCCCTTGGGGAAAGTTGTGAGGCTGGCAAATCCTAGAGAATGGGGGGGAGCCAGAAGGTATGTAGGAGGCTCAGGGAAGGACAGCAAGGTCCAGGAGAGAACAGACCTTAGCTGCTTGTTAGAGGGTTCCTGGGCTGGAATCCAGAGTAGAGGGCAGGCCCCACCAGACACTAGGGAAGTGGCACCAGTTGGACTGTGAATGGAAGACTGCCTGAGTCTGTTTATTAGAAAAGACTGTGGGTATGTCTACATAGCAAAGGAAAACCTGTGGCTGGCCTGGGCTTGGACTGTGGGGCTGTTTTATGGCTGGAGCCTGAGCTCTGTAACTTTCCCACCCTGCAGAGTCCTACAGTCTGGGCTTCAGCTGGATCCTGGAAGCCTACCCAATGTAACATCCCAGCAGCCTGAGTTCCACGAACTTGAATTAGCTGGCATGGGCCAGCTGTGGGTGTCTTGCTGCTGTGTAGACCTGCCCATTGATACCCCTGAAGGGGAGGATGTGCATAGTGATCTGGCTGGAGGGCAAGTGAGGAAGCAAGAGCACCTAGAGTTCCCATGCACAGCTACAGACTGGGGACCAACAAGCTAGGCAATTCTTCAGAAAACGATCTGGGGGTTACGCTGGATATGAGTCAGCAGTGTGCCCTGGTTGCCAAGAAGGCTATGGCATATTGGGTTGCATTAGTAAGAGCATTGCCAGCAGATCGCGGGAAGTGATTATTCCCCTCTTTTAGGCATTGGTGAGGCCACATTTGGAGTATTGTGTCCAGTCTTGGGACCCCCACTACAAAAAGGATGTGGACAAGTTGGAGAGAGTCCAGCGGAGGGCAACAAAAATAATTAGGGGGCTGGAGCACAAGACTTATGAGGAGAGGCTGAAAGAACTAGACCTGTTTAGTCTGCAGAAGAGAAGAATGAGGGGGGATTTGATAGCAGCCTTTAACTACCTGAAAGGGTGTTCCAGGGAGGATGGAGCTAGGCTGTTTTCAGTGGTGGCAGATGACAGAACAAGGAGCAATGGTCTCAAGTTGCAGTGAGGGAGGTCTAGGCTGGACATTAGGAAAAAGTTTTTCGCTAGGAGAGTGGTAAAGCATTGGAATGGGTTACCTAGGGAGGTGGTGGCATCTCCATCTTTAGAGGTTTTTAAGCTGAGGCTTGAAAAAACCCTCACCAGGATGATCTAGCTGAGGATAGTCTTGCTTTGGGCAGAGGATTGGACTAGATGACCTCCTGAGGTCCCTTCCTACTCTAATATTCTATGATTCTAGAGTTGCAGAAATGGGATGAGAGATGGCCAGAGGAGGGTGCAGAACTTGGAAGGAGCTATATCCCAAAATGGCCAAGAGGAGGTGCTCTAAAAGTGAGTGAGTCCTGTGACAATGACCTATGAGGAAAGGCTGAAAGAACTGGACATGTTTAATTTAGAGAAGAATAGACTGATGGGGGGAGGACCTGCTAACAGTCATCAACTATATAAAAGTCTGTTATAAATATGATGTTGGTCAATTGGTCTCCATGTCCACCAAGGGTCGGGCAACACGTAATCACCTTAATTTGCAGCAAGGGAGATTTAGGTTAGATATTAGGAAAAATTTTCTAACTATGATAGTTGGGCCCTGGAACAGGTTGTCTAGGGAGGTTGTGGAAGACCTATAATTGGAAGTTAAGAATAGGTTAGACAAACACCTGTCAGGGATCATTTAGGTATACTTAATCCTGCCTCAGCATGATGGGATGCAGAAGATGACCTCTTAAGATCCCTAGCCTATGATTTTTATATTGAGTTTTGTTCCATTAATTGCTGAACCCTCTCATCTCTGATTGACTTCACTGGGTGTTCATTGCCTACTCACACTAGGCATCTAATAATTAATGTTTATTTTTTAGATAAATGGAGCACCATATTAATAGCTAACACGAAGCAAAGATAAAGGATAAAAGTACCCAAAGTTATTGTTTGTATCTTTATATTGAAGAACTTTGTGTCACATGGAATACGTATTGGGAAAGCATCATGGTGAATGAAAACTATATTTCTCTGTTAATCATTTGGTTTGTGATAAGCTAATCACAAAGCAAATGAGGCTTTGGTTTATCGCTTCCTGTCCTTGTAATTCTCCATACACGATTCTATGCCTTCTTTTACTGTTTGAAAAGGTTAGAAGAAATGACCTGCTCCTGTCTCATTTTAATTGAACTCTTGTGTTTCCAGTTAAGTTACAAACTGAGTGTACACTTGTCTTCTCAGCTGGATCAGTTCTGGATTACACATTTTAAGAAAAGGAATATATGTTGGAGAGCAGTGACAGCAATCTCGGTCAAATAGAATTTCATAGTTGGTGGAAGCTGAGGCAATTTCCCAAGGGCTTTGCTCCAATACAAAAAGCAAATGTTACGTTTTCTGTTCACAAAAGCTGACATAGATGGGCAACTTCTATCATAGGTTTCACCCCTTGATTCCCAAGGAAAGCTCAGTAAGCATAACGTATGTGTGTACTATAACAAGAAAAGCTTAAAGGTCAGCACAAAGATGAATGCAAGAATAGCTATAGATTTCTCACCGGTGTACAAACAGGCTTCTGCACAATTAAAGGTAAAATCACATCCAAAAGTGTTATGCAGCAGCAGACCGCTCTCTTATTGGCCCCTTAGGAAACTCTGCCAGCAAAGGCAGTGAAGAGGAACTTGACACTGAGATGCTAGCATTAGGGAGATTTGTGCCAAATTTTTGTCTGAATCCCTCACTTGCCATGGTCACATACACCTGCAGGGAGCTCCAGTATCACAACATACCAAGATTGGGAGCACATTCAATGTTGCCTCATGAAAATATGCAGCATGAAATGGGCTAAATGGATTTCCTAATAAGTATTCCCAGATGCAAGAGGGATTTATAATCTTTATCTTGGGGCTTTATCTCTTTAAGTAAAATGTTGGTCATGGTGACTTTAGAAGAAGTTATCTTTATTATCCACACAAAGTTAACCTAGATCATTATAAGCTAGGCAGCATGTACATGTCTAAGGATTTAATATAGTCCCATTCCTAGTAATGTGAGTAGGGGTTACACAATCTAGCCCGTAATGAGACCCAGTCCTGCAATCCTTCCTCACCCAAACAAACCTTACTGACGTGAGAATACCATTGAAGTCAATGTGACCACTAATGTAAGGATTAACATTGAGAGTAAGGATTGCATGATGAGGGCTCAAGATGTGTAAATGATGGAAGTTGACTAAGAAGGTCTGACTAGAGCCATCTTGGAGTGGCTGCAAGTGTGTGCGCTGCTTATGAATTTTTCTCTCTTAGAACAAACAAGACATCTGAAACTCACTTTTTCCCTAATCCTGCTGAACTTGGCTTTCGTTAAGCAGCAGTCTGTTGAAATGAATGGTGTGATTTTTGGGGGCTCAATTCTTATTTCTCTAAGGCAATTTAATGGACAATGTCTATATTATCGTACTCTCAAATGACCTCTAAAAATAAGCACTACACTATGAGGCCGAGATTCTCAATGTCCTGTGCATGAAGGCTGAAATTTTCCATAGACTGCTGGACAAAGCTGAGGAACCAGGGAACCCATTGCTGCTTTCTAATTGTGTTGCCAATCCTATAATACCCTCATTGTAGATTAGTATTTTGTGGCTTCTCTAATTTATGCCAGTTTGCATTATGCTTCCTGGGATTGCCCAGGGCTATGAGGCACCTCCCTACCGCCTAGCTTTAACTTGAGGAAGTCTTGTTTGTGCCAGCCAGGAGCAACACAAGCACCCTCCTCTCAACCTACACAGGCTCCCTGTCCCCCTGCAGGTAAACTATAGGCTTGCTCCAACTCCCGAGCATTCTGAGCATCTCATTGGAGTGTCCAGTCCTTCTTTGACTGGACGTTCACAGAATTCCCAGATCCAACACTGCTGAAGGAATAGCACACAAAAGTGTATCAGTTTCACCTCAGGATCCCCATGCCACTTACCACACAGCACTTATACTTATTTTTCCTATAAACATATCTAAGTTTATAAACAATTGAACAATAAAAGAGATGTGAGAAGTTGAAAGTAGTATTCATGGAAACAAATAGTTACATATAAAATAAAATCATAATATGCAATCTAAAATCTAGACTTACTTAAGTTATTGTCAGGTCATATAGAGCAAAAGTTCACCCAGAATCCTTCCAGCATATTAAAAACAGATTTGGCTGTGATCTTCTGTTCATGAGCTGTCACATTTTCCTCTTGCCTCCTCAGAGGAAAGATGCCCTACATCTCTTTTCAATCTCAGATATAGTGGAACCTCAGAGTTATGAACACCACAGTTACAAACTGACCAGTCAACTGCACACCTCATTTGGAAGTGGAAGTACACAATCAGGCAGCAGCAGAGAACAAAAAAAAAAAAAAAAGTAAATACAATACAGTACTGTTTTAAACGTAAACTATTAAGAAAATAGAGAAAGTTTAAAAGAAGTTTTGACAAGACAAGGAAACTGTTCCTATGCTTGTTTCATTTAAACTAAGATGGTTAAAAGCAGCATTTTTCTTCTGCATAACAAACTTCCAAAGCCCTATTAAGTCAATGCTCAGTTGTAAACTTTTGAAAGAACAACCATAATGTTTTGTTCAGAGGTACAAACATTTCAGGGTTATGAACAACCTCCAGTCCCAAGGTGTTTGTAACTCTGAGGTTCTACTATATATCAGAACCGTCCTTTGATCTTTAGTCATAAACAGGTAACTCCTTGCTGATGGTTCTTCCCTGTGGCCTCTGTCTCTTTTTGACTTTGTAATCTTTTAATTAGCATCTGGCTATGTATGCCGATAGGCTTACATTTTATGAGACACAATGCACAATACATACCTGACTGAACAAAGAGAGAGAAGTGTCTCCTAGTCCCTGCCTGAACAGAATCTGTCCAAGGCCTGTCACCTTCTGTTGACTTGCTATTGACTTCAAGACTTATGTAATTTCCAGAACAGCTACATAACTTCCTCAATATTATCCATCCATATATTTTCAATGATTAAAACGGCCAGTGCATTGTTGGTCATTGATAGAAATCTCATATGCCACCCTTTGGAGCACTATTATGTAGGCATCAGACCCAAGGGATACCTGTAAATCCTTCTGCGCCCCTTCTTCCCTCTGTTAATTGGCACAAGAGGTTCCTAGGTCAGAGCTAGCACTAGCCCATGACACACTCCCAAACACAGGGTTGCAGAGAAGCCAGAACAAATTAAAGAATTTGATTCTAAAGCTGCAATGACATAGCTGCAAAAATAGTTTTCAAAGATGTGCTTCCATGAAAGTGCTGTTAAAAAACTGGAGATTCAGTGCAATGCAGCAGAAAATGTACTGGAATCATGGCTCACATGGCGCCTATCTTTTCATATGTAGAGGGCCTTGCAAGAGCAGGGGTTGTGGTAATGAGCTCAGCAAGGCAACCACCTGTTTTAGTCATCTTCAAATAAAATTCTATAATTCCTTATCCCGCTCCCTCCGCCATATATCTCTGTCCAGAGTGTTACAGACTGAGTATGGCAGTGAAAATGATTAATTAGATATTTGGCAGTTAAACATTTCCCACTATATTTGACCTCTTGTTCAGGAGGAAAAGATCTTGGACACATTCCGATAGCTACAAAACCAATTTACCAATGCCTTAGGACTGATAATATCTCTTTACTTCCCTCACTGAGCAGTCTCTGTCCAGTTCCCTTTGTGTTACTGTCTCTGCCGTTCAACATTTTTCCTCATGGTACTGTAATTTAAAGCCTTCCCGAATCCTTCCATCTACCAAATACTTTTGATAATGCTTCATAAACACAGATCCCTTTTGAAACTGGCTAGAGCTGTGTGCAATGTAACTCTCAGTGGCCCTTTCCCAGTGTTGGATTTACATATCTGGGCATGAAGTATTTTTAGTCTGAGCTACACCATCCTTTTGGGAACTAGTGAAAATGCCTTTACCTGCAATTAACTACAAAACAAGTGTCCATAGCTTCACTCTCATGCCTTTTTCTTCTTAATAAAAGGAAAAGGAGAGGGATGAAGGGGGAGAATCAATACAGATGAAAAGGATATGTGAGAACTTTTTCCTTCACTGTGAACCACACTGCATGTTTATCTCTTTTTGAAAGTGATGCAGCACAAATGATTGGCAGAACATATTGCTAAAGAGAAAACAACTTTTCTGAAGGAAAAAGTGAGGTTTTTTTTCTTTATTTAAAGCCCTGTCCTGAAGTCCACCTGAGTATGGAATATTTTTCTGATTTTATTTTGGATATATTCCTTATTCGCACATTAATTTAAAGCACAAAAAAAGAAAGCAGATGGGTAATATAAAGACAAATGCCATTTCTTCTTTCAACTCTAACCACCAGCAACAGTATGCAATATATGCCATCAGCATGTATACAGGCAGGATGGTCAACTGGTTAGGGCACTATCATGAGACTTAGGTCCTATTCCTCGCTCTTCAACAGACTTCTATGTGCCATTGAGCAAGTCATTTACTTTCTCAGATGTCCATCTGTAAAATGGGCATAATAGTACTGCCTTTCCTCATAGAGGTGTTGTGAGAATAAGTACATTAAAACTTGTGAGGTGCCCAGACAACATAATGCAGGCCCTGTAGGAACCTAATACAGATGAGCAGCCAGGGGGCAAAGTCAGGAGTAGCCTCATTGATTTGATTGGGGCTTACTTCTGATTCCCAGTGGCATATATGAGAGGTCATTCCATAACATTTAAGATAATATAGAGCTTATATTGAAGTATACACTTTATTAGTCTAACTAATAATCCCAAATTGTACATATTATATGGTTGGGTGTGTTTGGTTGGGTGTGTATTTAATAGAGAGACTCATACAGTCAATTCTGAAAGCTTCCTTCAGATGAGGGCAGCAAGTCCCTCAAATGCCTGACACTGTCTGGGGACTCCTTTCCGGGGGTGACTGTCAGAGCAATGCAGATCATCCCAAATAGATACCCCTCCTTGCATCACCATGCACTTTATTTGATGAAGGCCACATACTGTACAGGAAAAAGATTAATTAAGTTAGAGTGTTTCCATTTGTTTTATTGCAACTAATTTTTCATATCCTTCCAGCTGTGATACCAAGTGCCTGTTACCAGATCTGTACAGTTGGGACTCCTGGTATTTCATGACCTTATGGTAAATTCTAAGATAGTTGATACTTTACTAAAGCCCTCGCTCCATGAGACTAGTGATTGCGGGGGAACATCTCTACCAGTGGTGTGCAAACTGTGGGGCTGTGATGGAGCCCCCCCAGGACTCATGCTCTAGAGTCCTCTTGAGACAGCCGGACAGGACTCTAGTACTTTGGAGGGGGTCTGTCAGCCTGGGTCTCCCCACACCAGCACAGTCACCTCCTCCATCTGGCCTTGGAGAGAGCGCCAGGAACTTCCCCTGCAGGACCTCTCGCCTTCGAAGGGCCCTGGGGAGTTCATCCACGCCCAAAGGGCCAGGCACCCTGCCTTGCAGTCAGAAGTGATTCACATCCCCTGTGGAAGTCGGAAGGGTTTATTAATTCTCAGGAACACAGTGTAGAAGGACTTTGCTAGCAGCTTAATTAGGACTTAGAGCAGTGTCCACCTGGAGAGCCCTATTCTCGGAGCTTCCTCCCCACTGGGCCCCCATGGGGGACTGACGTCTTTCCCCCAGCCACTCTCAGACCCGTCCCCTAGCCTCTCCCCAGTCTTTTGTCTCCTTTCCCGGGCTAAATGGCCACTCCCCTTTGTTTTTACCTGCCCCAACCTGTTCCAACTGGTTGGGCTGAGGCAGAGGATCCTGGCCAGGTCTGCCTACCTGTGGCTGGGGAAGGCCCATCTGCCCTCCAGTGGCCTCTGCAATAATCACACACCTACCGAAATACATGAGTACCACACGGGGGGAAACTGAGGCACACACAGAGCACTCAGAGAAAACCCCAAGAATATCTTCACTTTGTCACAGGGGCATGCCCCTTGGGGGGGACATGGAGAAATGTTCGGGGGGGGGACAAGCAGAGATGGCAGGTGGCTTGTGCCAGTCCCGCATGGCAGGGACCTCCACCCCTTGACTCACCTCAGCAGGCCACCCAGCCTGTGGGTCAGTGTGCTACACTGATTTCCAGCCTCCATGTGCAGCACTGACTCCACCCCCAGAGACTGTCACATGTGCCCTCCCCCACCCTGAAAACCTGACAGGGAGAGGGGCAAGTATTGGCCCTGCCCTAGCGGGGCAGCCTGGCTGCAACGCAGAAGGAGCCCGCTACTGAGGAAGCCTTGTCTGTGCAGTAATGGAGGAAGGGGGCTGGATGCCGTTAATGATAAGGGGGGGGACATGGCTGGAAATGTTTGTGCTGATCTACACGTCAGTCATGAGGTGTTACTGCAGCTTGAGTAGACAGACAGCTTGGTTTCCAGAGCAGTGATGTTATGGTAATGTGTGTTTCAGCACAGGCTAGCCCCTTGAGTCATAACCCAGGTGGGCTTGTCCAGCCCAAGAACGTGCAGCTGCAGCTTCTCTGCTCCAGGACTCAAGCCAGATTGGGTACACCAGCAGGAGCTGTGATTGAACTGGAGACATATCTATAGTGAGAATCTCTGTTTTGGTTTTTTTTCATTTTTTTAAACAACAGTTTCAAGCACTCCAGGTTCTGGCAAAAAAGCTTGAAAATGTGACCCAGATGCACATCCAGGCGTACAAAAACCTAGAAGGCAAATGTAAAAAAACACCTCATTTTCTTTAAAAATCACCAATTTTAGACCAATCTCTTTTCTTTTTTTTTTTGAACATTTGGGCTGAAGACCAGTGAAGGGGTGAGAACATGTTTTTAAAATCTCTCCAAGATTATCTAAACCACTGTTCTGAGTGGTGGTATTGTAAAATGGGACTCTGAAATGCCTTAGAAGCATGAGGCCTTGTCTACACACGAGTTGTACTGCTTTAATATACTGGTATCATTAGAGCAGTTCAACCCCCTCCCCCCCAAAGTAGGGACTCGGTTATACTGGTATGAAGGTGCCTTACACTAGTATAGCTTTTACACATAAAAGGGGAAGGGAAATAAATTATATCTGTATAACTGTGTTCATACAAGGGGTTGTATTGATCTGCTTATGTCAGTTAAAAAAAAAATTCACTCCCTAAATAGTTATTCCAGTACAAAACTGTGTAGGCCCTTGTGTGAAGTGGTGGTGGAGCTGGATTTGCGGACAAAATACAAGTTCATTTATCATGCATTTTTAATTACATGGCTATCACCATGTGATACCACGAATACGTGGTCTACACTTACATGTAATTTACAGTACACTAGAGATTCATGCATGTTATCCTAAAATACCAACTGACATGTATTCCAAATACTGGCGAGTGCCTGTTTCTCCATAGTCCAGGTTATTCTGTATTGACATTTCACCAGCTGCACAAAATGTAAGCAGGCCATGTTCTCCTCTTACTTATATTGGTCTTCCACTGGTGTTACCCAATTAACTTCTGAGACATTATTCTAGATTTACATCTGTGTATGCAAGTGGAAAATCATCCCTATAGTGGGAGAAAGGACTTGGGAGACTCAGGTGCAAATCCCTGCTCCATCACAGACTTCTTGAGTGGGCTTGGTCAAGTCACTTAGCCTCTCTGTTCTTTAGTTCCCCAGCTGTAAAAAAGGGATAATAGCTCTTCTTTTCCTGAAAGGATGTTGTGAGGATGAACACATTAAAGATTGTGAGGTGCTTAGATACTTTAGTGAAGAAGGCCATATAAGTATGTAAAACAGATAGGTAGAAAGAAATATGCTGCAGAAGGAAGTTGTGCATTTGGGGCTTATGTTTCAGAGAAAGGTCCAGTGTTATGAATACATATCTATATTAAATTAAAACATCCACTGACTTGTTTTTCTGTTCTTTCTTGTTTAGTAAGCTATCATCTCCTCAAACAAATTGGATGATGAGTTATCATTGGTCTGTTGACAACTGCTGGCTGACAGTTCTCTCAGTACTAGTAGTGTAATTTCCTCTGGGTGAATAAAAGGATTCTCTATAATGGGCTGAATGATTTATTTCCACTATAGATTGTTTATTTGCACAGTGTAGAAAATAACAAGATTTATTTGCAGAGTTGGAGTCCCTCAGGTATAATATAAATATAATTACAAGAACATATAAATATATTTATACTACACCAGTGGGCCTTTTGGCAACACAAATCTTATTTTCCAGAGTGTGAAAATAAATGTTTGAGAGCAGGTATAAATAATTTATTACCATTGTTAATTCAGCAGTAGAAAATAAGTAGGTTATTGGCCCCAAGGACAATCAATCAATAGTGATTGGCATTCCGGTGGAACAATAATATCACCTGTCCCACATTGTATACTTGGGGTGTTATAGTTCCACTAATGATAGGACTTTGTCAGCACAAATAGGTGAGTGAAACATCCTTCTAATGAAACTCAGTCCATCCTAGGTTTTAAAGCATTGGATGCATATCTTAGGTTTAAAAACTGGAATGCTTGTGTTCAAGGGCTCTCTTCTTTTGCCAGATCTTGAAATGAATGAATGTTGCCTCCTTTTTGCATTGTGCTACCTGGGCACTGAAAATGTTTCCTGATGCAACATGATGAAGACTGAAAATAATAGCTGCATTACCGTCACCATTTAAAAACAACTTTTAGGTATACATGCCTAACCCAAGGGTCTGGTTGAAGCAATTCATTTCCATATTAGCAGATGACAGAACAAGGAGCAATGGTCTCAAGTTGTAGTGGGGGAGGTCTAGGCTGGCTATTAGGAAAAACTTTTTCACTAGAAGGATGGTGAAGCACTGGACTGGCTTACCAAGGGAGGTGGCGAAATCTCCATCCTTAGACGTTTTTAAGGCCTGGATTGAACAAGCCCTGACTGGGATGATTTAGTTGGGGTTGGTCCTGCTTTGAGCAGGGGGTTGGACTAGATGATCTCCTGAGGTCCCTGCCAATCCTAATCTTCTATGATATGTTTTTTGCCTGGTAAGTGATAGGCTTTGACATGGACATCAGCAAAGTGCAAACATTGACAGGAGAGTGACAGTAACAGTGTCATTACAAGCTTACTATAAATGGATCAGTATTTTTTAAGTTTTCAGTAATAACCAGAGGTTGTCTAATTAGTTCTTTTAAAATAAGAGCTAATACAAACTAGGGTACAATTTACATGGAACCATCTTTTTGGAGAGCCAAGGACTGGGAGTCAAGAGACCTGATATCTACTCCCAGCTCTGCCGCTGACTTTGAATAAGTCACTTAATCTCTCTGTGTATCTGTTTCTCTGTCCCCCTCCTGCCCATATCTGTTTTGTCTAATTAGACTGTCCTTTCTTTGGGGCAGGGACTTTAATCTTAATACATGTTTATATAGAGCTTAATATGATGTGGCCTTGGACTCAGCTGGGCCCTCTAGGCACAGCTGTAGTACAAATGATAGATAAATTGGTTGATTCATACGGTTTAAGGACAGAAGGAACCACTGTGATCATCTAGACTGCCCTCCTGCATAACACAGGCCAAAGGATTTTTCTTAGTTAATTCCTGCTTCAAGTCAAATAGCTGTGGTTTAACTAGAACATGTCTATAAAAAAAATCCAATTTTCATTTAAAGAGTGATAAAAGTGATAAAAAATCCATTACAACCCTTGGCAAGTTGTTCTAATGGTTAATTGCCCTCACTGTTAAAAAACTGTGCCATATGTGATGCTGTCTTGATTAGGGATGACCATTTATAATATCATTCAATATCAATATTGCAAAATTACAATAATTCAGATGAGATATGCCCTGTCAGGTACTGTTGGAAAGGTTACAATTACCTAAAATTGATAAGCACATGTGTATATATATATATATGTATCAGTGTTATATTATAAGTTCTAAATATGCATGATACATTGGTATTTCATCTTACTCTGTGTTTCTGCGTGAAACCCCAGACAGGATGGGCGAAGCAGTGATCCTGCTTAATGCCCCATCAAGGGAATTTCAGGTACAATGAGCCCAGGGAGAGAAGCCTGGGCTACACCAGATGAGTCACCAGGATTTACCTTGGTGACCCTGGACTCCATCTTGTTTCTGTGAATCTCCACAGGCTGCATGGCAAAGGGACATAAAAGGTAGTTGCTTAATCCCATGTTGTCTTCATTCCTGCTTCCTAACTCTAGATTAACTCATCTGGAATTGAAGCAGTAAAACAAAGGACTGAGACCTTTCCAGGTACTGGATGTATACCAGAGGGACTATACAAGACTGTAAACTTCACAGTTCTACTGAAACCCGATATATATGGACTTTCAAATAATTTATATCTGTCTGATTGCTTTAATCATACAACACCTCTCACCTGGTTTGTTTTTTCCTTTTATAATCAACCTTTAGTTTTAGTTACTAAAGGATTGGCTGGCAGTGTGGTATTTTGGGTAAGATTCAAACTTATATTGATCTGGCAATGTGGCTGACCCTTTGGCCTTTTTGTTAAAGGGACTAGAGTTTTAAATAACTTCTCTCTTTACTGGACCTAGTGGCTGATTGGGAGCCTGAGGCTGAAATGCAGTAAAGGAGGCTGTGTAGCTTCTTGTGTTTAGCCTCTTGATAACCAGTGTGGGGGATCAGAAGCACTGCTTGTGACTGGTTGGTGAATTTATTGCAGTGTTAGCCACCAGTTTGGGAGAAGTTGATTTCCTTTTGCAGCCTGCCGTGACTTTGGCATTTTCAGGGGACTATGACAGGCACAGATGGCTTAGTCACAGAGGCATAGTCAGTAGGATCCACAGAACCAGAACACTGGGGTTTTGGATCAGAACCCCATGCTATTTCAAATTTTAAAATTTGATACTGAGACTGTTAAAGGTTAAAGTTAGACAGGATGAGTAAACCACGATCAGATGAAGCAATCAAGCTGCAAGCCGTGAGAGAGAGCCTGTGTCTTCGGCATGAGAAAAGAACGGCAGCTCTTCAGCTGCAGGAAAAGCAAAAGAGAGGTGAGATGGAAGAAGAAGCCGAAGAGAGAGGTCATCAAAGGCGGATAGAATGCAGATGGCTGTTGAGTAAAGGGATCATCAAAGATAGATGGAAGCAGCCAGAATCCAGCTCCAAATTCTGAAAGTGAAAAAAGGCCTGGCCTGCCCTAGAAGTCCTGCTTCTCTCAACAGCAAAGTTTGGGAGAGAATCTGTCCAGTTTACAACAATTTTGATATGTTTAATGATGATATGGTAAATATATGTAACCAGGCTGATGTTATAACCCAATCCCATAGAGAATATAACTGTAAATCTACTCTGTTACCTGTAATCAACAGAGAAATAAGTGAAGGGGTGTGTGCGTGCACACGTGCGCATGACTCGAAAGAGTTTTCTGTGTTGTGACAAGGGAAAGAATGTCTCTAGCCTTGGGCTTGTGGCAAGTAGCGGCTTGTCTGTTCAGAGAAGCAGTTTACGTGCTGAGGGAGAAATTGTCTCCAAGTGTCAGTCCGTTAGCAGTTTATCTGCTGAAGGAGAGTTTGTCTCCAGCGTTCTGCCTGAGGAGCAGACGAAGTACCTCTGAGCTTATGCTTGTTGTAACATTGTTTCATTTTATAATTAAAGTGACCCAACTCCATTTTAAATTAATAGAATAAATAAAGTGACCCAACTCCATTTTAAATTAACAGGAATATAAACTCATTGAACCAAAATGTAAAATGCTAACTGCTTTGTATCAACCCCCGGCCAGCCACCTATTGTAACAAAATCTCTGTGAAACTTACCAGCCCCGGGAGGAGTCCGCAGGCTAAGTACTAAAGGCAATGTAATCAAAATGTAGCCTTTGGAAAACCTGTTACTTCAAACCCAGTAAACTTCATCTAAATAGTATCAATCTCTGAGAAACTTCCTTTGAACAGTATCCATTCATGTATTGTAGCAAAATCTCTGTGACTCGAAACTCCGTAAACTGCATTTGAATAGTGTTGAGACATGTATTGCAATGGGT
Source organism: Mesoclemmys tuberculata (assembly GCA_007922155.1). Lineage (NCBI taxonomy): Eukaryota > Metazoa > Chordata > Testudines > Chelidae > Mesoclemmys > Mesoclemmys tuberculata. The sequence continues at coordinate 8,787,796 of ML675610.1, forward strand.
GATTCTTTGTCAGCAGCAAACAACAGCTGGACAATTAAGAAGAATAGAATCGGGTTTCTCTGTCAGTTTCGCTGTTTTGGGGTGCAGTCCCCAATTACCTCATCGCTCTTGGAAACTCATAATTGGCTAAGTGGGCATATTGCTGTGTGGAAGAAAAATATAAAAGGTGGTCACAAACAGGAAGTAAACTGGAGATGTCCCTGAATCTTTGGAAGAACAACAGAATAGTTCTACATGTAGGTGTGATCTACCTGCTGTCTCTCCCCAGCTTGCCACTCAAACCTAAGTATAGAGTGTGGGGCTGTGTAACCTGAGTGTGATAGTATTTTCCACTCAGATGTGTAACCTGAGTGTGACAGAATTTTCCACTCAGATGTAAACCCGGGAATTGGACTAGTAGAATTGGAGTGCTGCTTTGCTGCTAACAAATCTCACTGGTGCAGTGTAAGTATAATAGTATAAGTATAACTCTATAGTATAAGCTAGCTTTGTAAATATAATTGTATATTTATAATTGTGATTGTGTTTTAAGTAGTTAAGTTGTTGTATTAAATAAGAATCAATGGTGATTTTTAAATTGTAATTATTGATGTATAGATTGTTGTTAGTAAAACAAAGTTGTGTGCAAAGCAATCTTTGTCACTCCTTATTTGAGGGATCCATATAAATCGAACCTGACAGCAAGCTGGTTCTTGTTGTCACCTCAATGCTGATTGAGGATGGGTCAGTTGTCCCAGAGTTGCTTCTGGATTCCGTTAAAAGCTAGAAAGAGTTGGCTGTTGCTCAAAAGAAAATGATATTTTGATTAAGAAAGTAGAAAGATAAAAAAAATCAGCGTGCACATATTGAAATTGGCTAACTGATAGGTTTCTAAACAGGGAACCATCATCACTGGGCAAGCATGTTTTCACAAACAAGGATCGCATTAGCCCTTGGCCACAGTGTCGCACTGGGAGCTCATTTTCAGCTGGTTATCTACGGTGACCCCCAAGTTTTTTTCAGAGTGTCTGTTTCCCGGGATAGGGTTCCCCATCCCATAAGTTTGGCCTACATTCTTTGTTCCCAGATGTATGACCTGACATTTGGTTGTATTGAAGTGCATGTTTTTGCTTGCATCCAGCTTAACAAGCAACCCAGATCATTCTGTATCAGTGGATCCGTCCTCTTCATTTTTTACCATTCCCTGAATCTTTCTGTCCTCTGAAAACTTTATCAGTGATGATTTTATGTTTTCTTCCAAGTCATTGATAAAATATTAAATAGTGTAGGGCCATGCACCAGTCCCTGCAGGATCCCACTAAAAACATGCTTGCCCAGTGATTAGTGATCACGCATATTAGGGTTTCAGTTTTATTCATTCATATTTGGAAATTCAGTATTAGTGAGTATAAGAAGCTTCAAAACTGGCCTTTGTGATTTGGTCAAATACATGTATTTGACACCGAATACATTCATTTTAGGCGGTAGAATGATTGCGTGACCTGTTTTGAAGCTTGAATATCAAATACCAACACTGGCTACTTTGCGAATACACAGTAGACTATCTTTGTTTGCCTGAAACATTCTTCAGATATTTCCAAGGAGATTGGCAAATAATGGGGCTGGTTTGCAACTGCTTCTAAAAACAAAAATCTCCCCAAATTTACTAGAATCTGTATTCAGGTAATGTTATTTGAGCAGCTCTGACAAAAGTAATCAGTGACACAATTTGCATAACACTACAGTTTGTTGAGAAGATAGGTACCTGTGTCAATAAAGAAGACATTTAGTTTTTGCAGGCTGTTACAATTAGTTATATGGTACAGTTTTCCAGGTAGATGCTGTTTCAGATGGAAACTTTTAAAGTGCACCAAAAAATCAGCAAGTCATGCATTCCAGTACTTGCTCATCTATCTGTAAGGTTATTGGTTAGTTTCCAAAATAAAGAATGATTTTAGGGAATGGCTTTTTCACAGATGGTCACATAATTACAATATAAATTACAATACTCAGAAACAGGACTTCTGTCTGATGTCTCTGTTGGATATCTATTGCAGTCTGGATTTTGGTCTGTTTCCTGGAAATCCAGCAGTTACAAAGTTTAAACATCAAACTGCAGCAATAGAGGGGTACGTGTGATATGCATGTGAGAGAGAAATGCCTGAGTCCCCAATAGTATTTAATTTTTTACTTACACATTATAAAAATTTATGAACCAGAGCTGTAATACAACATTGCAATGCACAGCTCATTGGTAGTGCTGTAATCATTCAGTTGAGATACCTGTATGGGCATGATTCAGTGGGCAATGGACTGTATCAGTTCAGCTTGGCGGTTGGGATTTTATTGCTGTCCCCACTCCTGTGACAGCTGCTTATTAGTGTGCAATGCTTTGGAAGAAGTCTACAGAGAAATGAGCCCTCCAATATTCCCCTCACTATCTCTTTCCACCAAGTATTTTGGTTGGTGGGAAATGTGTAACCCGCCCTTTTCCCCTTCTCCACATGAGTCACTGAAGTTCCAGTTCTTGGATAGGAATGGATTCTGTCTGCCAGATTAAACATGTTAAAAAGTCCATCATCTCACTCTGATTAATAATAATAATGAGATCTATAAGAGCAAAGTCTCATGCACTGAGTTAAGAGTACATACCAAAGTGAATATTTTTGTTCTATTGCTTATATTATCTCTCATCAGTGGACAACAGTCTTTTGTTTGTGTAGCTCAAGAGAGGTCTATCATGTGCAGAAGTGGTAAAGCGTTTCAGCCAATTATATTCCTTTATTTGTATATGAGCACTAACCTATTTTATGACTTAGTCTCTCACTTTTAGTTTATTTCCATTACAATTTCCCTATCTGTTTAAATCAAGGTCAAGCTCGGCAGTGATCAAAATGCTTTACTAGGTGATAGTTGTTCAGTAGTCAACATGGAGTTGAGTTGACACACTCAGTCCAGTGTCTATTGGTATGTGGTTCATATCATTAAAAAATTATGAGTTTGGCTGTTATGTTTCTTAATAGAGGTAAAGGCTTTAAGGCCTCATCCAAAGCCCACTGAACTCAATTAAAAGACCACTGATTTCAGTGGGTTTTGAGTAGGTCCCTACCATGTACGGAATCTTAATAATCCTTTGAGCCATACAAATGGTGAATAAATTCAACCCTGGGGTAAATGGGTGTAGCTCTGCTAAAGATGACAAAGTTGTTCCTGTTTACATCAGGGCTGAATTTGGTCAGGTATCAGGTTGAGATAGTGTTTTTTGGAAGCTTATACTGCGGTCATCGAAGTTGTACTTTTAATCTAAGATGTGCTTTACTGAGAATAAATACAAAGCTTTGTCTGTTGCTGGCTTTTCAGACTCATACTTACACACTGTAGAAAAAATTATGTGTGGAACATGCAGGCATTTGTTAAAAACTTGTTTCCTGATTCAGACTTTTAAAATGAAGTCTGGGCAAGTGTCCAATTAAAAAACAATATTTTCACTCATTTATGACTAGAGATATATAAAATAACTGCAGATTATTAGGAGACTTCAGAAGTCCTTAGCCAGTATGGACTAATCTCAAAAGACACAGGAAGAGCCAAGTTGAAGTTAACAAATATCCTGAAGCCTGGTTTTCAGTGCGAAGACAGCCTTCCATGTCATGAGTGATGTACTGCTGTTATCACACAGGGTAGATTAGGCAGCCATCTTAATGAAATAAAGAAAGAAGAAATATCAGATGCTGCTGGTGCATGCTCTGTAAAGTGACATTTATGCCATTCTTATTAGGCAGGAAGTAAATCAATACAAACTATGAACAGATGATGTGAGGAATTTTCTACAGTACCAGCATCCCTAGTGATATTAAGATGTGAGATGATGGAAGTCTATGTTGATCCCACCACCCACATGTATTTAGTATTGGAATGAGAGAGGTCCGGGACTGGCCAGGCTCAAGATGTGATTCTTCTCCACCTTGCACCTAGTCAGCCATTTTACGCCTGGGCAAAGTTGGTGTCCAATGCTTTCCTTCTGCTGTGAGTAGCATTTTAAACTCACCTTTTACAGCTGGTACTGACTACACAAGGGCAAGGCAGGGGAGAATCAGGCCATCAGGGGTGCAAGTAAAATAGTGTTTTTAGCAATAAAAGCAATTAGTCAAAATTTCTATGAATAACAGTACATAGTATGGGCCAGATCCTTTGGTCCACTCTAGCTGCTTTGGACTGCTCTTGTGTCACAAAGCAGCCATGAACTCATCTTAAGTAGTGCTAAGCATCTGTAGCGTACCAGAGAATCTGGCTCTCACTTTGGACTGCAACAATAGCTGTAGGGCTGGAATTTACTGGGATCATCAACTTAAATCTTGCAGGGGTCCATAACCTCATTCTTCCTTGGAGACCCTGTCCCCTTTTTCTATCCATAATACTCTATCTCTTTCCTTGCACAAGCCACTCTAGAGCCTGATTCCCCGCTACCCTACATCTTCTTCATTAAAACCTGTGTGAAATGAGTGAACCGGGTTTGTAAGCTGCCACCAAATCAGAATGCCACTTGCCAAGTGGCTGTAAAAAACGGATGATAGTTCAAAGCCATAGAGAACTGGGGCGAGATCCAGGAGGTCACCCATAACAAATCAATTCCAAACTACCAATACTCTGGCACACCGTTTGCTTTGTCCTTGAGGTTTTCTCTTTAGATAGTAGCCCATGAAGATGTAGCCAGGTATCTCTCTCTCCCAGCTCAGCAGTAGCTGGACGTTCACTGATGTTATTACAGCAGGGATGCGGGGTTTCTCCACAAGTTTCCCTGGTTATCCCATTGCTCCACACCTTCATACAGATCACAGAAATTCAGATGTCGTATGTTCATTGGTAATAAAAACGGTTACATTTGCACATGTCAGTCTAGTCTGCCCCAACCTATCCCATTCCCACATTAGTTACCTGTGGCGGTGGCTGGTGGGGTTTGCATATACCTGTTGCATCATCCCATGGGCACATCCTAATGCCATGCAGAGTGCTAGTACATTAACCTTGTTAGAGTTAACTGAGTACTCCTGATCCAATGAATTGTTTGTTAGAACATTCCTGGCAAAGCCATTTGAAAGCAGGGAGTTCATTATGTACTCATAGAGCACTCATATCTTGCAGCCTGCATGTATCACAAAAAAGACGCTTTCATCGTAAAGATGCTTTCATCCTTCCATGTGATCACTCGTCTTATAACAAGCATTCAGCAAACTACTTCAAACATGTAAGGAATCCATAGGCAATTTCCTTCTCTTCAGGCTTGTTACAGATTCTGTATGGGAGATTTATGTTTATTCAGCACTACGGATCTCATATTGTGAGGCTGACCTCCCTTCCCATCCATCTTCTTTTAGCATAGCTACAAGCATTCACAAGAGGAAAAAAGAATGGGACAGGGGAGAAATAGAAATGGAAAGAAATACTTTTTCTTGTTATGCTTTTGTTTCTACTTAGAAAAACAGGACCCCTCAGTTGAAGAGAGGAACACCCAACAAAATAATAGAAACGCATAATAGACTTTATCTGTTCAAGACTTTGAATGATGCAGTTTGTTCTTATTGAAAATCTAAGGCCCTACGCTCCCCTTGCTGTGTGGTGCAGAGGGAAACAATCCCATGTACATATATAAAAGTGGATAGAGACCAGAAGTTCTATGACGTATGCCCACCGAGCTCACATTCCATATAATGTGTATTTGGAGCTCTGCAGAATTTGGGGCAGTGTGGCTAGGCACTGAGCATAGAGACAGAGAATAAATAGCTGCATGTTGTCAGGCAGGCATACTTCCCTGGAAAATGGTGATGTTTGAAGTAGACGTGCACAAAAGCAAAAGCTATTGAAAAGTGCATTACATTCTGATCCGCAGTTTCTAACGTCTCCGGGGATGCAGGCATGTCGTTAGCTGTGGACCAGGTAGGGGAATCACTGAGTCAGTCTTGTGTGCTGAAGGTCTCAGATTGGCACAAAGTGGGACACACAATTTGTGCAGATGCTGGGAAATGCCTGGGACTGAAGACAGAATAGCTTGTAGATTGTCAGGCTCCACACAGTTTAAGGCCACAGCCCCTGTTTCTTCTCCACAGTGATTAATCCTTCCTTCCTGAGCAGATATTTAGTCAGGTATACCATATCAACAACCTGGTATCTTTTTAATGTAGCTTTCTGCTTCCTGAGGTTTTCTGTGGAAGGACATGATTTGGCCCATATCATTTTGCCTTTAACCTTCCAGGTACCATCTATGTTAAGGCACAAAACATTCCAATCAGCAGATGTTCATTTTTAAAAACTATTTTATTATTTGTGCAACTAGATTTCTCTACGGAGAATCAGCAACAGTAGCCTCTTCTTTCATCATTGCACTGCCACACTGATCTCCTACTCTAAGAGAGCAAGCGTGTGTATGCGCGCACTTCTGTGGAGGAGAAAAAAGGGCATTTGCTATTCATTGTGAGTTCCTTTATTGAGTAACTTCCTCTGTTACTGTTAGACGACTCCACCAAACAAGGAAGCAGAGTCAATGTATCTTTTTCAGTCTCCAGCAAGGTGAAGGAATTCCGCATACTGATTTCAGATATACGCAATACGAAGTAAATTGTCCCCTCCCCAATAACTATGACAAGAACAGACTTGAAAGGGTAACTTGTGTCTTTCAGTTCAGTGCTGTTTTGTGCTAGCCTAAGCCCTCACCCTGCCAGGTGATCTGCATGTGTGGATCTCTTTCTCTGTGTCAAGTACCTCTGAAGTGATTTCACTGGAAGTGCACAGAGCCCTAAGTGGTGAGCTACCACCTTCTTTCACTTGTGTGATTATTAAGAGGGGACTTTTAAAAATGGTGGTTGTATTTTTGACATATTTTTATTATGTTTTACATAATGTTTGGTTCTGGGAGATGCTTCAAATACTTCTTGAATACAAATGCTCTAATGAGCGGTATATGAATGGAAATATTTCTGCATCATTGTTGCTTTTACCCTTTGACACCCAAAGGGAACTCACACTAAAACTGAAGTTTGGAAAACCCCAAACACTTCATGCAGATGCATTATGAAATAGACTTCAGGGTATTTGCATGTATGATTGGTTATTCTGCTTTTAAAAAATACCAAAGGGCTGCCATGTCCTAGTGCATTGGTGGTATTCCTTTAGACCATGCAGAAATGGTGTGTGAGGGGTAAATTAATGGAGCTAGGACTAGGAGCTATATTTACTCCTGGGGACTGGTCCTCTCAAAGGCTACTAATGAGCAGAACTCTGCCAATGGCTGTGAGGCTCCTCAAGGAGTTTGGCTGTTGAGAGTTAGGAGAAATCAGTGCTTCAGTGTGAAATTAGAAGCTGTCCATGAGTAACAGAGAGTCTTACTGAGTGGATTAGGTTACCTACTAAGGTACTAATGGGTAATTCTACACCCATTGAAATCAGTGGCAAAGGTCCCCTTGGCTTCACTAGTGTAGGATCAGGCCCTAAACTATTTGAAGAAAGTTGGAGAAACTGGGAAGAACTGATTAGAGACTACTAATTGATACAACTTCAGAAATAACTGTATGGTGTCCCCTGTAATCCATACTTTGAACTGCCTTGACATGGCTCTATTCCCTTATATTCCCTGTGTGCTAGCTGTCTAATTATTACTTGTGTAAGGCAATGACTTGTACCGTGAACACTTCTCTTTATCTGTAATAAAATAAAAATAGTAGTTAGAATCCCACTTTATGCTAGTAATAAGTGTAATTATAGACTCGACTATAAAGTTAGGAGGGACCATGATGATAATCTGGTCTCACCTCCTGCATAACAGAGGCCACCCACTTCACTCACCCACTTCTGTAATAGACCCCTAACCTAAGACTGAGTTATTAAAGTTTTCAAATAATGACTTAGACTTCAAGGTACAGAGAATCCACCAGGAAGTGACCCTTGTCCCATGTTATAGAGGAAGCGAAAAACACCCACGGCCTATGCCAATCTGCCCTGGGGAAAAATTCTTTCCCAACCCCAAATATGGTGATCAGTTAAACCCTGAGCATGTGGGCAAGACTCACCAGCCAGACACCCAGAAGGAATTCACACCCAGAAAGAATTCATGTACTTGGTTTTGTTTTTAATTCAGATATTATGATTGTCTAGAAAGTATTTATCTGCATGGAGTAATATTAATGGTAATTCAAATGGGAATAACTAGATATTGAAAAGCATTTTTCCATAAAAGCATTTACCAGCAGAGTTATGGTTTACTTTCAAAAAGTTGATTTCCTAGCATGAGACTTATTAAGTATGAATTATTGAGAATTAATTTGTATAGATAATTATAACTGAGCATTTTAAACTCTTGCACATTCATCATTTTTTAATTAGAATACTCTTTTATAGCTGTTTCTGTAAGTGGTGAATAACTTAATAATACACTATAGCAGGAATAGCATGTGAATTTCATTTTAGGTCATAGAAAATGGATCAAAGTAAATATGTTAGTGAAATCCAAACAATGTATAAATATCCAGAGGGGTAACCGTGTTAATCTGCATACAGCAAAAACAATGAGAGTATTGTATCACCTTTAAGACTAAAAATTTTCTGCGGACATAAGCTTTTGTGGGCTGTAACCCATGCCCGCAGAAATTTGTTAGTCTTTAAGGTGCTACAGGACCCTCGTTTTTATTGTGTAAATACATTATACATGGAAACTAATTCTAGATCACATGCTAAAGCACTACAGCTACTATGTAATATGTATTATGACAAATAATGTTAACATCAGACGTTAGATTCTGTGTTAAAATTAATGTTCTGATGGAAAAGTTATATTTAATCCAGACTGTAACTGTATTATGGATAGGCTTGTAAGGAACAGATTTTTATTGATAAACATCAGTAAACATCAATTTCACCATACACACAGAAACCAAGAAAAATATTTCCATCAATAATAATCAAAATTTACATATAGGCAAAGTGAGAAAAATGTGGCTTGAGAATTTATTAGATATAAGGTATAAGATATTTGTTTATTTTGACATGTGATATTGACAGTTTGTGTTTTAAATTTAAAAAGTTTTAACTTTCTGAATCTCAACATCTACTGTCACTAACCTGTCTGACCCTCTCCATAATTTCTTGCAACAGTGAAATTTTAAATAGATAAAAAAAACTTAAAACACGTAATTATGTGCAATTGTGAAAATGTAAGTGATAAAAATTAAAAAATTCTTAAAATAAAATGTTGATATTATCTATCAAAATTATTTAAAAAAATTAATTGAACTGCTAAACCTAGCTCTAGGACAGCAGCAATCACTCCAGATTACAGATTAACATAGGAACTGAGTTTCCACTATAAAACCAGGGATGAAAGGGTTCTCTGTAGACCCTCTCTGGAGTGAGACCACCAGAACTGCTTGAAGCAGAAGATCAGGCAGGAGCAGCCAGAAAGTGTCGCCAGAATCTCCTGGAGAAGATAGAAACTCAGCTGGGGTGCGTTACAATTGTTTAGGATGGGAAGGACTGCTTAAACTTGTCATTTGTTAGGGGACACTGAGAAGGGAGAAAAACCACTTGTCCTCCATCAGGAATGGGTGTGGTATGAGGTTTAAGAGTAGTCTGGATGAACATCCAGTGATAAGAAATCATGTGAGATCATTTTGGATTGTACCTTTCCAGTAAGACCTATGGTTAGGGTGGGGCTGGAACTCTGTAAATCAATATCAGAGTCCCAAAAAACATTTCCCCCTGAAAGAAGGGTTTCTGTAGTGATTTGCTAGGTCTTCAATGGCATGTACCAGGCACAAAAGGGTATAGGGAGGCCTTGACGCCTTTCACACATTGCTGTGGATTGTCAATTCTGAGTTTAGCATAAGGCAACAAATGATTGCCACAGACCTGTGTTTCCCCTCTTTCTTCTTGTACACCCAACCCTCATGTGTTTCCTGAGGTCCATTTAATAATATTGCTGCTTCTGCAGAGTTTAGGACCCTGTGTATCCTAAGGCCCCTGGGAATATGGGTGCCCTGATGAGTTTCCTGAGGTGTGTGTGGATATAATGGAGTGCAAGTCTCATGGGGGCATAATTCTCCTAACTCTCAAAAAGAGGTGGTTTATAGGGCTGCACTAACTCTCCAGAAGGTCTTACAAGCCCGCTGAGGCTCACCAGGGAGTTGATGAATTTACCCAGGTGAACCTACACTTACTCCTGTACCTCTCTTAATGTCTTCAGGAAAAGCATACCCATCTTGAGCATCTTAGAAGGTATGTATTCATGAGGTGGTCCTCCTTGCAGGTCCCAGCAAATCAAGAGGAAGGGGATAATTCCCTCCTGTGATTCATCCTCCTTTAATCCTCAGCCCCATATTAGGACCACTTATAAAATCAAAGAAGATCCCAAACAAAAAGCTTTATAACATGAAATTAAGGTTGCAGGCACATTCCAGTGGTTTGTGTTTATTTTGCCCTTGAGAGCATTGCTGTTTGAACTTTGGTATCTAACATTTATTTATTTAGTATTAAGGTTAAACTTGCAACAAGCCCAGCCCTTTGAAAGTACAGAGACTTTTAGTGAAGGTAACCAAACTACTTTACTTTAATTTTGCCCTTGAAGGGAGGTTTAATTTTGACAAAGTCCGTATAAATGAGCATGCCTTAATCTTCCATGTAGTACCCAGTTAGCCAAGAATCATTAGAGACAGGGGTAGCCTGTCATTTGAAAAGTTCATCTGTCCAGATCATGAAATCAGAGCACTTAGATGAAAAGAGACAAAACAAATGGGCTGAATTCTCACCTCCAGGTGGGAGCTGAGCATCTTGTCTTAGCTGGGTAGCTGAGAATTCAGGCTAACATACTCTGGTGCTTACTTTTGACCCTTTACATGCAAAAAAGGGAAGATGGTAAGGATGGCATCTCTACAGATGCAGAGCTAACTTTGGGTTGGAATCATTAGCATTGTTCTTCTATGCTAACTTGCTGAGTCCTTTTTGCATTTTTAATGTGATTTGTTCAGTCCTATCATGGCTTGTGTAGACATGCTGCATACTGTGCCGCTGAAACACTTACTGGCCAGGTATAGATTCCTTGTCATGATACACGTTTGATAAATGACTGTGTATTTTTAGTGTACGGGCTGGGGCCATGTAGTGTCAGCAAATATGCAATAATCTGAATGAAAGACTAAAAAAATGACCTCCCCGTGGTGGTTCTCAGTGAGGCCTATTCACAAATTAACAATCCATGCAAAGGGCCAGTGTAAGAAACACCACATCTCATAAACCCCTGCATTGGGAAACTATGGCTATAGAGGGGCTGCAGGTGGGAACCTCTCAGAAGTTCTTGCATCCTGTAGAAGGGCATTCAGCTGTCCCGGGAGAGGTGAATATTTGGTCACAGGCTAGGGGAGGTGGGCCATGAGGACATGGCCATGATATCCCTGGTGAAAGGGGAAGAGATCAGCAATGGCAACTGTTCCAAACTATGAACTAAAGTAGTGGTCATGGACAGACTGTCTTGAAGCTCTGTGGGTTGGTGGTGGCGGGGGGGAATTGCATTCCCTTGCCTCAACTCCTGCCTCGTATGGCACACAAATCCCTGTTGTTCAGTGTGTTTTGAGAAGAAATGAATTTTATTTAGTTTCTCAGGCTTTTATTGTGCCAGAAAGATTTTTCAGTTTATGCTGGCTACATGTACCATAACGCTGTACCTTTATCTGCACGCTTCTTAAATCTGATTAATAACTGATTTCCTCTATGACAGGTTAAACACTATGAATGCTGAAGATGGTAGAAAATATAGAGTACAATTTAGGGAATCTCAACTATTCGGTCATGGCTTGAAAAATTCTAACTGAGCCGGAGTGGGAAAATCACTTAATAAATCATCACTAAAGCAGGAGATTGTAGCTCATTGTAACTGTACTGACAAAATGGTTGAGCAACATCTGGAATAACAGAAAATCTTGTACAGCTATGTGGGCAAGTAAAACAGTGTTAAGACACAGGGAATTCTAACTCCCACTTGTAGTCCAGTAAGCAGTTTGGTTAACTTTATTTATTTAAGACTCTGGACTTTATTTTTGATGACCCATATTAAGGCCAAGTGCTGTCACGAATTAGATATTTACATCTCCTGCTGGAATGAACACAAAATCCTGTGGTAATATTGAGCAACACCTCTTGCTTTTATCATTTAATTAACTAGGTAGATATTACATTGGTGATTTATGCATACTAGAAAATAGGACCAAGATTTTAAAAAGTGACATGATTTTGATTACTAAAATTTATATATGTGTATATTATAAGCAGCACAGGGAAGTTATACATATGGTTAAGGTTGCCTAATATTTTCCATTATAAGCTCTTGTTTTCAGTTTCTTATAACTTTGGCAAACAAACTATTCAGGATTCAATTTTCTAAGCCAAGTATCTGCTTCATGCTGACATGTTTTGGAAAGCTTCAGATAAGGAAGTTTAACCATTTCAGAGAACAACATTAAAGAGAAAAATACGTTTGCTCATGTTAAAGAATTCTTATAACTCTTTTGGGTGCAGCTGTAGTACTTTCATGCACTGGAGCAGGGAATTGAAAATTTAGTTGCAAGAGGCTGACTTGATGTCAGGGATGTGCCTTTGGGCATTCCCATGAAAAAGCACCGAAGTTCGGCCACGTAATAAACCTCTGAAAATTTGCACTTTGTTTCCACATGCACAGGAGTTGTTTGTTGAGAGCTGGAAGCATTATTTTCCAAAGACTCTGCCTGCACCGAGCATGCTCCCTTCCCTCACAGCTCCTATGTGCCAATCAGGCTGAGGATGCACATCCCAGAGCTGCAGGGGCTAAGCAAGACTTATCTTGCCAGACACTAGCACTGCGAGCAGGGAGACTCTCTCCCTGTGTTCCCAATGGACACCTGCTGGTGTCCAGGCTGCAAGGAAGAGGAAACTTGCTTTACCTGAATGCATAGAAGTGGGGACCAGTGGCAGAAGGAGCCAGAGCCGGGAGCCACAGGGTAGGGGTAGAATGGGAGCCAAAGGGGACAGGCTCAGGAGTTGGATTGCACAGACAACCTTAATTCCAGCATTTCGTAACTTCTGAGTGTTTGACTTGCAAACTCAATGCTGTTTTAGCATTTTATTATTATTTATTATTATTATTATTTTAATGCAATGTACAGATAATCGTTATCCTTGTGATTTTATTCATGAATTTCCTAGTGTATGATAGCACTGGATTCCCTTTGGCAAGAATATCTTGGTCAAATTGGGAAGGGCATAGGCAAAAACAGCTCCCATGAGTTTTACCTCTTTCTAGTTCAGTTACCTGTTTAAAAATTGTGATGGAGAAATCAAGATTAATAGATTTGGGGGTGGGGGTGGGGGGGAACGTACTGGTGAGGTTGGTGTGCAAAGTGAGAGTCCTTATCAGGGCTCCAGTTGTTCCAGAAGGTCATTCCGTGTTTTTGTTTCCGCCCCCTGTAATTCTAGTACTATCTGGTACTGGAAGGGTGATCTGGAACATTTTTTGGGGACACACTCACTGGTCCTTATTGTAATAAAAATGCACTTTCTGCTTATCTTTCTAAAGCCAAATCCAAAAGAAAACTTGCTATTACACAATTTCTAGTTGCCTGTCTGCAAATTTCTCCTGTAGCTTTCCTGTTGTAGCTAGAAGAAAACAATATAATGTGTTTCTTAACTGTGATATGTGCCCAGTTACAACAGCTGATTTAATAGTCTTCCTTTTGCATTAATTTTGCTTGAATGGAAACTGTCCACATTCAGGTATGTTCTTTTCAGCAAAGGAATAAAAGCGAAGCATTCTAATGTGATCTGTAATTACTGCCTGTAGTGATATGATCTCTACAATTTTTATTTAAAAAGAAAATCTTTTAAAATCTAGTTCACTTTAACAAATGATTTTCTTTTCTTTTCTTTTTACCATTTTCCTCCGACCTCCTCCTTGTTATGTATGTTTGTTTCTTTCAGGGGAAATGAATCAGTCTCTATTGTTGAAACACTGTTTGCCTAAAGTTATATTTTGACTGCAAGGAGTAGATTTGACTGACTATTATTTAGTTCCTGCCAGGATAGATAGACACTATTAGCACGTAAAACCCAATGTACCTGCTTATTTTACGCTGCAACTCATATGTTAGTGTTTAGGACAAACTTAGGTCCTGATCCAAAGCTTACTGAAGTCAGCAGAAAGACTTGAATTTATTTGAGTGGACTTTGGATCAGATTCATAGTTACAATAGCACCCTATAGCCTTTCCGACATATTATAAAACTATGAAGAGTTTTTAGCTGATTAGTTAAGCAATCTTGTGTTTAAAGGTGCATTTATCTCTAGCCATTTTCACACAATGATTGAAAAATGTTGTGTTTTGTTAACTGCAGTCTGAAGCTGGGAGGGCCGTAATTTGACAAATCCAGCTGCTCATTCAGTGACATACAGTACAAATACCTTTTAGTGTATTACTTTTCTGTAAAACAGAAAAAAATAATAAACCAACTGAGAAGATACAAATAGTTGGGATCATTGTTTCAGATAACAGAGGAAATATGAAGAATAAAATTCTGGACCAACAAGAATGAATCACAATATGTCACCAACTGAGTATAGTAATATTACAGTGTCTTAGTCCAATCTTGCATCAACATCAGTGTTTTTCCTTAACCACAGGACATAACGATCTCTCACTTCCAGTGTAGGCAGCAACAAAGCTACAACTGAGAGATAGATATTGTACTGTATGCCAGTGTTTTATTTTTGATCTGCTAAATATTTTGTTGTGGATTAAATCTCTGTGTTTAAATCTTTCTGGATCTCCTCATGATTTGGTTTTGTATTCCAAAACAATACCATGCTCCCTCCCTACACTTATCTCAAAACAGCTGCCATAAAACAAACTCATAGGATGTTTGCAGATCAGAAAAAATTTACAGCATTGTACTGTGTGTGTGATGAGTGTGGTATGGTTGTATGAATTTGGATCTGTACAAACAATCTGTACAAACAAAAAGCCTCAGACACAAATTATGCTTCCAGTTACACTAGTATAAATCTGGAGTGACTCTATTGGAGTTATGTTTTGAATTTACATAGGGGAGGTGGAGGAGTGAATGGAAGCAGAATTTGACCATTGTCCTGAATGGAGGGTTGAAGTTATTAAGAGTTGGTTTGTAAATATTGGATGAAGTTTTATTTGATTATTTGCACTGAATTTTTGCTGTTATATATATTTTTACTGTTGTGAAATCACCCAAAGCAATTAATGGGTGCCTTAAATATAAAGAGGTAAAGTTTTGCTGGGTAAAGTTGTCTCCTATTTTTCTAAACAAAGCCTTGTACACTCTGCATCCCTAGTAAATGCTGCAGCACCCAATTCCAAGCCACTTAAATGCTGCTTCTGAACTGGTAGGAAAAAATGGTTCCTCAAGGTATTTTTTCCTTAGGTACCCAGCTTTGCTTGAGCCTGACACCTGAAGGATGGTATTTGTTTATTTGAACATAGAACAATTTAGCAGAAATCCCTTCTTTGCCAGGTAAGAGTTATCATGACTGATTACAAAAGGAGGATGAGGTTATGATATACAGTAGTGGCATGATAGTTTGATGCACTAGGCTTCCACCTCTGAGGAACTACAGTAGGGCCAACTGTGATTTAAGTAATAAACAAAATAGACTGGTTTAAAGGGTCTTAATCTAATCTATAGGAGAAATGTATTCACCTCACACAGTCACCATCCCATCTGCCACAATGAAGAATGACTCTTTAGGAGAGGCACAGAGTTGAGTAGTAGGGGCAATATGGATCAGGATTCATGTATGTTGTCCAAGCCCTCATATATTCTATTTCTCAGCCTTGTCCTCAAAATACCTGGTTCTGGGCAATGTAATCCATTTCTAAATGTCCACTTATATGTGTATGTATCTGAGAGTGCTCTTGGAAGGTACCAGATCATCATTTCTGGCAACTGTAGTCCTCTATTTACCCACAAAAACAGTACAAGAGGAACAGTGGCCATGCAAACATCCATTTTCTAACCCACCAGTGTGCCTCAACCCTGACCTGAAGAAACTGCCTTCACTTGTGAGAGTGCCATTATCTCACTGAATGAATGACTCATGTAGGACACAGTCATTTAGTGCTTGCAGATAAGTTGGTCTTCATTAAAGAATCATTTTTTCCTAATGATTTCCTTTTTCTTAATCCTCCTCCTCCCCATTTTTAAAAATCTAAAGTAAAAGAATTGAAAGCTCTTGAAGTCAGGAAATACCAAAAAGTGCCTCCCTTTGCAATCTTAACATAGCTTTTTGAAGTACAATTGAACCATTGTACTACAAATGAACTTAACACTAGAATTTTCTCATTTATTTTCTTTTAAAAATAAATGAATAGTGAACCAGTCAGAAAACTTAATGGATTTTGCATTGATACAGCTTGTGAAACACACTTAATGTTTCAAACAAAAGAAGCAGTTTGTGGGCAAGAATATACCCAGTGCTCAGAATAAACTAACAAAGGAAATAGTTGTGGTCGGTAATATTGGAAAACACTTTGCATTATTTATCATGAGATAATGTCCTGCCTCAAGTGCATTGAAGCACAAGGCTGGAAGGCTAAGTACTTGCATCCTCCTGGGAAATGCAGCTGTTTCTTGATCATGCATAACCTTGGCACTAGTTTACTTTTATGAAATGGATTTGATTCAACAGTTGGAAATGGATAGTATAAATGAAACAGTTGATTTATAGAGAAATAAAAAATATTGGTGTGGAAACAGATGACAAAGCCATGCTTTTTTGCAAATTTCTGCAATATGCATATATTAATATTTTAGAACCTTATTAAAACTTTTAGCGGAATTTTGCTTTAAGCTTTGCAGCTTCATCTTAAACTTTTAAAATTATAACAAAATGACATAAAACAGCTTTTAGAAAAGTCATTTCTCTATGGCAATGATCTACTAGGGAATTTTATAAATAAATACCTTAAAAAGAACTTCACTGTTCAGTTGAACCCGTAGGGCTTTTTGTTCTGCATTTTGTTCACACAAAATCACACAATGGGGATGTGATCTAGAGTGACCAAATGTCCTAATATTATAAGGACAGTCCTGATATTCAGGGCTTTGTCTTTATATATGCACCTATTACCCCCACCTCCTGTCCTGATTTTTCACGCTTGCTATTTGATCACCCAGTTGTGGTCTGTGATTGGGTCTTCTAGGTGTTACCACGAAAACAAATAATAAATATCACCACCAAAGGGAGCACAAGGGTACACAAGGCTCCTGGGGCTGTGGAACCATATTTACTGCTATTGACTTTCAGCAGGCTTAACTATCTAGACCCAACATTTTCAAAGTAGTTGGGTAGAGTCAACTCTCTCAATAGCTTCTGATAAATCACTTAAATCAGCAAGCTGGAAACTTGTTTAATTGCATTTGTACTTTTTGGTTATTTTCATAATGAAAAGGTCATTCTCATTGGTTGGTAATTTTAAAACATTTTGATTTGCAGCGAATGAAGTATAGCCTTCGCTCTAAATTTGGTGCTGCTTTTTGCTAACCACAAGAATACACTAAATTTATACATGTTTATTAATTTTTTACTTGTGATTTGGATCAAGCTCTTTTAAGATGGAAATTACAATTCAATTGAAAAAGCACAAAATAAGCATTTTTTAAAATTAAATAAA
Source organism: Mesoclemmys tuberculata (assembly GCA_007922155.1). Classification (NCBI taxonomy): domain Eukaryota; kingdom Metazoa; phylum Chordata; order Testudines; family Chelidae; genus Mesoclemmys; species Mesoclemmys tuberculata. Next base: position 8,805,482 of record ML675610.1, read on the forward strand.
ACTAGCTTAAATGTGCTGGATACATAAAAGATAACGTTTATCAAAACACATTTTTCATTTAAAACTAACTGATTTTATTAAACAAAAGAAGTATGATCTGTAGTTAGCAAATTGAACTGATTGTTTTTGGTCATCATGTATTTCAAGATTTTAGAACTGGTAAATCTCACCTTCTCACATTCCTTTTTAATTAATAGATTGGAAAAGGAAAACATCATTCCTTTTTTTTCAACTTCCATTGGTTCCTGAACTTCAAATCAGCCAGTCACTGAACTGAATTAGCTGAATAAACTGAAATGAGGAAGTTATTCTTTCTGCACCTGCAGAAGAAGCTACTGCTGTCAAAACTGATTTAGCACTTCAGCAAATTCTGGTTCCAAATACTTAGCCAGTGACTTCCATCAGTTCAGTGGTCTGACTATTTTGAAACTTGGCAGCTAACATGTACTGCTTAATATTATTTTTTGTATTTTATTTAATAGATTATAAGTTTAGGCCTTAACATCAGATGTCAATTTCAAATTTAAATTTAAATAGCTTTAAAAAAAATAAATCAGTATTTAATTTAAATTGAAAAAATGAGATAAAAATCATTTTTTAAATTTAAACTATCTACTTTTATCCACCCTGGATAAAGAAAGATTTAATTGACACAGTGGTAAAAACAACTCTAGCTGCAGGAACCTTCTTCATATTAGGACCTTGTCTACACTAGACAATTAGCTCAGCATAACTATGTTGCTCAGGGGTGTGAAAAATCCATACCCTGGAGCAAGGTGGTTAACTGAACTAAGTCCCTGTATAGACGGCACTAAGTTGATGGAAGAATTCTTCCATTGACCTATCTACCACCTGTCGAGGAGGCGGATATGCCAATGAGAGAATCCCTCCCATGAGCGTAGGTAGGGTCTACACTGAAACACTACAGCGGCGCAGCTGCAGTGGCAGTGCCGCTATGGCATTTTAAATGTAAACAAGCCCACCGGCTTCCCCTGCTGCAAATATCGTTTCAGCCAAAATAGTTCTAATCCTACTGAGAACTTCTTGGAAAATTCCATCAACAGACAAGGCTGAAAAGTCTTTGGGCCTGAATCTGATCTCATACTAGGGAAACGCCATTAACTTCAGCGGGTTCTAATTGACTGATTGGTCGTCTCCTACTACGGAACCTCCATTAACTTCAGTGGAGTTCTTATTGACTGATTGGTCGTTCAGACTCTTGAATCTACTCACAGAGGAAACACCTATGTATTTGCTGAGCCAAAGGTTAAGCAAACTTTAAGGGTCCCAAATTGCAAGATTCTGAGTGCTTCTCAAGAAGTGCTGCTCTCTTCTTGATGGCTACGTTTTCTAGAGATGCGTCGCTGGGTTAGGACACTGCATCATAAATGTTTCCATGGCAGGTTTCATCATTTCATGCTGCATGAGGAGGAACTGGCTGTTCTCCTAAGGTTAACCCAGAACAGCATTGCACCCTCGGTGTCTATCTCTAGTTTGAAGGTGAAAGGAAAGGACTACATGCTATCCCAAGGCCACCCCAGAAGAGTCCTCCATGCCCAGGATGCCATCTCTGAAGTGCAGGCTGAACGAAGGGTTCAGATGTACCAAACTTGTCAGCAGTAGACCCAGGCTCAGAACCTAACTTTAACAGGTATGTCCACCCGGCTGCCTACTTTCCAAGGAATAGAGAGTGTTTCAGTTGTTATCTGTGGGGAAGCATTGTACCTGAAAGAAGGGTGAGGTGAAGTGAGGTGAGACTGCCAGAACTCTGGCTCAGCAGGCAGGCAAGTGTTAATTGAGACACGCATCACTCTGTCAAGACATCACGTCCCCATGTTGCAAACACTGTCATATCATGCTCAATGAGGAGGAGAGCTAGAAGCTGAGGGGACACTGTGCTTTGCAGGGTCTGATCCTAAGATGGCTCATTCAGCCATGTTCAGATTTTCCCACAAATAGTTTGTCCAGCCCTAATTGTGATACATTTGAACTGACATCTGCCGTCTGCCAAAAGAACATTTACACAAATCCTTTGCATGTTCTCTGGCTGCTCCAGTAAGATTGGATTCTGTTCTCATTTTCTAGGGCTGTAACTTTCAATTTTGAAGGTTCTTTGGAGATTTGGGTAACAGTGACAGTTTCTTTCCTGTTTTCAGGGCCAAGGAAAAGTAATATCCACCACTGAAGGGAAAGAAACAGATATGGTGTCAACAATGTTGTTAACTTCCCTAGGACCTATGTAACTTTGGAACAGATGTGCATTACTAAACAGTACAGCACAAAAATGGAAACCAGCTTCATCATTGCTTCAGATTTTGCCGATTACGTGTCAGTGATTTTGCTACTCCCTCAGTGTCTGAATATTAAATCAGACTCTCATTTCTTATCTTGCTAGATGTTTCTGAATGCTGATATTACTATTTCTAAAGACAGAAGTCCCTGAACTTCGGGCTTGATTCTGGTCACACATATGCTGCTGTAAATAAGAAGTAATTCCACTGAAGTAAATGAAGTTAAACCAGTTTAAAACTGGAGTAAACAAGAGGAGAATCAGGCCTTCTGTGAGTATACTATAATAGATCCATGTGCAAACTCAACCTCATGCCTGCTTGCTGGAGCGAATTCAGCTCTATCATAAAGAAACAGGATTTGCTTTACTGAATCTAGCTAATCCAAGATCTTGCCTCCAGAAGTAACCAGTACTAGATGCCTTTGGGGGGAAGGTGAATACCTTCTGTAATGGGCAATTATCAGAGAATGTCTCCCTAAGGAAAATATTTTCCTTACCTCAAATAGTTAGTGGATGGTTTATGTAATAAAGAATGAAGTCAGATATCCTTTTATAGTTGAAATCCTGGCACTATAGAGGTCAATGATAAAACTCCCACAGATTTCCAAGGGCCAGGATTTCACCCTATACATTCTTATCCTATCAGGTGTAACAGTGAGGATATTAGTTTTAGTCATATAAATATCTAAATCTCTTTTTATTTCTTTTAAATTCTTGGCTTCTAAACTTTATTTAAATTAAAATTCCAATCCAAAACCTAAAGTAACCACATGAAATGTATAGAGAAAAATGCTATTATTCTCTCCCTGTAACATGAGGCTCTGCATCTTCTAAAATGCTTTAGAGAACTCTGTTTTTCTCTGGTTAAGACACACATCATCTTCCTATTGTGAACATTTTAGAAATATTTTAATTATATTTTTCTTGTGCTTTTTCAAAAAAGGGAAACAAACAAGCAACCTAAAACTTGGTCCAAGATATTTTGCATTTGGCGGCTGTTCCTGCAATAGAGCAGAAGGTTGATAAACTGCTACTTGATCATGTAAAGCTCCATATAAATTCCTGCTGTGACCATGTCAGCAAAAAGTGTCTTAAAACACTTCATTAATAACTGATGTCTTTAAATTTTAGATTAGTCAATTACTCTTGATATAACGATTGAATTCCATTAAGTGATTATAAAGCAAGCATCAATCTTACAAGTAAAGAAAAAAAGAGATCTGGTTAATTTTGCAAAACTAATGATCCTTTAAAAAAAGATATACAAAAGAAGAAGAAATACGTGGCCAAATTATGCTCCTGGTAAGCTGCTGTAAATCTGTAGCAACTTAACTGAAGTGGATGGAGTTAGAATTTTTAACTATGGTCTTGGGGCCACATTCTGCTGTCAAAGCCTGTGTAGCTGTATGGCAAGATCTGCTGCTTTTTGAGCAGAGACCTTCTTTGGATCCCCTCCAGGAAGATTAGCCATATGGGTTTATATCTTGGCAGTTGGTGTTTTCAATTTCTCTCTCTCTCTCTCTCCCTCCCTCCCTTCCTCTCCCCGTCCCCACCTCCAATTTCTGTAGCTTTACTTCCTATGTCTGTCTCTTCCTGTCTCGGCTGCATAGGAGGCTTACACAAATTATGTGACCTGATGACATCAGAGAATGGACAAAGGTGATGTTTTCTCCTCCTCCTACCCTTGCCACTAGCTGACATTCCAGGCAAAATATTCTGGCTGCAGATACTCATGTTTTCAGAGTGAAGGGTTTCAGAACAGGCAGGCATCTTTGGGAGTGAGAATCTGCTGTTGAGAAAATGGCAGGCAGACTTTTTTTCATATGAAGTGTCTGTATTAATCAAATTCAAAGTGAGGAACTCAAGCACTTCCAAATGGATCAGACCAGTGGTTCTAGTAGTCTAGTATTATATCTCCAGCAAAGGCCAGTCCCAGACACTGAAGAAGGAGGTCCAGGAAAACCTGTAATTGACAACTATGAATGTAGGAAGTTGTGACAGGAGTTGTCACACTAGATCAGACTCCGATCCATCTAGTTTAGCAGCCTTTCTCTAACAGTGTCCAATACCAGCTGCTTCAGAGGAAAGTGTAAGAACCCTGCTGTAGCAGATGAGGGATAATCTCTCCTCTACCACCTCTCCCACACCTGGTCACTAATAGATAGAGATTGGCTTATGCCTTGAAGTATGACGTTTAATATCCCCCCCCAAAATTTGTTATTAATTATGATAACATTTAGATAGAAAGATCTATCTATCTAATCTAATCTACAATCCTTTTTAGAATCTAGCTAAATTCTTGGACTCAGTGATTTTCTGTGGCAATGAGCTCCACAGTGTATTCCACCTGTTGTGTGAAAAAGCATGGAATGTCTCGTTGTTCTTGTGATATGAGACAAGGAGAACCAAAGTTCCTGATCTACCTTCCCTAAAACATCCATTATTTTATATATTTTTATTATATCTTCTCTTATTCATCTCCTTTCTCAGGTGAACAAACCCAGTCTTTTCAATGAGTATTTTTCCATGTCCCTAATCATTTTTGTTACTCTTGTCTGACTTCCCCCTTTAATTCTGCACATTCTTTTTGAGATGTGGCTCGTATTTCATGCAGTATTCCAGATGAGACTTTCTCATTTGATTTCTGTAAAAGGATATGTAAGGAATAAGATGGTGAGATATGGGGATTATAGTGCTAACACCTTGTTTGCTGGGTTTTTTTTTTTTTGATGGCAGTTGCTCACTGACCAGTGGTCTTCATTGAGCTGTCTGCAGTGATCTCCATCGCCTTCTTGAGCTGATAAAATTAATTTACAGCCCCGATGTTTATATGAGGTGACTCAACTTTTCCCTCCAGTGTGTGTTACTTTGCAGTTACCAACATTGAATATCATTTGCCATCATGTTACCCATTCACCTAGCTTGTTTAGGTCTCTCTGAAGTGCCTCTGTGGTCTGGACTAACCTAAGTTTGTTTGAGCCATCTGCAGACTTTGCTACCTCATAACTCACCTCCCTTTCTAGATCCTTAAAACATGTATCAAACAGCACAGCATGTAGTATGAAACCTTGAAGATTTTTTGTGGAGTCTCTTCTGTTTTTCCTGTTTCTAAAGTGCCATAGTCCTAATTTGTGGTGCAATTCCCCCATCCCCAAGGATATTGCACTTCATTATATTATAATAGTTAGTGACTCAACTGTAGTTACCTTTAGAACCAACTCATCTGCATAATTTAGAGCTAAGTCAACAGTCGCTTCTCCTTTTATGTGCTCTTAAAACTAACTTCCATAAAACACTTATTAAATTGTCAAGAAATTCCTTCTCTAAACCTGAAATGTGACCAGTTTTTGTGTGGGTAGTTGAAGTCACCTATTATTACTGCATTATTAGATTTAATTGCCTCTGCTTTGTGGCATTCAGCACTTAATATCCGTTTCCTGATCTAGACATTGGTAGTATAGCACTGCCAGTATCTTTGTATTCCAATGACTTGAGATTCGTAGCTATATGGTTCTAATTGTATAGGCCTCTCCAGTGAGAAAGTTTAACAGAGTAGATCCTATGGAATCTTTTCAGCATTGTACTAATCCCTCACCTCTGTGACAATTTTGAATTGCTGTCTATTTCTGATACAGTGGCAGGCTGCCACACACTGTGCTTCGTAGCACAAAGCAGCCAGCAGGCTTAACTAGCTATGTTTTCCTAAGAGGAAACCACAGGTACCACAGATCCAGTAGAGCTGCTCAATGCTACTTTATTGGCCCATAGCATAGAGGACATGGCCACTGTGCCTCTACACTCCAACTACTTCTGACTGTTAAAATGGTCCATTGGGACTGTGGGAGGCTAGATTTAGCTTAGAATAGTCCTGAATCTGCTTTAACTTAATCTGGGGACCCAACCAATCTCCACCTGGCCCCAGAATCTAGTGACCACAAACGTGGTGTAAAACCACTTTTGACAGCTCCCTCATGAGCTTTGTTAAGCATGGCTTGGATTCAGTCCAGCATCTAGGCTGTTGTGAGGTGACCTTGCTGTTTTCTTTTTCTTCCAAAGTTAAACAGAGGACTCTCCCCCTCCCCCCCCAATCCCCTATCACTTTGTGCTTTTTTGTGAGAAGCCTTGGACTCTTTCTGAAGAAGCACAGAAGCTTTTTGGTGATTTTTATTTTGTATGATGACATTGAGTAAAACATAAACAAAAAAATCACCTTAGTTTCAATTTTTGCTTGGTCTCATCAATTACAAAGGTGGTGCTCGAGGGGGTGGTTCCACTTTGTTTGTCTCTTGGTTTGTATTTCAAGTTTGGGTAATATTTTCAAAAGCGCCTATCACTTTTAAAAAGTGAGACTTAGGCATCAAAGTCACTGAGGCGGTTTTGAAAACGTTATCCACCGTGACTGTTCTGTTGAGTCTGATGGCACTCCCCATCTCCATCGGTAGTACGTGGCTGTGAAACTTTTGTGCCTGGGCAGAATGGGGGAGGGAGGGTTCTACTGCCATCCAATGGCCTCTTGTGTATCTAGCTGCTTGGTTTGGACTGAGATTTTAAAAATGGCCCATGTGAATTAGGGGCACAAGTCCAGTGAAACTCTTAGGATTTGTCCTCTTAAGACACTTTGGGCTTGGCTACAGGGAGCACCCAGGGAAAATAATCCAAATTAACTAAAGGTGTGAATTTGAGGGAATTAGTTAAACTGCATTAAACCCTTTTTGTGGACACACTCATTCCTAATAGAGCTAAACCAACTTTAGGCCATTTTAATTCTGAGCAAGAGTGTCCATACAAGGGTTTAATGCAGTTTAACTAATCCACTTTTAATTAATTAGGATTAATTTACCTTAGTGTTCTCATGTCGATAAGCCCATTGGAGCTTTTGAAAAGCCAACCCTTCATGTATTCTTTCCAATAGGTGGCATGTTTTCTTTTTGGATTTTGATCCAGTATGTTTTTTAACTAGAATAGTTTGTCTCATGTTGCTGGATGTCAATGTTCTTAAAATCTGAGAGCAATGTCAGGTGGGAGTAAAGTGTGTTTGTTGTAATTCTGTTTAGAGTCCCTCAGTGTTTTGTGATGGGGGATAATATGTGCTGCTTAGACTGGAAGAGTGCCAGAAACAGAATATCCTTTTTGTATATTGATTAGCACAGGGAACAGTCACTCAGATGACAAGCTTGTCACCGAGATTTGATTTTCAGTGGAGCTGGGATTTGCTTTGCATAATCACCTAAATTATTTTAAATGCTACAGAAAGGCATCAAATCCTGTCACATGACAGCTTCATGTTTTTCTATTTCACTGCATTTATGAATTTGAAAGTTAGCTATTCCAGTCAATTTTGTGCTTTTTTAGCCCATTAGATCTTTTGCTTCATCTTAGGTGTATAAGCAGAGGTCAGGTATACTTGTCTATAAGTGTTTCCAGGTGAGATGAACTGATAGCACCTTTTTAAAACTTAAAAATCACTTGGTGTGAATTTCTCATCCAAGTCATTTTGAGGAGAAGAAACTTTTTAGAATGTACTGCACAGTGCTTCATTTGTAACGAAAGAGGTGCTAGGGATCAAGCAATTAAGTGCCAGGGCTCAAACAATTTTTTTACATTCAAACTGATGTAAGTAGCCCAGAGGGGCCATAGATATGAATTGCCAAGCCTAGAGTCGCCAGGCTGAGCCTTGGCACAAATTGCACACTCTGCACTGCACCTCTGTCAATATTTTACTGGGATTCTACATACATTTTTTTTAGAGCTTCCCTTTGAACTATAGTCATTTGGTATGTGGCTTTTGTGAAAAGCTGCAGGGGTCTCTGATGAATCTTTCACTGCTGAGAATTAATACAACAATCTGCTTTTTTAAGCAGAGACACGCATGACTGTGAATTGCAAGAACAAAACTGGGCCTCCCATGAGACAGTGGCGTGCTGGGAATGAACGTACACTGCTTGGTTAGTGATGCCTGCACGGTAGTGACTGGAAGGAGTATGCTTTTGAAAGAAATACTCTCCCTGCTGACACTGGAAAGCAACATGCTATTCCTTTGGAAAGGAGTTGTTAGCACTTACCTTCACCCCTCTGCATTTCCATTAGTGCTTGAATGGGTGAGGAAGGTGAGATCCTAAGAGCACCTCAATGTCAGATGGCCAGGCCCCCTGGAATGTAACAGTAAAACGCAGCTGGCCTGACCCAGTTCAATACATGACCCACATGCGGTCATGATATTTATTTAAAAGGGGTCTTGTAATACATCATTTGAAAGCTAACAGCATGCTGGCCTAAACAACTCTGTGAAATATATGTAAAGATGATATATGTGAGATGATGAGTAAATGAACCAAAGAGGCAAAACCATTTTTTCAGACAAAAGAGAATGGCCAACACCCTTGTGGGCACAATCAAAAATCAAGCCAGGTGTGCCTGAGAACAAAGGACTAATCACTTACTTGGGGATCACAGGAAAATTATTTGCATTGTAAAAACACAGAAGACTGAAAAAAATAACCTGGTGTCTGTTCTCTGGTGGACATAGAAAGCGGAACTCCCGACTTTGAAAACAAAGAGAAACTTAGAGGATATAAAGAACTGCTGGAACACTTTGGGGTATCCATCTCCTTGGGGACAAAGAGGAAGCTGCCCTCTTGGAGTTCATGAAAAGTGGATCCTCTGGAAAGTGACTATGGGTGAGAAACCTGCTGAGACAAAGATTGTACTTTGCTGAAATTAAATTTTAGTCACTAGGAAGTGGGTTTAGTTTGGTTTTACTTGTCGCCATCCCTGTCTCTTCTATTCTTCCTTATTAACACTTAAATCTCTGTTCTTTGTTAATAAATAGGCTTGTTTTGTTACAAAACTATCTCATGCTGTATATTAAACCAAAAGGTAAAATCCTCAGCCAAACTAACAGGCCAGCACGTGTTCTGTCTCCGCGGAGGCAGCAAACATGCTACCTTCTGTGAGGCCCCAGTGCGAGGGAGTGGACACTGCACAGGAAATTGTTTCAGGGAGACTCGGGACTGGAGGAGCTGTTGGAGTCACCCTGCAAGGAGCTCCCAGGCTACTGGCAACCAGCATGAGGCCACTGTGCTGTGAGCAGGCTGCCGGTGTCAGGGCTCTGAGCCAAAGCTGCAGACCACAGAAGCACCCAGCGCTACAGGTCAGAAGATGACACAACCCCTTACTCATCTGGGTGAAGCCCCATAGCATCACAGAAGGGCCTAGTCAGAGCTAAAGCCCTGGCTAGACATGTCCTCTCTGGGGCTGCTAGCACGGCACACAATAAATGTGGGAATGGTTTGGCTCTCATTGCTGCCCTGCAGGCAAATTCTGGCTCCCTGCCCTCTCTAGGATGCTGATGCAGGGTCAGATGTAATTTTTTTCCCTATGGGTTTTGGGAGCGGGTCTGTCCATCTTCAGCTGTTGATCTTCCCCTGATTTTCCTGCAGCAATTGGGGGCAAAATCATCTTGGATGGAGGTGGGATTGTTGGGGGCAGCCAGAGAACAGTGTCACAGGTGGCTTTGAAGACTTGGGGTTACCTGTGACTATTCAGAGGGATTCTCCAGAGGCATTAGAAGCTTCTTTGTGAGGTGGAGGTGGACAGCTTGCTTTCCTGTGCTTCCACTTCATCTTTCCCTTTAACCGCTGAAAAGTCTCTTTCATTTTTAATTGTTTTTTGTAGTTTGGTAACGTCTGTGTTTCTCTAGGTAATGGAGAGACAAATGTCTCGGTGAGAATGTGAGGTGAAGGGGTTAGGTGAAGTTGGAAATAGAGTTGAACATCCCGACAGTGTTTTCCCTGGACTAATTTGCTTTACATTTTATGTTGCATAGCCCCTTCAGGGGAGGCTTATGTTGGATGATTTAACAGTGAGCCTGTGAGGGGAGAGTTAGGTTTAGTATTGCAGTGTAAATGATAAACTAATTGGCAGATGGGCTGTGTGGGGTAGGTTTGGATGTTCCATGAGAGAGTTTTTCATTTACTTCATAGATCCCCTATTGCAACCATCCCAGTCAGTTCCACCAAAAGACATTTGGGTTCTTCAAGCCAGTTATTGCTCTGGCTATGCCAGACCTATGGTCAGTGAGATTGTGCTCTTTGCTTCTTGCTTCTGGACTTGATATTTATTAAAGAAAGCTTGCTGAATGATGAAACGGCCATTTTTCAGCCTGTTTTTGTCATGATGGATAGACAGAGGTTGCCCAAATGTGCCCATAACCAGAGGTGAGTTAATCTGTATGTGTGTAAGTGTTTGTGCCCCAGGAGCAGGGTCTTGTGTACTGACCAACTGGATACTCAGAAATTACTGGAAGTTTTTCTATTGGTGGCTGTTGATGCTGCTTCACAAAGGATTTTATCTGTGTATAACCAAAACTTCTAGTTTTTTTTATTTGGATATAAGTCCCTCTATTCACCATTGACAGGTGAGGGTTTCTCTCAGAAGACTGAGACTCATCTAGCTGAAGGACTTGCTGTTGTTTTATTGTCCATCTCCAGCCACACGCTTCTCTTCAGATCATCTTTTACAGTGTATCAGCAGCTAACTTTACATCATTCATCAGGTCAGCATACATTTGCAGTGGTGGGTAGCCCAGAGAATGTGGAACGGGCTACCACTGAAAGTTATTGCTAGGCCTTCCTGTTCATGTTTGAAAGGTTCTAGATTGCAAGTTCTGTGGGTGCTCGGATTTTGATTTTACTTAGTTTCAAAGTTCATCTATGTCTTCTTGCATATTTATAGAGCTAATTTGAAATTTTTCTACCAAAAAGGTAGAGTTTAATTAAAAACAATGTTTTTCATGGGGAATACTTTGTTTCGCAAAAAAGTTTATAAGAAATTACAAAACCAAAATGTTAGTTTAATATATGAAATTGATTTTTCTTTGTTTTTCGTAAACCATTTTTTAAAAAATGTTGAATATATTTTGTCCCATTTTTGTCAGACAATTCAATAGAGTTAATGATATCTAAATCCTCCCTCACATATCTTTTTACTTATTCCTTTCTCACTTTTCAGAACCACTCCAACTCTGAAAACGAGAGTGTAGCAAAAGGAAAAATGAAAGAGGAAAAAAGTGGGGGGGAAATGTAGACATTTTGTTCTATTTCATAGGGTGGCCAGAAAAGGGAAGAAATGGGAAAAAATACTAATAACTTGAAACAAAAATTTAGATTCATATCAAAATGAATTTTTTTTATTCAAACCAAGATACTTCCATAAAAAATAAAAAAAACTTGGATTGAAAAAGTTCATGTGAAAAAAGTATTTTTTATAAGCAACTCTGCACTTTAAGTTGTTCACTAATCAGAGTAATTTTGTAGGAAGGCACCAATAAATCCTATTACTATTATTAGTACTGATAATGAATGCCAGTGAAAATGAGGTAGGCTATGAAGCTAAAATAGGGAAAGAACAAGTTAAAAATTACTTAGACAAGTTAGCTGTTTTCATGTCACCAGAGCCTGATGAAACGCATTCTAGAATACTCAAGGAGCTGACTGAGGAGATATCTGAGCCATTTAGCAAGTATCTTCAAAAACTCAAGGAAGACAGGATAGATTCCAGAGGACTGGAAGAGGAGAAATATAGTGCCAATCTATAAAAAGGGGAATAAGGCCAACCTGAGAAATTACAGACCAGTCAGTTTAACTTCAGTTAGCCCCAGAAAGATAGTGGAGCAAATAATTAATCAATTTGCAAACCCCTACAACATAGTAAGATAAATAACAATCAACATGGCTTTGTCAAGAACAAATTATATGAAACCAACCTAATAGCTTTCTTTGATAGGATAACAAGCCTTTTGGATGGCGGGGAGTGGTAGATGTGGTATATCTTGACTTTAGTAAGGCTTTTGATACTGTCTCACATGACCAAACTAGGGAAATACAGCCTAGGTGGAGCTATTATAAGGTGGGTGCATAATAGGTTGGAAAACCATTTCCAGAGAGTAGTTATCAGTGGTTCACATTTAAACTGGAAGGGCATATTGAGTTGGGTGCCACTGGGATCAGTCCTGGGTCCAGTTCTGTTCAATATCTTCATCAATGACTTAGATAATGGCATTGAGAGCACTTACAAAGTTTGCAGACAATACCAAGCTGGGAGGGGTGGCAAGTGCTTTGGAGGCTAAATTCAAAATCATCTGGACAAACTAGAGGAATGGTTTGACACAAATAGGATGAAATTCAACAAGGACAAATGCAAAGTACTCTATTTAGGAAGGAACAACATGCATACAAAATGGAAAATGACTGCCTAGGAAGGAATACTATGGAAAGAGATTAAGGGTTAAAGTGGATCACAGGCTAAATATGAGTCAACAGAGTCACATAGTTGCAAAAAAAGCAAACATTATCCTGGGATGTACTATCAGGTGTGTTGTAAGCAAGACATGAGAACTAATTTTTCCAGTCTACTGATAAGGCCTCCTCTAGAGTATTGTGTCTAGTTCTGGGCACTACATTTCAGGAAAAATGTGGACAAATTGGAGCAAGTCCAGAGGAGTGCAACAAAAATAATTAAAGGTCTAGAAAACATAACCTCTGAGGAAAGATTGAAAAAACTGGAGAAGAGAAGACTGAGGAGGGACATAACAGTTTTCAAGTACATAAAAGATGGTTACAAGGAGGATGGAGAAAAACTGTTCTCTTTAATGTCTGAGGACAGGACAAGAAGCAATGGGCTTAAATTGCAGTAAAGGGGTTTAGGTTGGACATGAGGAAAAGCTTCCTAACTGTAAGGGTAGCTATGCATTGGAAGGAATTGCTGAGGGAGATTGTGGAATCTCTGTCACTGGAGGTTTTTAAGAACAGGTTAACAACCACCTGCTAGGGGTGGTCTAGTTATGACATAGTCCTGCCTTGAGTGCAGGGGACTGGACTAGATGACCACTCGAGGTCTCTTCCAGTCCTACACTTCTATGATTCTATTAATAAAATATCTTACTTTCTGCATCTACTCTGGTGCCAACAATTATGGGTACAGCATGGTGCTGTATATAATATGTAACACATCATGACATCCAGTGTGCTGTGAGGAGACACCGAGCTGCTGGAAGTGCCTTGTGGGTGATCTGTAAACTAAAATTCTGACTGCTTGTGATTGTTCTTGTGGTGCTTTTAACAAAATGTGAGTCCTGAAATCTTGGCCGTATTACAGCTTGACTATTTACATTCAGCCCCCTGCAATTTCCCATGGAAATTCTTCACTATCTGTCCTAAACTGGTAAGAGCAACATTTCTTTTCATATTTGGCAAGGTGGGTGTGATGAAGCCCAAATAGCTTGTAAACCTTGCAAAAGACTTTGGGGACCTTTCTGAAACCAAGGCATTACAGAAATGTATTTCACTATTAATCATAATTAGAATTAATTTTCTGACACCTTTATGCACCTGATTGAAGTAGTTAATACTTATGCATTATGAGAACACATATACAGTAGCACAAAAAATTTCCATTTTCCTGGGAATATGTATGTATAATAAGTGCATATGCATTCTTTCTCTCTGGTATTGCCCCTGTCATTGGTAGAAAGAAGTTTTTAGTAAATGATCCTATTAAGAGTTGTTCTCAGTGTGTGAAAATCATGAGACAGGGCTTTTCCTTCCCTCACCCACTTCCCTCCAAAACAATAATGAAGAAGAGTCTCTTGCTTTTAAAATACTCACTCATAATTTTTAAGTTTAATTCTTTTTATTTGTCTGCTAGTTTTTAGGCGTCATATTTTCAAGTTATTTTCTGCAATTATGATGGCTATGAACTTATGATTTGGGGCTTTTTTAGTGAAAACTGATATTCTCATATACTTACATGACTCAGCATCTGCTATTAATGAGAGTACCAAATCTCTGGAGTCTGCAATAAAATTATGAATTAGTAACTCTGTGTTCCTTATAAATCAGTGATATTCAGCCTTTTCAGCCTGAGGGCCAATGTTGTATTTCCAAAAGAAAAATCAATACTTTTGGGACAATTGTCTTCCCTGTTATAATCTCTGGATTTTATCCTGCTCCCCTTCAAGATAATGGAAAAATTTCCAGGGAATTGAATGGTGCAAGATCAAACCATGTATGAGCTGTTCCTTCCCATTCTTGAGTGGATTGCAGGTTGGCTGCACTGGAGGATCTGACCACTTCGAAGCTTGAGAAGCTTTATTTTTCATTCTAACAAGCCTATGTAAGCATAATTCTAAGAGATTCAAATATGACCAAAGGGATTAGTTTTCCTTCTGAGAGCTGAATCCAAGATATGTACAGCAAGTGCTTAAAAGGAGAGGGTTCAAAACATCATCTGTCTGTAAAAGAAAAAAAATTCATCCTCAGTCAGCTGCAGTTCATGTCATGGCTCAAATGTCAGAAAGCTTTATAGCAGTTCTAGTGAAATTTGTGTCTTGAAAGAACCTTTAGCATACAAGCTGGTGGGTTCCTCCTCCACCAGTTGACAATGCGTTTGGTCATATAACTTTGTGTGTATATAATATACATGCCAAATTATGGTTGGCCCTAAGTGGATCTGTGTAGTGAGGCAAAGTGGACTCCCTCCGAACTGGAGAGTGATGGACCACTATACTCCCCCTGGTGGGTGAAGCCAAATCAGCCCCAACCTCACACTGGAAGCAGAGGGGCATAGCAGGAAGTATAAAAGGTGGGTTCTGGAGCTCAGTTGGGCTGGAGCCAGGGAAGGAGGCAAATATCTCCAGCCCGCTGCAGAAATGCAGAGTCAAAACTGCACTGTGCAGCGCCCTGCCCTGGAGGAGACCAATCCTGGAGAGGAGTTGCCAGGACTGTTGTCAGCTGTGTACCCTGGGGAGACAGAGGACCCTTGGACTATGGAGTCCTACAATTGGACTGTGTTAGGAAGTAGCCCAGGAAAACCAGATTTTAGTCCACTTTTGTTACCAGAGAGAGAATCAGCGTGTTTTGGTGAGATCCCTGCTGATCCAGTGGTGGAACCATTTGCCACTGTGGAGGTCCTGGGCTGGGACGTGGTGAAGTAGGGTGTCTTGATCCCCCATCCCCCTGCCACCAACCACACTGCTGGGATGGCAGCTGACTCCCTCTTGGCCAGAAGGCCTGGACTGTAATTTTGGCTTGTCCCAGTGAGAGGGCCAGAGCTCCAGATTGTGTTTGCTGGCTAAAACCTGCTCCCTGCTCTGCCCCACCCAGGGGCTGGAGCTCCCCCATTGACTGTGTATTAATGTCTGCTCCTACCAGAAGGCTGACAGCTAAAGGCTGTTTGAGCTCTGCCCTGCCCAGAGGGCCAGAGCTTCCTCATACATGATTACTTACTGTTTGCCTGTAGGGAGGTGGAATGGCCTCCATCTCCACTTGAGAATGAAGGACCACTACACAGTGTCCCAGTGGGGAGAAAGACACAAAGATTCACAGAGCTTCTTTTGACCCACCAGCCCATTCCCAGCACGCAACTGTAACTTTGCTGCAAGCACTGGTGAGGAAAAGAGACTTTACTTCCACAGAGAAAATTGTTCAGTATCCCTGATTCTGTCTCATATAAATAGATGCAGTCTGGTATCCAAATGTAGATGGTACAATGATTGCCATTAAAAAGTCAGTGTTTGCCAACAATTATTACAGCAGGGTTGTTTTTTATTCTATGTATAAGTAAAATGGTAGCATTTAAGGGCTGCACTCTACCATTCTTACCCACATTGAATAGTACCAGTCTTCATGAGTAGTTCCACTTGAATCAATGGGTCTACTTCAGTAAAAGGATGCTATTGAATATGAGTTGGTGAAAAAAGTCATAATATACTCCCAGCTGATAACTGTTGGCAAATGATTACTTTTACAACAGAGACTTTGCTAACCTTAGCACTAAACAAGATACTATGCCCTTAATCCAGTCCATATTGATATATACAAGAAGAATATAAATATCACCATCTCAGAGTGATGATCTTTTAAAAAAAACAACCCACAGTCAACATTTATTTTCTCCTGTTCTTTTTTAGATATAGACCAAATTCCCTAACCGTTGGGTTAAAGTAAAACCATTGGCCAATGGCCTGCATGACAATGAAGAAAGTCTTTACTTCACTGTTTCCAAATGTCAACACTTGCTGGTTGTTTTCAGATAGCCAGACAATTTCTTGCTACATATGAAGCCCTTTGGGATGCAGTGAACTTTGCAACTGTAAATTGAAAAGGTTTCAGATATGCACAGGGCATCTTACAAATAGTTTTGCATTCTAACAGCGTTTGGAGACTAAACAAGCAGGAATAGGTATTTGCGTTACTGAAGTTCCGATAAACTAGAGCTGAATTTCTTTATCACCTTGCTGAACTCATTTACTACTGGAGGAAAGAGAGTGCATGCTTTAGTCTGCATGTACTACCTATAAAATGGACACCTTTAAATAGAAGTAACACAGTTTTAAGTGATTTTTCTACACACGTTGTATTGGATGTCACTAGTATGTTAAATTTCATATGACCAAAAAATGGCAGGGGGTAGTAGGGAAACCTACAAAGTGGTGAAAAATGATTCAGCGGTACTATGAGAAGTTTGGTTACCTCCAGGAGGACTATTGTGTAAGACCTTATAAGTCTCATTCAGATACACCAGTGTACAGACTCAGGTAATGAAAGTAAGCAACCATATAATAGGTTACCAAACTAACAGGACAAGCAGCCTGGATTTTAAATGTTATGTCCATCCCCTAAGTATTATGTCTCCTGCGTGACATACTTTAAATGTTTTCAATACTTACTCTATAGGCTGCTGAGCCCTTTCTTTGAGGGCATCTTGCTAGATCAGCTCTTTAATGAATATATTGTAAGGAGAATTTTAATGTTTCCGTAATGAGAGATGTGCCCAGGCATCATGGTGCCAGGTATTTAAATCCTTTTCAGATTAAAAGCCTGGTGCCATGTTTGTGGATCTTCAGTGAGGACAAAATTCCATCCTTGAATGCTTCTAACTTCCAGTGACTTCAGTGGGAGTTGCATGTTACATAGCATAGAATTTATCCCTAATGAATGTCTGTAGTACGTCAAAGGCCTTTAAATACAGCCATGCTTTTCTGTTGTTAATGTTCCTGTGGGTGGTCAAGGAAGCCCAGTTTAAGAAGAGTAACACTTGTCACCTGCAATAAATGAAAAAGGAAGAGTTGCTGCCTCAGAACATGTAACTAGAGGTTTTCTTATATTCCTGCTGAAATATTAAGGAAATTAGCAACAAGCAGCTCTACCTGGAAGGTAGCCATTATGAATTATCAGTTTCCTTTTATGAATGATTTAGGCAATACAAAAAGTTCTTTTTAAAAAAAAATCAGTAGGTCCTGTACATCAATATTGGCTAAAATGTTTTACCATTTAATTATCAGCACTTGTCTGTATGCCGTATTTATATTTTGAAGGTCTAGTTTACTGTTCCTTGTCTTTTTCAATGAAGATTTATTTTAATAATGCGGCTGATTTGGCTTTATAAGGAATACATGTAATGAACTCGTATATTGACCTGTTTAAATGATTCTTACATCATTGTTTCTCTGTTTAGAGGTGAGTGACAATTTTCATAACTGGATACCTAAATTTAAGCTCTTAAATTTATATACAGGCCCCAAAACATGATTTTTCATAGCTAATGTTCGTCTGTAGCTCCCATTGATTTCAGTGGGGTTTGTGGGTTTCTCAGGAGCTCTGAATATCAGTCCACTTCTTATTTAGATGTCTAAATATAGTTTTAGGATCCTAAATATTGGTATCCAAATGTGAAATGTTAGCCAAAGCTATATGAATGTTCACTGCTGTTTTACTGTTTATGAGTCATGTTAAATGACAGCAAGACAATATTTGATGTTTTTCTTCTAAGTCATTTATATGGACTTTTGAGAACTGAATCTTTTGTTTGAGGAGGATAAATAATCCGTAATCCTTCCATTCACAGCTAAAGAAAATTAATTCTTGAAGAAAATTAAAATTAGACTTAGAGTTAATTCTAAAGAAAATTCTTGATTAAGTTGAGGCAAACCCAAATGTTGAGGCATACAGAAGTTTGGTTTAAGGAGAAAAGAAAATTGAATTCTCTCTTGCTCTTTTTCTCTGAATACTTTGTGAAAGTCTCACATGTGTGGGACAATCTCTTAAAAATACATTCTTTATACTCAGTTGTATGATTAGGGCTGTCTATATCTTGAGGAGTCTCTCCCTAGAGCACAGGCTTCTTAGAGGGGGGTTAGGCTGTGAATTTGGAAAAGACTTCTCCTTTTGCTTTCCTTTCCTTCATAGTACAATTACAATAAATGCTGATAATTTCAGTTTTCACAAGACATGGTACTTGACAGCTCTGAAAAGTAAAAAGTTTTACTTGCCATGTTCAGTGTATGAAGTTCAAGTATCCAAGGGAATTCATAAAAATGGATAAAAGCCAATTAAACAATAGAAAACAGAGGAGGTACATTCAATTGGCAGGAATTACTAAGTGAGAATTCCATGGAGGTCAGTATGTTGACCTCTGCTATTTCCAATCTATCTGAATGACCTAGATGTGGGGAATAAACTAATTGAATTTGCTGATGCCACAAAATTGCAAAATTGAGGTCACTATTGAGCAGCAAGTAAAATTCAGAAAGGATTTAGATCTTCTGTTTAAGTGGACTCAGGAAGAGCAAATGAAATTTTATATCTACAAGTGTAAAGTAATACAAACTTGGCTTCAGAATAAATTCATGAATAGTGAATGAATGGGATTGAAGTAGAGTGGGAGAAAATTGAAAGGGACCTTGAAGTAATAGCACATATACACTTCTCTGAGAAAATGCGACAATGTGGAGGTGCATTTTTGAATGTCAACGAGAAGAACCCTTCAGAATTCTTCAGTGTTAAAACGAGCTCCCTTTGAAGACAGTCTCATCAGTCCAATGTGGAGTGATGCTACAAAGGATCTCAGATATCATTATGATGGGGGTGGTATAAGAACCTGAAACGAACTGAAAAATATTTTATTGAAAAAATGACTACCAAGAGTTCCACTGAAGAACGTTTCCTTTTGAGTGAGCGAATACAGTGTCAGACGAATTTGTGAAAAACAGCATTGTATCTTACAGTAAATTGCCCCTTAAAATGAGTTTATGCCCAATAATGATAGTGAATGAAGAACAGAATCTTCATTTATCCTAATGGTGGAACTGTTTTGGGACATCATATATTCACTAGAAAACCACCATTTGGTGTTTTATGTATCTCTTAAAAAGAGGCACCATTTCTTTGCAACATAGATGCTTTAATGTACCTGCATTTGTACCTGCAGTGCCTTTTAGCCTATAGCTTGCTATAAAGAAGGTGTCAAAGTATAGAACTCTGAGATAAGTAAGAAACAAGAAAAAGCAATTGTATTCATTCAGTTAACTTTTGCTGCACTGGTTCTGATAGAACTGACACATCATTGACATCTCCCATTGTTGCTAAGCCCCGCTTCAAACTATAGCTTCAACTTGGTTTCAATCAGGCAGCAAGTTCCATCTATGGTCCCCATTACCATAGTATCTGAATGCCTCTCAATCTTTAATGTATTAACCTCAGAACATCCCTGTGAGGTAGGGAAGATTATCTCCGTTTTACACATGGGGATCAGAGGCACAGATGGATGCAAGTGATGTGCCGAAGGTAACACAGGAAGTCTGTGGCTGATTAGAGAATTGAACCTGCATTTTCCAAGTCTCTAGGTTAGTGTTCTAACCAAAAAGACCATTTTTCCCTCTCTGTTTGCATTTTTGAGACAACATAATGCATAAGTCAAAATTGCATATTCTCTTCAGTCATTGTATGCAGGAAAACCTGCAAATGAAATTCAAACAATGAGTTTTAAAAAGGCAAACTGTGGATATCTGTTATTCCTGTATATCACTTGCTATGGCAGAAGGCAGCGATATATTCTGAGATCTGTCAGGTACCCTATCAAAGGTTATACAGTACTGTGGAAGTGAGTTGTAAATTTTCAATACCATTTTGCTTTTCAGAACATCAAAACCATACATTTTGATCTGAGCCCTTAACAATGGAATCACATGTTGCATCCTAACACATTGTGTCTCCTATTTCCAATTCTTTTTTCTTTTGTTATCTGAACAGTGCAGATGGTGGCTTAAATTGGGTATGTACTATTCATCTCTGTTCATAGTGTGGAGAACCAAAATGTTGGCATTGCTGATACTCAAGTGTGTCTGTTTTCAAATAACTGCACATCACAGGATACATACAGAATATGTGACAGGCAGCTTTGAATTATTGAGTCTTAATACCATTGAGAAATCTGGTGATGTCATCATTAACCACCAGTAAAAAATGTGAGTGTTTGATGCAGAGTCCAGAGCTGGCTTTGTAGCCACCTAGAGGTATTTATTTAACCATATGCATTGAAGTCTTGGATTTTTGAAGTCTTCATGGATTTGCCATGTGAGCCTGAACTTCTGATTGTCCTTTACCGCCACGATGAAAAGGATCTTGTTACTGTTTCCCAAAACAAGCTTAGTTTTCATGGAGTGGTGGTCTTTCCCTTGTTTCACTGTGCTTTAAATGCCTCTGGCATTTGTCTAAGGCACTTATATGGCTCCCATTACTGTGGGATCTGAGCACCTCTCAATCTTTAACATATTTATCCTCACAACACCCCTGTGAAGGAGGGAGGTGCTATTTAATAGATAGTTTCTCCTCTGTAAAACTGATATTAAGACACACAGACTTACCTAGTCTCTCACACATGACAGAGCAGGGACTTAGGCCTAGGTGTCCCAAGTCCCATCCTGGCATTCTAATCACTGGGCCATCCTTCCAGTCTCTACTGAGTTCCAACTCATAAGAGTTTCAGCACAGGAGGAGCTGCCACTCTAACTTCCCATACACTGGAAGCAATTGCCGAGTAGACAACATTGGGGCTAAAAACATCAGCTGTTGGCACCCATGAGAACTGAAACTGGCTTAGATCAATGTTCCTTGTAATCTAATTACAGTTATTTACTAGTTAGTTGAAATTGCTGGCCTGAAAACCACTTTATTAAAAATATTTTTATTTTGTTCATGACTCTAATTTTATATGGCACAAGGCTCAGTAAGCTTTATTTAACACTATCAAATTTCTCTTATGAGTGTTGGGTTTGGAAAGAAACCTTGTTTGTAAACCATCTGTTGGCTGGTATGCAATATGTGGGTAGGCAAACATCCAACTCTACCTGTGAGTCTCTTAACACCCCATAAAGTTTAATTGCGAGTAAGAGGTGTAAAAAAGAGATTATTTATACAGGCTGTAAGTTGGTCATTGAGACACAGTACTGTTTAGGTTGCTGAAGCAAGATTATACATGCAGTTCAGAAACTGAAGAAAAGTCACAATCTACCAGTCCTGGGCTTTCATGAGTAAAAATAGGCAGTCCATGTCAATGTTTCTTGGTGCTGACACTGGACTGTATTTACTATAATGTAGTTTAAACTAATAAAGAGCTCCTCTGGTGATTTCTTGATATAACAGAGAGCCATCAAAGCCAGCCCCACACCTGAGCCTGCCTTCTGCCTCTATCTAATCCACTGAGCATGATTTAAAGCGATTGTTTCCATCTCCCAGGTAATTATGCATTAACGCACAAGACATATGAAACTGTGTGGCTGATTGGTTGTTATTTCTTAAACCCAAGTGTGTCATGCCATGATCTACAGTAGTGTTTCTCAACTGGTCCTTGGACCGGCACCAGTCCTTGAGATCTCTATGACCAAGTTTAGGAAGGCAGCAGGCCAGTCACTGGTATCAAAAAGGTTGAGAAACACAGTTTTCGTGTATACAGTGTAGATACTATATACAAACTGGAAGGCAATTAATATTTAAACAGCATGTTCAACACTGAGATTAATGCTTCTCACCATGTGATGTGCTTTGCTGTACTCCATAGAATAACTGCAAGTGTAGTTCATCTAAAAATGCATCTGATATACTGGAGAGCTAATACAGTATAATCTTATTCTAAATTTATACAGGACGCTGTTAGGCAGTGCAGTTTGCCTAGGGCACTTCAAAGTGCTAATCAGAAAGAATATATATTATGACAGTGTATGGGTGCAGATTGTTATATGGCATGCAGATGCAAATACGGTGCAGAGTGTTAACACACTTCCCACTAACTTTAAAGAAAGCCTGTGCCGTTCCCATACTGTAGATTTATAATTGTTACTGTAATATGAAAAATGTAAGGCCTATTGTGTCTCCCTCATTACATTTCTGGAAGGTCTCAGAGCATTTCTATGACAAATCTGAAATTTAGGAACCACATGCTCTCCACAGATGCATGCAGGACTCTTTCCCAGTCATTGGGCACTGTGACTATACATCCAAGGGCAGAATTTGGCTCTGTTTGTTTGATTTTTTTTCTTTTAATGGTTTGGTGAACACTGAATTCAGAGGTGCTTGACTGACATCCCTGGAGACTGAGACCCTCTCTTCTTCCATAGGAAAGATGCAAGAAGAGAAGTGGAAGCTTTCCCATGCTACCTCCATAATATATCTAAGGTCTTACATAGCTGAATGCCCTCCAGGTGTGAGGGACATTGTCTAAAATCCATCTCAATTAGCCTTGGCCTTTCTGCAGGGATTGCTAACAAAGGTTCCAACTTTTAGTTTTTGTGAAAAGAATACATGTTCACTAGAAATTGCACTGCGACTGGTAAGCTTATTCCACCTAAGCCTCTGTATTCAACAGCTCAGTGATTTCAACTTACCTAGCAGTTTGTCAGGAAAACTTTTAACAATGCATACGTCTTCTTAAACCTTGTTACATCTACAGCTTTGCAAGACATAGTAGTTGCAGTTGAGTTTTTCATGGAAACCTTTTTCTTTGTTTTTCATTTCTCTAGTTTCTCAATGTCTGGGCTTTGTTTTGAGATTGAATAAATCTCAATACCAATACTCAATAATCAAATACTCAAATACCAAGTTACACATGGTTTCACAGTGAAACCCCGCAAAACCTTGAGTTTTTCGTTGAGTTATTGTCCCTTAGGTGCTCTGTGTTAGGTGTGTATGCATGTGTCCATGCTTCTTTGATCAGAAACTTTTCGTCAGCCGTGTCCGCAGGTCCGTATTTGAGCCCTACACCTATTTGTGCTCTGAACATAGGATATACAGGGTGGGACAGGCCTGTCAATGCTCCACTTCTTTTAACTGCCTGAAGCTAGAGATGGAGCATTTTGATGTCTGCTAGCTTAGCCAACTACCTTACCATTTCTTTCTTTCTTTACAGTTTATTTTACTTTTCTTTACTTGGTTTTTTTTTTCCTTAAGCAAATTTTATGCCTTCAAGGGTCCCTGCCTCCTTCCTTTTTTTGCCATGCTCAGGACCTCTGCCACCCTCGCCCCTCACTTGCCTGTGGTCTTTTCTTCTGAAGGTTCTTCCCTAAATATCAAGCTTCAAACCTTGCCAGACCCACCACAAATACCTCTCTTTCAGCAATAGGCATTCCAGCTGCCTCGGAGAGCCCCACATCCTGTCAAAGTGTGAGGTCTGCTCCAGCTTCCAGAGCAGACCCAGGAAGCTGAGAGAGGACAAACTGAAGCCTCCTCTTTATGGACAATTCCCAGAGACCGGCAGAGTCAGGCTGCTCTGTCTCCAACACATCCGCCTCGGCTCCTCAGAGCACTCCAGGAACTTCTTTGGTTTCAGGGAGAAAGTAGTTAAGGACATGGAGGTCAATGGTAATTGGGACAAATTGCAACATGGATTTACTAAAGGTAGATCGTGCCAAACCAACCTGATCTCCTTCTTTGAGAAGGTGACGGATTACTTAGACAGAGGCAATGCGGTAGATCTAATGTACCTCGATTTCAGTAAGGCGTTTGACACGGTTCCGCATGGGGAACTGTTAGTTAAATTGGAAAAGATGGGGATGAATGTGAAAGTTGTAAGGTGGATAAGGAACTGGTTAAAAGGGAGACTACAGCGGGTCGTGCTGAAGGGTGAACTGTCAGGCTGGAAGGAGGTTACTAGCGGAGTCCCTCAAGGATCGGTTCTTGGACCGACCTTATTTAACCTTTTTATAACTGATCTTGACACAAAGAGCGAGAATGTGTTAATAAAATTTGCGGATGACACGAAGCTGGGGGGTATTGCTAACACGGAGAAGGACCGGGATGCTATTCAGGAAGATCTGGACCACCTTGTACACTGGAGCAATAGTAATCGGATGAAATATAATAGTGAAAAGTGCAAGGTCATGCACTTAGGGATTAATAATAAGAATTTTACATATACGTTGGGGATGCATCAGTTGGAAACGACGGAGGAGGAGAAGGACCTTGGGGTATTGGTTGATAACAGGATGACTATGAGCCGCCAATGTGATATGGCTGTTAAAAAAGCAAATGCGGTTTTAGGATGCATCAGGCGAGGTATTTCCAGCAAGGAGAAGGAGGTGTTAGTGCCGTTATATACGGCGCTGGTGAGACCCCACCTGGAATATTGTGTGCAGTTCTGGTGTCCCATGTTTAAGAAGGATGAATTCAAACTGGAACAGGTTCAGAGACGGGCTACTAGGATGATCCGAGGAATGGAAAATCTGCCTTATGAAAGGAGACTCAAAGAGCTTGGCTTGTTTAGCCTGGCCAAAAGAAGGCTCCGGGGGGATATGCTTGCTCTATATAAATATATCAGGGGGATTAACGTTAGGGAGGGAGAGGAATTATTTAAGTTTAGTACTAATATAGGCACGAGGACGAATGGGTACAAACTGGATATTAGGAAATTTAGACTTGAAATTAGACAAAGGTTTCTAACCATTAGGGGAGTGAAGTTCTGGAACAGCCTTCCGAGGGAAGTAGTGGGGGAAAATGACTTATCTGGCTTTAAGACTAAGCTTGATAAGTATATGGAGGGGATGTTATGATGGGATAGTTTAATTTGAGCAATTGATTTTGGATTATCGGCAGATAAGTCTGCTCAAAGGTCTGTGGGAATGCTGGATGGGATGGGAACTGAGTTACTGCAGAGAAATCTTTTTTGGGTACTGGCTGGTGAGTCTTGCCCACATGCTCAGGGTTTAGCTGATCGCCATATTTGGGGTCGGGAGGGAATTTTCCTCCGGGGCGGATTGGCAGGGGCCACGGAGGTTTTTCGCCTTCCTCTGCAGCATGGGGCATGGGTCGCTTGCTGGTGGATTCCCTGCAGCTTGAGGTCTTCACATCTCATTTTTGAGGATTTCAATAACTCGGTCATGGGTTCGGGGTTGTTATAAATGTGTATGGGTAGGGTTTGTGGCCTGCCTTGTGCGGGAGGTCAGACTAGATGATCATATTGGTCCCTTCTGACCTATGAGTCTATGAGTCTATGAGCTCAGGGACTAAAGACCAGCGAGTAGCTGCAGAGGTCTTGACACATTTAAAGAAAAAAAGACCTCAATCCCTTGATAGGGAGTCTAAATGTAGGGAGAAGTCACCCCGAGGCCCAGGAACTAAGGAGATTTCTTGTCCTGCTGTGGGTACGGCTGAGACTTTTATCTGCTCCAGTACTGAGGGCCTGATACCGATGGGGAAAAAAAACTGGCAGCAGTCTGCATACCAAGAAGGGACTCAGCAAACAACCCATCGTTGATACCCTCAGAGACCTCCAGGCACAAGTATTCCTCGGAGAAACTTTCACCAGCCCCAACTCTAGCACTCTTCGAGGGCCATAGATATAAGAAGCATGATCACCCATCCATCCCATATCCGGTATCGTTTGACTCAGGTCAGCTTGAGAAGTACTTCCTTGGATCACTAGTACCAAGCATTTTCTTCCCCTCACAAAAGACATTTGAGTGAAAACAGAGCCCAAATATTTTCTACTGAGAGGTATAGACAGGGCGTCACTGCTGATGCTGATGTACACCTCTGTACAGAGATAGCAACATCCCATCCCCTCTGTTGGACATAGAAGATGACACCCTCTGAATCACACATCTCCATCCAAGATTCAATCATTTTCCCATCAGTCTCTCTCCCTCGCTGTGTACCCTCAGGGTGAGACTCAAGGAACCAGTCAACACTTAACTTGCTGACTCTGGCAGGAATACCACCGGGAGTCCCTCTTTTCTGAATGACCTGCCACACTGGTCTCTCTGGAACTCTTGGGCCCCCCTACAGTGACCAGTTTTATTGAGTGCATTCTTATAAGATTACCTGTTAAGAGAAGCAGCCACCAGAACAGGGGGAGCTTCTTCCTCAGGGAAATCTTCCAGATGATCAAAAGTTAAGAGCTGAGGAGGAAGTACCTGCTTCCAATAAAACTTCTTCCTCCCCAGACAAAGGAGTTATGTCCTCTATGCAGATAATTTCAAATTTCTTCAAGGACCAATGAAGATGGTGTCCAAGACTTTAATTTCCCTAGAAGAGATACAATAGTCCCATCACTCCCCAATGGATATCCTGCATGCCATGTTTCAAGGCATGATAACCCTGCCTATTAATGATTACCTCGTGTCATCAGGTCATAACATATGGCAGACATCTGCTACTATCCCACCCATGGGCAAGAGGTCTGATGAAAGTATGTGCTGGCTAACGGATCAGAATGCCATTTTTTTTCTCATCCCATAACTAACTCCTTGGTGATTGATATGGTTAATGAAAGAAACAAACAATACATGTTGAGATCTACTTCTCTTGATAAAAAACTTGAAGTGCCTGGACCTTTTTGTTTGCAAGAATTACTCTTCAGGTGTACTACAACTGAGGGTCACCAAGCATCGTGCCTTGTTAACAAAGTAGAACTACACCAGTTACACCAAGTTTTTCCAACTTATTGATGATCTGCTACAGGACCCCAAGACCAATTTCAAGCCCTCACTTCAGAAGCCCCGATGATCCTCAAGACATTCTTACAAGACTCTTTTGATGCAGCTGCAATAGCCTCTTGTTCTCTAGCTACCGCCATAGTTATGCTTCAAGCTTCATGGCAATAGTCCTCTTGTCTCCCGAGAGAAGTGCGGTATATAATAAATGACCTTCCCTTTGAAGGGCCCAAACTCTTCAGCCATGCAATAGTGAAGGAACTTGTCTATCTCAAGGACTCCTGGGCAACCCTGAGATCTTTGGGCATTTACATCCCTTAAATTTATTTTCTTTTTTTTTTAAAAAGCACATCGCAGACAGTCCAATGGTCTCCCCCACTTCAGTATTTCACCTCCCAAAGACTAACCTTACAGCCAAGAAGAGGTCCAGGAGATTCCACAAGAAGGGGCCTGTTGTAGGATCGGTTGAAGAGAGTGAGATTGAGCTGAGTAGAGTGATAAGGAGCGTTTATTCGGTTACAGCTTCTAGTCCACTCGTTCCCCTTTGTCACGTGCATCCAACAAAGTGTGCCCTGAGTTCACTACTTTACAACTTTATCTAAAATATGTAAACACACGTACACTTTTACAATGCCCCATAAAATCCCTATTTGGTAATATAAAAGATTATAAAATGAATATTAATGGCTAGAGAAGGTATATAATTATATCTGCCCCTGTTTGTTATTTCCCACGAAACTTACATAGCATATACTTTTATCTTAACAGCAAAAATGACCATGAAGTCCCTTAACACACTAGTAACAAGGGAAGAACTAGAGGGACAGATCCCAAGCATTCCCTAACAGACATGTTCTCTAGGAAAGACGAGAACACCCTTTAACCACATTCTTTGTCCATGTGGTGAGGGGAGGAATGGTGTGGGTGGGTGGGTGTGTGGGTGTGTGGTGGTGGTGGTGGGGGGACAACGATGACACCACACATAGCCTTCCTGTATTATGATCCTGTTTCCATGGTACCTGTTGGACAGGTTTTCCCTCTTTTGGACACAACTAGAAAGCTGCTCTGATATGCTTCCTCCTTCCTTAACTTCAAGGCTAGAAAGTTGCTGTGGTTTGCTTCTCCCCCACTCCCTAATTTCAAGGCTAGAAAGTTGCTGTGGTTTGCACATGATTATTGCTTGTGTAGTATATGGTCTTTTTAGACCAAGTCAGGGGTTCTATGGAGGACAATTCGTGTCCAAAGCTTGGGCCCAACTCCCAGTCCCTGAGGAATGTGGCCCAGCACTGACGTCCTTTGTCCCTGCACCCACAAGGCCATCTTCTTCTCTGTCCTCATCAGGGACCTCTTTCAAGTGGCTATTTTGAACTGTTGGTAAAAGTTCATGAATCATCCCACTGTATGGATCCTACATTGCACCTACATTGTAAGAGCTCCTCACGTCAAACAGATGAATACTGGAAGTAGTCTCTTCAGGCTACACCATCCATTTCAATTCTTTCACTGCTCCTGCCTTTTCAGGGACCCTTCTTGTGAAGATCTCTTACAGCAGGAAACCACTCTCTCCTGTTACGGGGAACGATCAAATAATTCCCTTCCTAATTCCCCAAAAAGGAGTTCTACACCCTGTACTTCCTGGTTTCTATATAAAAAAGAGGGATGAAGACAGATCCTATACCTCAGGACTGTGAACATTTTCATACAGACACAGATTCAGAATGTTAATCCAAGGAGCACTAATACTATCATTAGATCCAGGGGATGGGTTTGTATCCGTCGATCTCCAAGATGCGTATTTCCATAAAGCCATGCACCCCTCTCATAGATGCTTCCCATGGTTTGCTGTTGGCAATGTCCACTTCCAGCTCCCAGTTCCTCCCTTCAGCCTTTCAATTTCTCCAAGACTGTTCACAAAGCTATTCCTGGTGATGGCGGCCCATCTTCGACATAGTCCTTTTCCCCTACCTAGACGACTGGCTTGTTAAGAGTCATTCCTTCCCTGAGCTTCCTCATCACCAGCAAAGAACTAGCTCTCTTCCACTCCTTGGGGTTTAATTCAGTGCAGAGAAACCAGTCTAATATCCGTTCAGTGCATTCACTTCGTCAGAGCCAATTTCAACCAGCAGGTTGTACCTACCCAGAGACAGATTTGACACAGTGTTCACTCATCTCTATTCTGCAGCAGTGCCCTCAGACCACAGCAACATCTTGCCTGCAGCTCCTACATCATATGGCAGCCTACACATTTGTAATGCCCCATGCCACACTACATACGTGATGCCTCCAAACCTGACCCAGAACCATCTTTACTCCCAACAAGCACAACCTGTCCAAATGAGTTTCCTTCCCCAGAGAGTCCTTGACTCTCTCAACTGGTGGAAGGACCCTCACAGAGTTTGTGTTGGGACCCCATTTTTATGTCCACCTCTCATAGAGATAACCACCACAGACATCCATATTAGGCTGGGGAGCTCCCTTCCTGGACTCCACTGCACAATGCAAACTGACCTCCTAGGAGCTGTTGCTTAACAATAACTTTCTCAAGTTCAGGACAGTTCAATGCATGTATCCACTTCTTACCCAAGATCCAGGGTCACTTTATCAGGCTCATGACATATTAAAGAATGTAATGTACTGAATGTATTTCTTCAACTTCCAAAGAGGAGCAGGATCTCAATCCTTAGTTGCACAGACAAAGTCTCGAACTGGTGTCTAGTCTATCAAATTGACATTTCAGAAATCTACCTACTAGGTGGGTGGAACACCTTAGTAGACACCTTGAGCAGGCAGTTCCTGCCAGGATCACAAATGGGAACTGAGAAATTCCATCTTTTGGAAGATCTGTCTCAGATGCGGCTCTGCAAAGGTAGACATGTTTGTGACACCATTCAACATAAAACGCCATCACTTCTGCTAGAGGGGAGGACTCCATCAGAACTCTGGGAAATGCCTTCCTTACTTCTTGGCCTTGGGTTCTGCTATATCCTTGTCCTCCAACACCATTGCTCCTCAGAGTCCTGAACAAACTGAAACAGGAAAGCACTAGTTATGCTCATAGCACCAACATGTCTGAGGTAGGTATGGTTCCCAGACTTGAGTCAGCTGTATCTCAAGCCACCTCTTCTCTTCCCTCAGGTGACAGGCATCCTGACATCCAGTCTCTCCTCATTGCACCATCGAACATGGCTCCTTGATGACTATTGGGCTAGAATGGTATTGCTCTCAGGAGATGCAATCTGTGCTGCTGAAAATAGGAAACCCACCACAAGAAAAACTTATTTGCAAAAGTTGTAACATTTCCATCTTTAACGATCCCAGCAGTCATTGCCTCCATCTCTCCAGTGTACTTGATTACCTGTTAAATTTGAAACCGATGTATCATTCAGCTCTATTAAAGTCCACCTAGCTGCTACTACAACCTTCCATCAACCAGTGAAAAGAATCAGTTTTTGAGCATCCTACCACTGCAAGATTCCTGAAAGAATTGCCCAGTCTCTTTCCTCACATGAGGCAGCCCATAGTGCCTTGGAATCAAAATTTAGTTCTCAGTGCTTTGAGGAAAAACCCCTTTGAATACATGGGGAGTTGTTTTCATCTGCACTTACACTTCAAAATCACATTCCTTAGAGCCATTACTTCAGGACAGGTGAATGGGGAGGACTTATGGCTGATCCACCATACACAGTATTCTAATGAGACAAAGTGACTTTGTCTTCATCCTTGTTTCCTGCTGAAAGTCTCATCTGACTTCCACATCAACCAAGTCATTCAGTTACCAGGTTTTTTTTTTACCCCAAGCCACAAGGGAGTAACCAGTCTCCATATTCTAGATGTGTGAGAAGGCAACACTCTTATCTCAACAGAACTAACCCCTTCAGAACTTCTCCTAGACTGTTTTTCTCCAGTGCAGAGAGAATGAAGGGAGCTTCTCTTTCCACTCAAAGACTATCTAAATCAGTTTCAGAATGCATCTTAGCATGTTACAAAGCTTCCAGGGTGTATCCTCTACTTAGGGTGATAGCCCTTTCCACCAGGCTCTTTAGCTCTTCTTACTCATTTGCAGACATTTTGCAAAGCTGCCACCCATGTACCCTTTTCCCCAGTATTATATCATCATTTACACTTCCAGCTCAGATGCATTCTTTGGCGATGCCATTGTCCAAACTGTTCTAAACCCGTCTCTTCAGCATCCTCCTCCATAATTGAGATATTGTTTGGGAATCTCCTGATGTTGAAGTACTCATAGAGTCAACACCTCAAAGAACGAGAGGTTACTTACCTGTACAGTAATTGGAGTGTTTCTAGATGTTTTGTCCCTCTGGATGCTCCACTACCTCCCCTTCTTTGCCTTCTGCTTCAGAGTTCTTGCCTTTGGACTTTGTGGTTAAAAAGGAACCAGAGTGGCCCTCTCTATATATACTTGGCTTGGAGTATGAGGAGGCTTAGGGTGTAGGCACCAATGCTCCTGACAAAAATTCTCTGATCAAAAGTTCACAGGTATGCACACACCTAAAATGGAGCGCCCATAGGGACAAAACATCTTAAAGAACTCCAGGTATTGTACAGGTAAGTAATCTCGACTTTTGCATAGTTTTGACACAGCCACTGAATAAGTCTAGATTTGCTCAAAAGGCTCACATGCCATTAGTGAACCTTTTTGGTGAATTGGAGAAGAGTTTCAAATTTTGTAATAAAGCCCTAAGCCAGGCCACGTTTTGTGTTAACTTCCACTGTTCATGCTCCTCTTCTTCAAACTCTTTATGGATCTGCTTGCCATGCATAACAAAAAAATTCTGTATGCTACTGTTTAAATTGGTAGGCATTTTGTATTTAATGGGAGCAAGCAGTTCAATTCTGATTTCAATAAGGGTAGAATTGGGCCTGTCTGTTAGTGCTATCCATAGATTTAAACTGTACTCTAAAAGTTAGCACCTATACCAATCCCCTGGTGCCCTGGACAGACTCATACAAATACATTAATACGTAAGAGTTTGGCAGTTACCCATGGATACATTATCCCTGCACAGAATCAACATCAAATTACCTTTTTTTGGTAATATAAAAGGACTGGTGAAATTAACAATGAGTAGCACCAGTTCTGTTGCACTAAGGAAACCAGTGGGTATTTCTATGGGTGTGGCAGGGTCTTGTCATTTGTAGACCAATACTTCTAATGACAGACTTTCAGCAGCATTGAATTCCTTCAGCACCAGATGATTCTTAAGCAAATAGGAATGATAAGAATTAATTTTTGGCTGCCTGTGTGCACAGGTCACGCTTTATGATTTTAAGTTTCTAAGCTGTAATGTAGATTGCTTCTTATTAGCATTCAAAATGTCCATTATTTCCAGATACAATTGCTACTGTGACACATCAGAAGGGCTCTGAAAGCATCTAATTTCAACCACAGGATAAATGAGAACAGACATCACACCTAATTAAAAAATAAAAGAAGAGGATGTGAGTTGGAGGCTCCTCATCTTCCTGTGAAATTTTTCTGATCAGAAATTACCCAAGACTTGAGAGGAAAATTGTTGAAGGTAAGAGGAATCGTTTCAAACTGATGGAGTGTGATAATACTCGTCCTTAATATTGAGACATATAAGTAGTTCTGATCCTGAAGGTGTTGGCCTCCTCGAAGCTAGTGAGATCTGTGAGTACTCAGCTCCTCTCAGAATCAGGTTTTAAGTTAGGAAGGAAGAATTTGTAGAAAATACAGCATTTATTTCCCCTAAATCATCATCATTACCCTCTTCAGATTACAATGTAATAGAATCCCCTATTTTTCTGCTTAATTTTTTCCCCCATCCCTTTCTCCCCCATCCCTTTCTTTTTAAAAAAACTCATTCTTATATTAATGCTAATGCTCATGAAAGGTGGTGGGTTGAGTACCTGGGGGACTGAATTTCTGAAGTTGTCTACCCACACTACAGTTATAGGGCAAGTTTCCAGTTTCTCCCTCACCAATGCACCAGAAGCCTACAGTAGTGATAGTATAACTAATTCTGCATGGCCATTATCTTTTTTTGGCCTCTCTGTTGAGGTTTCAACAATGTGCCAGTTGTGTTGGCAGGTCTGCAGTGTAGACATCTGTCTGCAGGATGTTGGTTGAGACAATATTAATTTTGCAGAGGCCTTCAGAGAGCTATACCTCAAGACTGAAACAGACAAAGATTTCAAAGGCACAGTTTTTGCCATGTTAGAACAATAGACATTTTGAAATACCTGGTGGTGAGCGAGAGAGAATCAAATTTTATGGCAAATTTACTCCCACATTTATGGATCTGAAATATTTCCAAAGCACCACTGCAACTATTATAAAGTATTTAAAGAGCTATTGAAGCCTCACGGAAAACTCTGAAAAACATCTTCTTTAGAGACAGTGCTGCATCTGTATCAGACTCTTTCTGCTTTCTATTGTTCCCTTTTTAGCTACTAGAGGCGTTTACATGAGAACAGGCTCTGTGTTGCTTGGGGGTCTATCTGCTCCTGCCACGGAGTTTCCATTTAAAGTCACAGGTCCCAATCCAGCAGTCAGGAAACACTCCTAGTGAATTTCAGTTCCCCCAAACCATGCCCTTAATCTTCCATTTCATATAAAAGTATTTTCTGCAGTAAATGGGAGAAATTTTCTCAGGTCTGTGGCTTAAAGTACAGAAATTGGAAGCATGAGAAGATGAACTCCTGAGCAGCTAAGAGGCTGTTCTCATACAGATACAAATAAGGAGGAAAATACACAACAACATTTGTTACAAACAGTTGTGTGTTTCAGTGAGTCCAGATTATGAAACCACTATATTGACTTTCCATACAAAAATACAGGCTCTTTGAAAACAAGTCAAACCTTTAAAAGTCTGGAATGGAACAGTTGAGAGCTTAGGGTGACCAGATAGCAACTGTGAAAAATTGGGGGTACTTTTTTCCCAGGGGGAAGTGAAATTGCAGATGTAAGACAAAGCCTTTAATGTCGAGATGGTCCCAATAATAGTGGGATGTCTGGTCACCCTATGATGGCTCCATCCAGTTTCCCACTTACCCAATCGCTCACTCTTGTCCCTTCTTTCTTTCTCTGTGTCCATGTGAAAAACAGCTGAATGTCCCTAATATGCAAGCTATCCTGTCCACTCACTATTAGTGGCACCTCCTCCTGACAACTATTATCTCCTTCAAGGTGCTGCACCCTCCTCTCCTGGTCTCTTCATCCATCCTGTTTTGCTCTGTGACCCCTTTCATGCCAGGAGCTGCAAATTCCTTTTCATGACTTGGCCCTCTGACCAGGTCACTATGGTCCTCCCTTTCCAGGTTATCGAAGACTTCCAGTGCAAATGGTCCCAGGCTGTCAACTTTCCACTTCCTGGTATGTGCCACTTCCCCAGTGGCTGGTAGGAGAGCCCAGGCCCACCCTCTCTTCTTGGTTCCAGCTGTTCCATCCTCGACCTTATTGCCTTTCCTGCCTTTTAGCTCTCCCTACCTCTCTGAGTTTACCAGCTGTACACCTCCCTTCTCCCAGGAAGTGACTGCAGACATCTTTCCTGTAGCCAATTTCTGCTCTTAGCTCTTTGGCTTTATACAGGCTTTGCCTGTTCCTGTCCAATTGAGCCTCGTCTAATTAATCTCTGCTCCCTGGCTCTTCCTTCACCCTGAAGCCTGGGCAGTTAATTGGCTGACATAGATACCTTAACCCCTTCAAGTCTTGTGTGGGATGGACACCTCATAGCATACCCCTATTCTGCAGCGTGCCGAACCATGTGTCTGAGGTTAAAAATATGCTTATGTGCAAAGAAGGGCGGGCAACCAACTGCGCAACCCCAAGGAAAAGAGAAACAAAACACTGCACCCAGTCTCTAAGGCAGAGATGCCTCTGTGCAAAGTATTTTTCTGTCCTGGCTCAATGTCTGGGGAGAGTTGGATCTGAGGCTTTCTTCAGCCTCATTCCTTCTGCCCTTCACCCAAAAATCAAAGTGGTAAAAAACAAACAAACAAAGCAAAATAAAAGATGACTTGCTTCCACTATGGGAGAAAACAAATAGTCCTTAACTTACAAAATATCTTGTAAAGCAGTAGAGTCTTTCTGTGTAAGCAAGATGGCAGGTTTCTGAGTTCCTCAACATTCCTGCTCCAATGTTCATACTGGCTTGGAGTAAGAGCACACTCTCCCTCAACCTTCCTGTGGTCCCTCTGGAAGTCCTGGCTCTAATGAATGGCTAGTTAACCTCTTCTCTGACCACCTTAAGGTGGGGATACATATACCCCTTCACCAATTCTTTGTATGATATAATATAATTATATAAAAAAAAAAGATGTGTGTGTCTGTGTGTCACTGTAATTCCCCCTGCTGTGTCAAAAGGAAAACCCAGCAAAATGCATTCCTTAGTAAGGCAAAGTTTTTATTTTTTAAAAGCAAAATAATAGTGTATATACCAACCTGTTATATAAGTTATGATAAGCTAGAGAAAAATTTTAAAAGG
Source organism: Mesoclemmys tuberculata (assembly GCA_007922155.1). Classification (NCBI taxonomy): domain Eukaryota; kingdom Metazoa; phylum Chordata; order Testudines; family Chelidae; genus Mesoclemmys; species Mesoclemmys tuberculata. The sequence continues at coordinate 8,840,997 of ML675610.1, forward strand.
TTCCTATTAATAATTTTTAAATGTTTCCAAATGCCATAATGCTAAAACTACCAGGTAAATTCTACCAGGAGATAGGATGTGGCATGTGAAATTTCATGGGGATGGCCTTTTGTGTGTGTACGGTGGAGGCGTCGGGTTGAAAACTGCAACAGTTCATATAAAAGCCAAAATTTTCAAAATTAGCCTGACGTTAGGCTCTTAAACCCATATTTAGGTATCTATGGGTGGGATTTTCAAATGTACCTAAGTAATTTATCACAAATGTTGTTGATGGCAAACTGCCTGAGGGAGGAGTTATAAGCCTGTTCAAAGCATTTCAGCTTTTTGACTTGTGGAAGTCGGATATGCTGGAAACAATTTTAGTTGCAAATATAGCACAGGCTCTTTGCTTATCAGTTTTGTTTTAGGTTTGTGATGTTATGTGATTTAGAATGTTGATTTTTTTTTTCAGCATGGATGAGTGGTTTCAGTGTAAAATTTAGAAAAATATTTCTATGGCAAAGTTCTACTAATTAAGAAACTAATTAAAAATATGAAAAGAAAACATCTACTTTAGGTTAAGTCTAAAATGGGGAAAAAGTTGACAATGAGCAATATGTAAATACAATCTGAATTAATAATAAAAAATGATACATAGCGCTTCTTTAAAGTAGATTTCAAAGCACGTTACAAAGGAGATCAGTATAATTATCCCCATTTAAACTGTATATAAAAAAGAATTAAATAGTTAAAAAAAAAAAAAAAGTCCTATCCACTCTGTATGTGAACTAACTTGGAACTTGAGCAAAATCTCCAAAGGTGAAAAGCTAGTGCCATAAGCAACTTTTCCATCTGTTTCCTAACAAAGCAGTTTGATATTCCTTTTCCTTCAGCATGTGCTAGCCTTCATTTTTACAGACATTGTTCAGAAAGTGGTGTAACAGCAGATGCAATTTTCGGTTCCCTGGGATCATCTGGCTATCATAGACATATAAGAATAAAAAAAGGATGTAACACACTTTGTAATTAATGTGCATCAAAAATATACTTCCAAAACACTTAAACTAGACATGGTGAAAAGTTCCAAAGGGGTATCCGTGTTAGTCTGTATACAGCAAAAACAATGAGAGTCCTGTAGCATCTTAAAGACTGACAAATTTCTGATGAAATGCATGCATCTGATGAAGTGGGTTGCAGCCCATGAAAGCTTATGTCCACAGAAATTTATCAGTCTTTAATGTGCTACAGGATTCTTGTTGATTAAACTAGACAGTTGCAAAGGGTCAACATCCTTGTTCGGCAGGATAACTATATAAAGTTAACCACGAGAATTAAAAATCCACCATTCAGAACAATATACAAGAATGCACTTTGAGATGAAAGTCACCCCAGTGTAGTGGATTAATGTCAGACCCTCCATGAAATTTTAAATTCAATGGATTTGCCACAAGTTTCTTGTTTGTTATGCAGAAGAGGGTCCGTATTGGCTTAAAAAAAAGCCAGTACAGGAGGTGAAATTTGGGGCAAGGCTGCTGGATGTATACCCAGTGATGCAAAAATCTCTGCACAGGAGGGACAGTGCTAATTATATCAGCTTTCAGTCTGGCCCAGTAGCTGCAGAGGGGCTGCGCCACAGCTCTGCAGCCTGCCTATGGATTGAAGATGTTCCCCAACCTCTGCAGAATTCTTCGTGCTCATCCCCTTTTCTCGTGTGGGAATATATATCTACGTTTTCTGAATTTTTTTTTTCTGAAAAGTGATTTTTGTTCTTCCTTACAATAGCCAAATGCATCTGAGCAAATTAGCTGCGTCGATGATTATCCTACTCCGTATCACCCTGTAAATCACCTCTGTACGAGTGAAGTCAAACACTTGAAGACCTGCTGAAGAAAATGGAATGTCAGCCTGTTCTTGCAGTTTGTCTTGACTTCCTGCAGAAGCCAGCGTGCAGATTGGCTGAATGGACACAGATTTCAGCTGTGGAGACCTGGCTCAAATTCTCAGTAAAATCACAAATGAAATTAAGTTGTTGATTTCCTCCTGGTGTCCATTTGTGCACATCAAAAGACTACCCCGCAGTTTAGAATAATGAGCAGTTTTTGCTCAAGTCATGCAAGCTAGTATATACACTGTCAGCCTTCTGTTGAGAAGTAGCTGAGATCCAGGCCTTGGAATCAGCTTCCCAGTGGGGGAAAAATCAATTGTGTGGAGGCTGGACATATGCTTAGTACAACTTGGTCTATTTACTCATGTGCTGGAACACAGAGGTCCCAAACAGCATACAGAAAACCTGCTTAGCCAAAATACTAGTGCCCTGTTCCGAGGAAGCAACTCTGCTCTCTGCCTTAATTTCTGTCACTAGGCAATTTTGGGGTAAACTCTTAAGCTCAGGTAGAACCAATTAAGGGCCTGGACTCGAGAGCCCAGCAGGAAAGTGAGCAGTGGTACAGGAGTTGCTCAGCTTTCTTGTAATGCAGCAACCAGCCATAAGAGGAGCAGCTGCAGCAGGGAAAGGAAAGTTGTGGCTCAGAGCACCCTTGGCTCACAGCAGAGCTGCTCCTGAGGCCCCAGGGGAGAGAGGGTCCCCCTATCTGGTCCAAGTAGTGAGACAGCTGATTCAAACACTTCAATTTAACAACTGCAGGACATGATTCAGGGTATGGATTTTCAATATATACAAACAACAGTTTAATTTTTTCTGTTACTGAAATAATCTCTACTGAATAGATGTGAAATGTTAACAAAAATATTACTGGACATTTTTTTTCACATTCATTCTAAACTGGAAAACAAACCCATTCAGTCAATGCATACGCCATGTTCTGTGAATTTTTGTTCAAGAAGCAGCCAATTTTGGGGGGAAATAGCTCCCATTTCTAAGCAGCAATAAGCCTATTCTGAAGAATAGGTGTCTTTAAAATTCATAGTTAAAAAATATGAATTTTCCTGTATTTTTGATGCACAAATAGCTATTTCTCCAAACTTAATGGAAAGGCAATATTTGGGGAAGTGCAAAGCTACCCACAACAAAGGATTTAGGAAACAACAATATTATAGAAAAGATGTTACTAGGCTTGTACAATTCTAGTGCCCATTAACAAGATTGCACAATTAGAGCTTAGTTGATCATTTTATTATTGGTGCATGAGAGAGAATGGAATCCAACTGTTTTTTCTATTGTCTTTTTACTCTGAATTGCTAACAGTATAGTATAGACTTGTTTGTGTTAGTAACTTAGCTATGCTCTAAAATGCAAAAATAGTAGATACTGTGGGTTTGATTTTCAGTACTACACACGTGACATGTAAATACATGTATAAATCAGACAATCCTGCTAGATGAATAACTAGCATTTGCAGGGGCAAGGACTTAAATTACCCATTCAATCACTGTGCTTGTATTTGCATATCAGGTACATAACACCAAACAGACAGTAGTGAAAATCAGGCCCTCCATGTTTAGAAATAGCTGTTTTATCCTGGAATACATTTTAATGTCAGCCATAAACTAATTTTGCATTTGATTCAGGAATTTTCTGATACAGGAAGGGCACTTTAAGCAAGTAGTTAACTCTTATTGAATTCAATAGGATTTAAACACATAATTAACTTTTTAAGGCATGTTCTAAATGCTTTTCTGAATCAGGGTGATTAATCCTATCTGTTTTTGTTGGAGGGTGGTGAGGATTCACTGGGCTGTAATATATAATTTCAATGGAATGTAAGTTAACTAAGTGTAGCTAGAGTGCTTGTGAAAGATGCAGATAATGCCTTATCAATGTGTTGATTCTGACCTTTGAGAAACAAAATTCAGATTGAGAATATTTCTATTTCTACGTCCACTCTGTCCTTCATGAGTGTGCTGGCCACAAAGGAGACAACTGTGGTGGTGGTTTTGTATGGTATTCATACCTGCAATCTGTTCCATACAGGTTGCATGACTGTTCTCTGCCAGGAGCCCCACTGAAGTCAACAGAGTTCAAAGAGCATATTGTATTTTAGTATAAACTAATGCTCATGTAGTTCAAAATGCTACAACCAACAGCAATTGTGTTATGATCTGTGGTAAGGAATCCACCCCTACACAAGGCAGAGAAGGTTAAATTAATTAACCTGATAGGCTACACCTGGAGGAGAGCCAGGGCTTGAAAGGCTGATTGATGATGAAGCCCAGCTGAGATGGAACAGATGGGGTTGGTATAAAGCCAGGAAGTTGGTGCAGCAAGGGGAATGCAGGGGAAAATAGTCTGTAGTTGCTCCCTAAGAGAAGGGAGGTTTGTTAGAGATTACGGGGTCTAATAAGAAGCCCAGGAGGGAAGTAGACACAGAGAGCAGAGGAAACTTGGCTAAACAGTAAATGTAGAAGTGTTAGAGGGAGGAAGCAGTTCAGAGCCTATGGAAGCAGCAGTCAGGTCTCGGAGTAAGTAGAACATAGTTGTAGAGCACAGAGTCCCTGGGCTAGAACCAGGAGCAGACGGTGTGCCTGAGTTCTCCTGGCAGCCAGTGGGAAAGCAGTATAGCCTTGGATGGAAGGTTGCCTGGAACGACAGAGGTACTTTTTGTGTTAAGTGACATTGACAGACCCGAGAAAGAGGACTAGGGTGACCTAGCTGGAGCAAAGAAGGAGCAGCTGGGTCACAGAGAGGAAGACTACCCAGAGTCCTGGAAGGTGAGATTGAGACAATGGGATAAGTGATGGTGGGAAGGGGTGCCTGGCCAGTGGCAAACTCATCCTCAGATGATCCACAAAGGGCATGCTAATAGTGAATCCTATTACAGGACCCTAGTATCATTTTATATGACATACAATAGTCTTCATTTTCTATCTCAACAGACTTATGTGCTGCGCATGGTACTGATGTTTAAAATTCATCTGAGCATATGGTTTTGTTCTGAATTGGTTTTCAAAAAGAACTTAATTTTCACAGCTCCAGTATAGACAATAATGACACATCTGCTGGATATATAGAATACGAAATGGAAGTATTTCAGCATCTCAACCCACTCTTACTTTTTAGTCTAATGTGAAAGTTGAAACAGAAGATTTCCCTAGTGCAAACAATGTTTGCTTTAAAGTCATAAATACCATCGTTGTGGAACACTTTCAAATCTATAGCTCTATAAAAATGATGAAAGGAGACAAGAGGAGACTTTCCATTTAAACCGGTGCTGTATTGGTAAAACAAATATGAATCTTCAGACTCTTGGGTTATCTTGTTAGTAGTGATACTACTTAACATGTTACCAGATGCTGCAATCTCTTAAGTATGTTTAGATAGACGTGAAAATGTTTTCAGTTAAAAGTAAAGTGTACTTGACATCAACCTTTAACACACTTTACAGTTTGCTTCTCACTCTTCATTAGTTATAATACTTACAGAAGCTTGAATATAAAATTGCTTTCCCGTTTGTCTGATCTATACCCATTTGGCAGGGGATAATGGGAGCAACACAGTAGATCAAACTCAAACTAAGTACGGAATGATCAGGCTTAATTCTTTGCATCAGTGCATGTGGACAACTCCTCTGTGTCTGTCACTGGAAATAATTATAAGTGGCTGTTCCACTGTTTTTTGGTTGGTGTTTGTTTTTTTTTTTTTATGGCTAGCTGATTCTAGAAGATACATGCTGAAGGACTAGCCTTGCAATTTTTCCTAGACTGAAAGATTTGGTTTGGGAGAATAAATAGATGATGGTTTGACTGATTTTCTGAGGCTTATCTAAATAGCTGCAAACCTCTCAGTAGAAGGGAACCATCTTTTCAGTAGAAGACTAGCTAGAAAAACTGGGAGCGCTTTAAACTAGCGTCCAAAGGGCAGGGAATATTAAGGGATAAATGCTGTACATAGGATCAAACATATAACTCAAACTCAAGTTAAGCATTAATGAAAAGGCATCGAGGAATGTGAAGTGAAAACATCCAGTTGCCTGTATGCCAATGGTAGAACCCTAGGAAATAATTATACCACCTGGCTCTTTTTTTCAGTAGATCTCAAAGTACTTTACAAAGAGCAATTAGTGTCACTGTCCCCCTTTAACTGATGGGGAAACTGAGGCATGGAGGCAGTGACTAGAACAAGGTCATCTATCAGGCCAGTGCCAGAGCTGGGAGTAGAATCCATGTTTTCTGAGTCACAGTCCACTGCTCTATCCATTAGGCCTCATAACAAGAATTACAAATGCTCACTTATTATAAGAAACTTGAAATAGTATTACTGAAACCTGGCATGCTAGCATGTTAGAATAGCTGGATACACCGTATTCAGGAAAGATGAAGTGGGACTCTACATCAAAAGTCCCATTACTTGCTTTAGAGATACGGATAATTCAGAATCTGGAATGCTTATGTATTAGTACTAAATGATAAATCACAATGTGGGGTACTGAGGGGTGTAGAGACCATCAAATTAGAGTGGGGAACAGGGAGAGTAGCTCTCTTTATACATCTATTTATACAATGTATAGGAAGAAAAATTGCATCATTGTGAAAGGCTGTCAATCTGGGGGACGCATGTTGGAGTTCTCATCTGCCCTAACATCCTTGGAGTTCCTAAAAATTGGTAATACTTTGTGTTAGAAATTTATCATAACCAACTCAGGTTTATTCTACATTAGACATATTCTGATGGATAAAAATTTATCCATTTGTAATGAAGAAGCACAGGAATGAGGAACAGGCAAAAATGGTTAAGCTAAAATAAGGCCTGACCCAACCCTCACTCAATATTGAAAGCAAACTTAACCAAACTATAAAGAAAGATGAATTGATCAATGAACTAAAAATTGATGGTTGCATTGGTGCAAATGATCACAATATAATTTTATTTTTAATTTTTAAACAGAACATGGCCCCAACCAGTAATACACATGCATGATGCTTTAAAGAGGCCAATTTTCCAAAGATAAAAACAATCATGGGTGAAACTGACTGGGATCAAAAATGTAAACATTAAAAATGTGAATGATAATTGGGAATTGTTTAAGAATGTTTAGTTAGATAAAAACAATCAAACAACCCTCCCCCCATTCTTCAATTATGAAAGCAATTAATGATTAGGAAGATAAATATATCAATAAAAAAATCTATGCTTGTAGAGTTAAGAAGAATAAGAAGGAATTTATTTAAATACAGCTATATAAAGAGCAAAAAAATGCAGCAATAGTATAGGTCCAATACTAGAGAAGGATGGAAAAATTATCAACCTGGAGGCAGAAAAAGCAGCAGTATTCAACCCATAGTTTTGCTCTGTATTAAGAAAGAAGGATGCTGTGCTTATCTGGTAATGATAACGAAATATTTTCTACTAGGTCAGGGACTGGGGAAGATATTAAACAGTGACTATTAAAATTGAACATTTTAAAATATGTGAAACAAGGTAACTTGCACTGAAGAGTATTAAAATAATTGGCTGAGGAGGTCTCAGAACCATGATTTTTTTTTTTTTTTTTTTAATCTTGGGATGCTCCCACTGGGCTGCTCTCTGCTAATATTTAAAAGCAGTAAATGGCTAAACCCAGTAAAATTTTGGGTGGTTAGCCTGGCATTGGTCATGGGCAAAATCATGGAAAAGCTGATATGGGACATAACCTGTAAAGAATTAAAAGATGAAAGTATAATTAATGCCCATCAATGTGATTTTATGGAAAATAAGTCTTTGTATGCTTATTCTTCCAGAAAGATTTGACTTAGTTCTGTGTGACATCCTAATTAAAAAAAATAGCACTATACAGAATCATTGTAGCCCATATTCAGTGAATTAAGACTGGATAGCTGATAGATTTCAAAGTAATTGTAAATGGGGACTCTTGTACTAATGGTGGTGGTTTTAGTGGGATCCTGCTAAAACCATCTGTTCTTGGCCTAATGCTATACAATATCTTATTGGTGATCTGGAGGAACTTGCAGATAAGACACATCTCGTGCAGTGGTAAATGATCAGAGGACAGGTCAGTTGTACAGACCAACCTGGTTTGGTTGGGGATGTGAACTTATTTCCACAAGCAGTAAGTTTACTCGGAATAGCATAAAGCTAAACTGCTGTTTGGAAGCGAGATCTTGAACAGCTACAGACATGCATAGCTTGTTCAGTGAAACATGGTTATGTTCTTCACAGTTATGTGACTTTATTACTTGGCATTAAAAATGTAACTAACTTTGAAAAGTAAGAGTGTAATCCATGCATCTTGCTTGTGCCTTCCAAAGGTAACAGTGACTAAAAGTTCAGTCTGGTGAATAGCCTTTCCTAACCATGACATTGCTTAATTTCTGTGTAGATTTGACGCTTTATTTCTCTCGAGATCTTTCTTACAGGGCAAGTTTACACGTTTGAGACTTGTGTGAATTTTAGGCTCTCTAACCCTCACCAATTTAAAGCTGAGCACTTGCATATTTAAAAGTAGCCTACATATGATATTATCAGGCCTGCCAATGGGGGAAATTGTCGAGGGACCTGGTGCTTTTAAAGGGGTCTAAGCCATGGGTGGTGCGCGAAGCTTCCTCTCAGGCACGCTAACTCCCTGTCCTGCCTCTTCTGTCTGGGGCCCCACCCATAGTCCACCCCTGTTCCAGCCTAGGCTCTAGTCCCTCCCCCTTGGCCTGCTGCATCCTTCCCCACTCTGCCCCTCTCCTCTCTTCCCCACTTGGCCTCCCCGCTGCTGTGTCTCTCCTCTGCACTCAGCCCCCTCACTCCTCCTCCACCCCCCGCTGTTGCTTGCTGCCAGGGGGAAGGAGTGTGGAAGAGAGGAGGGGGACTGAGTGCGTGGGGGGCAGGAATATGGCTGTGAGCAGGGGAGGAGTGGAGCCTGGGGTGGAAGAGGTGGGATGGGGAGTTGGCCTCTGGCACATAAGGTAGATAGAGTAGGCTATATACATAGCTACTGCTCCAGTGGTGCCAAGGGGAGATAAAGCTGTACTAAGTGGGCCACTGTGCATTCTCACAGCATGAGGAACCCGCAGCTCAATGCTGCCTTTCTGCCTGGCATAGGAGATCAGCTGGGAACACATCACACCAAAATGATTGCTGCCCCTTCGGGTCATTACATGCTGCTACAGCTTAGAGCAGTGCTGTTTGGCCCACTGTGTTTATTTCCCTCCCCTGCCTCTGTCTTTTTCCTAAGCAGAATGTGACCCCAAACTGTGTCCCAGTAAATTATTTCTCTCAACACATGCTGTTCAAATGTAAGGCATTTCAGTTAATCTTTTCCCAATGAGAACAAAAAGTGAGATGCCTAACACAGGGAATTGCATCTAGCTAAGCCTCTTCATTTTATTGGGCAGTGGTGTCCACTTAATAGGCACTCTAATAAACAGCATGCCTGTTTAATTTGGACAACTTCTAGAGAAGCAATTCAGATCAATGCATTCCAGTGACTCCAAAGTAGATAAAAGGCACATCTAGACCATTTGAGGCATGACTTGTGTGCTTGGTAAGCCCAATCAAAGCAGTGTGCAGCAGTGATATGGTGCCTGCCAGCATACATCTTTCACTTGAAGCTCTTTATTCACTTCAGGCTTTTTTTTTTTTTTTTGCACTGGTAAGCATAGAGGTCTCATACCTTATTATGTATGTTTAATATTTTTATACTCGACTAACTTAAATTAATTATGTAAGAGGTTGGACAATTTACACATCAGATATGTTAGTCAGAAAAAGCACATAAATGCTGTGGTATGGATTTATCTACAGACGTTTCCATGGAGCTTATCGACAGAATTTGAAAACATGAATGAATTCATTCTCAGTGCATCCTGTGAAGGAGGTGAATATCCCACTTTACAGATAGGGAAACTGAGGCAGATAAATAGAGAAGGGCTACAAACAATTACTTACACTTGAAAATGCACATACAATAAAGATGTAAAAATAAATTTTTGGAGCTGGGACTCAATCACATTAACCATTATTGACTTGTGATTGTTCTACAATAAATAGAATAGTACATGTAGTAACTTAAACACTTTACCTCAGTGTATACTCATCCATCCTGTTGGACAATTAAAACATATCTAAATGCCAAACCACTTTGTCTACCTGTTTCACTGCATTCAGACCTGGCTAACTGTGTGGTCTGCATATCACTGCCTAGCTAGTCAAAGAAATTTAAATGAGTCCTCTTCTAGGAGGCATTTGTCACTAACTTTTAATCTGAAGGGTTCTTAAATCTGCAGAAATGAGTAGTTTGGAAATTGATTTGGATGAACCAGCTCTGATGGCATAGTTAAGAAATATTTATTTATTCAGGCATTTTATCATCCTTAGCAACTTCATTTCCCTTTCCATCTTGAAATATTCCACTTGCCTGCTTTACCAGTTCAATTTGCTATTGAAGCATTCAGAGAATTGTCATGGCTGTAGGTTATATTTGGTATTTCAAAAATCCTATTAAGCTTTTTATTTCTCCTGTACTACTGTTTGAGAACTACAGCAAATTTTATAATTTTTCCCTTTCCATGATTATCTATAATCACAAGTTACATTTTCATTTAAGATTGTTTTATAAAATAACTTGTTTCAAACAATATATTTCTGACCCACGTCTATCATTCAGAGAATTAAAGCATTTTACTTAGAAAAGCCTGTTTATATGTATTTACATACATTATATATACCATGCAATATATCTGTATATATTTAACAATGTTTGCTATTTTTATATACACTACCATTATATTTAAATTGTAGAAGTTCAGTTACTCGTGATATTCAATAAAACTTTAGTAAACTAATGTTAATTTAAATTCACAATCTATGTGGTAGGTAAGTATTAATGCTATTGTATATGGAAGGAAGTTGAGGTGCTGAGGTTGGGGAAGAAAAAAACTTGAGTGCAAAGATCCATACTTAGGTACCTAAATAAGCAGTGTAAATTTCTGAGGTGTTGTGCGCTCATGCCAGCTCAGAAATCAAATTGCTTATCCAGATGCCTGCATATGGATTTAAGTACCAAACTTCAATTACCCAAGCTTGAAAAAAGACCATGAATTGTCCAATATCACAGAATTTTGTAGCACAGCCAGGAATAGAAGCCACATCTGACACCCAATTCTGTGGTCTTAACTACAAGACAAGCCTTTTACTTATCATATTAAAGCATTATTTTTATAACATCTCAGGACTGCTAAGCACATTGAATCAACTGAACACCTACATCCAGTTATAGGTAATGCAGAAGAAATTTCAAGCTCCATTTTGTGTCTCTGGTTTCCCTCTTGAATAGGCAGGAGTCACTTCCCCAGCTGCAATGTGCAGGTCACTCACCCTTGGAGGATGTAGGTTGCATGACAATATTGCAAGACTCCTGGGCTGAGCAGGCCTAGTAATTAAAATTATGGCCGCAAAGTAAATCAATCTGGAACCTGGGCAGTAAGGTCAGATGAAGTAAACATGTCTCTGAGGTAATGCTTGGCAAAGAGCATGTGCAAGATAAGGTGAGGAAAAGGTCAACTAGCCGACCAGCTGGCTGGCCACAACTCGTTGGAAAGGTCAAATCAAGTAATCACAAACCAGGATTGCACATGTGCAAACGTGCAGTCTATAAGGAAGGAAGAGACAGAGTATAAAAAAGGTCAGCTGCCAGCAGGCAGGCAGGAGGCAGTGAAAAGAGCTCCTGCTGCTGAAGAAGGAAGAACAGACAAAAAGCAGCCCCCGTAGCAGAGCAAGAGAAGCTGGGGAGGGTGAGCGCCAATAGCAACCATAACATCTGCAAAGGAGGGAAGGAAGAGAGATGACTGAGAGTGAGCTGACTAAAAAGCTGCAGCAGAGCCGCAAGATTTGTAACACCACTGCGGGATCAAGAGAGAGACTGAGCTTGTCAGTTTTTTAAGTATAAATGTACTGAGTAGTATAGGGTGTGAGAGAGAGAGTTGTAGTTTACCTATGTGACACTTGAACTGCTGTCGGCAATCTGTTGCAGAGTGGCCATCTGCAGTAGAGCACATTGCTTAAAATCATTTAAACTGTATGCTATTGCACTCTAAACACTCTTTAACCCGCAGTAAGGGATTGTCTGGATTTCTAGTTTTAGATTACAAGGTAGTAGGGATTATTAGTTACCTTAATAAAGAGAGACTTTGTTTGGAAAGCCTGTGTCAATTACTTTATCAGACGGTTATATCCATGTCCTTCAAGTTTCCTTCACTACCATGAAGAACCATGCTCCAGGAAAAGCGGATAAAGGGGGTGATAAGCAGGTTACTTCAGGGGTGCCCCAAAGCCTAAATTTCAGGGTAACATTAGTATAGAAAAAGAAAGTACCATAACATCTCATCAGCTTTTTTTTGCCTTTAATAGCCTCAAGCACATGGGACAGCATGAGTTCACTACTGTCTTTTATTAATTTTCTTTAAGGAAATAACTCTTACTAGTGTTTTCTAGCTTTGCATATTTCTTTTGACAACATTGTCATTATGTAGACTGCAGCTCTGACTTACATGGGGCCCGGCTTCAGCCAGAGCTCTTCTAGAATTATCTTGCTTTTAAAAAAATATGTAATACAGGGCCATGTTTATTTTTATTTAAAAAAAAAAAAGTGTTCAAGGTGAATTTTACGAGCCCTGGCAGCTTGATAAGTACTTTGGTCCCTGCTTCTGTAGCTCCCAGTGATCAAGATAATTATGTTAATTGCCCAAAGTAAGGTGTTTTTTTTTTGCACTTACACCTGTTGGACCCAATCCAGCTTGATTCTACTCTATCTCCAAGGGACAAAGTCCATTAAGTGCATGTTTCAGTAACTCAAACATCCACTCTTTTGAGGATTTTTAGACACCCAAAGGAGTCACTAACTAGGTCGTCATCCTCTCCTACAACCATCATTGTTCTATCTCCTCAGCCGCCTTTGCAAGTAGTGCTCTTATAGAGCAAAGATTTAAATTTATTATCCCCTGGAAAAACCCCAGGGGTATGTTTCTTTCCCCAGCTCCGGATAATGGTATCTTTCATTCTGTACTCTCCCCAGCAGCCGTCTGACACGTCTCCATAGATTCTCTTTTAATGAGATGGTATTGGGTACCATACTAATAGTAACTTATGCTTTTCTTATTATTCATTTGGAAGCGGCTTTCTGTCAAGTAAGTGACCAATGCCCTAGGCCCCTGGGGAATGTCCTTCTCTAAAGCTTTTTCCTGTTGAGTAGTGTAATTACATCTGTCTTCATTATCGGGTTTAATGAGTTCCCTGTATAGCTTCAAAATGATGCCCTAGAATTCATCATCACCTTTTAAATCTCTGTATGCGGTCTGTTGAAGCCTAACCATTATTTCTCAAGTTTGATGTACTTTAATTTGTATAACTTTTTTTTTAAAGTAGTCTCTATTGAAAGTCCTCTGTAATGTTTCCTGCTCCATCACTTTCTTTTTAATTAGCTACTCTACTCAATGCAGGCCTACTCTTCCCTATTCTTAAAAAATATGGGATTGTTATATCCAAGAGGGAAGTTTGTACAGTATCCAGTTTCTTTTGGAGGAAAAGAAGTCGGGTTGCCTCTCATTTTGTACCAGATTTTTAAACTTTAAAGGGAAATTGTGAGAAGAGAACCCTTTTGAGCAGCTGTTAGGTTCAATCCTTCTTAGCAAAATATCTAAGGGGTATTCCTGAGCTTCCTGTACCATCATTATTTATAGTAATTGCCATTACCATTAAGACTGGAGAGCCTGTTGTGCTGCCAATAATATTTCTTAGGATCTGGGCCTGCTGTTACCTTCTCCAAGGTGGAAGGGGAAAGTAAAGTTAGTCAGCACTTGCCCATGTGTCTTGTGGACTACCTGCAGCTCTGGTTTTATAACTTTGTGTGGTAGGAATTTTTCTTACTCATTCTTCCGCAAAGTGCAGCTTGATGTTGCTGTGTAAATGGCCTTATTGACTGCAGCTCCAAAGTAGCTCAAAAATATGTAGTACAATAAGCCATGAAAAGGCAGCTTTGCTTTGCAGAGTTGAACTTGTAACTAATATGCATTTTGGCATTTAGCAATGTATTATAATTGTACTCCAGGGCCCATCATTTTCTGATGAATGCACCTATTAGATATGGGAAGTGATAAATGGAGCATTGACCTTCTAAACTGACTGACTTTATTTTACGGATTGGTTGCTAGATGTACAAAAAGGACAAGAAACTTTCTGTAGCACTCTTTAATTCAAATCTAGGTTCAGCTGGGGGATGAGTGGAGATACATTGTTAGGGTGGCAAACCAGCATATGTGGGTTTTTTTGTTTGTTGTTTTAGACCAGCACAGATATTTCCTCTATTATCTGAGAACATCTTGTCTTATGTCCTTTCCATTAATTTTGTTTCCTTCTGTGACCAGCAAATAACTCATATCTATCTTCCTCTTGCAAGTGGCCTTCTGGAAGATGATTGCATTGCCCCTGTCTTGTGAAGGAACAAGCTGTTTTATGTCTCTTGTATCACAAACACTATACGCTGTCTTCATCCTGTTTCTTCTCCAATCTTTACAAGCATCCTTCTGCACAGCTATCATTCAGAGGAAATGATGGGATTGAGGACTCATTTGTTAAATCCCCTTCTTCCCCCCCCCTGACCCAAAGAACTGGTCATAGCTTGTGTGTGTCTAATGGATTGTAGGCTATACCACTTCTATGTATTATAGGTTATCCCTATTGATTCATTGGGGGTGGGGGAGACCAAAGCTAATATCCAATTAAAAAAAGGTAAATTATTCTGATAATAGCCAGATGATTGCCTTAAATTTGTTGTTCAAAGCTGTACTTTTGCTCTATTTTTCTAAATTCTGGGAATTGATTGTGAACAGTTCACTGAGTATTCTTTATTCAAACTGTTGATTTGTTATTGGTCATATGTCACAAAGTATTGTTTTCCTATTGGATGAGTGTGCAAGTATTTCTAGAGGTTGCAAACAAAAGATTTGTTTCAAACAACAGTTGCACATGTAACTTGGGGGGTTTACTTTCAGGAATGCTATAGGGAGATGGCCACTACCAAAACACATGCATCTGAAAATATGAGCAAATATTCAAACACTCTTTTTACAATGTGGTTCTAGCTCCAATTGAAACTCAAGAAAGAATGGCCCTCCCTTTTGCAACCCAATATTGAGTTTCATAGGACACAGCAGTACTGATGTGTATAGAGTTTCTCACCCAGACAATGGGCACAGTAGACACTTAAGTAAAAATGATGTTACCAGATTTGCTGGTCACCTTGGAGTATGCTCATTTATTAGGATTACTTTCCGCAGGGGGGAAATTTTATTAATGGACTGCTTGTGTTACTTGTGTTTTTATATGGAGTTTTACTTCTCCCTTCTGCAAGTTCCTTCCCAATGGAGCTACCCTGCAGGACCTAAGTTTCCCAGGGCTGGGTTCCTCCAGCCTGAGACTCAAATAAACACCCACATTTACAAATTAACAGAGTGCATGTGAGCAGGCTGGGTCCAAACAGCACTTTCCAGCTGCCACTCTTATATGCCACAGGTTTAGCAAGTCACTGTCCCCACTCTCACTCTATAGTTGTTCTAGTAGTAGCCCCCTTGATGAGCAAATCCCATTGGATTTTGGGGCGCTACAGGGATCTTTGGCTTAGGTATTGCTGCACAGCAAAATAGGAAAGCCAATGCAAGAGTAAACAAGGTTTGGAGAGAGTCTGGCAACCAGCTGGATTATAAAAGCTATTTTAATGCCAAGTATATAAAATTTATGATACTCATAGTAATAGCCATACAAGGAGAGAGAAACAACCAACCAGTTACAATATTACATGATTTCAGTTGCGGTATTGGGGAAAATTAGCCCAAGTCTTATTACAAAGTCAGGTTTAGAAAGTTATACCTGAATTGAGAGAGAGATCAAATTAGGTCTGAGGGGAAAATGGGCTTAACCAGAGAAGAGAGAGAGAGAGAGAGAGTTGGGGTCTCACCACTCAGTGCAGCTTGAACTGGTTGACGGTTTCCATGAGACAGGCTGTTCAGCTTAGGGTCTGGAGTTCTTGAGACAAGCAGAGTTCCCCACATGATCAGTCAGGAAAAAGTGAAGTCCCAATGGAGCTGATGCAGCTTTGGGATCCAGGCATGAGAACAGAATTTTAAACCTGGGTAGAGGTTTTTGTAGGGAAGAAACAATGGTTCTAGGGAGAACACTAGTTTTGCTTATGGGTAAAACAATGACTCAATGGAGTATTCCAGAATTGTTTTGTTTAGGCTGGGAAATAGGAACTGATCA
Source organism: Mesoclemmys tuberculata (assembly GCA_007922155.1). Taxonomy (NCBI): domain Eukaryota; kingdom Metazoa; phylum Chordata; order Testudines; family Chelidae; genus Mesoclemmys; species Mesoclemmys tuberculata. The sequence continues at coordinate 8,857,168 of ML675610.1, forward strand.
TTCCTGGCTATGGACAGTGTTCCTTCAAGGGAGCTCACAATCCATCAAGCAGACTCAGTATTTTCAGACGCTTCTCCCCCCACCATCTGCTCCTGGGTTATACCCAGGGCTCTACTACAGACTTCTTAGTGACACCAGGCAAGTGATGTCCAGGGGTTGCCAGCTCTCATAATTTTATTGCAAGTATCAAGATATTTGGTGTGTTTCCTGTAAGTGAGGAGCAGGTGTGTGGTGTTTTTTTTTTTTTCCAAAAAGCTTGAAAATGAACCCTAAAGACTCAAAGCAAGAGACAAATAAAAGGACCCCAACATTATTTTCAAAAATGTCATGAGTTTTAAGCCAGTCTGATGGGTTTTGAAAGCATCTAGCAATGATTTCCAGCTGACTTGAGGAAGAACTGATGCTCTGCAGCGTAATGTTTAAAATGCACATCTAAACTGAAAGAGAATAATGTGGTACCAAATAGATGCAGGTTATGGAAGTGCAGCCCCTGAACCATGGTTAAGACAAAACACACGTATTTGTGCTGGCAGACGGTTGGTAGCATCTAAAACAACCGAAGAGATATTTTTCTTTTCATCCAATTTGCTAAAGTAAGTAGTAATAGTATAGTAATGAATGTGCAGACTGCTGAAATGGCTTTTGTATTTACTGAAATGGTAATAAGGAGAAGGTAGTGAGCCAGTAAAAAATCCTGGAAATGTGGAGGAACTCTTCTACACCTCAACCTCCAGGGGGTGAGGGGAGGAATTATCTTTCCTTTCCGTCATTTTTGTCAACATACTTCAGAGGTGGTGGATGGTAGTATTTGGAAAACTAGTTATATTGTAGCAATGACTGGCATTGAGAGATGTATGTTATAGTGAAAACTACCCCCTCATTCTCAAATAAAAGCAATGGCAATTTGAGAAAGGAGGCAAAGCAGTGCAGCACTTCTATCACCCTGCAGTACACAGAACCAGTTGGCAATTCTGGTCCCTGTTTCCTGAGAGAAATTTCCTCCCCTGGTCGTCAACACAGGTAACAGACATAAGTATAAGGGGAAAAAAAGCAAGCTATGGGTTCTGGATAAGAAAACTGAGTTTTGGGTTCAAGTCAGAGAACGACTTCCTCACAGTCCCTCCCGTTGTTCAGGGAACTGCTGCTGCTTTATGGCTTTTCCTGAAGCACCTAATTGACATGAGGTGAATTTAACTGTTTGCCCGAGCAGAGTAGGGCCAGACTACCCTGCTGCCTGAACCAAAAGTGTAAAACTGTCATTCCCAGGCAATTCTCTGTGCTTGACTTACATATAGTGTAGTCATATGCAATGTTCCCATGGTGGAATTTGGAAGTAGAATGTAAAACAAAGTGATAAGTAACACAGATTATGCAAGGCACATAGTTACAGCACAGGTGGCATAAAATCTGTTGGTGTGGTCAAATAACTAAGCCTTGTGAGATGAGAATGTAAGCATAAATCAAGTATAAGTAGTAGTTGATGAACAATCACTGCTTTCTTAGGATCTTAATGAGATAAACATCCTCTTCTCTTGTAAGGTCATTCAAACATTTTAAGGACAAAAGTTTAGTTCCCCCGAGAAAAGAGGAAAAAGGGTTTTAGGGGACACACAACTAATTAAAGCTGAAAGAAATACAAGAGATTTACCAGTCAAACACCTTTAAATCTCTTAATATAAAATTTCAAAAGTTATTAACATTAAGAAGTGGATTTTGCCTATTGGACTATATAAAAACTGTATACTTGGCAATTCTGGGAGTGATTATCAAAAGAGCAACAGATGAGCCTGCTACATCCATCTGTTGTGCTTTTGTGGATTTTGAGTCAGATGGTGAGCACAGTCATTTTGAGCCTCTTTTCTTGGAGCACCACATGGCCTAGAACACTTATTACCGAGGGGGAATGTTTGTTCAGTGTCTCGGAGTGTCTTTTGCTTTTGACAGTAGTATCTCAAATGTGCTGTTTTATCTTTTCTGCAAGGGAAGAAGTCAAAGATGCAGTCTAGTACAGTGGATGGGGCAATGTGCTGGGATGCATGAGACATAGTGAGATCTTGGGCAAGTTGCACCCCTTGTTTGTGCCTCAGTTTCTCTTCCCCCCCTCTTGTTTGTTTTTTTTTTAATTTATATTTTTTGCCAGTGTAATAGATGAACTACATTAAAAACACTAAGGTTGTAAAGACAAGAATGCAAAAAATAGGCAATGTGCGAATTCAGGTTGCCTGTGTAATCTGAATTTGTTCCCTTGTGGATGTGCATTATGACAATCTTTAATTACATGGTCATACTTTTCCCCCCACAGGACCCTGCTTCATTATGTGCTCAGAAGGGATTGGGCTCACTGAATGGGTGTCTATTCAATATTTTCACCATCTTCATTCAGTATATGGTCCCATTTATTATTTACTGCACACTATCCAAACCTTGCACTGAAAGCAAAATTATTAATTGCGTGGTTGGCTTTTCTCTGCTGCTGTCATTGTAGTGTCTTTGTTCTTTACAAACATTAATAAACTGATTTTCGTCACACTTCTGTACATTGAGGTGGTGCAATTATCTCCATTCACCACATGGGGAAATAGGGTGCCAAATTGAAGCCAAAATTGTTGTTGACTAATTTTGGGTGCCGGATCTTGAAAAACCTAGGAACACTTTATAGGTTCAAAGTACAGCTGCCATTGACTTGAGTTGCAGTTATGAGCACTCAGATTTCTAGATTCTTATTTTGGTGTCTCATGTTGAGTTACTCAGAAATAAGGAACATGCAGTTTGTGGCAACCTGCGAAAAACTTGGTTTGTGACCTGTTCAGCATTGCAAAAGAACTCTGTGGGAGAAGCAGGTGTAGAAACCCCATTCAGCTTTTTTTCTTTTCCTGTAATCCCCTGCTTACTACACCTTACAACTTCAGCAAGAAATGAGGTACGCTTCCTACAGACAAGTTTCCTTGACCATACAGCCCTGATTAATCCCCAAAACGAGTCTATTCTGCCCACTGAAAGAGGCTTGGATTCTGTGGAAAATGTAGCATGTGATCATTTTATTAAAGACTGTAGCATAATGTATACACATGAGGGCTGGATTAAGATTGCACAGGCAACTTTAATTATTGCACTTTAACTTTTGAGTGTTCGACTTTGCAACCTAAAGATCCTTTCAGTGTAGCTTTTTCAATTTAATTTCACACGTTTTCATTTTAAAAAAACCCAAACTGAAATTCCATCAAGTGGAATCATATTGGCCCTCACATGGAAGCTTATTGGGAGGGCTGGGACTCTCAGATTCGTGGCACAGACCTCTACAATTCAACTAATAGAATAACTGTTAGCAGTACAGGACTGTTATCTTCTGTGGATCAACTGCCAGAAAGGAAAGAGAAACATGTTTGTTAGTGGGATTCACAGCTATTTGCTAGACAGCAAGGAATGTTGAGACTCCATTTGATGCAGAAGTGCTCTATTAGTTTTAGAGAGATTCTTTGTCTGAAAGATCTTAAAATTTATTATTGCCATTTGATGGAGTGGAAAGCTGAAACACGGAAAAGTTAAATAATTTGCCCAAGGTCATGTAGGAAGTCGGTGGTAAAACCAGGAATAGAAGCCAGTCCTTTGTTTTAACTACAAGATCAGTCTTCTTACTGGTACTGATTTCAGCAAATAGTTAGGAAGCTTTCAATATACAGGGTAACCTAAAGGTTGGATCTTCCTCTTAAAAAAAAAAAAAAAAAAGAGAGAGAGAGAGAAAAAAAAATATCCACATGCACGTTCTCTTTGTATGCATGTGATTTTACAAATGCAAATTTTTCCTTGGATTTAGGCAAACATAGCTCCAGAAATGCTGAATCTGAATTTGGCTAGTGAATAGGAAGATGAACAATGTAAAGGTATGAAAGAAAATTATAAGGAGCAAAACATTTTCAAACATGAGAACTGAAGTTATACATTTGCATGTGCAAACAGCAATTTTCACACTGTTACCCATTGTGTCTATGCAAACAGGGATTCTGTGGGTATAAAAGACTTTGGCATCAGTGTTTTAAAATTTGGCCCAAACTGACTGAGATGAAAATAGCATGCTTGGCCTTGTCAGTTTTATTAGTATGCGTATCTCATTTTTTAGGAAAATGAGACAAAACAATAACTCATTAGTTAACTAAGCCATGTACATGATTCTGTAAACTTGTAAATTATGTAAAGCTGACTTGATGTTTTCTGTTTGATGCACATTATCCATGTTTTCTATGCTGGTAACTTTCAGTTTTTGAAGTGATTTAGACAGACTTTTTTGAAAAAAACAAAACTAGCTGTCCTTCTTAGATATCTCTAAATAACCATATCTGAAATGTGAATTTTGTTTTTATATATGGATGTGAGCTAAATCTAGAACAAAAAATGGAGAATCTTTCTATTCCAGCATGCTTTCACACTGTAGAATTCACTACTGCAGGCCAGGGAGAGATAATGTAGCTGCATTTTTAAAAGGGGCCTGATAATATGATTAATGACACAATTTGTAGTCATGCAAGATAAAATAAGTGTAAAAAATCTCATGGTTGGGGATGAGCCGATTACCACTGGGGCAAGACGAATTGTCTGAAAATTAACCCAGATAAGCTGCAGGAGATTCTTCATGGTAGAGAGAAATCTAGATTACTCCTCTATTGTGAGCTTGTATCTGTTCACACTGAAGTAACAGCTTCTGAAGTGTCAGGTGTCCACTACTTGTTTCCTTTCTTCTGATATGGACCTCACTAGCCACTTACTTATTTGACCTTCAGACTGGATTGCTGTGGTAGGACACTCAAACTTCTGCCACCCTAGAAATGATTTATTAGTCACAATTAGGTTTCTCCATCACACTTCCCACCATTTGTGCATGGGGTAAACTATAAATGAGTTTATCCGGGCAACAACCTCTGTAGTCCCATTTTACAGATGGGGAACTGAACCCTGAAGATAAAAAGTTTGCCTACCATTAAATAGGAGATCTAAATACCTCCCCACAGACTTTCTAAATTCCAGTTCAGTGCCTTAGCTATCATACCCTTCCTTTTCCCTGCTACCCACTTACAGAGAAGCAGAGCTGAGCCCATACATTCCAACAAATCATTTGACAAAATTAGCCTCTGTGCTTGCAGAATGGTGATTTACTTAGGTATATATTAACTATTTACTATTTGTGAAATGAGTTTTTTCAAATACTGTGTTGATCACTGGCCGCTCTTGTGATTAATTGACTGCTGCGTTGGTAATTAATATTGGTGGAATAAGTCATATTTTTTTCTGTTCCCTGATACTTATGCAAGCACTGATGGCACGGTGCTTATACATGTGACTCAGAAACTTTCCACAGACACTTGTGCCAGTAAAATTTTTAAAGGGAGCTTGAGGAGTTTCACTGTATCAATATTCAAATTACTGTTAAATGAACACTGTTCTCACTATTGTTCCAACTTCACAGACTAGCATGAATACAGAATGTATTTCTTTTGTTTGCTGCATACTGCCCTGGCTTCCTGTTTGCTTTTAGATATAACTTGAGTTGACTTTGACCTATAAATCCCTGTAGGATTTAGGTCCCGGATACCTGAGAGTTTGACGCTTAATGCACCTTCTGATAGCTGACATCAACTTGGGCAATTCTGCTGGCAGTCCTTAGATCACATCATAAGGAGATTAGGGTTGGAGTAGTTTCATTTGAGTTTGTCAACTCAAACTTGTTACTCCTGTTTATTTTGAAAGAGCTTTCGGCAGATGAAATGTAGTGTTCAAAACTATGAAAAGCAATAAAAATGGAGGATTTTAAAATATTTTCAATGATGTTGCCCCTCTTGGCCAGAGCAGTTGGCCAGTGTCCAGGGACTTGCTGTGATGTTGCTGTTCATATTGATTATACAAATAAGGCATTTCTTTGGTGCAATCCTCTTCATTTACAAAAACGAACACAGTACTGTTTCCTTGAACACAAACAGGAGGCAGTTTCTTTGCTTGCAATGCCAAGCCTGCCTCTTTCAGCCAGCATTCTGCCAAGAGAGTTTCTTTTGGGCTTCCTCTCAGGGCCATACTACCCATGGTTCTCTGGTTTTGTGCTGCTGCCTTTGGCTGCTTTCTGCTTCTCACACACATGGTCACACACACAGCCACAATCCAGTCAATGCTCCAGACCTAGTGTTTGCAGTCAGGGAAAACCCTTCTTCCTGAATCTATTTAGCATATCAAAGGGAAGTTTAAGGGGTAACTTGATTGGTCTACTCTAGAAGTACCAGCATGGGGAACAAATATTTAGTAATGGGCTGTTCAATCTAGCAGAGAAAGGGGTAACACAATCCAATGTCTGGAAATTGAAGCTGGACAAATTTGGGCTGGAAATAAGATGTCAATTTGTAATGACTGACTGACCGTTGGAAAAATTCACTCAGGGTCATGGTGGATTCTCAGACTTTTTTTTTTTTTTTTTTTTTTTTTAAATCAAGACTGGGTGTTTTGCTAAAAGCTCTGCTCTAGGTACAATGTTGGGAAGTTCTGTGGCTGCTTATACAGGAGGTCAGAGTAGATGATCACAATGGTTCCTTCTGACCTTGGAATCTCTGAATTAGTTCTAGCTCAAGCCTTCCATGAGGCAAGTATTTTGTGTTATGGCTTTTGTTGTCGCCATTTGTTTTACTGCAAAAAGGAGCTTTGCTGCTGCTTCCATTTAGCCAAATATGAACGGTGGTTAGCATATCCCATATGGGTCTTTCCCATATGGCTGTGGTGCTTGCCCACCCTGCTAGCTGACTCACCCTGTTAGCCCCACATTCATCAGCCGCTGCATAATCAATTGGTCTTGTGCTCTGTTTTTCCTTTCTTCATCGAACAACTTCTTGAGCAGTCTTTACCCTCCCCTCCTTGGCTCTCCTGAAGTCAGGGTGATCTTGGCTCATTGTGCCACAAGCCTGAAAGGATCCTCTATTTCTTTCTGCTGCTGCTAATCAGCTCCAGCACGTGGAGCCTTAGTGCAAGACTTGGTCCATTTGGCAGGGAAGGGGCTGTCAATGGAATGAAACTGCAGGTTGGTCTCCAAGTCCATACCTCAACAGGTATTCAGAAAATAGGCCAAGAACATATGCAACCCCACCCTGGTGAGTGGGTGATTTGGAGTTTCAAGCTCCACAATGTGCTTCTGGGACTGCACAAGTCCTGTGATCCCATCTGCTGCTGCATCTGCCTCTCCTTCCTCTGGCCTCATGATGGGACCCTCTGGTTACAGGAGGATGTCATATGAGAAGGGCTTTAATCTGGGGTCATTGCCAGGCACTCTGTCAAACTCCTTATAGCGGGATCACATGCTGGGTGTGTTACCAGATGTGCTGTTTTAAGTCATTGGCTTTACAGTACAGGATCTTCAGAGGTTTTATCTGCTGTCTGCACTGCCTTGCTCCATCAGCTTCCATGAGATCTTCTCAAAGATAAACAAACATACTGTGAGATCCTACTGAAGCCCTAGTCGTGGGTGTACTCACACCAGAGGTTAACTAGCTCCCTGGTGCAGTTCTCTGGCTAGTTTGCAGCACGCTGAGGGGTAGGCAGTTTCAAAGAGCCAGGCTCGGGGCTGAGCTGGAATGGGGGGTGTCAGTGGAGCAGTGTACATGGGAAATGAAGGGTTCAATGCTGAACAAAGTTATATAAACAGCTGGTAGCTTCAAATCCATAGAGAGCAAGTGAGACGAAAGTGAGGAGGTGAGAAGATAAAGACACAGGGAGCAGTGGGAATAACAGTGGAGGACTATGTAGTCTTGAGCGCAGGCCACAGCTATTATTGCTATGTCTGCCCACACCTGCATCTGAGCATGCTTCCTTGGTTTCAAGATGCATCCAGATGTGCTGGTAAGGGCTGTGAGTGTGGATGATGGGAAGTTGGGGCAAAAACTCCAGCTTGACAGGTGGAAAGCTGGAACTGTAAACATACATCCCTGCACAGTAGCTCAGGGAGTGCTCACTTACAGATCCCTCTAGCTACTCACCCTGCAATCATTCACCCCTCCCTTCCCAATCATTTTGACCTGATATACTTCCCTGCTGCTCAGCAGTTAACTAACTGTATTTTGTTTAAGCTTACTGAAGTGATATAAAATTTTAAAAAATAACTTGAACACTAGCTTAATCCAATTCCGAGCTGTAGTGGTGTGTGTGGGCGAGGGGGGGGGAATCACTGTATTAACAAGGTCTTTCAGAACAGCTGGGAAGGTTTCGTGTTTACTTTTAGTTTGAACAGGTGGATATTTTAAAGTTTTTCAGTGCTGGAATTTGCCATTTACTTATTATAAAACCTGATTTATAAGTGGTGTACGATGCTTCTCCTCTGTGGGAAGCATATGTTACTCATCTGCAGAGAAAATCCAATAATCAGCAGCTACTTAATTTAACAAAACACATTAGTGAAGAATTAGTTTACTAACTTTATCAAAGCAACTTATATTTAGACACTCTGGAGGCATTTCTACAGCCTTTAGCAAAATGGTGTCCATCAGAAAGGAAAGGTTATATGAATGTAAAACATTTCAGAGAACCATTGTGAAATTGTCTGTCTGTTTTACAATGGACAAGTTTCAAGACATGGGAACTCATATAATAACATAATTATGGATAGAGGGGCAATTGAATGGCTCAGAGGATTAGCATCTATCTGTACAGAGAGACACCTAGTTGCAGGTGTTCAAAAATAGCTCCAGTTGATGGCTGTTTGCTGATCTGCTGATATAGAAGATGAGCCTGTGGCCTCCATTCAGTGTCTAATAGACGGGTGTCCAAATATTAAATCCAACACCATTCTTGAAGGCAATCTCCACATGACTGATTGGCTATAAAGAGTTACCTACTCTCTCACTCAGAGGTATTGGTGTTAGTTATTTGTATTGTTGGTTTCACCTAGGAGCCTCGGTCATGGGCCAGGACCCTATTGTGCTATTCACTGCGCAAACAGAACAAAAAGATAGTCTCTGCTCAAAAGATTGTAGGGTCAGATTTTTAAAGGTATTTCAGACTTTAACCCCTATTCTCTGAATAAAATACATGAATTGTGAGAGCTGGGGCATCTTTGAGCTCAAAGGCATGTGTTTATTAGGGCTGACCTGAAAATGGGAATTTTTATACAGGAAATATTCTTTCTGGGGGGAAAAATTTTCCTGTGGGAAAACTTGAAAAACTACAGAGCTGTGGAAAAACCTACTTTCTCCTTGCATTTTTAGACTCTTTGCACTTTTAGCAGCTGGAAAATTATCAGGAAATTTTACTGCCTTGAAGACAGGTTACTAACCTTTCACTTTACCTTGTTCAATAAACCTTTTACATGATCTTCTGCAGAGGGAAAAATTAGAAAGGTGAGCATCTTCAGATGATTTCAAAATGAAAAAAATTGAAAATATACCCTCCCCCTATTTGGTTTTGAAATTTTGAAAAAATTGTTCAATCAGCTGTAATAGTTACTTTAAACACCTCTGTTGTTGTTCTAACAAAATGAGGGCAAGATTCTTTCTTTCAAAAGCAGGTGCTGATACTTAGGCTCCTGAAATCTAAATTTTGGCACCTAAATAAATTACTTGTGTGGGTCCCCTCCTTCCCCCCCGTGGGAAGAAAAAAAAAAAACAAAAACTGCTGGGCACTCAGAAGTAGACGCTACCCCCAGTGGATAATGCAGAGTAATGAGCAGTTCTGAAACTCTAGCCACTTTTTAGATGCTTTAACATGGGTTCAGGAATCTAGCATTAGGCACCCATCCAGCATTCTTAATGCAAACATTAGGCACCCACTCTTTAAAATTTGAGCTTTTGTTTTCCTGTAATTTGGTCTTCCATCAAAGTCATATACACTCTGATAGTGAAATATACTTTAATGTACTGTCCAAGTTGCTCTTCTTCGAAGACGTACAAGAATCTCAAGCTCTCTCCATCTATTTATATGACGCTATTTTAATTGCATGTCAGTGGGCTGGAAATGGGAGGGTGACAGATTGCGCCCACAGGAACATTTGGCATATCATTTTTGGGGGCTTTCAATTTGATGAGACTCACTCAAGGCAATAAACATAGCATTCCTGGAAAAGGACTGAATTGCAGTCAACTTGATTTCACAATTATTAATCCCTGATAAATCGCAGGACTTTCTGTGACAACCTACTATAGAAAAATGCCTAGGATACTTTAAAGAGTTGAACTGTCTGGTAGAAAAAAATAATAAAACTGTAATTGCAGTTTACAGTACTGAAGGGGAAAACTTGTATTGTGAAAAAGACGACATTTATCTGGGAAATATACTGTAGCCAGGGGGCATAAACTGAAAAGAAAACAAGAAACCCAGGATTGGACTGTCACTAATGAGCACTTCAAGTCAGAGGGTGTGTGGTTGAGTATTCAGAACAAAGCACAGGGAATCAAGAACACCTGGAGCTGTTCCCAGCCCTGCCATTGACTCACTGGTCTTAGGCAAGTCATTTTTAAATGATCTGATCCAAAACCTGGCCCTGATGCAGTTGCTTTGAGAGGGTATCCCAATGTAAAGCAACCACAAAGCTGACTTATTTGGCTACTTGGGGATTCCCCAATCAGAGGGTAATTTCCTGGTGGCATACAATCTGCATAGCTGACTCCATGCTACCCCCTTTTGACCCACCATTGTATACAGAAAATTGTCCCTTGGAGATCATTACAGCTGGATGCAATTTAAAACAGCCCTGCCACTCTTCCTTGTGCAGAGGACTGAACCGTCTTCAGGATGGGAGGGAGAGGGTATAAGGTTAGCACAGAGCCATCTTTGCCCTCTTCCTTGGGTCCCACACCAAGGGAAGCTGAAAAGGACCCAGAGAAGTAGCTCTACTTACCTGCAAGATGATATTTTTCTTTCACAGTGATGTGAATATTAAAACATTAGCATTGTACCTAATTAGCATTCATCCTCATGGGCACAAGCAGGTGCAGCTAGTCATTTCCAGAGCTGAACAGGCAGTGGCACACACTATACCCTTCCCCAAAGCAACAAGGGAAGTAGATCCTAGCTAGTTCTTCAGAGAAATTTGGCTGGTGGAGACTCCATGTCACACATTGAATTAGTGCATCTTCGGGCTGGTCAGATCTAAGTTTAACTTGAACCAGCCCAGTGTGGCTACCCAAAACTAGTGGATCCCAAAGAGTTAATCTGATCCAAAATGTGCACATGTGGTTGCATCTTTCCTGCTGTCACAGTTCCATGATACTTCCCCTTTTTTGTTTTCCCTTTCTCCTTATTCTTCAGCCTTCTCTTTGGGTACCAATCAGGGGAAAGTTTTTGGTAAAATGGTGGGACTTGTATTTGATAGGCCTGTAAAGATCAATTTTTTTATCGGTAAGTATTGATTTCACTATATGCACACGAACCTCAATGATTGAAAAGTACAGATCGGCAAACTAAGAAAAATGCTATTTGAGAACTGCTTAGAAATGGATTTAAGGATATTTTACTTTGTATATTTGGACATGGGGTGCTGACAATTTTGTGTTAGCGGTTATAAATCCTTACCTTTTGGAATCTGAATGCCTACTGTAATTAGTTGGCCCTACCCCCATAATTTCCTGCATCTGTGGAAATTTAAATTGATCAAAGTTGAAAAAAATGCTTAAAAGCTACAACTTTTCAACAGTGAAACTTAAATTGCTAAACACTGTTTAAGATGAACATCAATATTATCTGTCTAAACTATTTTTTTTTAAATGCCACCTCGCCTAGATAGAGGCCTTCTCCAACTCTATCTGAACCTAGGCTTTCTGAGTCAGCCTTGTGGAGTACCTACTTTCGCTGTTAAAATGTTGTGTGTTCAAAGGAGGTGGATATTAGTAAACCATGTCTGTTTCTCTATGCCTGGGAAGATGGGAAAAGAACTAACAATTCTTACCTTTCTCAGGGGTGGGTGGGAGAGCATGTGCATAAAAATATCCTTTGTCTTGAAGCTATTTTGTACAAGGTCGCGTGGTTATTTTTCAGTGCAGGTATTGACTAGCTGCTTCATTTTTAAACGCTGCTTTATTTCTGTAAGAGAGGCTTTTTGTAATATTTACAAATATATAAATAAAATGAAAAGCAACTAGTCTGGTATTGCTTTTATATTGCTGGTTTCACTTGTGAAATTGTTGGTGCCAAAGAAATCAGATTGGTAAATGAAGATCTTGACCCTAACTGGGGATGAGTTAGAAAGTTTAACATTTTTTCTTCCCTGTCTTTCAATGCTCTAAGTGGAATTGGATGAATTACCATAGCATGAATTACTCTGACCCAAGAGATTCAGGTAGTTCATGGAAACATTCCAACTTTGGGGGGCTTATTTGGGTTCAATTGTTTTGAAGCTCTTCCATCACCAACACCAACCCCATCTGCCAACTCCTACAGGATAAGCCAGATAGGAGACTTCCACTCTCTGAAATGAGGTCAGTCATTTATCACAGACTCCTTGGAGACAGCTTTGGAGCATTCCCTTCTATGTTAAGGGCTAAACATGCTAGATTGCCTTCAGAACATCTGATCTATTGATAAGGTCTTAAGTCTGTTGGCCTCAGAATTATCAACACACCACACTATATCTGAATTGTTTACTATCTCCCTTGCCACAGGGAAATAACTGGCATTGATAATAAATTTCTCTTCAATTGAGCCACAGCAGTCACCATCTAAGTACAGTCAAATTTCTTGTATCCTGAGGAGGCTGAGAGATGAATCTTGTTTCGTCTTCATGACGAGTGATCTCAGGAAAGGTAATTGACTTTTCTGATTCAATTGTTTAAATATCTGGTCCAACTGGAATCTGTTAAGCAGGAGCTAGATGTACAAACTTCACTATTCTACTGAAATGGAATTCTCTCAGCCAGTCAGAGTCCAAGGATGCTGTGCTGACCGGTGACTTGACACTTGGTACTTACTTGTACAATATATTAGTTTTGTTAAGCACTAAAATAGTCAAAAGAAAATAGAAAATTCCTACACCGCAGAGCTAGACAAGACTCACTTAGCAGACAAGATGCACTGGGAAAGCCCAGAGTAGCTAGGATTACTAGGCATTTTTTACAGGGATCCTGTTATATTATTGTTGACTCACTTGTGAGCATTGCAGAAGGTTAGCCTTTAGGAGGCATTTGATTGAAGAAACAATGATGACTTGGCAGACTGTGCTAATAAGATCACCCTATACGTAGGAGGAGAGTGGAAAAGGGCATGGAGATGCTTGAGGGAGAAACAAATTAATGGGACATTACAGTTGCATGGTTGGCAGACTAGAGGCTGCAAGGAGATGCGACAAGAGACCTGGTCAAATATTTAGGCCTGGTTGGAGTCACTGTAAAGATCACTGAGGTGAAGATGTTGTGGATCCTACAAATCTTTCCATAGATGCTAGCCAAGGCATTCTGATTTGCGTGTTTGTTTAATGGTAGTGTGGTTATTTCTCATTAACTGTGTGGTCTGCAAATCCCTATGCTGTGGCTGAGGACTAGTAATAGTTAGAATTTAGAAGGATGCTATGTCCCCTTCAAAGGAATGGTAAGATATTCCATGTATTTACTAAATTTTGATAATAAAGAGACCTCATGTTCAGTCATAGCTACTGAGATGATACGTTTATCTCCCATTGGACATCTCATGTGATCGCCAATGGGAAATAGGAGCATATCTCATCAGATTTTTTTAAATAAAAGATCTTATCTGTAATGTTAAATCATACACAGGCAGGAAGGGAAATGGAGAACAGGCTAGATGACATAAAAGGTTCTTTCCATCTCCAACTTCTAAGTAGGGAGAGCAATTCAGACCACTGGAGTTTGTAACTCCCATTCATGTCAGTGGGAGTAGAACAAGAGAACCTGATGGCAGAATTAATCCTCAAGAATATGGGAGTATATTTTACAGTATCAAGAACCATTAATTGATTTTTACAGGGAGTTAGAAGGGAAAAGATGGCATAGCTGAGGCAGCATAAAGTTAACTAGTCTTTCTTCTGCCCTTGGCTTTCAATTTGACTTTGCAGTGATGAGAGAGTATGATGGCAGTAATGTTTAGTCTGACATTCCTTCATATAGAGAGGGTGGATATAGTTGTAGATGAGGGAAGGAAGATACAAGCCAGAAAACCCCTCATTCACCCATGCGTCCTACTTTTATTATCAGTTCCTTCTCAAAGTTGTGGTTCAGAGCTGACAAATAAGAGCTGTTGTGTGGCTTAAAAAAACCAAACCAAAACACTAGAAGAAAAAGGGTTCACTGCTGTAACTCTGCCAGGTTCCCGTGTGAAGGAAATCTACTTAAATGATTACTAGCAGTTGGGATGGCCCTTTGTTTATTGCTTTTGGAAATGAAAAATATGGCCTGTTTTCTTTCTAACTGCTGCCAGCTATTAAGCTGTCATCCTTCCAGTGTTTATTCAGCACACATTTTCAGGGAAGCACAGAATGTCACAACTAACTGATGATCAATCCAGAGTACCAGAAATGCATAGAGGGACCAAATAACACCTTTAGTGGTAAATATGGAGGGCCTGAATCTTAAAGTGACATTACATTGGTAAC